>OY740794.1:5922055-6539544 GCA_963514005.1 Raja brachyura | reverse complement strand
CGGGAAACAGGCCTTCTCGGCCCTTCCAGTCCGTGCCGACCATTTATTTCCCCTAGTCCCGTCTACCTGCACTCAGACCATCAGTTGCATCATTTTGCATCAGTCTTCACAGTGAGATGACACTGCAATTATTACAGATGGACTTACAGGGGAGACACAAGGAGCTGCAGATGTTGGTTTACAAAACAAAAGGCACAAAGCGCTGGAGTAACTCAGCGGTTCAGGCAACATCTCTGGAGAATGGATCTATGCTCTCCAGAGATGCTGCCGAACCCATTGAGATTCTAGCACGTTGTGTATTTTAACAGGTGGACTCGTTTTAAGAGAATGTTGAAACAAATGCCATCAGGACCAAAAGATCTGTATTCAAGTGGCTGCAGAGATGGCAGAATGATTGGCTGAAATTTTTCAGGTACAGTGTAGTTGGGAAATGCAGAAGTCTATTATCATGAAGAAAATAGAAAAACATTATGCTAACAAATCAACATGATTTTATGAAATGAAAAAAATGTATGAGAGGAAAATCATGATTAACAAACACACGGCCACACAACA
Organism: Raja brachyura; assembly: GCA_963514005.1. The sequence continues at coordinate 6,538,989 of OY740794.1, read as the reverse complement.
AGTACAGTGTGAGTACCTACCTATCTACCCACCTACCTCTCTCTCCCCCCCCCCCCTCCTTAATATCAAGGGGGGTAGTTAGCGTGTGTGCGGGGAGTTTGTGTGGGGGTGGTTAGTGTGTGTGACACCGCATGCCGCCCCCCCCCCCCACCTGCAACCGTGCGTTGGGGGACAAACCGAACAGGTCTACACTTGGTCTAGTATACGTGCGTGCGTGCGTGCGTGCGTGCGATTTTGCCTTTGAAACGTATCTCCTCTAAAACCAGATGCCAAAACGGGGACATTTTTACATATTTCAATAGAGATTTTCCTTGTCCTCTGTACATTTGGTACATTATTTTCCCGACTTTTTAATTAAAATTGTTGACCAACCTGCCCTTCTTTTAAAAAATCTGACCGCTGCCCAGCTGCTGACGTTACAATAACAGTGACATTTTTACATCTTCTGGTTGAAATTTTCCTTATTGTTTCAAAATCCACTCCTCTATACATTTGGTCAATTATTTCCCGAGATATTTACTAAAATGTATCACCAAACTGACATATTAAAAAAATATTAAGGTTGCCCAGCTGCTGACCTTTCTCATGGTCCCCCCCCCCCCCCCCCCCCCCCCACCGCTGCTCTGGATTAATGCAGCTGCTGTCAACGCGCACGTGCAGTTTTCCACGAGGTTACGTTAGCCCACACCCCCCCCCCCGTTCTACAAAAGGGGCAGAAAGAACGATAAGGTTCTGCAGCAAAGATCCTACAGCTTCACTCTGCTATAGGATCTTTGTTCTGCAGTTCGCGAGGGCAGCAACGCTCACGCACTGAAGAAGCTTTTCCTCACCGCCCGTGCAGCTTGTAAAGCCCCGCCCCTCCCATCCCCCGCACACTCAGCTGCAGGTTTCCAGAGTCACACCCATTCTGTCTCTCTCCGCTTTTCGCAGCCCACTCAATCGCTCGGCTCTCCCCCCCCCCCCCCCCGCTTCTCAACCTCTCCTCTCTACCTGTCACAGGGAACAACCTCCTCTCTGTGTCCTTGTCCGCGGCCCGTCCGCCTGTAACGCTGGCAGAAGCCACGATCGGCCGGTCCTCCACTGCTTTTGGCAGTCCTCAGCAAAGAGCCTATAGCTCGCTTTCAGATCTTTGGTCCCCACGACCTGCCGCCCCATTCCTCTCTCTCCCTCTTCCCCCCTCTCTCTCTCTTCCCCCCTCTCTCTCTCTTCCCCCTCTCCCTCTCTCTCTCCCCCCTCCCTCTCGCTCTCTCCCCCCCTCTCTTGCTCTCTCCCCCCCTCTCTCCCCTTTCCTCTCCGACACCCCCCACCCTCGCTCCCCTAAACCCCCCTTCCCCCTCCCGTCCCCTACCCCCTTCACTTTCCCCCCTCTCTCTCTCCTCACATCTCTCTCTCTCCCCCTCCTCCCCCACCCCCTCACCCTTTGTCTCTTGCCCTTCTGTCCCTGCCCCTTTCTCGCTGTCTCTCCCCATTCTCTCTCTGCCATCACTCTCTACCCACCTCTCCCCCCCCCCCCCCTTCTAGACGTGCCTGCGTGTTGGGGCCTGTGCGTCAGTGGATAGGGTGGTTATGGGGTAACAGGAGCAAATTAATATTCATATATCAAGGGGTGGTAGTTAGTGTGTGTGCGGGGGGGGGGGGGTAGTTAGTGCGTGTGCGGGGGTGGTTAGTGTGTGTGAAGCTGCATGCCGCCCCCCTCGCAACCGCGCTTTGGGGGAACAGACCCAACTTGGTCTAGTTATAATATAAAACTCTGATCTTGGATGTGGATGTATTATTTGTGTGGGTCCTGTTCATCTGTGATTTACATCTCCTCGAAAACCCGATGCGCTAATGGTGACATTTTTACATATTCCGGTAGAGATTTACCTCATGATCTCGAAAATCGCTTCATCTGAAAATTTGATTATTTCCTGGGTTTTCTAATTAAAAATTGTTCACAAATCTGAGATCTTCTTTAAAGCGTTAACAAGCTGATGACGTCACAATGCCTCTGCTCCTCGGGAGAGGGGGGGGGGGAGAGGGGGGAGAGAGTGGAGGGGGAGAGAGTGGGGGGGGGAGAGAGTGGGGGGGGGGGAGTAGAGCGGCGGGGGGAGAGAGTGGAGGGGGGAGAGGGGGGGAGAGGGGGAGGGGGAGAGGGGGGGGAGAGGGGGGGGAGAGGGGGGAGGGGGAGAGGGGGAGAGGGGGAGGGGGAGAGGGGGGAGGGGGGAGAGAGTGGAGGGGGGAGAGAGTGGGGGGGGGGGGAGTAGAGCGGCGGGGAGGGGGAGATTCAAGTTAACTACTATTTTCTCATATTTTGGTTTCTATGAAACACTGCAAATGCTGGAGGCAACATATAGCAGTACTTCATCCCGATTAAACTATCAACATTACACTGTTTAAGCATCTATAAAAGACCATTTTGCAACCACTCCTTACATCATTGCTGTTCCGGTTCTACTTTAGAACTGCAAGTCATCACTTGCAGTGACATAATAAATTATCACAAATGAACAGTTCAAACAGATAATCACCCAAAGAAAACTAATGCAAGTAATGTTTTAAGAACTATACAGAATTTGCTTTGCTGATTCTATCAAGCTGCTGTAAGGCAACTGTATTGTATCTGCAGCATCACACTTCATTCAACCCGTGTATTGTTTTGTGCAATACAATGGTAGGTGGCACCACCTTCGTCGAATATTATGTAATGTAAACAGAATCGTCCTGAAATGGCCTTTTTCAGCGGAAACGTTTTTTTCCCCAATGATACACGTGCTTGATATGTATCATTTTGTCAATGATACAAGTCGCCTCGGCTTTCGGTCCAGTGATGCTTTCGGTTTGCAGTGATGTGCAGATTGTGATTTGGGCATATCTGGAATTGTACTCATTATTGTATACATGTTCCACACTGGACGGTGCACTATGTGAGGGGTTCAGCTTCAGGTTCCCGTGTTCTGTTCCCACTCTGGGGACATGAATCCTTCAGCGTTGGCTCATTTGTTGAGAAGCCGCCTGTGGTCAGCACCCTGCCAGGCTCGCATCCACTCGAGCGCCGAGGACTCGGGGCCCGATATTTCTCACAACACCCACCCACCCAGTCCCTTTCGGCGTTCGGTGTCGGTTCAGACAGAGCAAGAAAAACAAGGCGCAAGATTTCAGCACGGAACTGATTACCTGAGGCGGCAGCGGCCGGGTCGGTGCGATATTCCTCGGTTGGAGGACAAGCGCCTTCAGTCACCCCGGGCCATTGAAGAAAGAGCCTGTTCAACGCCCTGCCCTGAACTGCACCTCCCATCCTCCTCTTCCTCCTCCTCCCTGTCAAACGCCTGCAACCAGATCAGAAATGGACCAGTGCTCATGCTACCGCCAGAAATCACCACATTTATTGGGGACAAACCTCAGGCTTGCATTTAAATAGAATATTGCACAGTTGATTAAAATAAAAACCTTTGAGGTTATTATTCTTCGATTGTTATTTGGAGGATGCGGCAGCTAGTTTGTGCGAAACTTCACAGCAAGTGAGCAGAACTTCTTCCCACTGCTTGCGCTAACCTAAGGGATGATGCACGCTTATATTTTAAGGATTCACCGATGGCAATTTCATTGTAAGTCAAAAATAGCCAGGCTTCACGTGGCAGCAAATCCAGGCGTATATCACCACATGGGGTAGATGGTTCACCAGTCCCACCCACATAAATAAACTTGTCCCCCAAAAAAAACACCAGTCCCACCCACACAACTAAACTATCTCCAAAATACACGCATAACCCTGATACACATCAGGGACTATAAATGCTCATTCAAAAACTAATCTCAATGAATCAAAACGTTATTAAAAACTAAAATGTTTAAAATCAGTTATTTTTACTGTAATTTATCTGCATTAAAATGAACCAACTTGCTATTTTGAACAAAGTGAGCAAGACTCCAGGGTAAATGTGCAGTCACGGTTGCAAGTTTGTGCTCTGCCACTTGAATCAATCTAACTAACAGCCATTTCGTTAGCAAAATTCCGTGAAAAGTGACCAGCAACCCTGAATACTAGGTACTTTGAAAATCTGATAGAACATGGGAGATAGTCAGAACCCTTTTCTCAGGGTGGAGAATTTCAACACTTGAGGACATAGCTATAATGTGAGAGGAGGAAAGTTTGATGGAGATGTACGGGACACTTTTTTTTTTACACAGAGAGTAGTGGGGGTAGGGGGTGGGTGGAACCCATTTTCACGGGCGATTGTGGAGACAGATACGACAGTGGTGCTTAGAAGGCATTTTAGGTAGGTACATGGAAGTAAATGGAATAGAGGGATAGGATCATGTACAGGCAAATAAAATTAGTTTAACTTGACAGCATGTTCAGCACAAACATCGTGGGCCGAACCGCCCATTCCTGCACTGTACTGAAGGCAGGTAGTTCGAGAAGTTTTGATTTGATTTTTAAGACATGAAAATTTTGTAGACTTCAGTGGCCCGTTATGCAACATTTCAAATAATCACCTTCGAATCCTTTAGATAGAGTCACCTCAATCCTAAACTTGTACTCCACTTCAACATTAAAATCTTACAACACATCTGAATCCAAACCTGCCCACTTAAATATCCAAGCTTTTAAATACTTCATGGTTAGTATTCCCATTCTTTCAGAACATCCTTTTACCTAAGGCTCTGATCAAGGTTTTTTGTCATTGGCCTCAACATCTCTTGATTTGACTTACTGACAAAGTTTGCAAATAATGATTCTGTGTAGTATTAAAGGTATTACATACAAATAAAGACACTATTGTTTGCCAGAACATTTCTTCCACTTCCTTTCATTGATGCAATCCAGTTACAATCCCTGAAGCTGAGATCAGGGTTTGAGAGCAACCTTTGTCCAATTCTGTACAAATTCAAGTTTTGAAGAGGACCAAAACTTATTTGTTTAGTCTACAGAAGGGTCTCGACCCGAAACGTCACCCAATCCTTCTCTCCAGCATTTTGTGTTGATCTTTGATTTAAACCAGCATCTGCATTTCCTTCCAACACCAAAACTTATTCTTTGTCTTTGGTAGACAAAAATGCTGGATAAACGCAGCGGGTGAGGCAGCAGCTATGGACCGAACAAAATGGGCCACATTTTGGGTCGAGACCTGACTCCCATGGCTATCTGGACTATGAGGACCATCCCCTACTCCCAATTCCTCCGTCTACGCCGCATCTACATCCAGGATGACGTGTTCAACACCAGGGCATTGGAGATGTCCTCATTCTTCAGGGAACAGGGGCTCCCCTCTTCTACTATAGATCAGGCTCTCACCAGGGTCTCTTCTATACCCCATAACTCTGCTTTCACTCCCCATCCCCCCCTCATAACAAGGGCAGAGTCCCCCTTGTCCTCACCTTCCACCCTACCAGCCATCACATGCAATAAATAATCCTCCGACATTTTCACCACCTCCAACGGGATACCACCACAGCCACATTTTCCTATCTCCTCCCTGTCTGCTTTCCGCAGAGACCAATCCCTCCGTAACTCCCTGATCCCTTCCCACCCAAACCAGCCCCTTTCCTGGCACTTTCCCTCGCAACCGCAGGAAATGCTACACTTGTCTCTTTACCTCCCCCCTTGACTCCATTCAAGGACCCAAGCAGCCTTTCCAGGTGCGGCAGAGGTTCACCTGCACCTCCTCCAACCTCATCTATTGCATCCGCTGCTCTAGGTGTCAGCTGCTCTACATCGGTGAGACCAAGCGTAGGCTTGGTGATCGCTTCGCCCAACCTGATCTCCTGGTGGCTCAGCACTTGAACTCCCCCTCCCATTCCGAATCCAACCTTTCTGTCCTGGGCCTCCTCCATGGCCAAAGTGAGGACCACCGTAAATTGTTGGAGCAGCACCTCAGATTTCGCTTGGGCAGTTTACACCCTAGCGGTATGAACATTGACGTCTCTAATTTTAGGTAGTCCCTGCTTTCTCCTTCCCTTCTCAGCTCTCCCTCAGCCCACCGTCTCCGCCTCTTCCTTTCTTCTTCCCGCCCCCGTCCCCCCATCCCCACCCTCACATCAATCTGAAGAAGGGTCTCTACCCGAAACGTTGCCTATTTCCTTTGCTCCATATATGCCGCCTCAACCGCTGAGCTCCTCCAGCATTTTTGTCTACCTTTGATTTTCTAGCATCTGCAGTTCCTTCTCAAAAATTATTTTGTATTTGTGTTAGTTACAATAAAGCACTTTAATAATTGCCTCCCTTTTCACAAATATTCAAGTTCTTAAAAGTAACTCAGGCTTCACATTAAAATTACCCAAAATCGTCAAATCACTGTTAGGATCTCTTGTTTATTTTTCAAAATTATTTCAAAACATAAGCAATGTTTTATATGTATTTACACAAAAGACAATTTGTAGGTGATAATTTCAATATCATGAACAGAGTGGTTTGATAACTCAGACTAAGTTACAAATGAACGGTCTGTGCCTCAGCTGCAACATTGGATCATGATTTTAAACACTAAAAACAATTCTAGTAAAGAATCAAATGTGATTATTTAAAGGATTTGAAAATATTGAGTTTAATAGCTCTTCATGTTAGTTACTGTGCCAATGGAGGCTATGGAGTTTCTAATTTAGATTTTCAATAATCTCATCAAAAAGCAGAAATGGTGCTTGAATACATTGTGCACAATAGCATAACGTGAGTTGCCCTGAGAGGCTACTACAAAAGGACATTTTAGAAGTATAAACAGCAGATCATATAAAATGCAAGAGTAAGGGATGGTCTTCAATAGGTGTCTGTACAGCAGGAAAAAAAAGGGACAAAGCATGATTACAAGCATTAAATTGGTACTAAATAATTAGCTGGCCATTATACTCTCTCTTCCTGGTATTCAACTGATTCAACTGCAGCTGCTGAATAACAGAACATCGATTTTAGAGAAAACATCAGAATGCAATGAATTCAGCACAAACAAAACTACAACCAATGTAAAAGATGATACAGAAACATTCCAAACTAAATGAACAAATTGTGTGGAATATTTCTAGACCATTTCGTCAAATGAATTGTGCAGAATTAATAGATTCTATCACTACAAGGCGATTAAATTTAGTTTTGTTTTTTAGTTTAGAGATACAGCGCGGAAACTGGCCCTTCGGCCCACCGAGTCTGCACTGACCAGCGATCCCCCCCACATTAATATGATCCTACACGCACTAGGAACAATTTGACATTTATTCCAAGCCAATTAACCTACAAACCTGTACGTCTTTGGAGTGTGGGAGGAAACCGAAGATCTCGGAGAAAATCCACACGGTGACGAGAACGTACAAACTCCGTACAGACAACACCCATAGTCAGGATTGAACCTGGGTCTCATGTACCACAGTGCCGTGGTACATTGCCTTTCACCAGTCAGGGTACTGAGTATAGGTGTTGGGATGTTATGTTATGTTACTGCTGCACAAGACGTCGGTATGCTTGCATTCGGAGTATTACATTCAGTTTTGGTCACCCTGTTTTATCTGAGATGCCTTTAAGCTGGAAGTGCAGAATATTCACAAGTGCGTTGTCAGGTCTTCAGGGAAATGTCAAAGAGATATTGCCTTAGTCGTTTTTATGTGGCAATAATGGACCAAGCCTAAGGCACAAAGAGTGTGAGAATAAAGATCCAATGTTTTCCAAGTCCACAAATTGTATGTACATATCTATCGACATCAACATGAGAAATATCTATTCACATCACATGAGAAATAAAAATAAAATCTCGTACCTTTTTAAATTGCTCAATATACAGAATTTATACATTTAATGCATACATGTTTGTGCTCTCCACTTTTCAGATCTTGTGCCCATTGTATAGTTTCATTTCTACTGAACATTCACTTCCAACACAAGCAGTTCTGCTGAAAGTCCTGTTAAAATATTTTAGCTTTGCTAATACATTTGAACTCAACAAGTATTCACATATTCTCTTACAATTACTTTTCAAGTACTTAGTTGCAGGTTTTTTTTCCAATGCCAAGTTTCAACAAATGTTCCGTCCCAGTTTATTACTTCCTAGTCAGAATGACTGTACCACTGTACTACTTTACCTGACATATATAAACATTTGAATCAATCCTGGTAACATTGTTAAAACAAGAAAAGGCATCAGACCAAACTGTTCACACATTGTTTAAATACTGGCCCAATAAATCATGGTTACCTTGTTTATTTTTGCACATATTCACATTCTTCACAATATTAGTACTTGCAATGTATTGTATAATCATCAGCCCTTTGCTATAAAGTCTAAAATTCTGTTTAAAAATATCTGCAGACATAAGAACACTTCAAATTTTTAGTTGGTTTATAGAAATATTTTCATCTGTACAAAAACAAGTCAAAACCGAATTCTGGAAATAGGAAGGAACAACAGAAGATGCTGGAAACGGCATTCAGTCAGCTGGCAACTGTGGGTAATGACATTTTATGATGTTTTGGATAGACGCTCGTGATTGGAATTTCACTCTGCATCCATAATCAATTATCATTATTTAAAAAAAACATAAGTCTGAAAACATCGTCCACACAAGCTGTTTGGCAAATAGCTTCTTCAGTCTCAGGAAAAAATCTGTGACATAAGCCATTTTAACACCATGAAAAACATTGCTATTTATAAAAAGAACAAAACTAAACCATTTGTGTTACTAAGTGTATTATTTGGGACATAATAAAATAGTTCTGACTTACAAAACATTTTTGTAAACAAATTAACAATATATTTTCTGAGGATGTGTTTTGTTTCATTTTTGTAATAAAGCTTCTGTTAAAAAGATCAGAAGCTTACGATCATAGAATCAGTAGAATACTGTTGAGAAAGGCATCACTGGTTGCACTTCCTGAGAAAGGTACAGTCACAAAGTTTTTGTGCAAATCCATTACACAGTTGTTGGCCCCTTAACAATATTTTTTGCATACACTTGTGAAACACATTGAAACAAAAAACAGGAAAAAGTACAAAAATTTCATCAGATAATTAATATTTTTGTTAGTGTGCTTATAGTGTTGATAAGTTATACATCTCATAGTCATCTTCATCAACTGGATCTTGTCTAATGAAATGCTGACTCCAACCTTCCCATGACAAAGCAAATCACATATCATCAAAGTGAGAAACAGAGGCATTCTATCCAAATTGTAGCATTGCAATAAGGAACTGAAAATACAGAAACTGTAGAACAGTCAAGACCACCAAGTTAATGTGGCATTAGCCATTACCAGCTGCACAATGTCCCTTTTTTGGAGTTCAGAATAAGCAATCAGTGATGGCAAAAATCAACAATCAACTCAAATACGTTTCATCTCAGCTCCTTAACATCCTGTCCATCATGGAACATCAGCCAAATACTCCCGTTTGTCTACCAACACACCTTGTTGTCTAAATGGTTACACTTGAAACAGAAATACAATGGTATTGAAAAAGAAAAGCAGGTGGATGAACAATGCGAGTATCTTTAAGTCCACAATACAAAGAGCAAATTAACAACAAATATTTGTCCTGTGGATTAAAACTAAAATGACTCATTGAAACTTAAGTCCTTTTTAAAATAGACTGTCATTCTGATGATACGTTTCTACATAACACTAACAAAAAAGCCAATCATTTGGCTAAAATAAGCATGTTCTAATTCCATGAGTTTTCATTTTCAAGATATCACAAGTGAATTCTAAGAATTCAGAAGTGATTTACTATTCCAAAAATATTCTTCGCAATAATTTTTGGTAAAAATATATTCTATAAGAATATGGTGGATAACAGAAATAAACTCATATTGTCCATTGTAAAGGTAAAAGAAAACATTAAATTATGTTTGGAGAAAATGCAACGGTTAACGGAAAACATTTTGAAACATAGATGTGAAACATTTTAGTCATTAGCTTCACATCTCTATCTTGATTGAATCCTGGTGTGAGCCAGATTACTCAAAATATGTGTAATGAATTTGAAAGTTCACTTTGTTACAGATGAAACTTTAGGAAACCCAGGAAGAAACAACTTGGCACTAACTAATGAACTTACAAACTTTGCCTCGAGTATAATGTTGTTGCTAACAAACAAAATTAAATTTGCACTGTAAAACCCATGTGAACTAACCAAACTTATTTGTTCCGCACACACTTTGTACAGATGTGTTCATCAGAAATGTGCTCCTGTTAACTCCTGCTCTATTCAACGGAGTATAATTAGGAGGCACGGCGCAACCAGCTCAACAGCACCAACCAATACTATTTGGATTGTTTAATTAAAATTTACAATTTGGCTGAATCTTCTTTCCTGATTACTTAGTTAGCACCAACTGTTCTGTACTATATCAACTATTCTATTAGAGTTGAGAAAAAATATTTTTTTTCAAGCATCTCCTCACCGAAGTGCCTGGATTAGCAAAAATGATACTGAAAATATGATTCTAGAATCTACATTTTACATGTGTATCAAACATACAAGTGTGACAAGATTTCTACAACACGGCCCGTGTTTCAACAAAATTCTATCTTGTATGAAGCACTTGTGGAATGCTGGCTTAGGCTTCTCCATTCCCGGGAAGAGGTCCTTAAGGTAACCAGCATAAATCCTGTGAAGAGGACTGAATTAGAAAGTCACAACTTGGAAACTTTTTCGTCCTTCCTTCCTTAAGCAAGGACCCAAATATGTAGTCACAGCCATTATACAACAGCATTGGTTGATCAGCTACGCGGAGACATTCACATTCCTGAGTGAGATGGGGTTGGTTGTGTCTGATGGTTTATCTTCAAGCAGTGTCATAACAGCAGCAGGGTTCGCACTGTGTGCAAAAATCTGTTGGATTGCTCGCCTCAAGTTTACATGCAGTCTGTTCTGCGTCAGGTAAAATGTCTCCATGGCAATAGCCTTCATTGTTCCGGCACACAGATCCTCATACAAAGGACCCGTGTACATTCGTGAGGTCTAGAAGAGATGCAATGCGAGGAGTTAATGGGCTTCTTGGTTGTCAAATTAAATACCAAAAAGAATTATAGGTAGGATACATAGAAGTAAACCAGGATTTTTGATTTTAGTACCAATAGTTCATAGAATTAACCTAATGTCTTGAATACATTATTTTGTTGTCAGGAATTTAATATTTGGTTCAGTGCTGTAAAAATGTAAAAAGATTGTTTGCGACCCCTGCAGAATTTAAAGGAAGAGAGGTAAATGAAGGTGCAGTTTATTAGACTCGAGATCTTTCTGAGAAGATTTGGCATGACCGCGAGGATTCTCTCACACGTCTACAGTTGGGTTATGTGTGTTAGATTGTATTGACTGGAAACATCTCAGCCTAGAATGGCAACTGTTCTGCTCTCATCTGCCTAAACCTGTTGAACGGTGAATACAGACTCACTTCCTTCTATCCCATCCATATCCAGTGTGTTACATCAGGTAGGCTGGAAGTATGATTAAGACTACCTGCCACCCTGGCCATTCCCTTTACCCTCTTCTACTTTCTTGGAGATGACATAGGAGTTTGAATGTTCAGCTGTCCAGACTTAAGAATTGTTTCTTCCCCACTGCTATCAGATTATGTACCAATCATACCCCACTCTTTCATACCCCATTCCCTGAAGTTCTGCCATACACTCTTAATTCCTCCTCATTGATGAATCCATCAATTACTTTAATATTATTTTGCACTCCTTGGTTTTTGCACTATAGTCCTGCGCCATTCTGCTGTTTTTCACTCACTATTGTATCTATTGTTGTATTTATCATTATGTATGTATACTGTTTACTCTATCAGCGTAATGTGAACAAGGAATTTCATTGCACCCTGGAGTTTAATGACATTAAACCAATCTGTATACATTATTGTAATTGAGGTGAATGTTTTTCATTAGTATGCAATAGAAAAATGGTCAACAGCATCTCCAGTAATGTTAATAACTGGTTACTTATTAAGATCAGGTTAACTTTCACCCAAATCAACCTGTAGCGTCAAATATTAGGTATCTTACATGGTTTTCCAGGAATCGTCGTACTTTGTAAAAGTCAGGTAAATAGTTATTTCGGACTACAATTTGTAACCATCTAATTCTTATTTCAGCATTCATTGAGTTGAGCAGCGCAGAGTAGCTCTTCGAGAGCTTCATCATGACTTCTGACGAGACATAAAAGAAGAATTCTAGGCATTAAAAGGCATGATTTCAGGTATTTCAATTGATATAACTAAGCTATATAACAATGGAGCAGGCAGACCTTAAGAAAGGGATTCTCTAAGCTAGGTTTTGTCTCTATCTCCAAATAACTTTTAAAGATTGCGTGGAACCACTGCACCAAACAACAGCAGTTTAAAGTCTGGTGTGTTGATTCATCTTGAATCAAATCTTCTACCAAGCATCAGCACCATAATGTTTATGTGAATTAAACAAAAACCTATGCTTTTTAGTTTTATAGTAGCTAAAATTCATCGTACTTTTGCTGCTCAATATCCACACATTTATCCGTTTACTTTCCAAGACTAACATACTAATAAAGTGAGTCAGCATGATCCAGCCGTCCAAATCCTAGAAGAGCAATGAATAAATATCAAGGCGTTATAAACCTGCCTATCAAATGATAAGTTTCAGTTTATTATTGACTTTTATTGGAACTAAATCAAACTCAGCAACTATTAATGAAATAATGAAATGTAGTTAAGCAAGTTTCAATACACAATATGATCAGCATGTTTAGTTTAGTGATACAGCGTGGAAACAGGCCCTTCGGCCCACCAGGCCAGTGCCGACCAGCAATCCAAGCATATTAACACTATCCTACACACACCAGGGACAATTTACATTTATACCAAGCCAATTTAACAACATACATGTACGTCTTTGGAGTGTGGGAGGAAACCAAAGATCTCGGAGAAAACCCACGCAGGTCATGGGGAGAACGTACAAACTCCGTACAGACAGCACCGGTAGTCGGGATCGAACCCGGGTCCCCGGCGCTGCATTCGCTGTAAGACTGCAACTCTGCAGCTGCACCACCGTCAATTTGACTAACTTCTGAATTTTTCCTGATACCTATTAATAACTGGTGTACGACAATTTGAATACTTCAAAGCTTTAAATAATTATTTTATCATTTCCCTTGAGAATAACTTTAATTTTGACTAACAGTTTTGTTTGATTCTCTGTCAATCTAATCATTAAAATGAAGACAATTACAAAGAGATTCAATTACAAAAGCCTCCTCCATTCAATATTATGCACTCCCTCACATTATTAAGCAGACTGTACGTGTGTTAAATATAATTAGATTGCATTGTAACATTAGGCTTTGAAAATAAATAACAATTTTGGCCTGGATTTACAGTTAGCGGTGAAAGAACTTTGTTTGTTGCAGACTCGGCGGAAGTTGACCACAAAGATCTATAGATTCCTGTAGCATGAACTTTCTCATTTTTAGCGCAGATTTTTGTCAAGAGTCAGTTGAAGGAGATCCCTGGCATTTTGTAATTTACGTTACCTTCAGTGTAATGGTGGTAAAAGTTGCCCTTTAGCTATTATTGCAACTACAAAAATCTGGACTATAACTTGACTAATTCATGCTCAAAGTATATCTTTGTTTATTTAGATTTTAGGGATTTATTTACAGTGCCCTCCATAATGTTTGGGACAAAGACCCATCATTTATTTATTTGCCTCTGTACTCCACAATTTGAGATTTGTAATAGAAAAAAAATCACATGTGGTTAAAGTGCACATCGTCAGCTTTTATTAAAGAGTATTTTTATACATTTTGGTTTCACCATGTAGAAATTACAGCTGTGTTTATACATAGTCCCCCCATTTCAGGGCACCATAATGTTTGGGACACATGGCTTCACTGGTGTTTGTAATTGCTCAGGTGTGTTTAAATGCACTTTAACCACATGTGATTTTTTCTATTACAAATCTCAAATTTACTGAATGCCTTAGCAGAGATGCATGATCCTGGCCTGGATTAACTTTTAATTCCCACTGTCTAAACCAAAAAGCTACTAACACAAGCACTTCTCCAAAGCAAAATTAATTCTCCAAATACATTTTCACTCTTGCTGCAGTTAAAAAGCAAAGAATAAAATGTAATCTTAATAAATTATATTGAGGTTTTAAGGACTAGATTAACCTTTTTCAAAGAAATAACCTAACAATTTTGGTAATGTGATAAATGCTACATTTACTTGGATCGTTCTCGTCACATTACAGTATAATTCGCTTAGGTTGACTTATTAGACATAGGAGCAAATTTAGGCCATTCAGCCCATTGAGTCTACTCCGCCATTGAATTATCGAAACATCGAAATTAGGTCCTTCGAGCCAGCACCGCCATTCAATATGATCATGGCTGATCATCCAACTCAGTATCCTGTACCTGCCTTCTCTCCATACCCTCTGATCCCCTTAGCCACAAGGGCCACATCTAACTCCCTCTTAAATATAGCCAATGAACTGGCCTCAACTACCCTGTGGCAGAGAGTTCCAGAGACCCACCACTCTCTGTGTGAAAAAAGTCCTTCTCATCTCGGTCCGAAAGGATTTCCCCCTTATCCTTAAGCTGTGACCCCTTGTCCTGGACCTCACCAACATTGAGAACAATCTTCCTGCATCTAGCCTGTCCAACCCCTTAAGAATTTAGTAAGTTTCTATAAGATCCCCTCTCAATCTCCTAAATTCTAGCGAGTATAAACCGAGTCTATCCAGTCTTTCTTCATAAGATAGTCCTGACATCCCAGGAATCAGTCTGGTGAACCTTCGCTGCACTCCCTCTATGGCAATAATGTCCTTCCTCAGATTTGGAGACCAGAACTGTATGCAATACTCCACGTGTGGTCTCTCCAAGACCCTATACAACTGAAGTAGAACCTCCCTGCTCCTATACTCAAATCCTTTTGCTATGAAAGCTAACATACCATTCGCTTTCTTCACTGCCTGCTGCACCTGCATGCCTACTTTCAATGACTAGTGTACCATGACACCCAGGTCGCGTTGAATCTCCCCTTTTCCTAATCAGCCACCATTTAGATAATAGTCTGCTTTCCTGTTTTTGCCACCAAAGTGGATTACCTCACTTTTATCCACATTATACTGCATCTGCCAAACATTTGCCCACTCACCCAGCCTATCCAACCATCTTCCTCACAGCTAACACTGCCCCCCAGCTTAGTGTCATCCGTAAACTTGGAGATATTGCCTTCAATTCCGTCATCCAGATCATTAATGTATATTGTAAATAGCTGGGGTCCCAGCACTGAGCCTTGCGGTACCCCACTAGTCACTGCCTGCCATTGTGAAAAGGACCCGTTTACTCCTACTCTTTGTTTCCTGTCTGCCAGCCAGTTCTCTATCCACATCAATACTGAACCCCCAATGCCGTATGCTTTAAGTTTGCATAATAATCTCTTATGTGGGACCTTGTCGAAAGCCTTCTGGAAGTCCAGATACACCACATCCACTGGTTCTCCCCTATGGCTGATCTACTTTTCCCTCAACCCCACCCTCTGGCCTTCTCCCAATAACCTGTGACAACCTTACTACTCAAGAACCTATCAATCTCCGCTTTAAAAATATCCTATGTCATACCCCCCACATCCTTCTGTGGCAAAGAATTCCACAGATTCACCACCCGCTGGCTGAATAAATTATTCTTTATCTAAAGGTATCCTTTGATTCTGTGGCTGTGACCTCTGGTTCTAGACTCTCCCATTACTGGAAGCATCCTTTCCACGTCCACTTAATCAAGACCTATCATCATCTGGTAGTTTCAAATAAATCCTGCTCATTCTTCTAAACTCCAGCGAGTACAGGCTCAGGGCTTTCAAATGTTCATCATACATTAACCTAATCAACCCCAGGATCATTCTAGTGAACCTTCTCTGAACGTTCTCCAAAACCAGCACATTCTTCCTCACAAACAAAAAATCTTTGAGTAAAAAATTACCCGAGAATTGTGCGCCATCCTTCCTCACATATGGGGCCCAAAACTGTTCACAATATTCTAAATGTGGCCTCACTAGTGTCTTATAAAGCCACAGGATTACATCCTTGCTTTTATATTCTAGTCCCCTCTAAGTGAATGCTAGCTTTGCATTTGTCTTCTTTACCGTTGACCTAACCTGCAAATTAACCTTTTGGAAATTCTGCAACAGCACCCAAACTCCTTTTGCTCCTCCAATTTCTAAATCCTCTCCCCATTTAGAAAGTAGTCTATACATTTATTCGTTCTACCAAAGTGCATGGCCATACATTTTGCTACACTGTATTCAATTTGCCACTTCTATGCCCACTCTCCCAGCCTGTCCAAGTTCTTCTGCAGACTCCTTGTTTCCTCAACACTACCTGCTCCTTCAGCTATCTTTGTGTCATCCGCAAACTTGGCCACAGCCATTCATTCCATCATCGAACCATTCACATGTAATGTGAAAAGTAGTGGACCCAACCCCAATTTCTGTGGAACGCTGTTAGTCACGGGGATCCAACGAGAAAAGGCCCCCTTTATTCCTCCTCTCTGACTTCTGCCAGCCAGCCAATCTTTTACCTTGCCTCCAATACCACGGTCCGCTATCATGTTTAGCAGCCTCAACTGTGGCACCTTATCAAAGGCCTTCTGAAAATCCAAGCGAACAACTTCCACAGGCTCTCCTTTGTTTATCTTGCTTGTTACCTCCTCAAAAAACAACAACAGATTTATCAGGCAAGATCTCCCCTTAACAAAACCACGTTGACTTTGGGCTATTTTATCATATGCTTTCAAGTAGTCGAAACGTCATCCTTAATAATGGACTCTAAAATGTTACCAACTACAAAAGTCAGACTAACTGGCCTATAATTTCCTTTTTTGTTTTGCCTATCTCCATTCTTAAACAGTGGAGTTACATTTGCAATTTTGCACTCCTCTGGGACCACTCGTGACTCAGAGTGATTCTTGAAAAATCACTGCTAACACCTCCACAATCTGTAGAGCCATCTCGTTCAGAACCCTGCGCTTACTCCACCTGGTCCCGGTGACTCCACCTTTACACCCTTCAGCTTCCCAAGCACGTTCTCCTCAACAATAGCGACTACACTCACTTCTGAATCCTAACTGTCTTGAATTTCTGGCACATTCACAGTCTTCCACTGTGAAACTGATGGAAAAAACCTTATTCAGTTTAGAGATACAGCAAGGAAACAGGCCCTTCGGCTCACCGGGTCCGCGCCAAGCAACGTTCACCCAAGCACGAGTCCGATCCCACGTACCAAGGTCAATTGTCAGGTTAATTAACCTACAAACCTACTCATCTTTGTAATGTGGGAGGAAACCTGAGCACCTGGAGAAATTCCACATGGTGAGGCGTAGAACTTACAAACTCCATACAGACAGCACCCGTAGTTTAGAGATATACAGCACGGAAACAGGCCCTTTGGTCCACCGAGTCCGCGCTGACCAGCGCTCCTCGTACACTAACACTCTCCTACACACTAGGGACATTTTACAATCTTTACCAAAGTCAATCAACCTGCAAACCTGTATGTTTATTAAGTGTGGGAGGTAAACGGAGCACCCGGGGCAAACACACACAGTCATGAGGGAGAACATGCAAAAAACTACAGACTTCTCCCGTAGTCAGGATCTAACCCGGATCTCGAGCGCTGTAAGGCTGCAACCCTACACCACCATGCAGCCCACAGTTCATCTGCTATTTCTTTGTTCCTCATCACTACTTCTCCAGCATCATTTTCCAGCGGTCCAATGTCCACTCTTGTCTCTCCTTTACTCTTTAGGTATCTGTAAAAATGTTATATTATTGGCTTGCCTACCTTCATATTTCATCTGTTCACCCCTTATTTTTGTTTTTAATTACCTTCCGTTGGTTTTCAAAAGTTTCCCAAATCTCTAGCTTCCCACTAATCTTTGCCATGTTAGCTTTTGTTTCTTGTCAACATGTACATGATCTAATCCCCTAAATGGACAAATTAAATTGTGTACTTGAACAAATTCTCTCTCTCAATTTTCCCTCCCCGACCAAATTTGCAGAATGTTATGAACCAGAACCAGTAATTTCCTTATTATTTTAACTTATCACAACAGATTTTTGTTACAGTGAAGCATCGAAAGCTATGCCAAGATGTAAAACAATAGAATATGCCATGCCAATTTTAATAAAAATGCACAATTCTGTGATGCTGGTTCACCAGAACCATTTGTGGTTTTGTTGTTCACACCCTAATCTTTTTGAGATTGTGGGTTCAACTTCTGCATCAGTGACTTGTAAAAACACTAAAATCTTGTGCTTTTACATGAGATATTCAGCCAAGGTCCTGTCTCAGATGGATTTAAATGAGCCCGTGTTATTCTGATCTTAATATCGTGACCAATATTTCTCCTTCAGTCAAACATTTCTGTTGCTATTTCGTGAAATCTTGTTAACTACAAGTTAGCGGTTGTGTTTCATACTTTGCAAAATACCAAAGTTAGAAAATAGCTTTCAAAAGTATATCAGGACACCTTAAGGTTGTGAAAAACACCATGTTATTGCAAATATAGACACAAACAGCTGGCGTAACGCAGCGGGACGGGCAGCATCTCTGGAGAGAAGGAATGGGTGACGTTTCGGGTTGAGACCCTTCTTCAGACTAAATATTTATTTATTTACATGGTGCTTACATTGTAGAAGATATGTTAATGAAATTATATCTTAGCCATAAGAGGAATGTGATACCATGCCAGGGAGAACATTTTAAAGGACTACTTAAAGTTTAAACACAATGATGAGTTTTGTGGATGTATTTAAAGTGGAAATATAAAAGTGATGGATTTACTGAAGGGATTCTAAAAATCATTCACAAGTTGGTGAAATCAATGATGGGGCAATGAAAATGATTGTAAATGCATCTGCATGCAATGGTATGGAAGAATATGAAGATTATAGCAAGGATTTTAATTGAACTCTTGCCTTGGGAAAATATAGATGTGAGAGGGTAGAGTGCAAAACAGAATAAGGAAAGCTTTCTTTTTGTTGTTGGAATTTTTAAGAGCATGGCAGTACGGAGAGTATTGGAATAATCAAGGCTGGAGTTTGCAGAAGCATTACCAACACGTTCAGTGTCAGGATAGAGAAAGAAAACTCATTTTGGTGATAGGGAGGATCACCCCATCGGGGACCTGATTTTAGATGATTAGCCATGATCATATCGGCTCGAAGGGCCAAATTGCCTTCTCCTGCACCTATTTTCCATGTTTCTATATGGACGATGTATTCCACTGATTTCAGAGTTCATGTTAATCAACGGAAATATAAATTAATCAGATTTTAAAAATAAACTCAGTTCTCCAGTGAAACCTGTTATTCTGGGTGGCCTGGAATAGAATAAGCCTTCTTCTATGGAAGATTTAAAGTATTTGTAACCTACTAATATGTTTCGGAACCACATTTTTTGCTACACAACCCATGCTGTGTCAGATTAGGTCAGAGTTGTAACGACAAAGGCAATGTGGTTTTTCAATACTGTACTGTTCCCGACAGTTGCAGGGCAAAAAGTTCTACCGCACTAAAATTGTCTCATTTTGAAACAAAGTCACTGTCAGATTTTAACAATAGAGAGATTTATAAAATATTTACACAAGCAAGACACTGGTTTTCAATTAAAGTGAAAACTCTTCAAACTCAGATGTACAGCTACTAATGAAATTACTGATATTTAACAGTGAGCTTTAATTAAAAAAAGGGTAATGCCAGCATGTCATCATACCAGGGGGCAATGGCGATCTGTCCAGGAGTTTGTCCAACAAATGAACTATTTGGAATGTTTTCCATTTGGATATATCAATGTCTGTAATATGGTTTCCATCGAGCGTTTCCGAACTCCAGAGCTGGTACAGAGTTTCCACCGGTTTAATCAAACTTGATCCCTGAGACAAATCTGGTTCCAACAGCGGGGGCCCAGACGCATTCAGCCAGCGCTCAAACTCTAGACCTAGAAGCAGAGGGAAAAATAATCTGGCTGAAATCAATATTTGATCATATAAATCTTGAGCTGAAACACATGTAGTGTTTTCTACCTTGTTAAAGAAAAACAAGGTAATATGTGAGAATGTAATAAGCTATTCAATATGAATAGAAATAATGAAATGAATAAAAATATTTAATGCATAGCTTCAAACTTGCAGGTTTACCTGCTGACTTTGAACCTCACCAGAGTACAGAAGGACCACAGATTTTCAGTAGCCATACAGGGGAGAGCATAGGGGCTGACCTGATATATTCAGCAGAGTGTCTTGCCCAACACAAGGGAACGCAGGTTCAATTGTTTAAGAAGGTAACTGCAGATGCTGGAAAATCAAAGGTACACAAAAATGCTGGAGAAACTCAGCGGGTGCAGCAGCATCGATGGAGCGAAGGAAATAGGCAACGTTTCGGGCCGAAACGATAAAGCAGGTTCAATTGTCTCAGTCAACTTGGGGAGACAAAAGGTCTCCATTATGCATACTCAGTATTTTTCTGCCAGGGTTCTCTCACAGGCACAACATTGCTGATAGTTCTCAAAACAATAATCACATTGAACTTCATGCTTTACAATTATGGACTCAACCCATGTGAAGGATTTGCCAGCATATATACTATTACATAATTACACCCTTTTACCCTCTTGCAAAAAAACCCTAGTAAAGACAACTTGTGCACTTGACTTTACGGTTATGTTGGTGATGGCAATGCACAATTAGATTATACATCTCTATGGACAGAGCCCACATTCTGCTTGTTAAGGTACTTTTCTATTCAATAAACTGTCCAACTGTTGTTATTTGTCCACATTATAGGAAACTTCTTGCTTCGACAAAAAAAAAAACACATCAGCCATCTGCCTTTCAAAAGACAACTGTTTAACTATTGTTGCTGATGTCCGAAGCAGTATTCTGAAAAGATTGCAAAATGAGAAATTCAATGTGGTTATTGCTTTGTGGGCTACTAGCAGTGCAATCATAATGAAATAGTCCTGTTGGATGCATGCAGAGCATTCATTATGTGTCCCCTTCTTCAATCACCATTTTTGGGCATTGTTCTTCCAGTCATGACAGAATCGATAGCTATCCTGCTTTGGATGTGATAGCAGTGATAGAAGAGAACCTCTGATGCAATTAAACTGCCTTACATCTCTCCATTGGCACAATTGATGTATCAATAGAATTCCTTACAGAGTGGGGTGCATAGGAACTGATCATAAGGATAACACTTCAATAATTGCTTCAAAAGGTTCCTAAAAATCATTCACTGCCAAGTCAGTATTATTGTCACGGGTTATGAAAGTTATGGTCAATGCCTGGGAGAGGCCCGTTAGATGTCAATGTGCATCAGTAGAATGTGCATCAAAATGCAACTTTTGTAACTGCATTTTTTGTATTATGTTCAATGTCAAATGATGCTTCTTAACTGTTCTAAATTAACAGATGCAATTACATACATAGCTTAGAAGGTCTCTGGAGAATATGGCTGGGTGACCTTTAGGGTCGAGACCCTGGTTCAAACATACATAGCTTGTTTGTTTTCCATTTCTAAATATGTAAAAATACTATTTTGTAATGTTAAAATATTACCATTATTATTTAACCTAAGTGTTCCAGATTTATGATAAACCAACTCTGCAATTTAATAATAGGAAATACAGAAAAACATGTTTTAGAAACCAAGAATAAGACTTGGATTTATAGGTCACTTGCTTGAACCTTTCCTTGAAGGGCAGTTGGAATGCTAATCCAAGAAATGAAAAACCAAAGGCTACTAGACTAGGAAATGCACCTACCCTGGTAAAACAGCACATTATACCTGTAACAATTGAATATCATATCAGCAAGCAATTCAATGTCAGATCCAATAAGAAGTAAAAAAATATGGGTTTACATGAGAAACATAAAAGTATGCTCCACCACCATTTTGTTACATGGCAGTCTCTGTATGTACTTCAGTCAAATGTTATTCACGGTTAACGAAATGATACTTAGAAAATTGATTTCAAACATCTCACCAACCTTTCTTGTTGTCGACACATTTCTCCCTCAGCTCAGGAAAAAAGCCCAAGAAAAATTCCAATAAATCACCTGCAACCACACTTGTAAACTTGAACTTCTCCACATAGGCCTAAGAAGGAAGTTATTAACATTAGCACATTGAGTCTTATATTATTCATTTGTGCTTCATATGAAGAGTGAATTAAGTCAGAGGATGCTTTGCATATTTACATTAACGGGATTATGAACAGACACTATGGCCCAAAAAACGAAGGCCGTACACTGCAGGATGAACTTCAGGAATTTGTGCTGAGTTGTGTATAAGGTAGACAAAATTGCTGAAATGATTTGCTTTTATTAATTAATTTACAAAAAATTAAAGGCATGTTTCATTTTTTGGATAAAGTGTAGGGTACAGCTTATACCACACATTGCACTTATTAAAAAACAACATTTCAATGATACAGTTGAATCGTGTCAGATGCTTATTTTATCTATTTATTTATTTTATCTATTTATTTATGGGACTATGGGAAAATAAATGGTCGGCACGGACTGGAAGGGCCGAGAAGGCCTGTTTCCGTGCTGTAATTGTTATATGGTTATCTTGTCATTATTGCTTATAAATAAAACTCCAGGCTGCACTGCAGCTCGCTGCAAGAATCTGAGGAAGAGTGTTTGTTTTTCAGGCACAGCCGTGGAAACTGGGGAGCCTGGGTGTTGGGAGGGGAGGCAGAGGACAAGCCATGGGCACAGCGAGATGGATGCCAGAAACACCAGATATGGGAGTGAAACAGTCAGCTGAGGTCAGATACTGCGGGTTCAGTATCACAGTTCAGGTAGAGCCTGATACAAAAGATATGTTGATAGCAACAGAGCTCCATTTGTGGGAGGAATTGCCTTCAGCAGCTTTATATTCTGAAGTATTCCACTTCTCAATAAAGCCACAGAATAAAGCTACCCATATAAATCAATCATCTGTGCAACAGAAAATGCAATTCTGAATCATGGCATTTTATTAGGAAACGCAGGTGGCATTCACTCTTGATGTTACAGTGATGAATAAAAATGAGATCAAACTGTTACTAACATGTTTTCCTTTGCTATTTATAAGGTAGACTATAACAATAAAGTGAAAAATTAAAGATGTTTCTAAACTTACTCTGAGAAAAGAGTCAAAACACTTTGTATCACCACAGAGCTGTGAAAGGTAGTATACAAAGCAAAATCCTTTTTCATAGGTGAAGAGGTTCATCAGACTGCTGGGATTGACGCCTGTATGGGGATGTGGAAGAAATATTACTTATAGGTACACTTCATCACCAAAACATGTTACAAATATATGTTTCAGACGATATATGTTGGCCCAGTGGCTGAATAATGTTTCCTCCACATCAAAGACTAGTTTACAACAGCTGTGTGCTTGGCTGTATTACAAACTCATATACAATTTCACACAGTTTTGACTCCGATTACAAACTTCAGTTTACAGCATCTCTTGAAACCTGTTGTAATGAAAGCAAAAGTAAATACAGGCATCCTAATGAGAAAATCCAATTTGATTAACAATTATATCAACACAACGAGGACTACAATTCACTGAAGATCCATTCATCAACAATTCAAGACTAAAGAATCTACCAAGCAAGTTTATTAACCATTACTTCTCTATTTATTTACAGGAGCTAGACTGAAAGTGCCACACCGTATCACACAGAAACTGCCAAATACCAGTGTTTTTCACATAAATTATCAGTTGTACTCTGAAATCAAAGAGTTGGTTTAGTTTAGTTAGTCAATGGAGCAGCAGATTTTATTTTAATTGCAAACAGAGGTAAAATGGAGACCTGGCTCAAACTTCACTTGTAGTCTGCTGACAGGACTCTCATCTCCGAGCAGTTTCAGCTGACGATGTAGTGCTTCCAGTCGGAAAGTGGTTTCAAGACAAGTAAAAGCAGCCCCTGAAAGAAAAAAGGGAAACCAGTTTTTTTTTTCCCCACCCTGAATAATATTTTCTTGCCTTGTGCTAACCTTTGGATTTTCTGCATCTGGTATCAATCCTTGAATGGGTTGACAGGTCTAGAGCCCATCCTACATCATGGATCTGACCATTTGGACACATATAGTGGTTAACCTCTTCACTTTTTTCTTTCATCCTGCAACACAGAACCTTCCCTCACTTTGACATGTTTGGTGGCACGGACGAGTGTATAAAATGTGCATGAATGCAGCTTGAATGAGGCGCAATAACTTGCACCAAAAGCGTCTTTATACCTGCAAATAAATGGCTTATTCATTAACAATATCCTGCATCAAAAAGCATAACTTATCAGATTGTATTTGAAGGCGAGTTACCCATGAAGCAGAAAAAATGAAATTATATCTACCTCAGAAACAAAATATGGTGGAATTTAAACCTCGGTGCAATTGCTGCTGCCTCATAATGCAAGTACTTTCAATACGAGTTTACATTTTTTAGTCAGAAACATGCCAGAATATTATAATGACCAAACCAATGAAAACATCCAATCTTTTACCATAAAACCAGAAGCCTCTTTAGCCCTATTTAAAACAAGTTATATTTTGAACATTATTACCTCCACATAAAGAGCAAAATTGAAGATAAATAACAGATTCATCCTCAGCAGTCATCATTCCCAGCATACCAAACTCCATAAATAGTTCTACCATAACAACAATCAGAGACAAACACCAGTGGGTAATCTATCCGCTTGGGATTTGAGATAATACTAAAGCCTGCAAGAATGCCAGCGTCTGCACATTTTCCACTGACTTCCAGCTGACAGCAAAAAATATATCCTGAAATGGGCAGTGACTTTAAACTTCTGCTGATTTACCAGTGATGCCGGAATAGAATACATCCCCAATGTTGTCAGATGTTTAGGTAAAACGTTAATGTTGATTTAAAGGGACTTACAACTATTTCAAAAGGATTTATAGTGAGCATGTTTCGCATTTGATTTGGATTTCTTACATTTTTTATCACTGACAACAATTGATTTCCTTTTGCCTTCAAAGATATTTCCCAACCACCTTCTGTCTCACATATGTTAAAGTCCATGCCACAGGTTTTCCTTTGGAAATATCCCTCTTACTGTTTGATAGAAATAAGAGCTATTAGTGGATCAGCCAATATCATGTTGAATGGTGGAGAAGGAAGCCCCAAGGCCTAATATTGGTTCTATTTTCCATTTTTGTATGGCCAAACACTGTTCCTATTTTCCATGTTTATATGGCCCAATACGACTCCTATTTCTATGAGGCTAGACTCATTAGGCAGCAGATACATTAGTTAGCACACACCTGCCAATTTCCCTACAACAAGAATGGAAATAATCAAGTATTTTTGTCAGCTTCTGGAAGAATAAGACATTCCTCTGCAGTTATGACTTAGGGCAATTGATTAGCTCAGTTTAATTTAGAGATACAGTACGGAAACAGACACTGCGGCCCACCGAGTCAGTGCCGACCAGCGATGCCCGCAAATTAACACTATCCTACGCACACACGGGACAATTTACAATTATATCATGCCAATTAACCTACAAACTTGTACGTCTTTGTAGTGTGGGAGGATACCGGAGATCCCAGAGAAAATCCACACAGGTCACGAGGAGAACATACAAACTCTGTACGGACAGCACCCATAATCAGGATCGAACCTGGTCTCTGTCCCTGCAATGCAGCAACTCTACCACTGTGCCGCCTAGTGATGGCAATGTAGGAAGAAAAATAATTTGGGACAGTATAAATGGGTGGTTGATAGTTGGCAAAAACGCAATGGGCCGAAGCATTGGTCTCCTTGTTGCATCTCTCATTCCCTATATAACTTAATCTTTAAAAGATGGTCACAATACGCTGGAATAACTCAGCGCGATAGACAGCATCTCTGGTTGAGAAGGAATGGGTGACGTGTCGGGTTGAGACCCTTCTTCAGACTGAGAGTCAGTGGAGAGGGAGACGAGAGATATAGATGGGTAAGGTGTGAAAACGACAGATCAAAGTGGATGCAGATAAGGAAATGTAGAATGGTTCATTGTTAGCTTAAAGATGGTTACTCTGTGAAGATGCTGGAGGAGGATGGCAGAATCATCAACCTAAATGGTAGAAAAATATTCATGTTGTTGAATACAGTATCTATGGCGCATCGTGTTTACAAACATGTTGTGCTGCTGCAGGTAAGAAGTTCATTAGTCTGTTTCTGTACATAAGGCAACAAAACACTCATGACGCTGGCTAATCTGATGTGATAGACCATCGATTTATGGATATATCTGGCCAGTTTATGAACAGTAGTTACATCAACCCCCTTTCCACAGCTGCCACAGTTATTATATTTACTAGTCACATTGCTTATCACCTAGTACTTCTGAGTGATGTTTGATCTGAAATGTTTTTAACGTGTGAGGTACATGGCCTCAGAGCATGTATGGCTGCCTGTTTTATCACAAAGAAACCTCCTGTGACTTAGCAGGGTGCAGGCATTTAAGAAGGCCAATGGGAGCAGACATACATGTAGCAACATCCTGAGTGACAGCACCATCCTCATTTTGAGCATTCCATTATCTCCATGCTCAGCATGACTATGCCCCAAGGTCAAATAGACCATGATATTTATAACGTCAGTCACAATATCAAGTGACTGGCGGATGGAGACCAGAAGAGAACGCCATGTTCATTACAGCAGACGACAGCAATATGAGCATGTGATGCCAAAGGATAATAAATTCCCATCATCCTCTGGATCAGCTGACCCTGCCAAGCAATGGGCCATTTGCAGTTCAGCGAAGCCCAATTTATTGGAAAGATGTTAGAAATTTAAAACAAAAGCAGAATATGCTGAAATCTGTTGCTTTCTCTCACTTCCCAGATGCAGCCTCACCTGCTGCGTATGTCGAGCATTTTCTGTTTATGACCCAGTCTGTTAAATGTGCTTAAGGGCCTGTCCCACTATGGTGACCTTATTGGCGAATTTAGGAGACTCTGCGCTCGCCACAAGCTCGCAACATGGTCGACACATGGTCGTAGGTGGTCTCTGGTGAGTCTCCTTCATGGTCGAGAGTAGTTCTCGCAGAGTGGTTGCTACTCGCGGGCTCAGTATGGTCGCGGAAAATGTTTCAACATGTTGAATTTTCTCGAAAATCGATACATTTGTAGTCGTAGGTTTAGTCAAAGTAGGTCGTAGTAGGTCGGCATGTTATCGTAGGTAGTTGAGATAGTCGTAGATAGTGTTAGTATATCGCCTTTGCTCATTTCAATGGCTCGTTGATAGTCAAACCTAGTCTTCTACATAGTCGTAGGAGGTTTTCTATATAGTCGAAGGATGCCAACTTTTTGGCGATTCAACAAGACCATGACAGTCTCCTAAACTCGCCAATAAGGTCCGCATAGTGAGACAGGTCCTTTATGGTAATAGCAGATTCTTGCATTTAACCAGCTGCATGCATATCATTGAAGATGTTGACGTGAAAGGCTTGGATAGAGTGGATGTGGAGAAAATGTTTCCACGAGTAGGAGAGTCTAGGACCGAAGGTCACAGCTTCAGAATTAATGGACATTCTTTTAGGAATGAGATGAGGAGGAAGGTGAGGAGGAGGGAGATGAGGAGGAAGAAGTTGAGGAGGAAGGAGATGAGGAGGGCTAACCAAATTGGTAACAACACTGATGAGGAGGATTTTCTGGAGTGTATATCGGATGGTTTTCTAAGCCAATATGTAGAGGAACCAACTGGAGGGCAGGCCATCCTAGACTGGCTATCGTGTAATGAGGAATGATTAGTTGGCAATCTTGTTGTTAAGATTGAGTAACAGTGACCATAATATGGTAGAATTCTGCATTAAGATGGAGAGTGACACAGTTCATTCAGAAACAAGGGTCCTGAACTTAAAGAATGTAAATCTTTGGTAGCATGAGACAGGAATTGGTTAAGATAGACTGGCAGATGATACTTAAAGGATTGACAGTGGATATGCAATGGCAAAAGATTATATGGATGAATTACAACAATTGTTCATCCCTGGTACACACAAAATGCTGGAGTAACTCAGCGGGACAGGCAGCATCTCTGGAGAGAATGGGTCAAGTTTCGGGTCGAGACCCTTCTTCAGACTTGTTTATCCCTGTCTGGAATAAAAATAAAACAGGGAAGGGGAATCAACTGTGGATAACGAGGGAAATTAGGTATAGTGTTAAATCCAAGGAAGAAACATATAAATTGGGCAGAGGAAGCAGCAAATCAGACGACTAGGAGAAATTTAGAATTTAACAGAGGAGGACAAAGTGGTTAATTAAGAGGGGGAAAATAGAGCTTGCGGGGAATATAAAAATGGACTGTAAAAGCTTGTGAAGAGGAAGAGATTAGTGAAGCCAAATGTAGGTCCCTTACAGTCAGAAACAGGTGAATTTATAATGGCAATCAAGGAAATGGCAGACAAGTACTTTGGTTCTCTCTTTACTAGGGAGGACACAAACAATCTCCCAGAAATACTAGGGGACCAAGGATCTAGTGGGAGGGAGGAACTGAAGGAAATCTACATTACTCAGGAAATGGTGTAGGTAAACTATTGGGACTGAAGGCAGATAAATCCCCAGGGCCTGATGGTCTGCATCCCAGAGTACTCAAGGAGGTGGCCCTAGAAATCGTGGCCACATTGGTGATCATTTTCCAAAGTTCTATAAACTCTAGATCGGTTCCTGTGGATTGAT
The DNA here is from genome assembly GCA_963514005.1 of Raja brachyura. The sequence continues at coordinate 6,510,301 of OY740794.1, read as the reverse complement.
GGGTAGCTAACGTAACCTCATGTTTTAAGAAAGAAGGGAGAGGGAAAACAGGGGATTATAGACCAGTTAGCCTGACATCAGTATTGGGAAGATGCTCAAGTCGATTATTAAAGATGTAATAGCAGCGCATTTGGAAAGTAGTGATAGGATAGGTCAAAGTCAGCATGGATTTGTGAAGGGGAAATCATGCTTGACTAATCTTCTGCAGTTTTTTGAGGATGTAACAAGTAGAATGGATAAGGTAGAGCCAGTGGATGTGGTGTATCGGGACTTTCAAAAAGCCTTTGACAAGGTCAAGAGCACATGATATTGGGGGTAGGGTATTGACATGGCTAGAGAGCTGGTAGGAAGCAAAGAGAAGGAATTAACGAGTCCTTTTCATAATGGCAGGCAGTGACTAGTGGGGTGCCGCATGGTTCGGTGCTGGGTGTTATTTACAATATATATTATCGATTTAGACCAAGGTTATCCACTTTGGTGGCAAGAACAAGGCAGCAGATTATTATCTGAATTATGTCAGATTAGGAAAAGGATAGGTACAACGAGACTTGGGTGCCTTTGTACAACAGTCACTGATAGCAAGCATGCAGGTACAGCAGGCAGTGAACAAAGCAAATGGCATGTTGGCCTTCATAGCGAGAGGATTTGAGTATAGGAGCAAGGAGGTCCTATTGCAGTTGTACAGGGCCCTGGCGAGACCGCACCTGGAGTATTGTGTGCAGCTCTGGTCTCCTAATTTGAGGAAGGAAATAATATTGTCATATTATGAAAGAATGGATCGACTGAGCTTATATTAACTGGAATTTAGGATAAGAGGGAATCTTGCAGAAACATATAAATGTCTTAAGGGATTGGACAGGCTAGATGCAGGAAAAATGTTCCCCATGTTGGGGGAGTCCAGAACCAGGGGTTACAGTGTAAGAGGCCATTTCGAACTTTATCACCCAGAGAGTTGTGAATCTGTGGAATTCTCTGCCGCAGAAGGTAGTGGAGGCCAATTCACTGAGAGAGTTAGATATAGCTCTTAGGGCCAACAGAATCAGCGGATATGGGGAGAAAGCAGGAACGGGGTACTGATTTTGGATGAACAGCCACAATCATATTGAATGGCGGTGCTGGCTCGAAGGGCAGAATGGCCTAGTCCTGCACCTATTTTCTATGTTTCTATGTTTAGTCAGAGGGTGGTAAACCTGTGGAATTCTTTACCACAGAAGTCTGTGGATGCCAAGTCAATTAATATTTTTAAGGCAGAGATTGATAGATTCTTGATTAGTACATGTGTCAGGGGTTATGGGGAGAAGGCAGGAGAATTGGGTTAGGAGGGAGAGATAGATCAGCCATGATTGAATGGCATACCCTTGATGGGAAGAATGGCCTAATTCCGTTCCTATCCCTTATGACATCAGGAAAAATCCAAAAAGTCCATCTTTTTAAAGCAGAACCAACAGCATCTGAAGCAAAGGCACTTGTTCTAGAGGAAGTGTATGGTGTGATGTATAGAGCATACAAGCAGTAGGCAATGCAGTAGTCTAATTCTATTAAAAAGTTTTATAGATGCACTTGATACTGCCTGTGTAGAGTTTGCACATTCTCCCTGTGACTGTGGGGGGTTTTCTCCGGGTGCTCCTGTTACCTCCCACCTTCCAAAAATGTGCAGGTTTGTAGATTAATCGGTATCTGTTAATTGGCCCATTGTGTGTAGGATGTGAAAATGGGACAGCATAGAACTACATCTAGTGTTCGGGTGATCGATGGTCAGCGTGGGCCAAGATTTCAGGACCGCATGCTGACACAGCGGTAGAGTTGCTGTCTTACAGTGTCACAGACCCAGGTTCAATCCTGACTACGGGTGCTGTTTTGTACGGAGTTTGTATGTTCTCTCCATGACCCTGTGGGTTTTCTCTGGGTGCTCTGGTTTCCTCCCACAATCAAAAGATGTACAGGTTTCTAAGTTAACTGGCTTTGTTAAAAATTATGAATTATGAATTCTCTCTAGTGTGTAGGATAGTGCTAGTGTATATGGATTGCTGGTCGGGTAGACTCAGTGGGCCAAAGGACCCGTTTCCATGCGGCATCTCTAAACTAAACTAAGCTTTGACAGTTCCTTGGCTTCGATAGTGAGTACCATTTCCATGATTCCTGGCAACCTTGGATATTTGTAATTCAAAAGGTTTCCAGTTCAGTGTGCCGCTAAAAGGGTTGAACAATGGGTGACTGCAAGATTTTCTTCTTTAAATGCTCTCTTCCTGGAAAGTTTCTCCAAAGAATAGAGGGTACCATGTCTTCATTTTCACTTACTTACATTAATAGTATGATCCACAATTTCCAGCAAACATTTCCTCCATATTATACCCTACAGGGAATAAGGTGTATTATTGGGAATTAGATCCAACAATATTAGAAATAGTTGGAGATAATAAAAATGTGCTCTCACCATAGGTTTCTGTGGTAATACGCCGCTGCGCATATGTTGCCAGCCCCTCGCTCAGCCACATTTCTTCCCACGTAGCGTTGGTGACTGCGTTTCCAAACCAGCTATGCGCGATCTCATGGATGACATCAATAATGAGAAACTCATCACTTTCCAATATGCAGGAAATAATGAACGTCAAACAAGGATTTTCCATGGCAACAATTGGAAAAGAGGGCGGAAGGAAAACAACATCATACCTGAAGCAAAAACACACGGTCACGCTCTACAAAATATTATTTACAGATTTTGAAACAGCCTACAAAAACAAATGAACTCCAAAATTCTGTGCTCCGGGCTTGGGTTAATCTAAATATGGTTAAGATTTTAGATTGATTAATTCAGCATAATAATATCTAATCAAACATATGGTTACTCCATCACCATACAAGAGAATAAATTTGATTGTATCGACTGTAATCTTTCCACTGACTGGTTAAGCACGCAACAAAGGCTTTTCACTGTACCTCAGTACACGTGACAATAAACTGAAGTAAAAATTAAATTAACCAGGCTTCAACCTCCTCATCAATATCCTGTGATCTTTGCTCGTAATGGATGGATTCTAAGGACAAAAAATAATTCTGCCTTTTGATGTTTCAATTGGGGTGGAAGATTGCAACCTTCACGTGGTTTCGACTAATGCAATCAACTCGACGTGCACAAATGGAAGATCAAATAGAACAAGTTGTCCAACAACTTTAGGCTGTGCACGCCACACGACAGAAGAAGAAGATGCTTCAATTGTGTCAGTCAAACCACACTGTCTGTGGAGTCCCACGTGATGGGTTATCACATAGATACACAACTGAATGCTTCTCAGGCAACCTTTGAATCATACTAAATAACTAAATACTAAATCAGTGATCAGGAGGGAAAATAAATGGAGGAGATGGCAACAGCATCTTTTGTTCTGCAAATCATTTTGCTTTGCATATCTAGCTCAGTTCTGGCAATAGGTTGATTTATCGCATGTATATTTCCCCTGTGATTAGTCAATGGGGAAATGCCCCATTGCACCTAATCATCCAGCCAAGAATTACATTCAAATAGAGCAAATCTCTTTGGACCTCAAACCAATGACCATCTGGTCAGGAAACAAACTATTCCTTTTGGCCAGAAAAACAAACATTATTCATGGTTTAGGTTTATTTTACTTGCAATGAATTTGTTATCTACAGGAAATATGAGAGGACTGTTCCCAGGAAGCTCTGGTTCTACATTCTAAGCAACTGCCTGGATTTTGTCACCATTTTATGCCAGGCTCTGATGTTAGAAGTCATGGAGACCTCAAGGTCTCAGTGAGAAACCCTTGGTATTTAAACTGGAAAATCTGCTCTGGGATCATATGCCAGGTCAGACAAGGCATGGGATATTCAAGTACATTCATTTCCATTATTAGTAGTGCTTTAAGCTGACACTTTTAAAATTGTTATGTTTATTACCTGTAATTTTTTTAACTATGTTTCAGAGTACAGTTAATTGTTGAAAATTTGTTTCAAGAAAATATATATTTTCCACTAAATAGTCTTTAGTGGTTCTGAAAAGTTAGAAATATTGCCATACTTGAGAGTTTTGATAATGGCTCAACACTTTTAGAAATATTTTGTGGGGACGATTGTTCCAGCTCCCTTTCATCTTCTATAGTGATGTTCCAAGCTCTGCAGAAGCATAGGACCTTGGCACTCATCCCCAAGACCATACAACCAACAAATCAGCCCTTCAGACCTTAGTGTTCTGTTAGAGGAGCGAGGAAGTACACATGGAGAGTGCAGACAATAGGCAGAAACATAAAGGGCATTATATTCTTGTGAGAAGCTCCCACTAGCCACACCAACATCTTGGGCAGCGGGTACACCTCAAAAGTATATTTAGATCTTGGGAGTAAGATAGGCCATATATCTTGGGATTGATGCCTTGGTATACTAATTTCCATCACACAGCTACTGCCCCACATTCAAACATCTAAAAAAATTCAAACTTTAGTTTCCTTTATTACCTTTCCCACATATAAGGTCCAAAGAGGTTCTCTGCAGCACTCAGCCACTGCTCCACTGTGCCATTGAGTTTTGCAGTTGCCATTTTTAATAAACAAGGTTCAGCCCAAACTCTGCTCCTGTAAATGTAAATTGCGTGATTTAAAAATGTAAAAGGATGAAAAATCAGAAAAACCTAGGCACACTATTAATTAATTCATAGAAAGCTATGGAAGATAAACCACAATTAAAACATCAAAATAAAAACTTTGTTGGTAGGAAATTCCTAGGACATCACCTAATTTTTATTACAAAACAATTGATGCAACTTATCACAGAAAGAATCTCCGCACCACTCAGACAGATGAGCCATTCATGCAGTTTTGATGGTCTGGCGCAGTTGGCAATGCTCTGGCTGGAGTTATCATTTTTTGGGTGAAGGCCCAGTTCTATACTTGAGATCATAACTGGGCTGAGACTTTACTGCTCAGGTGATCAGGTAGCTTGTCTGTAAACAGTATTCATGTTCTATCAAAATTCACAATCTCACAAATGGGGGATTAAACTCAAGGGCCAACCAAACTAGCAGTAGCACCCTATGCACCAATTGCAAGGTTTGAGGAACCTGGCTATTGGGTCTTGGATATGGCAAATGCAGCAATAGGAAGTTGTACTGTGAACTGTTGGAAGAAAGTTACTTGACCACTAATATGCAATTAGGGATGAGTGTGAAAAAATTAAGACCAATGTCTTAATTAAAACTTGTGGAATATTCTGCTTGCAGTTCACAAAGACAGTCAGCGCCAACAGCTATTGCAGCAGAGGTGCATGTGATACATCCTAAGCCAATACGTCATGTGGCATACTGTGCATCCACGTGAAAGTGTGTACAAAACATATTTAAAAGAAGCAGTATACCATTATGAACAATGCAGAATGATTAAATACATCCAGCTTCCACAGGATTGTAAATTTCCAATCAGAGTAGATATGGGTTAACGGATTAGATTCAAATCTATAGTTAATTAATTGCAAATACACTACTAAAATTAATCCTGAGTCCTGGAATGACAAAACAGTGGCTGAATGGGAGATACCAGAGAGTAATGGTGGATAACTGTTTCTCAGGGTGGAGGCCGGTGACCAGTGGGGTGCCTCAGGGATCTGTGTTGGGTCCACTGTTGTTTGTCATATACATCAATGATCTGAATGATGGTGTGCTAAATTGGATTAGTAAGTATGCAGATGATACTCATAGGTGGTGTTGTGGATAATGAAGTAGATTTTCAAAGTCTCCAGAGAGATTTAGGCCATTTGGAAGAGTGGGCTGAAAGATGGCAGATGGAGTTTAATGCTGATAAGTGTGAGGTGCTACATCTTGGCAGGACAAATCAAAATAGGACGTACATGGTAAATGGTAGCGAATTGAGGAATGCAGTTGAACAGAGGGATCTAGGAATAACTGTGCATAGTTCCCTGAAGGTGGAATCTCATGTAGATAGGGTGGTAAAGAAAGCTTTTGGTGTGCTGGCCTTTATAAATCAGAGCATCGAGTATAGAAGTTGGGATGTAATGTTAAAATTGTACAAGGCATTGGTGAGGTACAATTTTGGTGGCCAAATTATAGGAAAGATGTCAACAAAATAGAGAGAGAACAGAGGAGATTTACTTGAATGTTGCCTGGGTTTCAGCACCTAAGTTACAGAGAAAGGTTGAACAAGATAGGTCTTTATTCTTTGGAGTGCATAAGGTTAAAGGGGGACTTGATAGAGGTCTTTAAAATTATGAGAGGGATAGACAGAGCTGACGTGGATAAGCTTTCTCCATTGAGCGTAGGGAAGATTCAAACAAGAGGACATGATTTAAGAATTAAGGGACAAAAGTTTAGGGGTAACATGAGGGGGAACTTCTTTACTCAGAGAGTGGTAGCTGTGTGGAATGAGCTTCCAGTGGAAGTGGTGGAGGCAGGTTTGATTTTATCATTTAAAAATAAATTGGATAGGTATATGGACGGGAAAGGAATGGAGGGTTATGGTCTGAGTGCAGGTAGAAGGGATGAGGTGAGAGTAAGTCTTCGGCACAGACTAGAAGGGCCGAGATGGCCTGTTTCCGTGCTGTAATTGTTATATGGTTATAAGGTTAAAACACTTACCGTGGACCGATATCTGCAGAAATGAGATCTCCAGCTACCAGGGCCAGCAAGTAAGCAGGAACTGGATATTCCATTTGGAATCGGTAAATGTTCTCCTGTTCATCAAATGTACTCTGCGTTGCACTCATTAGTACTTTGATACCAGGTGGAACCTAAAAAACGAAAGAGAATAAAAAGGGCTATTTATTCACCTCTGGCACTATGTTACATATAATCTGGGGACAAGAGAAGGACGATGAACGAACAGTTTAATAACATGGAGGGCCAGCATAAACGACAGAAACAAGCAATGCAGCAAAAGAAACCACTTCACTTTCATCAACATTCCACACTAGAAAACATGCCAAGAACTATGTCAGCACCAGAACACGCATAATAGGCCAGTTTGTTTGTATATTCAGCAAAAAATATTTAGCATGGCAGTTTAAGTAAGATACTTAGGGAAAGGCTCAATCACCAAGAGTCATCAAGATTGAGACAAGAAAGTAAGGCCAAACTTGCTTTCTTTTTCTTTATGGTTTGACAGTCATGTTGACCTCAGTACTGCTGCTCTGTTAACATTAGAAACATAGAAACATAGAAATTAGGTGCAGGAGTAGGCCATTCGGGCCATTCAATATGATCATGGCTGATCATCCAACTCAGTATCCCGTACCTGCCTTCTCTCCATACCCTCTGATCCCCTTAGCCACAAGGGCCACATCTAACTCCCTCTTAAATATAGCCAATGAACTGGCCTCAACTACCCTCTGTGGCAGAGAGTTCCAGAGACCCACCACTCTCTGTGTGAAAAAAGTCCTTCTCATCTCGGTCCTAAAGGATTTCCCCCTTATCCTTAAGCTGTGACCCCTTGTCCTGGACCTCCCCAACATCGGGAACAATCTTCCTGTATCTAGCCTGTCCAACCCCTTAAGAATTTAGTAAGTTTCTATAAGATCCCCTCTCAATCTCCTAAATTCGAGAGAGTATAAACCGAGTCTATGCAGTCTTTCTTCATAAGACAGTCCTGACATCCCAGGAATCAGTCTGGTGAACCTTCTCTGCACTCCCTCTATGGCAATAATGTCCTTCCTCAGATTTGGAGACCAGAACTGTACGCAATACATTGTATAAATTCATTACAAAACCGGCATTCCCAATTGGAGAAAGCATGTACCACCAGATTCAATTACAGCTCTTTCTCTGCTATTATCAAACTCTTGCTGAGGATGAATTCCCGATGTCCCAACCTTCGCCCCTTAGATGCTGCTGCACCCGCTGAGTTTCTCCAGCTTTTTGTGTAACCCCCTACCTCTTGTGGGCTTTGTACTTTCATTATCTGAACTTTCTCTGTAGCTTTAACATTGTATTATGCATTCTGTTTCTTTTTCCCTCTTGCAGGACCTTGATATACTTATGTATGGTATGATTTGCCTGGATAACATGCAAACTACATTTTTCACTGCATTCACAGACAATTAGATATACTGTAGGTCTTAGGGCGAACAGAATTAAGGGATATGGGGAGAAAGCAGGAGCGGGGAACTGATTTTGGATGATCAGCCATGATCATATTGAATGGCGGTGCTGGTTCGAAGGGCCAAATGGCCTACTCCTACACCTACTTTCTATGTTTCTATTTCAGTACACATGACAATATTAAACCAAGACCTATTCTTCACTTTCAACGCCCATTAAATTGGGCTCTTGTAGTGTTCGAAATGCGCTTCTTTAAAGCTTCGTGCCAACTTATTTCAGACATGTATATTTTGCTTTGCATGGGTGTGCATTTGGCTTTGTCACCACTGCTGATTTTTCTAATATCTATATTGGCTTTGATCCTCCTTGTCCCACCAGACATGGCAAGCTGGTGATAAAATGTGCCGGAGTTCTGCTTGTAGAAGAAAACAAAGACACCAAGTTACAGATACAATTTCCAAGACAGTGAGGTAGGCTTTGAATTTCCCTCCTGTGTACGATCAGAGAAAGTTCACCAACATCACTTTCATGGGGTGCCGACATTATTCGAAATGGTATTTGAGGAGATGTGAACCAAGTATTTTACAGACTGAAATGCTCCAATATCAACTACAGCTTTGTTGCATACTTTACAGGAATACCCCAGAAATTCACTGACCCCTGACCCAAGTACAAACAAGTCATCAACTTTCCTCTCATATGAAGGACTTTCGAACACTGCCCAAAGCAACATCTCACCGTTGCGTCGGCATTTTCCAGCAAATTAGCCTATAATGTAAGGTAAATTCCTTATTCAGTGGGAATGGAAAAAGTAAGCATTGTTGCCTAGTAAAAATGAAAATGGCCTGCACATAGCCTGTTTATGTTGAAGGTGAATTAGGGGACTCAAGGACTATTTGACCTTAAAACATATACTTTTAATGTTTAATGTTCTCATTTTTACAGCATTTTTAAAAAATTCAGTGCTTTTGTTTGAAACCTGGTTGGATGCGTGGGCTGGGGGTGTGGGGGACAGTGGTGGGCTGTAGTTATATTAAAATATTTTAAATTTATCACTGTCCAGCTACAGAAAATAAGAACTTGCTGCTTGGTAATTTGGTGTAGTAAGCAACCAAGCAGCGATACTGAAGAGAATAGACCAAAGTATTGTCAGAACGTGCACTCTCATTTTATTGGTGCTTTTCCACAACTTAAACCAACTTTCAGTCAACCTTCAGGGTTTCTGTCTAAATGCTAAAAAGGCTGACCTTGATTTGGAACCAGTACAGAAGATTATCAATTGCGCTCATCATAATCCTCTTCAGCTAAAATATCAGAAATATTGTGGAATTATCTAGCTACCTCTTGTGAAGGCTTTAATGAGAACTTTCATTTTTGTTTCACCATTTCCTATTTTTTCCATCAATTACTTAACTTTATTTATGTCCATTTAATATAACAATTATCTCAGAGATAAAAAGGGACAATTTTGACTTGGCCTACCCACTGGAACAAATGAGATCAGGTAATACTCCACATCAGGCAGCACTCTCCAATAAGTCAATAAAGATATTTATTGTGCAGGGAAGAAAACCAACATTTTGCTTGATCCTCTGGTTTCCCCAAGATGCAAATTAGGTTAGTAATGATAGTAATAAAAGCAGTGAGTTTGAATTAATTTGCAGTTTATTCAAAAACCAGACAGCATATGTCACAAAGAACAGGTCCGTGAGAAATGGTAGAGAGCAGAACCAATTGCGTGGATGTGAAACTTTAATCAAGTACATGATGGCATTAAGGAGCAGTTAGTGTGACTGATTGTGCTCTGTATAAAATTAAGTGGCAATGATGGTGCAGCAATTCCTATGAAAAGCATTTGTGGCAGAGTCTATATCTACACATTAAAAACGTGAACTATTCTCATTTTTATTTTAAAATAGAAAATTACTTTTTTGCTTCTTGCTGCATCAAATCTACTGACTAAAAATCCCCTGCTTTGATCAACTGGGTTTCTCGTTCCAGCTGCCATTGATCTAAATAGGATTCTGTGGGTGCCTAAATTCACTGATGCCTTCTCAAAGGAAGGCAAGGCGAAATGTAATCCTTATTTGAAGTAGGGTTAGAGATCAGAGTGCCAAATAACATGCACTGGCCAATTATAAGCCACAAATTTTGCTTAAATCATATATTGTCATCATTATAGATTACTTATATTTAATGGTTAGTCGAAGTAAAATACAAAACATGCAACAGCGCTTGTGATGTTAATATTATCATTTTACTCCAGACTAAAGGGAAGCAAAATGCAGAATTAAGATGAATTTCATGTTTCTTGTACTAAAAACATACACATTTATTTCAAGTAAAACCTCACCGGAACTAGAAAAACTGATGATGAACAGTACGTAAAAATAAAACAAAGAAAGCGGAAAGGCAAAACCTAGCAATGTTACAAATCAAGTCTGCAATTTATCCCATCAGATAAAGCATAAAAAGAAGTTTAATTTGACACCTAATTCACTCTCATATCTTCAGTATTAAAAAAGTTATGGCCATTTTCATACTCGGAAATTAGCATCTTGTTCCCCATTGCCTTTCAATTGACTTAGCTCAAAAGCTGTGATCTAGGACAGTCAAAAGCCCATAACTTTCTTAAAAATTAAGAGAACTCAATGACATTTTCAGTTATTATGGATTGAAGCATTCTGAAACAAATATGAAACAATCTTGCTTGGATGACCTGAAATTAAAGCATATAATTAGTTAGTTACCTAATTGTAGCTAATTACAAAATTCAATTACTAGATCTAAACATCTATCCATTTCTTAAGAAAATATAAACATTTTTAAATTGCCTAAGTGTCCAAATAAAATTCACACAATAATTCACAATTTAACATGATTTTTAAATCTAATTTTCATGAATTTATAGGCCAAATGGAAGGAATTTAGTGTTTAATTCCTGTAAATTAATGGCCATTTAAATCAACTTGCGAGTGGGTTTTAGTGGAATGCGGTGGATTGGAACGTTGCGGTTTGCGGTGAATTCAACCCACAGTCGGCAGGAAAAACACTGCCGGTTCGTATATTTTTTTGTTCCCATTTCGCAACATGAAAATGTGATTGAATGCTTCCTAAGAACCATGTTTTTATGTAAAAATAAACTGTGTAGCTTCTTTTCTCCCATACGTAAAATCCTTCCCGTTGTCGGCGCTCACGGTTTTAGAAGATGATTTTTAAATTACTCTAGCTAATAAATGATCTAGCGTAGTTTAAAAATACCTTCATTTCTCTTTAGCGACAAAATCTCCTGAGATGGATCGACTTGAACTGTCTGGTGAAAAACGACACTTTAAACCTGCCCCCCTCTGAAAGGCGCCAAAGTCACACACACGGGGAGTGGCAGAACTGCAGCGCCGCTAAAGGTAAGTATTGTAACATGCCTACAAAACCTACAGTGCCCTCCAAAATGTTTGGAACAAATGTATTTATTTATTTGCCTCTGTACTCCACAATTTGAGATTTGTAATTGAAAAAGATCACAATACAATACGGTTTTATTCGTCACATTGCACATTAAGTGCAAGTTAAATTAATTTTCCAGCAGCGGTACAATAATAAAGAACACACAAAACACAATAAAAATTTAACACAAACATCCACCACAGCATTCATCACTGTGGCGGAATGCACAAAATCTGGCCACTGGTCCTCCATTTTCCCCCGTGGTCGGGACCTCAACGCTCCGCAGCCGTCACTGCGAACATCCAGATGTGCAGACAAGGGAAGTCCAGAGTCGGCTCCTCCCCACCGGAGACCGCGGCTTTAGGTTGATGTAGGCCGCAGGCCGGCGGTCCCAGATTAAAGTTCGCGCCGCAGCCAGAAGCACCACAGACCGCAGGGCCAGCGGTCTGGAGCTCCCCTCCAGGGATCCCTGGCAAGGGACCCCGCTCCTGATGGTAAGTAAGTCCCTGCCGCGCCCGCAGTAGAAGTAGGCCGCGGGCTGGCAGTGCTGGCTTCTTCTTCCCCCGGGTCCCCCACGATGGATCCCGGGCTTCCGACTCCGCGCCGGCTGGAACTCTGCAGACCGCGGCTTTGGGCTGCCGTGGGCCAGCGAAACGGAGCACTTCCCTCCGGCGAGCCCCGGCGAGGGCTCGCTTGCTCCGCGCCAAGAATCCGCGCTGCGCCCGCCGCTGAAGCCCCGGGCGCGTCTCCGGGAAAAAACCATCCGATCCTCGCTGTTAGGCCACGGGGGAGGTGACCTGGAAAAAGTCGCCTCTCCGTGGAGGAGGCGACCAAAACGGTTTCCCCCTTACCCCCCAACACCACCCCCCACACAAAACAGATAAAGAAACATTAAAACCATACTTTAAACCATACTAAAAAAATAAAAAAAGTAGAAAATAACGGACACGCTGCTGGCAGGGTGCCGGCTTGCAGCGCCCCCACCGACCGATGTCACCGACCTACGTGGTTAAAGTGCACATTGTCAGATTTTAATAAAGACCATTTTTATGCATTTTGCTTTCACCATGTAGAAATTACAGCATAGTCCCCCCATTTCAGAGCACCATAATGTTTGGGACACATGGCCTCACAGGTGTTTGTAATTGCTCAGGTGTGTTTAAATGCCTCCTAGATGCAGGTGTAAGAGAGCTCTCGGAACCTAGTCTTTCCTCCAGTCTTTCCATCACCTTTGGAAACTTATTGCTGTTTATCAACATGATGACCAGAGTTGTGTCAATGAAAGTCAAAGATGCCATTATGAGAATGAGAAACAAGAATAAAACTTTGAGAGACATTGGCCAAACCTTAGGCTTACCAAAATCAACTGTTTGGAACATCATTAAGAAGAAAGAGAGCACTGGTGAGCTTACTAATCGCAAAGGGACTGGCAGGCCAAGGAAGACCTCCACAGCTGATGACAGAAGAACTCTCTCTATAATAAAGAAAAATTTCCAAACACAGATCCGATGGATGAGAAACACTTCAGGAGTCAGGTGTGGTTTTCAGACTACTGTCTGCAGAAGATTTCATGAACAGAAATACAGAGGTTACACAGCAAGATGCAAACCACTGGTTAGCCGGAAAAAATAGGACGGCCAGTTTTCCAAGAAGTACTTAACAGAGCAACCACAGTTCTGGAAAAAGGGCCTGTGGACAGATGGGACGAAGATTAACGATTCATGGCAAGATCAAAGTATGAAGAAGAGAAGGAACTGCCCAAGATCCAAAGCATACCACCTGATCTGTGAAACACGGTGGTGGGGGTGTTATGGCCTGGGCATGTATGGCTGCTGAAGTTACTGGCTCACTTATCTTCATTGATGATACAACTGCTGATGGAAGTAGCATAATGAATTCTGAAGGGTATGGACCAAAGATCATAGAGCGGAGCAAGATACTTCACTCGGCGAAAAAGCCGTAGTACGTCATGGGTAATTTTTCGCGCCATCTTGATGTGCTCGCTATTACCGCCATGTCATCCACATCTACATCTGCAGCTCACTGACTGAATGATACAGACATCCTGACTGAAAATCACACCCTTCCGATCAATTATTTTAGGATAAGCCTTTCTAGAAAACATGCTACTTTTTGCTTCGCCCATTTTCAAAATATAGAATTTTGAATTTGGCGTTTGATTGGCACAAGTAGACTCCAAAGCTTGTAACATCTTTTTTTTACACACTGTAACTTTCTACATTTCTACTTTTGGGTATGTATGTGGCAATTATGGCTCATGGAATTTTCTCCCACACTACTAGTAATATTCCTAACAACATATTTAAATACGTGAAATATTTGATCTTTCCCATCCCCTTAAAAAATGTCTGAAGAAGGGACCCGACCCTAAACATTGCCTAGCCATTCCCTCCATTGATAGACACAAAATGCTGGAGTAACTCATCGGTTCAGGCAGCATCTCTGGAGAGAAGGAATAGGTGACGTTTTGTTTGGGTCGAGACCCTTCTTCGGGCCCTCCATAGATCCAGCCTGACCTGCTGAGTTCTCCAGCACTTTATGTTTTGCTCTTAAAATTAATTTGTGGTCCGCTGAAGAAACTACACGATAGACCACTCTGGAAGTGCAGGTTTTGCTGTACACTTCATACAGTAGAGCATATCATAATACACCCTGAGTGAATTAATGAGGTTAGATTTTTTTTTTAAATCTGTTGTCTAGACTTAATCGATACCCATCCTATGTACCTTATATCAGCTTTATTGTATGAAACGTTCGTAAATACGGCGGCGCAGATGTCGTTTACAATTGTCCATATTGTTTATGGGTGTGTGTTTTCAATAGCTGCTGTTTCCAACTCCAACCAGATGTCACAATGGTGATTGAAAACCATGATATGCATCATACATATTGTAAAAGAGAAACAATGCTTTGCCAGTTTGTCAGCAAAGATCATCGAGTGGAGTACTCAGAGCGCAGCGCCACACCAAAGGAGAACAAAATAATTTTGTTCAAATGTTGCCGTTTTACATCAATTTTTGTACATACTCATCCAAAGACTACACGGGTACAATATTTCTTTGTTTTATGGGAAAATATGAGGCTAATTTCTCCGTATGATTGAGGAAAAAGCATGTGCAGTCTACAACAACCGTGGAGCAGTAGGGGGCGCTGCACTGCTAGCAGCCTCCGCCTGCAGCCAGTCCGTTTTTTCTATCTTTTTTAAAATTTCAGTTTGTCTAAATAGTTTGTTTGGGAGATTTATTTTGTTTTTTATGTGGGGGAGGGGGGTAGGGTAAGGGGGAAACCGCTACCCAGTCGCTTCCTGGCGAGGATGCGACTATTTCTCCGAGTCACGACCTCTCCCCCCTCCTCGCGGCCTACCAGCTGGATCGGAGCGGCCTTTCCTACCGGAGACCGGGGACCAGAGCTTCGGCAGCGGTGGCGCGGCGCTGGATTCACCACGGAGCGGGCGATGCCTATTTGGATCACCGTTTGAAGCTCCTGCAACGTCGACATCGCGGAGCTGCGGTTCGCGGAGCTCCCAGCGCGGTCGGCGCTGAGCAACATCGCAGAGTCCCCGGGGCCCTTTGCTGAGGGCCGCCAGCGTGAATCTCTGCCCGGCACGGCCTGAGGACTTCGGGAGCCACGGACTCCAGTGGGTAGTGGCTGCTTCGGAGGTCCAAGCCGCTGAAGTTGGCCTCCCATTCCGACGTCGGAGTTCCAACATCCCGGCGAGCGGGCCTGAGCGGAGGCCATCCGGAGGCCCCGACCAAGGGTGAACATCAGGAACATCGAGGAAGATGACCGAATTTGGTGCCTTCCCTCACAGTGGGAAACTTTTTGATTCTGCTGTGTGGGGATGTTTTATGTCGGACTCTACTGTGTGTTGTGTTCTTTATTTTATTGTATGGCTGTATGCAAAAACAAATTTCAGACCTCGGTCTGACAATAAAGTGCCATCGTATCGTATTATAAGTTGCTAATATTAATTAGAAGCTAATGGCATATATAAATGGTAATGTAGTTTCGTATGTAGGAATCGAAATAGAATTCATAAGCTCTGTTCACAGTCCTATTCATTTTTAATCCAACCTAAGAACCAATAAAGGTGGAAATACAACTATCATGTTGTTCTTGTAAGAGAGGTCTCAAAATAATCAATAATTATATTTGTATTCACCTAGTCACAATAGGTTATTGGATTTACAGTTTACAGCTGAATTGGTTTAGGTATTTTTAGCTATTGTATGGATAGGATTATTATTTATGATATGGTAATAAGGGGGAGGGAGACTTTTTGCTGCCTCTTAAGATGTTTTTTTTCTAATCTCCTGGTGACTAATTTCATGCTTCATTGCAAGTTTGCATGACTATTTCAAATTCTACAGGGTTATTAAGTTATATATAGTTTTAGTTAGAGATATCCACTGACTTGGCCTCCACAGCCTTCTGTGGCAAAGAATTCCACAGGTTCACCACTGACAAAATAAATTTATTCTCATCTCCTTCCTATAATAGCGTTCTTTAATTCTGAGGCTATGACCTCCAGTGCTAGACTCTCCCACTAGTGGAAACATCCTCTCCACATCCACTCTATCCAAGCCTTTCAGTATTCTGTATGTTTCAATGAGGCCTCCACCTCATTCTTTTAAACTCCAGCGGGTACAGGCCCAGCACCGATAAACGCTCATCATAGGTTAGCCTACTCATTCCTGGGATCATTCTTGTAAACCTCCTCTGGACCCTCTCCAGAGCCAGCACATCCTTCCTCAGGTATGGTGCCCAAAATTACTCACAATATTCCAAATGCGGCCTTACCAGCGCCTCAGCGTTACATCCCTGTTTTTGTATACAAGCCCTCTTGATATAAATGCTAGCATTGAGTTTGCTTTCTTTACTACCGATTCGACTTGCAGATTAACTTTTTGGGAATCCAGCACCAGCACTCCCAAGTCCCTCTGCACCTCCGATTTCTGGATTCTCACCGCATTTAGAAAATAGTCTACGCCTTTATTCCTACTACCAAAATGTATGTCTCCACACTTTGCTACACTATATTCCATCTGCCACTTATTTGCCCACTCTCCCAACTCGTCCAAGTTCTGCAGAGTCCCTGCTTTCTCTACACTACCTACCCTTCCACCTATTTTCGTATCATCTGCAAACTTGGCCACAAAGTCTTCAATCCCCCCCCCCCCCCATCCAAATCATTCTTCTAAACTCCAGCAAGTACAGGCCCAGTGGTGACAAACACTCATCTTACATTAACCTACTCATTCCTGAGATTATTCTTGTAAACCTCCTCGGGACCCTCTCCAGAGTCAGCACATCCTTCCTTTCAGTCAATAGACTGAAAATTTATAAATATCTGATACAACAAGCAATCAAAAGGAAATTATGTGAAAAATAAAATTACCTGTTATTTACTTCGGCAAGCAAATTTCCCACATATGCTGGGAGATCTGTGGAAGTTAGCACACTCCTCATGCAGTCTAGAGTACCATTAGCCCAATTGGCTACAAGTGGGCACAAATTTGGAACTTCCATCTTTAATTGGAACCCAAACCTTCCACAGTTACACAAGCAAAACTGCCAGCTTTTATTTGGATGGTCAGGATTTAAGTTATGCAGGTAGACGCAAAATGCTGGAATAACTCAGCAGGTAAGGCAGCATCTCTGGAGAGAAGGAATGGGCGAGACACTTCTTCAGGCTGATGTCAGGGGAGTGGGCGGGACCAAGACAGAATGTAGGCGGAGACAGTAAGACGAGTGGGAGAACTGGGAAGGGGATGGAGAGAGAAAGCAAGGGCTATCTGAAGTTAGAGAAGTCGATGTTCATACCGCTGGGGTGTAAACTATCCAATCGAAATATGAGGTGCTGTTCCTCCAATTTGCACTGGCCCCCACTCTGACAATGGAGGAGGCTAGGTCAGATTGGGAATGGCAGGGGGAGTTGAAATGCTGAGCCACTGGGAGATCAGGTTGGTTAAGACGGACTGAGCAGAGGTGTTCAGCAGTTCGGAAGTCATGCAGAACGACCAATAAAATAATTAAAAGAATAGTAAAGACTAATGCTGTATTTGTCCTATAGTATTAACGTTATCTCTGTAAATCTCTACCATTCCCAAAACTTTTATATCGTAACGCTGAGTCAGGACCCAAAACCAACTATCCCTTTACATGATCGGAGGTCTTATTCTGACTGGAGATCTATAACCAGTGTTATTCCATGGGGATCAGGGCAGAGACCTCTATTATCTGTGATATGCATTAATGATTTGGACAAAAATGTAGATGGGCTGATTAGTAGGTTTGCAGATAACATACACATTGGCAGAAGTGCAGATAGGGAAGAAGATTGTCAAAGAATACAGCAAGCAGTCTGAAGAAGGGTCTCGACCCGAAACGTCGCCTATCTCCTTCACTCCTTAGATGCTGCTGCACCCGCTGAGTTTCTCCAGCTTTTTGTGTAACCCTCGATTCTCCAGCATCTGCAGTTCCTTCTTTAACAGCAAGCAAGTCTACCTACCTGAGATTTGAGCTTATATGCCTGTAATGCTGCTGCAAGCAAAATTGCATTGTGTCTGTTCTTCATCGTACTTTTGCATATGGCAATAAATACTAGACAACAGGATATTGATCAGTTGGGTGTAGATATGGCAATGTGACGTTTAGTCTAGACAACTGTGAGTGTTTCACAATGGGAGATCAAATTTAAGACATTTAATGCAGGACTCTGACGAGCAATGATATACAGAGTGATCTTGGGCTTCAAATACATAGCTTCTGAAAATGGGAACACAAGTTAAAAAAATGTATGGCGTACTTGCCTTCATTAGTTGGGACATTGAGTATTAGTGTTCAGAAGGGGTGGAAGATTGCAACCTTCACGTGGTCCGCCCTGTTTCGACTAATGCAATCAACTCGCCGTGCACAAACAAGATCAAAGAACAAGTTAGGCTGTGCACGCCACACGAAAGAAGAAGACGAGTTCAGAAGTCACGTTGCAGCTGTATTAAAGTTTGGTCTGGCCACATTTGGAGTACTGTGTGCAGATCTGGACACCACACAAAAGAAACAATGTGGAGGTTTTGGAGAGGATGCGGAAGTGATTTACCCGGTTGATGCCTGGATTGTAGTGTATTAACTATCAGGAAACTATCGGGGGCGGCACAGTGGTGCATCGGTAGTGTTGCTGCCTTACACGCTTGCAGCGCCAAAGATCCGGGTTTGATCCCGACTACGGGTGCTGTCTGTACAGAGTTTGCACGTTCTCCACGCGACCGCGTGGGTTTTCTACGAGATCTTTAGTGTCCTCCCACACTCCAAATACTTACAGGTTTGTAGGTTAACTGGCTTGGTACAAGTGTAAATTGTCCCTGGTGTGTGTAGGATAGCGTTAATGTGCGGGAATCGCTGAACGGTGCGGACTCGGTCGGCCAAAGGGCCTGCTTCCGCGCTGTGTCTGTAAGCTAAAACTAAACTAAATTAAATTAATGTAGAATGTTTTGCCCTGTGCGTCGGAGGCGGTGCGACGTATACAGTATAAAGGTATGAAGAAAGTCAGTCTATTTCCTAAGGTGGAAGTATCAAAGTCCTGTGGGCCTAGAGCCAGAGGGGTCCACAGCATGGAAACCGGCTCTTTGGCCAAACCAACCACGTTACCTGCCTCAGCTAGTCTCATTTGCCGGTGTTCTGTCCATATACCTCTAAACCTCTGCACACGTACCTAACCAAATGTCTTTTAAATGCTATAATTGTACTACTTCCCCTGGCAGCTCATTCCATCAACCACACTATAAGAAATCATTGCTCTTCAGGCCCTCTAATTCTTTCCCTCCTCTCTACTTCTACTTTTAGACTGCCCTATCCGGGGCAAAAGGCTGACCTTATCGATGCCCCTCATGATTTTATACACCTCTATAAGGTCACCCCACAGTCTCCTCAGCACCATGTACCAATTTCCAGCCTCTCTTTATAATTCAAGCCCTCCAGCCCTTGCAAATCTTTTCTGTACCCTTCCTAGCTTAAGACATCCTTCCGAAAACTTGACAGAGTACCCTAAATGATTTAGGACACAAGTATTTTTGTTACAGAGTGCGGGTGCCTGAAAAGTAGAGGAAACATAGAAACATAGAAATTAGGTGCAGGAGTAGGCCATTCGGCCCTTCGAGCCTGCACCGCCATTCAATATGATCATGGCTGATCATCCAACTCAGTATCCTGTACCTGTCTTCTCTCCATACCCTCTGAGCCCCTTAGCCACAAGGGCCACATCTAACTCCCTCTTAAATATAGCCAATGAACTGGCCTCAACTACCCTCTGTGGCAGAGAGTTCCAGAGACCCACCACTCTCTGTGAAAAAGGTCCTTCTCATCTCGGTCCTAAAGGATTTCCCCCTTATCCTTAAGCTGTGACCCCTTGTCCTGGACCTCCCCAACATTGGGAACAATCTTCCTGCATCTAGCCTGTCCAACCCCTTAAGAATTTTGTAAGTTTCTATAAGATCCCCTCTCAATCTCCTAAATTCTAGAGAGTATAAACCGAGTCTATGCAGTCTTTGTTCATAAGACAGTCCTGACATCCCAGGAATCAGTCTGGTGAACCTTCTCTGCACTCCCTACAGGAGGGAGAAGTAGATACAATAGCAACTTTAGGGGACATTTAGACTGACACGTGAACAGGCAAGGAATAGAGCGAAATGGTGCACGTGCAGGCAGATGGGAATAATGTAGATGGCTATCATTTTCGCTGCAGACATGGTGGGCAGTGGGGCCTGTTCCTGTATTATAGACACAAAATGCTGGCTGGAGTAACTCAGGAGAGAAGGAATGGGTGATGTTTCGTGTCGAGACCCTTCTTAAGACTCCTTCCTGTATTCTATGTTCTATTCTTTCTTCAGGAATGACCCAACGTACTTTTCTGGCCATTGTTTTTAGATTAAAATTGTTGACTCAGCTAAAGTAGATAAAAATTAATTCTTTGTGGCATATTACATGGCGGAATTTCAATGTCTATCCAAATTTAAATTTAATGTTGATTCTTCAACCGTGAAATCTGACCTGAAACTAATGAAGCTTGTAAAAAAATATTTAAATTGTTATAAAATAATATCCATGACTAAAATGCACAAGGTTTACTCACTGAACAAATTTAATCATTGTGCTTTTTAGGATTGTTGAAAGGGCAGCAATATTTTTAAAAAAAAGGAGAATCAGAGATCAGGATTCCATTACACAGAGATAACACTTTGATTCATTCATCATCGTTGAAAACATTAGCGACGCAGTGATGCTGGTTTCCGACAGGAACGGTGACGGACGCACCACACATCTCCGTCCTCCAGTTCCTGCGGACTTCTGCCGCTGGAAGTACAGGATTTTGGTGTGTGTGCTTTATCATCAATCCTTACAATGCTGTGTACGACCGTGATCGCAACTTCTACTGAAGTGTGGATGGCCGTTGGCTCGCTAGAAGCTCATCCGCCCTTTGACAGGCCTTGTTTTTGGTCCTGCTGGGGGTCCACAGCCCCCTCCTCACCTGGCGAACCAGGTGGGGGAGACGGTTTAGTCGCCGACTATCCGACCACGGAGCATGCAGCACGGGACTACATGGTACCCGTGGCGGGGGGAACTCTCCCCGACCTGACACTTTAATGACTGCAGCAATGTTCCTGCACTTCTAAACATGACATGCAAGTTGGGACACTGGAAGTTTTTCATTAAAAAATGTAGAACAAACATTTGATTCTGCACAAATGTGTTGACATTATTAAAGCTTACGCACAAATTGCGAGTAAACCTCTTGTTCACAGTGTGGTCAAGGTTACTGCCTACTTGGCTTTTTACAGTACCAGTTCTATCCAATGCTATCCATTTATGGACTGCATTCTTCTGTACCCAGTGATCATTCTTTTGATCTTTAAAATCACACATTGGGAAGAAGGATGGTTTTCAATTTACAGTAACATTAGCTCATCCCGCAATGCCAACTGCCATGTGTGCCTGCTATTTGAAGTTGCTCCAGCTGCTACATATCAGAGTGGGGAATTTTTATAAGAACAGAAAATCCTGCTCATTGTACACAGCAGCTGAGGTGGATTCACCGGGATATCAACTGAGGTGCCAAGTGGGGGGAAATAACTAAAGTACAACAAGACCAAGGCAAAATTAGGAAATTAAAGGACAGGTGTGGAGGAGAGCAAATGGCAAGGGATGTTTGGAGCAAAGGCAGGAAGGAAAGTGGGAAGTGAATGAGAATAAAGCATAATGTGTAGGGAAGAAAAGGCTTGGCCTTGAATAACATTTGTTAATTTATTCATTAGAGATTGATTTTAAACCACGCTTCTTGCAGCAGCTGACATTTTCCTTGAATAGTTTCACTATATTCTAAATTGGGATTTTATTTGTGATCTCACAACACAGCTCACTTTTTTTTCTCCTGTTCTAACCTTGCTCAATGTTGATGCTGCTTAATATTTTCAGTCTACATTTTAGTTTGTACATTTCTCTTGGACAAAACTGGCTTCCCACTTTGACTACACCTCAGGATTAGACTTCTCCACAACTGTCTGCTTCCTTTTCATTTTTATCCCACTTTCGTTGTTCCCCGTCAAATTTGTCTAGCAGTCTTTACAGTCACATTCACTGCTTATGAATTTTGAGTGAGGAAGGCTTTGTTTCCACACCAGGTAAAGCAAAGGTACGTCAACAAGAACTCAAATTGGAAAAGTTTTTGAACCTTTCGGAGGATCCACAACATTGTGTAACCTGAAGTAACTAGCCAAAATCAACTATTCTGCACCGAAGGCTTCTCCCATTCACTTTTATTTTGGTTGTGTATCTATCTAAGAAAGTTCAACTGAAGAAGGGTCTCGACCCGAAACGTCGCCTATTCCTTCGCTCCATAAATGCTGCCTCACCCGCTGAGTTTCTCCAGCATTTCTGTCTACCTCAGATAGTTCATTTGGTGTGTCTATCTTAGTTCATTTGGTGAGTGGAAAGGTGCCAGTCTAGATTAAATAACCTCTGTAAAAAATCACTGAACAGAAGCCGTCAATGCAATCTGTAATCTTTGCACTAATCAATGAAATGGCCAGGATAAACAACATGAAACATTGCTTACATCAACTAGTGTTGCTAATTAACTGTATTAAGCTAACATGACATTGTCAAACAACAGATGTATAGTGTTTTACCATTGCCAGCGGGCAGACACACAGTGTAAAAATGGAATGTCATTACACAAGGGCACAGACAAACACCACAATGTCCGAATGTCATTACTGGAGGCAACAGCCAAAGGCACGGACATGTCAATGACATGTGCAATATTAGAAACAAAACAATGAAAAATACATGAATTTGATTATTTTTAGTAGATGGTTTGAACAAATGTTATAATGTTGTAATATTTCTCCAGAGTGCAGAAATAAGTAACAGTCAGAATAGGATGATCTGAGGCAAATTTGGAGAATCACAATTTGATGAGACACAAATTGTTTACTGAGCAACTTTAATACAATAAACCCTTGTTATAACGGACCAAAGGGTGGGGGAATGGTGTCCGTTATTGCCAGTTGTCTGGTATAATTGCGTAAGGGATTACTAAATATGCGACTATCATTGTACAAGTAGTAGGAACATAGAACTGCAGGTGCTGATTAATACACAAAAGGACAAAGTGTTGGAGTAACTCAGCAGATCAGGCAGCATCACTGAAGAACATGGATAGGTGACATTTTGGGTCAAAACCCTTCTTCAGACTCTCAGTGCCTGGAATCCAGATGAATGGAGGCGCGGATCAGTGGAGTATTTGGTGCAGGAAGGGTGGGTGGTGGTGGGGAAGCTTTGAGGGCCGGTGGTGGCGATGGTGGATCTGGTCTGGAAGCAACCGGGGAGGTGGTGTGGGCCGGCGTCGACAACTCCCGCCTGGTGGTGAAGGTTTGCAGGTCCGACCTGGAAGCGACCCGTCTAGCGGTGGGGGCCAGGGCTGGTGTCGGCAGCCCAGCCTGGAAGCGGTCAGGGAGGAGGCGTCAGCTTGGGGTGGTGACAGCCGGCTGGCCGGGAACAGCCGGGAAGGAGGTGGGGATCAGGGTAGTTTCGGCAGCCCGGCCAGGCGGTGGAGGACAGTAAGTCCGTCCGCTATAACCAAAATCCATTTTAAAGAGGTCTGTCATAACAAGGGTTTATTGTATAAGGCACAAACAAGGTGCAGTACTAGAATGTTTCACTAGGTGGCACAGAAAGCAATGGAATGGTACACACTATAAATTAAGCGGTGAACTTTGGAATCTTCTTTATCCAAAGATAACTGGTATGGACAAGCAGTTCAATCCTAAAACTGTTATGTAGATGGTAGCGCCTCTACTTTAAAAAAGATTCAGCATGGAACTGATTCTAACAAACTTCTACAGATGTTCTATAAAAAGTATCCTGACTGGTTGCATCATGGCCTGATAAGGCAATTCTACAGCACAGGAATTCAAGAGGGAGCAAAGAGTAATGGACTTAGCCTTGTCCACTATCAAAAGCACCCACATGAGACGATGCCTGAAGAAGCTGGCATCCATCGTCAAAGACAACGACCGTCCGTAATCTGCCATGCCTTCTCCTGCTGCGACCACTGGGCAAGATGTAGAGAAGCCTGTGGTCCCACACCACCAGGTTCAGGAATGGCTACTTTCCCATAACTATCAGGCTCTTGAACAACCTGCACAACCCTAATCCTACCTCAACAAAAGAACATTACAGACCATCTCTTACACTATTATGAACTTGTTTTCTAATTGTTTTGCACTAATGCCTTGTTTTTTGCACATTTTATTATTTTTTATTGTTTATGCGTAATTTCTGTATAATGCGTGTTTTTCTGTGTTGTCTGCATCTGTGTGCCCGTGATGCTGATGCATGCAAGATATCCACTGTATTGCACCTCACCATACGTGTGCATGTGACTCAACATAACGAGCAGAACACCATACTGGAGGAACTCAGCAGTCCAGGCAGTATCTGTGGAGGGAATGGACAGATGGCGTTTCGGATCAGACTGATGGAGTAGGGGCTTGAAAGCTGGAAAAGAGAGGTGGGGATGGGACAAAGTCTGGCAAGTGATAGGTGGATACAGGTGAGGTGAGGGTTTGAATGGCAGATGGGTGGAGTATGTGACAAAGGCTAGAGGTGGAAAAAATGGCAAAAGGTTATCAGATAAGGAGGAGAGAAATGTAAAGATTTTGTGAGGGGTATGGATGGGAAAGGAAAGGGTGGATAAAAGATGAGATGGGGGCTCGGGGATGGGAGATAAGTGTACAAAGGAAGGGAAAGGGGAAGGGCGACGATGGGACTGTTGGGAGATGGTGGGAGAAATAGGTGTGCACCTGGGTGTGTGGTGGGAGTATTACTTAAAATTGGGGAAAGCAATGTTCATTCCATTGGATTGTAAGCTACCCAAGTAGAATATGTTTGCGTAGGGCCTCACTCTGGCAATGGAGGCAGCCAAGACAAAACAATCGGTGGGGGAATGGCAAAGTAAGGATAAAATGGTTGGCAACCGGGAGATCCAGCAGGCCTAGGCGGATAAAGCATGTGTTCAGCGCAATGGTCGCCTAGCCTATGCTTGGTCTCACTGATATAAAGGAACCAATGTCCTAACTCGAAATGCTGTCTGATGATGACTGATGTCTGAGGAAGGGTCCTGACCTGAAACATCATCTGTCCATCCCCTCCACAGATCCTGCTTGACCTGCTGAGTTCATCCAACACTTTGTGCTTTTGCTCAAGATTCCAGCATCGGCAGTTTCTTGTGTGTCAACGTGACTAATATCATGCTGAACACAGCCCACTACCCTTTTCACTATCTGCCCTTTCCACCACCTGCACTTGCATTTCCCTGGTTTTGAAACCCAAATAAGCTGATTCAACTCATCTGACAGATATGTGGCGAGGCAGAGAGGGCACTGAATGGCAAGTAGGCCAGAGAGGCCCAATAGCCTCTAACAGTTCATGACCTGTCAATTGTGGCAAAAGGCTTTATTATACTTTAAAATATCTTTGATAGAGACATTTGTTAAAAAAATGTTAATTTAATTTTTAAGTATGCAAAGAACACGTTGGGAACAGATTAACTTGAAATACTAAAATAAAAAACAAAGTTAAGCATTCAGCCACTTCCACCTACTGAATGGTCTCGTGTTAAATGAAAAGGATGACCTTTCATGTACCAGATATCTCTGGCATGAAGCTCAGTGTCAAATACTGCCAGCACACTTCTGGGATTCTCTGTTCCACCAATGGCGAGTTCAGCAACAATGGAAAATCAGTCGAGCAATCAGATCTAATCTTGTTTTTCTAGAACTTCTAAGTATGGCGGAGAATGCAAACAGCTGACAGTCGGCATTCGGCAGGATAATTAGGCCTACAATCATTTTTGTCTGAGTCATTCGATTAATATTGCCATAAGACATACAGATAAAAGCAGAATGTTTTCATGACTGTAGCTTCTTCACACCTATGAACAGGTTGAGTAACTATTCATGAAGACTACCAATGCACCTGGAGAATTACCAACTCAGCACACAAACTAGACAAATGAGTTTATTGTCTGCTGTCATTGTCTCACCAGCATTGGCAGTTGTAACTCGCTCAAGGATGATGCCAGATGCACCATATATTATGCAGGGAGGGCAGATGTGTGAATGGTGACCACATTGATATGAGTGATGGAAAAAGGAGAGCTTATTCACTTTTAATAATATTAATTGCACATTGGCTTTATAATGTGTTTCTAATAATTCTTGCAATAAATAAATATTTCTTCTTAAAACTATCGCCCATGGAAACGTTTCATCCTTGTTCCAATCTTCTCGCCAGCTGTTCATTCAAGCTGAACATGACTATATGCAACTATTTGATAAAACCCCTCTAATTTCTTAGAAGTTTAAAGAGATTCAGCATGACATCATAATAGTAATTTATTAGCCGAGTGTGTTTTGCAACATATGAGGAATTTGACCTGCCATAGTCGTCATACCAATAAAGAACAACAAGACAACCAAATTTTTTCCATGAACATCCACTACAGCGACTCCCCCACATTCCTCAGTGAGGGAAGGCAAAAAATAATTCAATCTTCTTCCCTTCTTTGTTCTCCCGCCCTCGGGTCACTAGAACCTTCCGTTGTCGGGGCGATCTTGGCTCCCACAGCCGGCGGTCGAGCCTTCCCGCAGCGAGGAGATCTCAGCTCCCTACGCCGGGTGATCGGACATCCGAGTCGTGGCTGGTCAAACCTCCTGCGGCTTGGAGCTTCCCGACATCAGTCTCTATCCGTGACTACGAGCTCACCGATGTTGGAATCCGCAGGCCACGGTTGGAGCGTCAATCCCAGGCAAGGGATCGCAGGCTCCAATGGTAAGTCAAGCCCCGCGGCGGGGCTCGAAGTCAGTCTCGAGCAAGGCCGCCAGCTTCACGATGTTAGGCCGCAGAGCGACCAGAGATATGATCCGGAAAAAAATATAATCACTTCTCCGGCAAGGTTAAAAGATAGGAAAAAAAAGTTTCCCCCGACCCCCCCCCCCAACATAAAACAAACCAGAGAAGATTAAAACATACTCTTTAAAACACATTTAAAAATAACAAAAAAGACCAAAGACAGACAGACTGTTGGCGAGGCTGCGTCGCTGATGGCGCCACCCGGTGTTACCAAATGCTCGAACAAACTTGAACAGATACAGATACTTGTACAGAAAGTATCCTCAATAGTTGAATCATGGCCTGGTTCAACAAGTCCAACACATAGAAACACAAAAGGCTGCCGAGAGTGCAGGACTTAGCCCAGTCCATTACGGACTCAGCCCTCCACACCATCTAAGGGATCTAATACGAGGTGATCCTCAAGACAACGGCAACTTTCATCAAGGATCCCTACCATCCAGACCATACTCCATTTTCACTGCTAGCATCGGGCAGAAATTACAGAAGCCTGAAGTCCCACACCACCAGATTCAGGATCAGATAGTTTTCTATAACCATCAGGTTCTTGAACCAACCTGCATAGCCGTAATCCGACCTTGGCAATGGAGTACTATGGACAGTACCATGGACTTACTTTCCTATTGTGCTCCACATCAATGTTTTCTTTTTAGCAGTCTTTGTCTTTTCAGACGTAGAATTTAAGTACATATGTAATTTATGTTTTTGTGCGTCTAGGTCTATGTTCCTGCGATGCTTCTGCAAGTAAGAGTTTCATTGTAATTATACTCAACATAGTTGTACAAGTTGCAATAAACGTGACTAGAATTTCCAAATTTAATCTATTTATTTCAACCTGCTAAAGTATTTCTTGCTTTCAAGCTCGCTTATACCACTCCACTCATTGCCATTAAACGTCCTATTAAACCTATAAAAACTTAAACTCAACCAAATCTTTATCTATCTTGGCAGGTTTTCATCTGCCAATCAACTGATTTTTGACAAACACACAAAAACCCAATTCCCCAACTTGAATTCAAATCATTGCACTCATGTACAAAACCTCCTGGTGACTTTTTGGCTCTCATTCATTTCTCAACTTCAGCCTTGTCTGCCATGGCAATGCTCTTCCATTATGTCCATTATGTTAATTTGCTTCACTCTTACTCGCCATCCTATGGCAAAGCCTCAGCCATCTTTGACCCATCCTCTGAAAATCCTTCTCCAATTTTTTCCATATGTTCCCCTTTTCCCACCCTAAACTTTCCTCAAAGTAGGTATGTTACAAAACTTACCTTGAGCAGCGCTGCAGTTCTGCCGCTCCCCGTGTGCGTGACTTTGGCGCCTTTCAGAGGGGTCGGGCTTAAAGTGCCGTTTTTCTTCAGACTGGGCAAATCGATCCATGTCGGGCGATTTCGTTGCGGAAGAAAAATCGCTCCGACATTTCATTCATAAAGGTATTTTTAAATTACGCTAGATTATTTATTAACTAGAGTCATTTAAAAATCACCTTCAAAAGCCGCGAGAGCCGACAACGGGAAGGATTTTGAGTAGGGGAGAAAAAAAAGGTACACAGTTTATTTTTATATTAAAAGTTGGTTTTTATGAAGGCTTTAATCATATTTTCATGTTGCGAAATGGGGTCCAAAAAAATGTATGAACCAACAGTATTTTTCCTCCCGACTTCACAGCAAACCACAACGTTCCAATCCACCGCATTCCACTAAAACCCACTCGCTAGTTGATTTAAATGGCCATTAATTTACAGGCATTAAACACTAAATTCCTTCCATTTGGCCTATATATTCATGAAAATGAGATTTAAAAATTATGTTATATTGTGGATTATTGTGTGAATGTTATTTGGACACTTAGGCAATTTAAAAAAAGTTTATCTTTTCTTAAGAAATGGATAGATGTTTAGATCTGCTCATTGAATTTTGTAATTAGCTACAATTAGATAACTAACTAATTATATGCTTTAATTTCAGGTCATCCAAGTAAGATTGTTTCATATTTGTTTCAGAAATTTTCAATAACTGAAAATTTCATTGGGTTCTCTTAATTTTAAAGAAATATATGGGCTTTTAACTGTTCTAGATCACAGCTTTTGAGTTAAGTCAATTGAAAGGCAATGGGGAACAAAATGCTAATTTCCGAGTATGAAAATGGTCATAACTTTTTTAATACTGAAGATATGAAAGTGAATTAGGTGTCAAATTAAACTTCTTTTTATGCTTTATCTGATGGGATATATTGCAGACTTGATTTTTTAAATCTCAAAATTTAGTAACATTGCGACTCAAAGCCAATCTTTGTGATCATAATTATTTCAACTTTGCTAACTTTTCACCTATTACCATTCAATATATTTTCTATCTTTGCAAAGGCATTCTACTATTTACGGACGGTTCCTTGTCAGGTGAATTTAAACATTGGAGATTGTGCGGATAGGTTGGAGATGAATAGAAGTGCACAAATTGACAAATTAAAATGCAGCGACATCAATGCAAGTCATTTCGTTCTTCGAAGACTACTTGGAATAAATTGTTTGCACACATTCTAAACTGTTGAAATCAAACTGTCACAAATGTCAAGTAGAACTTCCACAACACACACTGTGAAGCAGAACATAGGAAGTGAAGAGCATCATCACCTGTTCAACAATAATTGAACCAGAAGGATTGCACAAACATTCTGATGAAAATCACAACTTCAGTAGCTGGACCACACTGCACGTTTCTGCTACTGGGGCAGATTACATGGTGTTTATGAACAAAGAAGTTGAATCGGGTTTGGCCTTCTCTCTTTACACAGTCCAGATGCAAACTACCAGACAGAAAATAAATGAATCTGGTGTCTACAGGAAATCTTGCAGCATCAAGAGTTTGTTTTTCATACAAACAGCATGTGGTAGCAATAATCAAAATGAAGTCAACAGCAACTTTCCTACCATGACTGTAGCAGAGTAGGTACTCTTGACTGCAGGTGTATCGAAGCAGGGGAAGAAAGATCTGTTACACACTGAGTGACCATGTGTGAAGAGGAATGGTTTGGAGTTTCCACTTGTTAATTCTGGATCCAGCCACCAGATCTGTGTGAAAGAAACATAAACTGTAATCACAGACCACTTTAATGTTTTTTTAGCACGAGTCATTTACTAAAACTCAAATTCATGCTTAAAAGAGTCAGAAACACACTAGATATTTGACAGTCGCTCTTTAAATCTGCTGCTGTTCAGAGAGTCAGACCTGGAACCCATAATTTTATGTCCGCTTTAGTAGTATGATGGAGACCAAATGCTGGAGTAACTCAGCCAGACAGGCAGCATCTCTGGATAGAAGGAATGGGTGATGTTTCGGGTTGAGACCCTTCATCAGACTGGAAGACTTCAGAGTTACGCCAGCATTTTGTGTCTATCTTCAATATAAACCAACATCTGCAGTTCCTTCCTACATACTAATCATAGTCTTTTTCTGTTTGTGTGCTTTTCATTGTCATTTCTTTGTGCTGTTGCATCAATAATCAGCCAGTGGAAATAAGCTTACATAAAATGATGCTTTGAATGCCAGCAGCAGACACTATTAAGAGGGAGCTGGTACTGTAACATATTGTCTGAAGTGAACAGTGATTCATGCTCTTTAGCTCATCTTTAATCGGAACACAAACAAAACCAGAAGCATGAATTGCAGATGTCAAAGATTAATATTTTTTATGATATTGGGAGTGATACTTCAGTTGCAGGCACATAAACATCAGCTGTGGCATGCTGGAAAACCTGAGTCAATAAAGTATACATCAAGAGAACTATATTCTGCATTGTATCTTTTGCTTTGCTCTATCCATTATACTTGAGTTTGACTTGTTTGTATGTATGGTATATATGATATATGATCTGTTTTACATGCAAAACAAAGCTTTCCAGTGTGCCCCAATAATAATAAAGTTAAACCTAAAAGCAATTAGTTCAAAATGAACAGGTGTTACCCTAGTAACAAGGCTAAATATCTAATTATTTCACGGTCCAAATGAAAAAAAAATCATATTTTGAAAAAGGGTTTCTAATGTTAAATCCGCTACTATTCAATGTTTCCTGTGAAGTTTAGTATAATTAACTAAGGCAGATTTCTTACACCATCAACTTCCAATTATATTTGTGTGTAACATAGCAAATATGCAAAAGGCAATACAGAGAAGAACAATCAAACAAAATGTGGTACAACTATTTGTAAAGAATATCTTAGATTTTCCTGCAAGATGCCAAGACATGCAATGGCTACTGCAATTAGTTCTCACTGTGCCTGTCAAGAAGGCCAGAATTCACCCTTGAAAATAGAAGTCCCAAATTTCTGACAGGTTCTCCACACAACTTTCCAGGCTACACACTAACTTCCTGCAATGGAATATTGTAGGCGGCACAGAGGTGCGGCTGGTAGAGGTGCTGCCTCACGGCGCTGGAGACCTGGGTCTTGTGTGGAGTTTAGGGCCTGTCCCACTTACACAATTTTTTCGGTGACTTGTCGGCACCCGTCACAGTGGCAGCAGGTCGCCAAAAATGTTCAACATGTTGAAAATCCAGCAGCGACCATAAAAAGGTACGAATCTTTAGGCAACTACTCACGACATAGTCGCGGGGTGACGCCTGTATGTTCGTGCGTAGTCGCCCAAGGAGTCGTACCTTTTTGTGGTCGCCGCTGGATTTTCAACATGTTGAACACTTTCGGCGACCTGCTGCGAATATGACGGGTGCCGGCAGTTGCCAAAAAAAAAATCATGTAAGTGGGACAGGCCCTTATGTATGTTCTCTCTGTGATCATGTGGGTTTCCTCCCACATTCCAAAGACATGCGGGTTTGTAGGTTAATTTGCCTCTGTAAATTGCCCCGAGTGTTTAGGGAGTTGATGAGAAGGTGGGATATCATGGAACTAGTGTGAACGGGTGATCGATGGTTGGTGTGGACTCGGTGGGCCATGTAGTCTGTTTTCATGCTGTATCTCTGAACAAAACTAAATGTTTAAAAGGTGGCACAATGGTACACTGGTAGAGATGCTGCAGAGACCCAGGTTCAATCCTAACTATCTGTTTCCTGACACATTGTACACACTGTCTGTACAAAGCTTGGACGTTCTCCCTGTGACCGCGTGGGTTTCCTCCGGGGTCTTTGGTTTACTGCCACATTCCAAAGATTTGCAGGTTTGTAAGTTAATTAGCTTCTATAAAATTGTTTCTAATGTATAGAACTAGTGTACAGGTGATCATTGTTCAGCATGGACTCAGTGGGGCGAAGGGCCTGTTTCCACTCTGTATCTCAAAACTAAACTAAATTTCCCAGTATTTAGTGGGCGATTTGTCCACTGAACCTGTTTCAGGATAGAAACAGGACCCATCTACTTCGGTATAGCTTTAACATGGTGCAGGTTAAGAGGCTACACTAATTTGAATGGTAAGGACACTCTGCGAGGCAACTGTTTTACACACTTTTGATACAATATTGTTCATTTAAATTTAACGCAATCTTGGTGAGGTTTTCTATTGTTTTCAAGCATTTTGCTTTTAATTTTAATTGTGAGATTAATTTTTTGTGGGTTTTGAAAGTGTATGAAAGTCATGTATATTGACAGTTCTGACCTGTGAGAAAGTCTTGGCTCTCAAGGGATATCTATGGACCGGTTGTGCCATTTAAAATTGAAAGAACTAATCATTATGGAGGAGTCTTAATTCTGGAAGCTGCCATCAAAAATTTAATTCCAGGTAAGTGTGGGACAAATGATAAAATATGGTTACGTGGTTTAAAAAAAATAAGGAGCACTTTTGTTATGCTTAAAAACAGAAATGTATCAAAGCAGGTAGGTCCTGTAGAGTTGTTTCAATTCCTCTCATGAAGCTGTGAATGTGTGCTCCACCTGCACCAGACAGCACCGGTGTGCACATTGGTGGTTGCATTATACATAAGGAACACTGGAGTTTAATAAAACTAAGGCTACATTTCAGAAACGTGTATATGCTTGAATGAGTGCAGAGTGTTATAACGTCAAGCAAGTGCCTTGTTTAAAAAAGGTGGCAGTGGGTGACTCTGACATTATTAACTACTCCAAGACAAGAAAATAAAGAATATCACACAAAAATGTTTTCAGCACAAGCGTATAATCAAGGATTGCTTTTGAGTATTTTTATCATTATCAAATTACAAAAAACTGGAATAAATTGAATTTTGAATTACTCCACTTTGTCAAGAAATAGACAATAGGTGCAGGAGTAGGCCTTTCGGCCCTTCGAGCCGGCACCGCCATTCAATGTGATCATGGCTGATCACCCACAATCAGTACCCCGTTCCTGCCTTCTCCCCATATCCCCTGACTCCGCTATCTTTAAGAGCCCTATCTAGCTCTCTCTTGAAAATATCCAGAGAACCGGCTCCACCACCCTCTGAGGCAGAGAATTCCACACTCACAACTCTCTGAAGCTCTTCTTGTACAAAGGGAAAACAGTGCAAACAAATCAAATGCAACCAGGTTTCTATCTAATAGATCAAATTGACTTTTTTGATGGAAAATTATGCCACATTACCAGAGACAAGTTGTCTGATCTCACAATTTTCATCCTATTTGCCCCAGAAAAGTTACAGAATGTATACATTTGCAATGAATGAGTATAGTAACTACATGTGCAACTCCAGAATTCCCAGTGTTTGCGATCATGTCCTGTAAATGTTTACATAAAATCTGAATTTAATAACAAAGTAACCACCATTTTCTGTAACCTGTCATTAATCATAATTGTACACAAAGTGGATCAATCTGTCACTGGGATCTGTTTCACCATTAGGCCATGCGAAATGCATCTCTTCTTCATTTAGCCAACTGATTATGTATCAGGCAGCATGATTTCTGCTTTCTACCCTTAATTAAAACAGAAGGGTCACAATCTGAACAAAATGTGTAATCAATCAGCAGTTTACAGTTATAATGATGATATCATTAGGAAGATTAATGCTATCAGTCCCCATCATAAACTTCATTCCCAAGACATCATCCCTCTTCAAGGCAACCACCTGAAAATTAAGAAGATTATCTGCAACCTTCATATCATATTTAGTCAGAGCTGAGTTTCTATCTACATTTGTTAATTGTACAGGAAGGAACTGCAGATGCTAGTTTAAACCGAAGAATTAAATTTAAGTGTTTGGCAACCTGGAGATCAGGTGGGTCCAGGCGGACTGAGTGAACGTGTTCAGCGAAATGATCGCCCAATCTACATTTGGTCTCACTGCTGTATAACAGTCCACATCTTGAACAACGGATATTAGAGTCCAACGCATACAGTAGATGAGGTTGGAGGTGCAAGTGAAGTCTGCCTAACCTGAAAGGACTGTCGAGGTCCCTAGACAGAGTCGATGGAGAAGGTATAGGGAAAGGTGTCGCATCTCATGCGGTTGCAGGTGTACCTTCCACTTGCACATCCTCCAACCTCATCTACTGTATGTGTTGGCCTCTTATACATCAGCGAGACCAAACGTAAACCGGGCGATTGTTTCGCGAACACCTTCGCTCAGTCTGTCTGAACCTACCTGATCTCCCGGTTGCCAAACACTAATTCCCCTTCCCATTCCCACAATGACCTTTCTGTCCTAGGCCTCCTCCATTTTCAGAGTGAGGCTAAATGCAAATTGGAGGAACAGCATCTCATATTTTGCTTGGGCAGCTTACAACCCAGTGGTATGAATATGGATTTATCGAACTTCAAGTAACCCCTGCATTCCCTGTCCCTCCATCCCTCCCTCACCTAAGTCGGAATAGATTCAAAGATGTCTTGTTGAGTCTCATTGTTTGTTCTCATCTCATCTAGCAAACAGCTAACAATGTCCTGTTTCCTTTATCATCATAGGTAGACAAAAGTGCTGGAGAAACGCAGAGGGTGTGGCAGCATCTATGGAGCGAAGGAAATGGTTCTTTATCATCATTATTTTTTCCATATCTTTCATTCATTCGTTCTATATCTCTCTACATCACCATCTATATCTCTCATTTCCTTCCCCCCCCCCCCACCCCCCGAATCTGAAGAAGGGTCTCGACCCAAAACGTCACCTATTCCTTTTCTCCAGAGATGCTGTGTGAACTGCTGAGTTACTCCAGCTTTTTGTGCCTATTTTTGTTAATTGTACACCAGAGGACTCCAAAAAAAACCTTAAACAGGGAACTGCAGATGCTGCATACAAAATAAAAGACACAAAGTGTGTCTCAGTGAGCCAGGCAGCATCTCTGAAGAACATGGATGCGTGACGTTTTAGGTCTGAAGAAGAGTCCCGATCCAAAACATCACCTATCCATGTTCTCCCAAGATGCTGCCTGGCTCTGGCACTTTGTGTCTTTTTTCCCCCAGTGAATCCCTTATTCTACTTTTAATAAACTTGAGATCACCCAAAACTGTCATGGTCACACCATTCCGTTCATCTACCACCTACATTGGCTCCTAGTTAAGTAATACTCCTTTTTTTCAAATTCTTCCATGCTCTTGGCCATCCTAACTTTGCAATCACCTCCAGCCTAATAATGCTCCAAAATAATTCTGTCTCAGAATTTAATCAGCCCACCATTGGCAGTAATTTCCTCCATGACCTTGTTACCATTTTTTTTCCCCCTTAAGATTGTCATTTTCCCCCAAAGCTGCATTTTCTAACTTCCATTTGTATGATAAATGTTATGGTACAGTAGGAGGCCGATTTACCCCTTGTGTGTCTTCCCCCATAACCCTGCTAATTATTTTCCTGGTGCTAATCCAATTTCCTTTCCATAGCTTTAACTGACTGTTTCCATCATCAGCCTGCCAAAGATCGCCATAACCAATGATGGCAGGCAATGGATGGTGTCTGCTTGTATTTTAACAAAGTATATGATAAAGTTCCCAAGGTAGGCTGATCGAAAAGAGTAAGATGCACAGGATTTGCCGTAACTTGGTCATATGGATTCAGAGATAGACACAAAAAGCTGGAGTAATTCAGCAGGACAGGCAGCATCTCTGGAGAGAAGGAATGGGTGATGTTTCGGGTCGAGACCCTTCTTGAGAAACGTCACCCATTCTTTCTCTCCAGAGATGCTGCCTGTCCCGTTGAATTACTCCAGCTTTTTGTGTCTATCTTCGGTTTAAACCAGCATCTGCAGTTCCTTCTCGCACATATGGTTTCAGATGTTGTTTCTAACAGACAACAGAGGGTTTTGATAAAAGAACATTATTATCGCTGAAGATCTGTGACCAGTGGAATTCTGCAAACATCTGTGCTGGGATTTCTGTTGTATGTGATGTATTTAAATGACTTGCATGTAAATATAGGTGAGTTAGTTCATGTTTGCAGATGACACCAAGGTTGCTGAAGTTGTGGACAATAAGGAAGGCTGTCAAAGTATACAGTGGAATATAGATCAAATGCAAAAATGGACTGAGACATGGTAGACTATAATCTGAGCAAGTGTGAGGTATTGCACTGCGAGAGGTAGAATGTTAGGGGAAGTTACAAGGTTGATGGTGAGACCCTTAATGGTACTGATGTGCAGATAGATCTTGGGTTCCAGGTCCATAACTCCCTGAAAGTAGCCACACACATAGATAGTGTTAAAGAGCCTTGTAGTACGCTCAAGACACAAGGAACTGCAGATGCTGGAGTCTTGAGTAAAACACAAGTGTTGGAGTAGCTCAGTGGATCAGGCAGCGTCTCACCCAAGAACATAGACAAGCAACATTTCGGATCGGGATTCTTCTTCAAACTGATTTTAGTAGGAGGGAGAAAGTTGGAAAAGAGGAGGGGCAGGACAAAGATAGTGGTACAGTGGATACAGGCTAGGGGGGCATAATGGGCAGATGGGTGGACTAAGGCGAAGAAGAGTGAAATATAAAGCTAGAGGAAGGGATATGTGGAAGGGTCAAGCCGGGAGGGTTAAGAGGAGCAGATCGCGGGAAAAATGTGTGCGTACCTGGATGGGGTGGGTGGGGTGGGGGGGGGGGGGGGAAGAGAAAACAGGAAAGAGAGGGGGGGAAAAAGGCGCAACCTAAAATTGGAGAATTCAATGTTCATAATGTTAGGTTATAAGCTACTCAAGCGGAACATGAGGTGCTGTTCTTCCAGTTAGCATGTGGCCTCATTCTGGCAATAGATGAGGTCCAGGACAGAAAGGTCAAGATGAGAATTTGAAGGGGAGTTATAATGATTAGCAGCCAGAAGATCCAGCAAGCCGCAGCGGAACAAATGCAAGTGTTCAACAACACCGTCGCCTAATTTACGCTTCATTTCGACAATGTGAAGGAGGCCACATCAGGAACACCAGAGCAGGCACATGTGAACCTCTGCCTCATCTGGAAGGACTACTGGGGTCCCTGGATGGATGCAAGGGAGGAGGTATAAAGACTGATGTCCCATCTCCTGTGATTGCCGGGGAAGTAACTGGGAAGGAGAGGGTTGGATGGGAAAGGATAATGAACCAAGGAGATGCAGAAGGATTGATCTCTGCCGAAAGTGGAAAGGGGAGGGAAGATGTGACTGGTGGTGGGATCACGTTGAAGGTGGCGAAAATGTTGGAGAATGACGTGTCGGATGCAGAGGCTGGGGGAATGTGACGACCAGGGGAACTCTATCCTCGTTCTGTCTATGGGCAGGGAGTGCAAGAGCTGAAATGTAGTATACAAAGGCGACACGAAAGAGAGGTCCAACTACAACGGTGGTGGCAAAACCATGTTCACTGATGAAAGAGGACATCGGAGACAGAGAAATTGACAGTGGGATGGTGTCCTTGAAGAGGCAGGTGGGAGGAGATGTAGTTCAGATACATGTGAGAATCGGTGGTTTATAGTTTATAGTCTAGGATGGAGACGAAGAGATCAAGAAAAGCCATTGATCAGGGGATTGAATATAAGAGTTAGGAAGACATGATGCGACTTAAAAATACTTTGGTTAGACTGCATTTAGAGTATTGCATCCAGTTTGGGCTGCCCATGAGGAGATTAGGAGAGCGCGCAGAAGAGGTTTGCCAGTAAACTGTCTGGATTAGGGGATATAAATTACAAGGAGAGAATGGACACACGGATTGTTTTCTCCAGAATGTCAGAGTTTGAGGGAGACCTGATAGAATTAAATACAATTATGATTGACATAGATAGGATAGACACTCAGAATCTTTTTCCCAGGATGGAAAGGACAAAGACTAGAGGGAAAACGTTTAAGGTAAAAGGGGCAATGTTTAAAGGATTGAAAGGTAGTTCATTCTCTCCTTCATACTTGTTCGTTCATCCTTGTGATTGAGGCAGTGCAGCATAGGTTCACGAGATTGATCCCTGGGATGGCAGGACTGTCATATGAGGAAAGATTGAAAAGACTAGGCTTGTATTTACTGGAGTTTAGAAGGATGAGGGGGAAGATCTTATAGAAACATATAAAAGTATTAACAAGCTGGATGCAGGAAAAATGTTCCCAATGTTGGGCGAGTCCAGAACCAGGGGCAACAGTCTTAGAATAAAGGAGAGGTCATTTAAGACTGAGGTGAGAAAAATCTTTTTCACCCAGAGAGTTGTGATTTTATGGAATTCCCTGCCACAGAGGGCAGTGGAGGCCAAGTCACTGGATGGATTTAAGAGTGAGGTAGATAGAGCTCTAGGGGCTAGTGGAGTCAAGGGATATGGGGTGAAGGCAGGCACGGGTTATTGATAGGGGACGATCAGCCATGATCACAATGAATGGCGGTGCTGGCTCGAAGGGCCGAATGGCCTCCTCCTGCACCTTTTTTCTATGTATGAGATGTGCAGGGCAAATTTTTTTTCCACAGGTACTTGGAACACACAGCCAGAGATGATTGTGGTGGTGGATACGATAATGACATTTAGGAAGCTTTTAGATTGGCACATGGATATGCAGGAAATGGAGTGAAATGGATCATATGCAAGCACACAAGATTAGGTTATCTTTGGCATCATGTTTATCACAGATGTTGTGGGCCAAGGAGCCTATTCTTGTGCTGTACTTTTCTATCTTCTATGCACTATAAGCGCTTCAAATATAAAAGTAATTTTCTTCTCCAACCTTTCACCAAACACTTTGCATTTGTGCCTCTTTGTCCTCGGATAATTTGCTGATGGGAATATCTTCTCTGCACAGTTATCCTATCAGAACCCATGTACTTCCTCTGTAGCTGTAACACTAGATTCTGGCTTCTGCCTATTTTCTCTATTGTGCTTCCTGATGTACTCATATGCAGTATGATTTGCCAGGACAGCATGGAAATTATAGTTTTTCTCTGTCTCAGCGCAATAAACGAGTGAACCATCATGATCCTGTGCACATTATCAGATCTCCTCTCAACTTTCTTTACTCCAACTTGGCGACCACCACCCTCTCCTGCCTCACCTTCCTAAACTAAATCCGTCATCCCAGCAAACATTTTTATTCATCTTTTCTGTATCATTTCTGGGACTTCCATATCGTGTAGTCACCAGAATTACCCCTGCAGTGATCTAATTAAATGTGAAGGTTTGACATGGCCGCTCTGCATTGTTGCTGTTCTTGCCTTATGTGGAGCAAAATAATTTAAGGTCCTTCACAGGTATATAGGAAAATGTACAATCAAATCATATGACGAGAATTAATCTCAGGGCAGCTGGAATATAAAGGGGAGGAAGTACAATATGAAGAAGGGTCCCAACCCGAAACGCTGCCTATCTATGTTCTCCAGAGATGCTGCATGACCCACTGAGTTACTCCAGCACTTTGTGTCCTTTTGTGTAAACCAGCATCTGCAGTTTCTTGTTTCGAAGTTCTATTTCATTTGG
This sequence comes from Raja brachyura, assembly GCA_963514005.1. The sequence goes on along the minus strand of OY740794.1, from coordinate 6,470,526 downwards.
GTTGAGCCTTGTCAGGCCCCACGTGATATTTCGCATTTTCCACTGAGCACTGCATTTAGCGTAGAGTACCAAAACCATGGAGTAAGTGACTACAATGCAGATTCATCAAAATAATGGATACAATGGAAGAGAGGTGTTTACAATACTATAAGAATTAGACAGGATGTACTTTGAACAAAAATGTCCTCGAGGGCAAATTACAGAGTAATGTATTTTAAAATTATAGACCAATGAAGAACAACATGTGTAACTCCTTACTCACGCAAAGACTAACAAATTGGAGTCCCTCTTATAACTCTGAGACAAGACCAGCAGATGACGACAATAGAAGCTTATTAAGTCCAAGATTTGTTGCTAGGTTAGAATAACCAGAAAATGAATCAGTTGGGCAAACAGAATTCAAGCAGAAATACACTGATTTACTAATAAAGCAAGTTCGAGAGGCAGTCCATTCCCCTACTCTAGTTATTTCAAGAATTTGAATAGAATTGTTTGTCAGTGTGGTTGCACGGCAAGACTCACACATGGAGTTCAGCACATTAATAATTAGCATAATTGAGCCATTAAGGGGAGTTGGATAGTAGGCAGTTTGATTGGTTGCATTTCAATTTTAATATCAAACTAGTTTTCTAGGATGGTTAGTGAAGTAGGGAAGAGATGTCCATAGGATATCCTGATACAGGTGGGAACATTTTGAGGTTTAGTAAATTTTCCCACAGCACTTAGTCAGAGCTTCTGGGTGCGGACTTCATGCTCACCACAGTAAAACACATCAGAATGAGGCCTCTAGTCGGGAAATATTACAATTAAAAGTGTTTTATTTAAGTCAATAGTTCAGATCGATTTCCAGTTTCAACACAATAAAATTAATGGACAAAATTACTTTAGGACCGCAAGAACCAAATAAATATAATCAATAGACCATTTCCCCCCCTTCCACCTGCTCCACTATTCAATAAGGATTGCTGGTCTTTTATCTCAGCCACACTCCTATATTTCTATCTATATTCTCTCACTATCCAAAAACTATATTTAAAAATTGACCTGTTAGGGAAGGTGGAACTTGTGGCTTCACAACAGTAGAGCGCTGACACAATCATTGTGGATTTATTTAAATGCACTTTCTTTGTACTTTAGCTTAAAGTGTTAGTTGAATATGCAAATTCATCTTCACCAGGGGATTTTTTTTAAATCAAAAGCCTCACAAGTTACCCATATTTAGATTTTCAAAAGTGTGATGTGAAGACAGCCTAATAAACTGGCCAAAATATTAAAAGGAATGCTAGGTTTTAGACACTGGATACAAAAGACAAATGCAAAAAGCATACACATCACTGATTAAGCAACATATATAACCGCAAGCATTTTGGGCATCGTGTTAGAAAATAAGGCAAGGCCTTGCACATAGAACAAAAGGGTATTACTACAATGATACCAAGCCTACAAAACAAAAGAAACTGGGAGTTATTCCACTAGAATAGAGAAAGCTAAAAGGAGATTCAGTACATATATTCAAAGTTGAGTAAAGAAAGACAATGTTCATCAACCAGGGGATAAAGGAGGGATTATAAATGGCATCATGCATAGGGCATGCAATCCCAGTCGCAGAATTGATAGTAGCTGCCAAAGTAGATGGGGGTAAGGGCCTTCCAGGGTAAAAACAAAAAGGAACTTTTCAAAAGGCTGCCTGCAAGTGTGGCAGGCCCTGGGGGCATATGGAAGACTGCCCATTGGTCAGCATTGATGAGTTGGACCAAATGGTTTGTTTCTATGTTCCCAGGCTAACTAATTTTGCTCTTTCGTTGATGTAGCAAATTATGTTACTGAATAGCTGTAGAACTTATGAAATTGTGTTCTGACATATTTTAAAAATTACACCCAGCTATAAAATAAAGTGCCATCATTATCCTCATGGCATCCTCATGGTCCCTCAACACCTCAAAGCTGATCAAAAAGGCACAGCAGCGCCTTTACTTTCTGAGGAGGCTCAAAAAAGCCCACCTGTCCCCCCGGATCCTGACGAACTTCTACCGCTGCACCATTGAAAGCATCCTGACCACCTGCTTTACGGTATGGTACAGCAGTTGCACCGTGGCGGACAGGAAGGCACTACAACGGGTGGTGAAAACCGCCCAGTACATCATCGGTGCCCCGCTCCCTGCCATGGATGCCCTCCACCGAAAACGGTGCCTGAAGCGGGCCGGGAAGATCATCAAGGACCCCTCACACTCTAACCATGGACTGTTTGCCCTCCTCCCATCAGGGAGGCGGTACAGGAGCCTCAGGTCCCGCACCAGTAGGACGAAGAACAGCTTCTTCAACTACACCATCAGACTGCTGAACTCGGAGCCCAGCTGATAGACTTGTCTGTACCCTGTATTTATTTATTTCCATACTGCTACCACTGCACTCTGTATTTATTTTTTCATATCGCTATCACTAAGAATGACGCTAAACTGCATTTCGTTGTACCTATACTTGTATTTGTGCAATGACATTAAACTTGAATTGAATTGAATTGAATTATCAAATATTAACGCTGCTGATAAAATATAATTATATTCCCTCATGCAGTACTCCATCACGATGCAAATGTGTTTTTTAATTTATTTAAAGGTAAACAATGGTTATAACTTGAAGAAAGATTATTTATTATTTTCCGTGTGTTTTCAAATGTCAGTGGATATCGCAAGTGCTACTACACAAATGACTCTTCAAAAGACTTATCTGCTTATTTATTGATGTGTGCATATATTTATATAATGGTGTATGGACACACTGGTATGATATGTTCTGTATTCGTGCCAACTATATTCCGTTGTGCTGATGCAGAGCAAGAATTTAATTGTCCTATCTGGGACATATGACAATAAACTCTCTTGACTGGGTATCGCACACTTGCCAAGCTATAGAACTCAATAATGTGATAACATTGTAACGCAAGACATATTTTGGCATCCCGAGTTAACGTATCAAGTCATGAAGTTCTCAAAAGCAAGACAAGTTCCAGGCACAATTATACCTCATAGATAATATCTGAAAAGTTTTGTAAAAAATTGTCTTAGTACTAATTTTCGTATTTTGGATGGGGTTTGGTGATTTGTTTGGCCACATGTCCAGATTGTGAACGATAAGCAGTTATTTTTGTCCCTTTGTAGACTGGCTGGCTGGCTGGCTGGTGATGGCGTGTGGGACAACCTGGTGCAAGTGTGCGCCTGAGGAAGTTGTGCAGGAGTTGTGCACGGACTTACCGCTGGCCCGTCCGCCGTCGTGTACTTGATGATGATCTGGAAGTTGGTGTGCGCTTTGATGGCAGCCGGCAGCGTTATCACCAGCGACGAGCCATAGTCGGTGAAGGGGTCGAGCCTGTGGCTGAGCGGCCAGCTGTTGTGCGCCGAGTTACACGAGCACTTGGCGCTGACGGAGCGGATGAGCAGCGACTGGTGCGAGTCGAGGACCAGGCTCCGTGTGGCGGGCTCCAGGCTCACCAGGTCCAGCACCTCCACCGCCTCGATCTGCCGCCGCACAAAGTTCACCTCCAGCTCCAGGTGCAAGTGCCGCAGCTCGAAATGCTGGAAGTTGGAGGAGGACGCGATGTCGACGGGGCAGGGGGGCCCCCGGCCCCGGCTCCGGATCCGGCTCCGCTCCTCGCTCTTACTCGAGCCCGCCACAACTTTGCGGCAGCAACAAAAAGTTGGCCGCTCGAAGGCAGCAGCCATGGTCCCGGAGAGAACAACAAGCGGAGACACCGGCGGGAGGGAGGGGGGAGGGGGGAGCCGCCCGCCCCCGGCGCCACGGACAGACCACAACTCTGCAAAAATGGCGGCGGCGTCGGCGCCTCCACTACGTGAAATCCATCAGATCACCGAGTCCCGGAGACAAAGGGCGGCGGCGGCGAGAGGAGAGGAGAGACGATCCAAGAGGCGCTGCACCGAGCCCCGGCCCCACTAGAACAGGAAGTAAAGGGCAGGCTGCAGCTGGCGGGGCAACCTCCAGGGGGCAGCAGGCAGGGAGGGAGCCGGCCGGCCGGCCGCGGTCTCGCACGCCTCTAGTGGTGGCAGAGGGGCAATGGGCAAGGCCAGTAGCAAGGAGAGGGCAATGGGGAGAGGGGTGGGGAGCACCAGGAGCAGGGAGAAGGGTGGGGGACCAGGGGCAGGAAGAGTGGGAGGGACCAGGGGTGGGGAGCACCAGGAGCAGGGAGCAGGGTGGGAGGCAATTGGCAAGGCCAGGGGCAGGGAGAGGGATGGGGAGCACCAGGAGCAGGGAGAAGGGTGAGAGGCAATTGGCAAGGCCAGGGAGCAGGGTGGGGGACACCAGTGATGGGCGGAGGGCAATGGGGGCAAGGCCAATGACAGGGTGAGAGTGGAGGAGAGCAATGGGACAGGGAGGATGTCACCGGTGACCATGAGCAATGAGAGGGGAGGAGGACAACGGGGAAGAGCAGGGAGAAGTGAAGAGGGCAACAGTGAGCGAAGGGAGGCGGGCAAGACCAATGACCAGGGTCAGAGAATCGCAAGGAGGGCAATGGAGATAATTGTGCGCCGAGTTACACGAGCACTTGGCGCTGACGGAGCGGATGAGGGGCAACTGGTGCGAGTCGAGGACCAGGCTCCGTGTGGTGGGCTCCAGGCTCACCAGCTCCAGGCTCCAGGCTCACCTTCACATTATTGGCTTCTTAGAATAAAGGGGAGGTCATTTAAGACTGAGCTGAGAAAAAAAATTACCCAGAAAGTTGTGAATTTATGGAATTCCCTGGCACAGAGGGCAGTAGGGGCCAAATCACTGATTTAAGAGAGAGTTGGATAGAGCTCTAGGGGCTAGTGGAGTCAAGGGATATGGGGAGAAGGCAGGCACGGGTTATTAATAGCGGACGATCAGCCATGATCACAATGAATGGCGGTGCTGGCTTGAAGGGCCGAATGGCCTCCTCCTGCACCTATTTTCTAATTATCTATGTTCCTATAGCTTAGCAAGTGTGCGATACCAGAAGCCCAGTGATGGAGGTGGGAGGAGGGCAATAGGGGAGACCAGTCGCCATGTCCTCGGAGAGGCGAGGAAGGAAATGGTGCAAGGCCATTGATCAGAATGAAGCAAGGAGGGAAATAGAGCAATGCCAATGAACAGGAGCAGAAAGAGGAATGGCAGGCAGCTGGGTGATTGTGTGTGGGTTTGAACCATTCTTTATATGTATTTTATTTCAACATTCTATAAGTATTCTGTAACATTTTATGAGCCATTGCATCTCCATGGCTCCAATGCTATTGAAATCTGGAAAGAAAACGGATATTCTATCAATGGATTACAAAATGTTGTTAACTTTAATATAAGGACTCGTGCTTGGCCAATGTTTAACGACTGCATGTTCTATTTTGTCTTAATCCAGAGATATCAGGATCAGTAACAACGTTGCCTCACTGGAGACACAAGAAACTATTTTTTGCACAAGATTCCAGTATCTGCAAAGTGCTGAAGGTACTCAGCCGATCAGGCAGCATCTGCCAAGGGAATGGACAGTCGTTTCGGGTTGGGACACTTCTTCAGACACTTCTTGGTGAGGCCACACCTGGAGTATTGCGTGCAGTTTTGGTCTCCTAATCTGAGGAAAGACATTCTTGCCATAGAGGGAGTGCACAGAAGGTTCACCAGACTGATTCCTGGGATGGCAGGTCTTCCATATGAAGAAAGACTGGATAGACTCGGCTTGTACTCGCTGGAATTTAGAAGATTGAGGGGGGATCTTATAGAGACTTACAAAATTCTTAAGGGGTTGGACAGGCTAGACGCAGGAAGATTGTTCCCGATGTTGGGGAAGTCCAGAACAAGGGGTCACAGTTTAAGGATGAGGTAAGTCTTTTAGGACCGAGATGAGAAAATCATTTTTCACACAGAGAGTGGTGAATCTGTGGAATTCTCTGCCACAGATGTAGTCGAGGCCAGTTCATTGGCTATATTTAAAAGGGAGTTAGATGTGGCCCTTGTGGCTAAAGGGATCAAGGGGTATGGAGAGAAGGCAGGTACATGATACTGAGTTGGATGATCAGCCATGATCATATTGAATGGCGGTGCAGGCTCGAAGGGCTGAATGGCCTACTCCTGCACCTATTTTCTATGTTTCAGACTGGTGGAGCAGGTGGGGGGGGGGGGGGGGGGGGAGAAGCTGGAGAAGTGAGAGATGGGGGGAGGGCAAAACCTGACAAGTGATTGGCACATCCTGGTGAGGGGGAGATTGGCAAATGGGTGGAGTAAGTGACAAAGTGTCAGTTAAGGAAAGAAAGGGGGAATTAAATGTAAAGCACGAGGGAAGGATTTGTGGAGGCTTTTTCTTTTCAGTCATATAGCATTGATGATTTTGTGTGTAGTCTGAGTATGTGGAGGTGATGCTGCTGTGAGATTTCCATTGTACCTGTGCCTCACTGTATGTACTTACGCATGATAATAAACTCAACAGTAAATAATCGTATCAATTTTCATAAAACAAACATAACATAAAGTACATACAGAGCAGAACATAAGAAATATAACCATAACCATTTCTGAAAATTAAAATTGATTCCTTTATGTATTTATCGATGGAATTTCCATCAGGTGGGACTGTCCATCTGAGTTTCCGGACAATGCCAGATCCACATCCATTAGATTAATTAAATATTACCTTCTGGTTGAAGTCTTGGAGGAATGCCACTATGCATATTCATATTACTGCATTATTGGTTTATCAGTGTGATAGTACAAATTCATAAATGCGCGTGGTATTCACCAAGTGAAGTAGGGAGCCCATAATTAAATCAAGAGCACTTTATGCTGCACTGATCACTGGAGTGAACATGTTCACAGGATCCTAAAAATAGGAAATGTCTTCATCCTAAAGCATGTCAGTATTTTGAACAGTGGGTCAGGCAGCATCCCTGGAGGACATGCGACGGGTGCCGTTTCGAGTGGGGACCTTTCTTCAGATTGGTTCTGGTGGAGGGGGGAAAGCTGGAAGAGAGGAAAGGCAGGACAAGGCTTAGCTAGTAATAGGTAGAGGGAGGGAAGGAGGAAGGTGTGAGGTTGCTAGGCAGATGGTTGGCCAAAGGCCAGAGATGAAAAGACAAAAGCTAAAATAAGGATAGAAGTGTGAATTGTGAAGCCAGTGGAGGGAATGTAAATGGAGGAAGAAACAGGTGCATGTCCATGTGGGGCATAGGGAACAGCGGGTGATGGGAGAAGGGGAGGTTTGTAGGCAAGTTACATAAAATTGGCGAATTCAGTGCTCATACCATTAGGTTGTAAGCCACCCAAACGGAACATGAGGTGTTGTTCCTCCAGTTTCCATGCGGGCTCACTCTGACAATGGTGGAGGCCCGGGACCGTGTGGGAGGTGGAGTTAAAATGGTTAGCACCCAGTTGATCCCGTAGGCCTTGTCGGAGCGAGCGCAAGTGTTCGGCAAAATTGTTGTCCAGTCTACCCTTAGTCACGTCGATGTACAGGAGGCCGCATCAGGAACATTGGATACAGTTGATGGGGTTAGAAGATGTGTACGTGAACCTCTGTCTTATTTGGAAAAAAGGCTAGGGTTGCTGGATGGGGGTGAGGGGGAAGGTGTTCTATCTCTTGTGGCTTCAGGGGAATGTTACAGGAGAAGGGGTGGTTAGGGTGAAAAAGGATAAGTAGACCAAGGTTTTGAGTATAAGAGTAGGGAGGTTCTACTGCACTTGTACAGGGTCTTGGTGAGGCCACACCTGGAGTATTGCGTACAGTTGGGTCTCCAAATCTGAGGAAAGACATTCTTGCTATAGAGGGAGTACAGAGAAGGTTCACCAGACTGATTCCTGGGATGTTTTTTAGATTAGATTAGATTCTTTATTTGTCATTCAGACCTTTCGGTCTGAACGAAACATCGTTCCCCTGCAGTCATACATGCAATCCTTTTAAAAATGACAGAACACACAACAAACACAAACCCAACATCCACCACAGTGAGTTCACCAAACACCTCCCCACTGTGATGGAAGGCAAAGTCTTAAAGTCTCTGTCTCTTCCCTCTTTGTCTCCCTCTGCACCAAGGCGATCCAGGCCTCAGTGTGACCCCACCAGGTGATGTCAGGACTTTCATATGAAGAAAGACTGGATAGACTCAGCTTGTACTCGCTAGAATTTAGAAGATTGAGGGGGGATCTTATAGAAACTTACAAAATCCTTAAGGGGTTGGACAGGCTAGATGCAGGAAGATTGTTCCCGATGTTGGGGAAGTCCAGGACAAGGGGTCACAGTTTAAGGATAAGGGGGAAATCTTTTAGGACCGAGATGAGAAAAACATTTTTCACACAGAGAGTGGTGAATCTGTGGAATTCTCTGCCACAGAAGGTAGTTGAGGCCAGTTCATTGGCTATATTTAAGAGGGAGTTAGATGTGGCCCTTGTGGCTAAAGGGATCAGGGGGTATGGAGAGAAGGCAGGTAAGGGATACCGAGTTGGATGATCAGCCATGATCATATTGAATGGCGGTGCAGGCTCGAAGGGCCGAATGGCCTACTCCTGCACCTATTTTCTATGTTGAGGGAACGGCCTTTGCTGAACAGGGAAAGGGGTGCGGATGGGAATATGTGACTCTTGATACGATCACTTTGGAGGCGATGGAAATGTCACATGGCGTGAAGACTGGTGGGGTAAAAGGCGAGGAGCAGGAGAACTCTCCTTGTTGTAAATGGGGGTCGGGGGAGTGACAGCAGAATTATGGGACACCTCATATTCCTCTTGGATAGCTTACATTCCAACGGGTATGAACATTAAATTCTCCAATTAGAGGTAACTACAAAACTCTCACTTCTTCTCTCACAACTCAAAACGACAGCTGTCCACGTTCTCCAGAGATGCTGCCTGACCCACTGTGTTACTCCAGCACTTTGTGGCTTTTTTTCACTTCAATGCTGTTGGGATCAGTGTTATGGAAAATTGAACAACCAATAGTAAACAACGGTTTAAATTAAATGGTGGGTGGAAGGTTTCAGGCATGGGAAATGTTCAAATTTCAAGGGTAATTGCACTTTAACTAAGAAGCAGAGTGTGACAAGAAGATGTAGACATATAATGGTGGTAGTACAGCATCAAAAAGGGTTTCTAGCAAGAAAAAACATAACCATGGTGAAACTAAAGACAATAAAAAGCACGTAATATATTAATTGGTGGTACAAATAGAAGTAAGAGTTTGATCAAATAGCCTTTGGAGATGGGTGAACCATACCAAGGTAGTGAATATTCCATAGTATGGCACTTTGAAAAGGGTTAACTGAAAAGCGGTCAAGTGCCAGGAAGGGATGGGGAATTATATTGGAAAAAAAGGTGGCACAGTAGTGAATTTTCCTCAGAAAGCAATAGATTATTCAGGAGAAGATGGGGAGTATTTGGAAAACGACATGATGTGATATAAGAAATTTAATCAAGAATCTTTGGAATTCTGAACCCCAGATTCCTCTGGGCAACGAGTCATTAAATATATCTTGAAGGCCAAGAGATTTTTGAGCTTCAACATGAAAATCAGAGATTAGTAGGATCCAATTGTAGAAAAATGGATCTACAGCTAATCATCGGGTCAGCTGTGATCTTACTGAAGCATCTTCTTCTTGCGTTTGAGGCAGCAGACGATATGTAACGCCCTCCAGGCGCTGTGGCCAGGCCAATGTGCTGTTGTCGAGGGCCGTGAGGTCTACCTCTCCACCAGCTGCGCTGTTTGCTGGTCTGCTCCACACACGCAGGCTGCTGACGTACGCAGCCCCCAGCGATGCATGTTGGCGTTGAACCAGCCGACCCTGTACGGAGCCGGTTCACAGCGACACACTCTTTTCTGGGCAGGTCCAAGCCAGGTGGGGCTGTGGTGTTCGGTGCAACAGTGAATTGAGGAGGTCGCGAAGTCTGTTCGCAGCTGGTTCTCCATGCTCCTAATGTGTTGAAATCGGAGCCACAGAGGGTCGCTGCGTGACGGGAGAAGGGACGACGAGATGATGGGCGTTGAGGTCCCAGTTGCTGTTGAGTCCTGGGGGAGGTGGTGTAAAGGATGTTTGGCATCCGATGGGGCCTTGCACACCAGCCTGTGGGTGAAGTACTGTCTGTGAAGCTTGGCGGGTGCGATACCCGCGAGCACCGGCAGAAGATCCGTCGGAATAGGACGCAGGCAGCCGGTGATGATCCGCATGGTGTCGTTGAGGATGGCGTCCAGCTTGCCAGTATGAGCGCTGCGGCACCATGCTGGGGCGGCAACAGCAGCAGAAATTACTGAAGAGTGAAATGGACCTGAAGGTTCTATAGTTATTCCTTATCTTATTACTTTTGTTCACCCTTCTAAAGAATACAAGTAGGGTTTTCATGACAGTAATACAAACCTATTAAAGAATGAAGTACATAATTGGCAACTGACAAAATAACCAAAACTGTCCATACAAAAACTGTTATGCTCTAACCAACTTCCAATATGAAACCAAACTTCTCTTAAACCAGGGGGGGGGGTTACACAAAAAGCTGGAGAAACTCAGCGGGTGCAGCAGCATCTAAGGAGCGAAGGAGATAGGCGACGTTTCGGGTCGAGACCCTTCTTCAGACTGTTCAGGGATCAGGGAAACGAGAGATATAAACAGTGATGTGGAGAGAAAAGGAACAATGAGTGAAAGATATGCAAAAAAGTATTGGTGACAAAGGAAGCAGGCCATTGTAAGCTGTTTGTGGTGTGAAAATGAGAAGCTAGTGCGACTGGGGAGGGGGGGGGGGGGAGATGGAGAAGGAATGTCAGGGCCAGAGGGCTGAGGGAGAGGTGGGGGGGAGGCAGTCTGGGTTAACAGAATTGAGAAAATTCAATGTTTAAGCCCAGAGGATGCAGACTCCCCAAGCGGAATATGAGGTGCTGTTCCTCCAACTTGCGGTGTTGATCACTCTGGCCGTGGAGGAGGCCCAGGACCGAGAGGTCGGATACGCAGTGGGAGGGGGAGTTGAAGTGCTGAGCCACCGGGAGGTCGGGTTGGTTATTGCGGACCGAGCGGAGGTGTTCGGCGAAACGATCGCCCAGCCTCCGCTTGGTCTCACCGATGTAGATCAGCTGGCATCTGGAGCAACGGATGCAGTAGATGAGGTTGGAGGAGGTGCAGGTGAACCTCTGTCGGACTTGGAATGACTGCTTGGGTCCCTGAAAGGAGTGGATGGGGGAGGTGAAGGGACAAGTGTAGCATCTCTTGCGGTTGCAAGGGAAAGTGCCCGGGGAAGGAGTGGAGCGGGAGGGAAGGGAAGAATTGACGAGGGAGTTGCGGAGGGAGCGGTCTTTGCGGAAGGCAGACAGGGGGGGAGATGGGAAGATGTGGCGAGTGGAGGGGTCACGTTGGAGGTGACGAAACTGGCGGAGGACTATCTGTTGTATGCGCTGGCTGGTGGGGTGAAAGGTGAGGACCAGGGGGACTCGGCCCTTGTTGTGAGTGGGGGAATGGGGAGAGAGGGCAGTGTTGCGGGGTATGGAGGAGACCCTGGTGCGAGCCTCATCTATAGTGGGGGAGGGGAAACCCCGTTCTCTGAAGAACGAGGACATTTGCGATGACCTGGTGTGGAACACGTCATCCTGGGAGCAGATGCGGCGTAGACGGAGGAATTGGGAATAGGGGATGGAGTCCTTACAGGAAGCAGGGTGGGAGGAAGAGTAGTCCAGGTAGCTGTGGGAGTCAGTTGGTTTGTAGTGGATGTCAGTCAGGAGTGTATCACCTGCAATAGAGGATAAACCGCTCTTAAACCAGCTCTATACACCCCCTATTCACCAACAAAGCTTTTTATTGTCATAATTCTACCAATACAAGACATTCGATATGGAGATGAAGAATCTGAGGCATTGGTTGTATTCAAATTTTCCAGCTGTTCCATTTAATAATTGTTTTCCTATTGCTACCCACAGCATTGAAAAGATGGTTGTGTACTATCTAATTACTTACTAAGTAAACCCAAATTTACTTTGGAATAACCTGAAAGTGTAAACCTTGTAGCATTAATTTAATAGCCTTTATATTTCAATGCTTCTGGCATTTTTTTAAATTTTGGAACAATCCCAGCTAAAATCCACAAGCGACTCGTGGAGGAATAGGCTTGAAAGTTAAAAAATATCAAGCAATAAAATCAGTGTATAGATGATATTCATTTATGTATGACCTCTAACTTTCCATAAGCTAGGGTACTAGGGACTCATGCTACAAGGTTAAGAACTATTTGCTACATTCTGTTTCTTCCCCTTTGTTCTACCTATGGACTTGATTGTATTTATATATTATCTGATCTGATTAGATAGCATGCAAAACGTTTTTCACTGTACCTCAGTATGCTTGACAATAATAAACCCAAACCTTAATTGGAAAAGGTTAAAGGTCGTGTCCCACTTACATGATTTTTTCGGTGACATGCCGGCACCTGTCATAGTTGCAGCAGGTTGCAACATTTTCAACGTTGAAAATCCAGCGGCGACCAGAAAAAGGTATCACTCTTTGGCTTTGGGCGTCTACTCACCACCAAACAGGCATCTCCCCGCGACATCGCGTAAATCGCGAAAAATATGGCGTAAGTGGAACAGGCCCTTAATTCATCAGAAAAAAATAGCCCTGCAAGATCTAGCTGGCATCTCTACATAATCAGGACATTGTTAATTGTAAAAAAGACACAATAGCTCAGCAGGTCAGGCAGAACATGGATAGCTGATATTTCGGGTTGGGACCCTTCTTCACACTGATTAAGGTGGGGGCGGACGGAAATAAAGCTATGGGACACGCAAGAGACATGTGTGAGATATCCATCTAAGACGGGAGGGGGAAATCCACCTTGACGCACAACCATTTCTCCCTTCCCCCTAGATTACTTCCTCCGGCTTCACAATTTACTCTTCTCTACTCATCTCACATCTTGTCTTTTCATCTATGACTTTTGCCCAGTCATCTGCCTTTCAGTGATGTGCGGTGAGGTCAATGGCTGAGGAGGCACTAGCTAGTATCAGTGGCCCGGCCCTCCCTGTATTGATCATCGCGTCTCCCCGGGGAGAGAGAGGGGCGGAGCCGGGGCTGTGTGTGTGAAGCACGGCGACTGGAGGGGCGGGAGCGTTGCCCCGGGACCGTGAGGGAACAACCCTGTCCCCCTCACATCTCCCTCCCCGTCTACCCCTTGTTTCCCCCTCCATCCCTCTCCCCCCTCCACCCGGGGTAGATCTACCCGAGCCGAGAGTACATTACTCCAGCAATTGGGAACTCTAAGCGGCCCAGAGCCTCCCAATTGGCCGCTACAAATCAATCTACCAGTCAGCGCTGCCAGCAGTGGAATTCAGTGCCGCGCCGCCGCTGCTGAAGCTAGCTAACGTGGAGGGAGAGTGAGGTAGCGTCAATTACATGGGCTGAGCCTACGTAATTGATGCTCACTCTCCCTCCACTGTGCTTAAGGCACGCCCCCTCAGTGAGGCAGATGTGATCGCTGCCTCCCCTGGTGCTTTTTCATTGCACTTTTATGATGGGACCAGCGAACCTAAATGTAATATATTTATATGTGAAGTAAGCTACCTGGACTATGGAAGGCAAGGACATGTAATGAAGCGGTTTACAAACATTACATTGGTGACGTACAGAGAGATAGTAACAGGCACACACTTATTGCCCGCGCTCCATCCAGTTTCTGAGGGGTTGCGCAATCAGAGGGGAGGCTCAGCTCATGGCTGCCTCACCTCTCATCTATATTACAAAAAGTAAGATCTTGACCGCTTTTGACTTACTGTGATGCCAATTTCCGAGATAACGCCACCACTTACGGCCGTCATTTTGGGCCACCTCGCTCAGAGCCCGCCTCCGCCGGTGGCGCCGATGATGTCATTTCCGGTTAGCGGCATGCTGGCGCTGAGTGCGTCATTTCCGGTTCGTGGCAAGAAGCAAGAGGGTGACGTCAAGATGGCGCCGAGTGCAGGTGCTGTTGAATAATTCAAGAGAGCTGACTGCTCTGTCTATGGTGAGTGTGTTTGTTGGATGTTATTTAAAGCACATTTTTGCTTCAGCACCAGCAGCCTCTACAGGAGGCTTTAAACATTTGCTTTACACACTGTATGTTCAACACGTTCTGAAGTTCCTTGGCATTTTAGTATGGGGGGGGGGTGGGGTGTGTGTGTGTGTGTGTGTGTGTGTGTGTGTGTGTGTGTGTGTGTGTGTGTGTGTGTGTGTGTGTGTGTGTGTGTGTGTGTGTGTGTGTGTGTGTGTATGTCTGCGTATGTGTGAATAGTAAGATTAAAAGAGAACTTACCAGTTTGAAGTTTGATCTTGATTTTATGAGGAGTTGTGTTGGTGATTACGTGAAGAAGGCCCGCCAGGCCGCATGCGCACCAAACTTCAAAGCAGCGGTATGAAATCACAAATAAACAACACCGAAGTACATAGTAAGATCAGTGACTCGAGAACTACCATATGATCCTTTATGAGAGAGGGTTGGGCATGGCGGGCACGTAATCACAAACACAACTCCTCATAAAATCAAGATCAAACTTCAAACTGGTAAGTTCTCGTTTAATCTTACTATTTTACTTCGGAGTCACGTGAGTGATTCCGTGAAGAGTTCAAAGCTTTGTGATTTCATGCCGCAGATTACAAATCTCGGCATCCCACTGCATTGATTAACTCGAAAGAGAAATAAATGCATTAGTAGTAACATTGCATTCAATGTAGAAATAGGGTGTATTTAACAATGTAAACAAACGACAGTACCCCTTAAATTTAGGTATTTAAATGGCATAGGCACAGTCCTGGGTTGACAATCGGCCGATGATAAAAATTCTGAAACATCAGCTCATTTGCCCATCCGGCGGCCGCCAAAATATGGTCGAAGGGCACGTCCCTCGCCTTGGCCGCTGACGTAGCTGCTGGAATGAGATGTAAACACACTATTTAAATGATACGCTGACATTGATATTGACCTGGTGGAATGAGATATACAATCGTCAGTGTTAATATCTGTGTAACCCAGAACCTGCTGCAGCCACCTTGAAAAAAGTCTAAACCGACCTTCCTTTGTGTAGCTGTTTGTTAACTAATAAACAGTGCTGATTCCATACTTCTTAGGATTCTGGTGCCCTAGATAACATAGAAGTGAGTTCGTGGGGTGTTCAAAATGATCTTCAATCATACTACCCCTAGTCTACTCTGGTTGTGTAGACCAGAATGTAAATGTAATGGCACCTGCAGCCAATTCCATCCTATCTAGCCACAACGTTTGCAATGTTTGCCGTCGTTGTGCTGATATAAGTGTCATAACTAAGGATGTAGCTGGAACCCCTTGGTGAAGTAATGTTCACACATTTTCAATAACCAACTGCATAATCTTGTAGTGGGAGAACCTGTGTCAAGATCTTTTAACAACTCGATATCCGGGTTGGACCCGAGAGCGTAGTTCCCTTATGTTGCAGCTGTAGTGTATCTATAACTGAATTATTGTCAATACCATTTAAAATGAGCTGGAAATGTCAGTAAATCTGTACCGTATTAAATGTAACATTAACATTTAACAAAACACTACTGATCCCATCAATAGGAATGTACTGCTTTTTTGGGAGCTATCCCTGCACACTGCAGTGAGCACCTTCATGGTTTGATGTGACAACCTGAGGAAAAAGTCAATCCATTCAAAATGTGTAGGTCAATAATTGTTTTACTGTGGAAAAGCCGGTCTCCTGAACCACAGTTTGAAACAGCAAGTTCTTGTTTTTTGGCATAACCGTATACCGTTGTGCCATAATGCCTGATGAAGCAGGCAACATGGACGCTTGGTCAGTCTGACAGTACGAACCCAAGCGAGGTCTTGCTGGATGTTTTAAGACCCGGCTAATGAGGCAGAAAATGAGGAAGACATAAAGACCATTCCTCCTATTGAAGCGAGAAAGTATTTCTCCGCACTGTTGTGCCACATATTTTATTTTATTTTTTTTTGCAATTTGTGAAAAAAATGCATTAACATGATGAATATTCGATGAAGTATTGAACCATGCTTCATCAACTTCGAGATCCAACACTTATTCTGTGTTATCATTGATCTGAACTGGATGATACACCAGTGGCAAGGAGATTAATTACAGGATATTTTTCCTTGATTACCATGTGACTAACATATGTCACCATCGTAGAGTAGCAACTTGAATTTGAGCATGTAGAATATGTATATTCACTCAAAACCCCTTACTCATGGGTGCATTTAGTGTATATATTTAGTTGATACCAACAACTGAAGAATTGGTAACTCATGCAATCTTCACTACCTTTGAGTAGGTGATGGTATTTGGAACTTCTCATCTTAGAGTTCTAAACATCAGTTCATAATAACTGAATTCAACCGACCACACTACTGTAGCGAGTTTCAAGTTCAAATGAGTTATTGTCATGTTCAGCAATGCTGAATACTGTTACTTCATCATTGTGGCCGAAGTAGCCTCAGCTGACAATAGCACAAGGTTGTTAACAACGATCTAATTGCTACTTACACAATATCAGTTCCTTGATTTGCTCAGCTGCAACACAGCTGCTATATTGCCAATTACTCTTAATGAAATAACTCCGTTTTGTAACAGATTGCTATAACCCCAATCTCTTGCCACAAGGCGGAGACAAGGCTAATAATAATTAAAGGTAAATCCCAATGACCAACACAGTTTATCCCATGCTGCAAAGCTTTACTGTTATAGTAGTTATATTGTCTTTGATAACCTTTGTAATGGGATTTGTATAACATGTATCTCTTATGAATCTGTTGTAGTCAGGAATAAGTTTTTATATTTGGAAAGTTCATATGCCCGATACTCTCCATTCTTCATAATAACATGCCAATCCTGCCTTATTGCATGGGTGTTTGCATGAGAACTTTTGCCCAATTTCCAAACCCTGGCCATAATCCAAACTTACTTGGAATGCTCCGGCTGTGCCTCAACCAAATATTTTTACCCTTTGTGTGTTATACAAACAAATGTAAATATCACAACTTGTGAACGGTGCACTACCCAAATTCTGGAAATGTTAGACCCATTTAGTTGAGCATAATTGGAAGGTGCATGGAATTTCTGAGCTATCATGCTGCCCCCAGCTCCAGTGAACCACTACTGCCGATGAGCACCTGGGGTGCGTTCTGAACAATGGCTTTTGCCTGTCGTTGGCCAAATTAATTCGTCTGCCAGGCTTCTTCCCCTGAAGAATAGACCTACCTGAATAACCGATTCAGCGGCTAGCTCTCACATCCCCCTGTTGGCGTTGTTCACTGCCGGCACATATGTGCTTGTGTATGTTCTATTGACATTTTTAGGGCCTGGAGTCATCTTGACCTTTTGCTCTTCCCTCCTCAGAGAGGGTGATTCGTAGGCAACCCTAACAGGTGCTGCCGCAGGATACAAATACTGATATGAACCCATTGGCCTTAACCCAATAGAATATTCTACTGGGATGGCAACTCATTGTCAGGAAAAGTACCTCTGACACGTGCCCTTCATCCCATTGGGAATGCCCCACGGCCATACCCTGAGACTCAGTGTCAGCAGGATACTGACCCATCTTGGTCTCTGCCTCCGAGAGGGAGACCTTTGTAGCACTGTATACAACAGTTGCTGTATTTAGGATAGTCGTTTCAACATACTATCCAGCCCCGGTGAGGAATTCATCCCCCGACTCCGTGGGCCTTGCTCTCTAGCCCTGGTGGAGAATCATCTCCCGACTCCGTGGGCGAACAGATATGTGTGAATTTGAGCAACCCTGTCCCAGGCGTTGCTAGCGCCGCCTTTCATAAAGGCCGACGCTATTGGACATAAAACAGCCCTGCATCAGGTGCTGCTGGCACGGCTCTCACGTAGGCCGGCACTTCACACATGAAGCAGCCCTGTCAGGCGCTGCTGGCATGGCTCTCCCATAGGCCGGTAATGTCACAAATGAAACAGTCCTGTATTAGGTGCTGATGGCATGGCTCTCCCGTAGGCCGGCACTTTCATATATGAAGCAGCCCTGTCAGGCGCTGCTGGCGCGGCCTGTCCCATAGGCCCGCGCTATTGCTGTGTAAGCTCACTAAATCAACATTTTTAGTGTACAGCTTTACCTGTGAAGGGTAAAAATAATTCATAGCAACCTGTGCTTAAACAATTATAACATTGTCAGAACCTATAACAGTAACTTTTTACTTTGCCTTTAGCTTTTACTTAAAGAAAAAACACTATAAAATACATATTTTTTATTATAAGGAGAATACCCTTTATAGCCCGACTCACCTGAGTCCAAATAGGGCTGAATGAGTCCCAGTAATTTCTTGACTGGGGACCAACGTCTGTGAGCCACTGACCCCACTGTCAGTGGCTCCAGCGTTGCCTCATTGCCGTTCCAACGGCATCCCACAGGCTGGGAGCCGCTGACCCCCCTGTCAGCGACTCTGCTTAGATTTCTTGCCGCATTTTCGGTTGGACTGGAATTTCCCTACAGACCATAACCGGCAACTTGTCGGGCTGCGAAACTGGCAGGAAAAACCTCTGTAAAAAGAGGCTCCTGCCTAAAGAAACCCAGGTAAGTTAAAAACCAAACTTACCTTTAAAGTTTAACTTACCATCGGCAGGAGTAGTGTCCTCCCAGACTGGTGCTTGCGCTAATGCGGCTGACATACTGGTGCGCATGCGGCCTGGCGGGCCTTCTTCACGGAATCACTCACGTGGCTCCGAAGTAAAATGAGTCTGTGTGAATGAGTGTGTGTGTGTCTGTGTGAATGAGTGTGTGTGTGTGTGTGTGTGTGTGTGTGTGTGTGTGTGTATGTGTGTGTGTGTATGTGCGTGTGTGTGAGAGAGAGTCTGTGTGTGAGTGTTCGTGTGAGGTGGAGGGTGTGTGTGATCAACAAATAACAAACTAGCGCAACAGAAAGCCCCCCCCCCCCCCCCCCACCCCACTGGCCAGCAATATTGGAATTGGTGGAGAGGTGGAATATTGCGTTGGGTGACCAACCCTCCCGTGTGATGCTGCAACCCAACGGGTCCCACTAAGTCTAGTCTCTCGCTGTATTTGCAGTAGAGCTGCGCAAATTTGGCAATTTTGACTATTAAAAAAATGAATCGATTCATTTAGAAATGACATTTATAACACAGATCAGTGGAAAAATCTTTATATATTTTTTTTTCCTTCTTTACTTTTCTTAGCAGCTATTTTCATTGGGAGTATGACAGGTGAGGCTCTGCCTCCCCTGACTGCACATCTCTGCTTTCAATCCCCCCCCCCCCCCCCCCAATCTGTATCCACCTATGACTTGCCAGGCATTGTCCTACCTCTCTTCTCTTCAAGCTTTCTTACCCCACCCCCACCATGAGCCTGAAGAAGGTTCCCAACTCAAAACATCACCTAACCATGTTCTCCAGAGATGCTGCCTAACCTGAGTTACTTCAGCACTTGTGTCTATTCTTGTAAACCAGCAGTTTCTTGTATTTTCATGAAGTAAAGCCAATCCCATTGGAACAATTAATATTATTGCTTATACACCTGGAATCCTACGTCTCGTCCTGTGCCAATTTACATGTGACCTTGATGGCAATCTAAGGACAACTATTTTTATAATTTTGCTCCTTAGCACGATCCTTCTCCCCACCAGTGATGTCCTTCACTCTGCTATTGAGTAGGCAACAAACTTTGGGCTCATACTTGTTGCTGCATAAGAACTGTATCCTCCTGTCTATATTGTCCATCCACACCACCATGTTCTTTTTTATGCGCCTTCTCCTGAATAGCCTGAATCACAGTGCCTTTGATGGCCCATTCTTCTTACAGCCTTTGTTCATGTAATTCAGAAAACAAGTGACATATCCATTGGGTTTGCATCACACTATCTTGAGTTCTCACCTGTTTTTGTAGTTTGTTTAAGCAGAAAATAAGGCCTTATTTGTGATTCCCCACTGAAACAATCAAAATCTGCAGTGACTTTCTTTTCCCCTCACATTCCCAGCCCCTGCAATGACAGCCGAAACGCTGGCTTGCTGATAAAATTTCAATTTTCTGTAGGCTTGGAGTGGGATGTTTTTGGAGTGTTTTCCTCAGTTATGTGCAATATTGATCATTCCTATCAAGATGAATATTTTGGCAAACATGTTTTCACCAAATTTCACATTTCCTGCAAGTATAGAGATGTTGACAGACATATCTTACAGATTCAAATCTTGCATGTGTAATGACAAGCTCTTGCATCAAAGGAATCGCTTTCACAAAGCCAAAATTGCTGATCTATCACAAAGCCAAAATTTGCACTGGTGTTTGCACAACTATAATAATGAACAGTGATTATTTGTGCAAGATTAATAATAACCAAGATGAAAAAAAGACTTCCTTTCAGCTTTATTATTCACTCTTAATACAAGTATTGTAGAAGTCTTATTGGTAATATTTATTAAGGCACAATAAATCTAAAAGATATTAGGCAGAAAATAGTTTATTTATATTTAAAGATTTGACAAGGCATGTTTGCTTAGTTTGCAAAATCATGCTAAGGCTCTGACAAATACATGCAACATAGTCTGGACAGGTAAAACAAGCTTCTATGACATCAGGAATGACCACTTTCATGTGGACTTCAGAAAGTAACTTTTTACCCACTGTACAAAGTGACATTAATTGGCAACAGTGCAAACCATACAGTAAAATGCACGTTGAACCTGAGGTATATTTTTACTCAATAACAAAAACTCAAAGAAACTAGTGCCATTCTAATATCAGAATTCTATTAAATATATCCATTCAATACCATTACCCAAGCAACATTCAATGCTGTATGGATAAAACAGTCATGTATTTTAATCTTGATTTATGAATAGATGCACTCTTTATTCTATATAAATATAGCGTGACATCGACAACTGTCTCACAGTTAAATAGCAGACTGATACAGTGCAAAACTGTACAGGATAGAATATAAAATAAAGCACAATATTAATAGTGCAAAAATAGAATACAAAGTAAAGTACAGCATGTAGTATGCATTTCAAATATTCTATGTACTGATTTATAGATCTGTAATGTGTAAAGCTTGACTATAGGCATATGGAACAATAGAATATCTAAGGCTCTCTGAACCCTACAAGTGCATTTAAAGTTAAGAGAATTAACTCCATATGTTGTGAAAATATGAAAGGTGGTTTGACAGAGCAGCCATCCGAATGTACATGGATGGTGCAAGGTGCTGTAAAACAACTGAGGTTGCATTATCCCTGGATAGAGAAATGGAGGCAACTGCCACAGTTATCAAGTACTTGATTCTGGAGAAAGTCCTGTAGATTGTATTAGCCCTTTACAGCAACTTTATTTTCAGCAGCGGCAAACATTGCACAAAATCTTGAGTTCTCATTGGCAAGAAGAACAGACGGCTTATCAAACTCCAGAACCTGAAAGAGAACAAATATTACTTCATTAAACTATGACTTGACACTAAAATATGCTCACAAACTGTATGTATTCCCTTCATAACTCAATTCTCCCCTAAACTTAAACAAAAATAATACATTTAGCTGTAGGAAAGAACTGCAGATGCTGGTTTAAATCAAAGGTAGACACAAAATGCTGGAGTAACTCAGCGGGACAAACAGCATTTGTGGAGAGAAGGAATGGGTGATGTTTTGGGTTGAGACCCATCTTCAGACTGATGGTGGGAGTGGGCGGAACAGTGATAAAATGTAGTCAGAGACAGTAAGGCTGGTGGGAGAACTGGGAAGGGGGAGGGGGTGGAGAAAGGGAAAGCAAGGGCCACCTGAAGTTAGAGAAGTCAATGTTCATACCACTGGGGGTGTAAGCTACCCAAGCGAAATGTGAGGTGCTGTTCCTCCAATTTGCGCTGGGCCTCACTCTGACAATGGAGGCGGCCCAGGATAGAAAGGTCAGATTGGGAATGGGAGGGGGAGTTAAACTGCTGAGCAACCACGAGATCAGGTAGGTTTAAGCGCACTGAGTGGAGGTGTTCAGAGAAACGATCGCCGAGCCTGCTCTTGGTCTCGCCGATATACAAGAGTTGACACCTGAAACGGCGGATACAGTAGATGAGGTTGGAGGAGATGCAAGTGAACCTCTGCCTCACCTGAAGACTGTCGGGATCCATGGACAAAGTCGATGGGGGAGGTATGGGGACAGGTGTTGCATCTCCTGCGGTTGCTGGGGAAAGTACCTGGGGAGGGGGTGGTTTGGGTGGGAAGCGACGAGTTGACCAGGGAGTTGCAGACCAGGGAACGGTCTCTTCAGAAAGCAGAAAGGGATGGAGATGGGAAGATATGGCCAATAGTGGGATCCCGTAGGAGGTGGCAAAAATGTCGGAGGATTATATGCTGTTTGCGACGGCTGATTGGGTGGAAGGTGAGTATACGAATTGTCCAATACTAATCCTTGTAACAATAATCCTTGTTACGAATAGGGAGGGTGGAAGCGAGAGTGAAGCTGCAGGATATCGAGGAGGCCAGAGTGAGAGCATCATCTATAATTGAAGAGGGGAACCCCCGTTCCCTAAAGAATAAGGACATCTCCGATGACCTGGTACGGAAGACCTCATCCTGGGCGCAGATGCGGCGCAGATGGAGGAATTGGGAGTAGGAGATGGAGTCTTTACAAGAAGCAGGGTGGTAAGTTGTTTAGATATCTATGGGAGTCAGTGGGTTTGTAATAGATGTCAGTTGATAGTCTCCTGTGATGGAGAGGGTGAGATCTAGAAACGGTCGGGAGATGTTGGAGATGGTCCAAGTGAATTTGAGTGCAGGATGGAAATTAGTTGTGAAGTTGATTAGTCAGTGAGTTCCGCATGGGTGCAGGAGGTAGCACCGATGCTGTCGTCAATGTTGCGGAGGTAGAGTTCGGTGATAGGGCCAGTGTAAATAAATCTAGCTGATTATAAGTATACTAGAAAATATCCACTGTATCCAAAGAAAAATGTTAAATACGGTTACTTTGGCACGTGTTTTGTATTGATCAACTCAGTGGGATTTTTGTATTTCCTTAAATATTCACTTATGCACAAGGTCAAAATTATTAACTTTCCCCTGATGAATGCCCTATTTGAATGTTAGCTGTGGCTCGTCAATCGTGCGTTTGCTTAAGTCAAAATATGGTGCTCGTTGTACGACAGAGACTTGCGTATAAAAAACACAAGTTGACATGCCACGGACTCAGTGTGCATTGAAAGAGAAACTCACTATGCTGAGACATGTAAACTGTGTCTCATCTACTCTCTTAGATGGATACAGATTATAACGAGATGATTCAAAGAAGGGGATAAAAATTGTCCCTGATCAATACTTAGCATTCTATCAACATCATTAAACCCGATTATCTGGCCATTGTCACGCTGCTGTTTGGTGTAGCACACTATGTGGAAACTGTCTGCTGGGTTTCCTGTAACAGTGAATGCATTTCAAAGATCTACGTTATTGCCTGTAAAGTGATTTGGCACATCCTGAAGCAGAAAAAGCACCTCATAAATACAAGTATTTTTCAATTCTCTTGGATGAATTCAAAGGTAGATATTTCTATTACCTGGCCCTGACTTAACACCATAACACGATCACAGGTGAGTACTGCATTCAAACGATGCGCAATGGTCAACATTGTACAGCCAGCAAACGATTCCCGGATTGTCTCTTGCACCAAAGAATCAGTTTCTGTATCCATGGCAGCTGTAGCTTCATCTAATACCAAAATCTGTAACATTGGGAAACAGAATTTTACACACAGACTGAAACACTTCAAGATTATTGTTCACCTTATTGTCGACAAGGCCTTCCACAAACAATTGATGGCTAAGTGTTGATTGGTGGAACTGTACTTTTTGCATTGATTTGACCAAGATTTTGCATTTATTGGGACAAGGCATATTCCAGCAATTTCCCACATTATTGGGTACTTGGCTTGGTGTGTTACTCATTCTGGAATACAAGTTTACAGCAGTTCATCCAATATACTCTTAACCGTTTACGTGTGTTCCCAACTGGAAACCATGGATGATCCATGAAGTGCACTCCAAGTTCAGTCCAAGTCTGCAGTGTTCAAGTTTAACCATGCCGTGCGGTATAAGAAACTAGACTTAGTTGGGGCCCAATGCAAACCCATTCCCCAACGCAATATTCCACCACTCACACGTTCCCCCAACGCAATATTTCACCACTCATCCATAGCCCCTAACTGCACAGGCGCGGCTCATTTCCCCTCATCTCCGAGCATTCCCTACCCCACCTCTTCATGCGTGTGGGGGGGGGGGGGGGGGGAGGGAAATGGGGTGTGTGGCGGTGGGAGGGTGTGGGGTGGGAGGAAGGGTGTGTGTGGATGGGGAGGTGGGGGAAGGGAGGTGTGTGGCCTGGGGGTGTGGGGTTGGGGTGAGGTGTGTTTGTGGGCAGGAGGGGAGGAGGGATGTGGTGGGGGGGGGGGGCTATGGGAGAGAGTGTGTGTGTGGGGTAGGGTGTTGGTGTGGGAGGAAGGGTGTGTGTGTGTGTGTGTGTGTGTGTGTGTGTGTGTGTGTGTGTGTGTGTGTGTGTGTGTGTGTGTGTGTGTGTGGGGGGGGGGGGGGGGGGTGGGGGGGTGGGGGATGTGCGGGTGGGGGGTTGTTGGGTCGGGGGGTTCTGGGGTGGGGTTGTGGGAGAGGAGGTTGGTGTGGGGGAGGGGGGTTGGAGGAGGATAGGGGTAGGAAGAGGGATGGCGAAGTAATGGAAGAGGGGAGGGGGAAGAGAGAGGAGAGGAGGTAGGGGGCGAGGGGAGGAAGCAGGGTTGGTGGAGGGTGGGCCCAACTAGTCCGCACCTGCTCTAGTAAAAAATAAACCTGTTGATTCCAAATATTCTTGACACAAATCAACATGGCATGTTTGCTCCCATTTGTAGTGATCAAGGGAAGAGGTTAAATATGGTTGAAATACAATCTGGGACAATTCCAGGAGCAAAAAAAAAAAGAAAATTTCTCCTAACTCCTGAAGACAAATGAAAGTTTCAGGATCTCAGTGACCATGAGGTAAAAATCGAAAACATTTTGTCCTTGTGCAGCTTCACAGTGGGTGGGTAATGGCCAGTATATGTATCATGGGGTGAATAGGCCATTTACAGAGTAATATAAGTATAGCACAGAAATGGATCCTTCGACTCATCACATCAATTTTGTCATTTAGACAAACCCTCTTTTGCCTTTTTTACGTCCGAATCCCTCTCTGCTTTGCCTATTTAAGTGCCTAGATAAATATCTGTTAATGCTGTGATTGTGACTCACCACCTCCTCTGGCAACGAATTCAAAATATCAACCACACTCAGGGTTAAAAAAAAACCTTCCCCTCAACGCCCTTTTCTCACCTTAAACCTACATCCGCTTGTTTTTGTGCTCCATTTCTGCATGATTTTGGACCAAATTTTTCTATTCACTTACAATTTCTTTTTAGGAGAAAGGCCTCGCAAAATTACTGCTCTGTAGAATATGGAATGATTAGGATACATATTTGTCCATCTAGATTCTGTCCCACCCATCAGCTTTTACCTTACACCTTCGTAGCAGTGCTCTTGCCACACATATTAGCTGTCTTTCTCCAACTGAAAAATTCTCTCCATTTTCCACCACTTCAGATTCTAGTTTCAAAGGCAGTTGAGAAATCTATATTGTGTGTAAAACAGAAGGATAGTAAGTCTGATCCCACCTTACGACCAGGGTAATCTACTTTGAAATGTTTTTTTTTTACTTGCCAAGAACTCTTTGCAGCTACAAGCTTCATAAAAGCTAGCTGTATTAAAAACAAAATCTTGAAATTTAGCTGTACTCCCGATGTGCCGTGTCTATGGACTGGGAATGCGGCCGGAGGCCTTTATTGAGGCGTCCCAGTCTCGATGCCTCCGAGTAGAAGCCCGGGTCGGGGCCTCATGGGTAGTAGTCTGAGTCGGGTGAAGCGGCCAATGGAGCATGCGGATGGGGCCCGGGTCGGCACCATGGAAGTGTGAAGTGGGGCTTCGACAGCGGTGAGACCTCGGCGACGGCAGCAGCGGTGAAGCCTCACGATGATGCGGCCTCGGCGGTGGTGATGCCCCATGGGTCGACGAGAATGTGGAGGACCACCGTGAAGGGGGAGGGGAAGAAAAGTGGAGGACCCGTTGTTGGGGTAGGGGTGGGGAGCCGTGAGGGGGGAACAATGGGCAATGGGGGGGGGGGGGGGGGGGAATAAAAGGAGGAGCCGGCGTGCTTTGTAACATTGTCGGCGCCGTACGTGGCTGCTATTTGTATACATTGTGTATGCAAGCAAATAATCTCACTGTGCCTAGTCACATGACTATAAAGTATTCCTATTCCTCTTATATGCACTTATCAAAGCCAGTTAAAAATAGTACTTCATGAACATGTATTAAAAATCCCTGTACCATGCCTCAAACTGACAGAAAACTAATCTGAAACGTAATTGCTGCAGATCCGTTACCTGTAGGTTAGCTGCGTATTTACAGTGCTTCAGATTGTATGCATATTATTTCTAACCATTGCCAAAACAAAATTCTCAAATGTACTTACACATTCTTTCATGTGTGTTCTCTCCAGTGCATCCCATACCTGCTCCTCAGAGTACTGCTGGAAAGGATCTAGATTATATCTGCCAAAAACAAATTGAACGTGTTTTTTCAAGGCCTGTTCACAACTATGCTTAACAAGTTATTAAGATTCTCAGACCAATTCCAATTCATTGTATAATGAATTATCCTTTCTCAGTTGTGAAACCTGTGTGCTAGTCAGTTCAATTATACTGCCTGTAACTAGAAATAACAGTGGTGTTTTCAGGACAATTAAAATGAAATTGGACAGTTGACATTTTCATGAAGGATCTCAACCTAAAGCATCCACTGTCCATTACCTTCCCCAGGTGCTGTCTGGCCCACTGAGTTCCTCCAGCAGCTTTCTTGTTTTGAAACAAAATTGAACCCATAATAGCCTTGGAGTGCTTGATCAGAATGATTAAGCCAGCATACAGAAGGGTTCCGACTCAAAACATCACCTATCCATTTCCTCCATTCATGCTGCTTGACTCATCACTTGGTGATTTGCTTAAGATTCCAGCATCTGCAGTTCCTTGTATGATCGGAAGGAGTAGCATGTTATTCCTTTCACTATTGTGGCATGCACACTTGTCATCCGATTGTCTATTTGTCCGCAAAAACCCAGACTGGGTTATCAAACCCGCCGACAAGGGAGGTGCCGTGGTAGTCTGGCGCGTCGATCTCTACAAAGCGGAGGCCACGCGCCAACTCTCGGACACCTCCTCCTACTTACCCCTGGACCATGACCCCACTGACGAGCACCAGGCCACCATCTCGAGCACCATAACCGACTTCATCAACTCCGGCTCCCTACCCCCCCAAGCCTCCAACCTCATCGTTTCCCAGCCCCGCACAGCCCGATTTTACCTTCTCCCCAAAATCCACAAACCCGACTGCCCCATTGTCTCTGCCTGTTCGTGCCCCACCGAACACATTTCCACATACCTTGACTCCATCCTATCCCCCTTTGTTAAATCCCTCCCCACCTATATTCAAGACACCTCAGACACTCTCCGTCGGCTCCGCGCATTCCGTTGTCCAGGCCCCCATCCTCTCATCTTCACCATGGACGTCCAGTCACTATACACCTGCATCCCCCACCAGGATGGTCTCAAAGCCCTCCGGTACTTCCTCGACTAGAGGAGCAACCCATACCCATCCACTGACACCCTCCTCCGCCTAGCGGAGTTGGTCCTTACCCTCAACAACAAATTTGACTCCTCCCATTTCCTCCAAACACAAGGCGTAGCTATGGGCACACGCATGGGCCCTAGCTACGCCTGCCTCTTTGTCGGGCACGTCGAACAATCTTTGTTCTCAGCGTACCAGGGCCCCACCCCCGACCTTTACCTCCGTTACATTGACGACTGCTTTGGTGTCACCTCCTGCACCCACGCACAACTGACTGACTTCGTCCATTTCACCACCAACTTCCATCCGGCACTCAAATACACTTGGACCATTTCCGACATTTCCCTACCATTCCTTGACCTCACCATCTCCACGGCCAGAGTGAGCAACACCGCAAGTTGGAGGAACAGCACGTCATATTCCGCTTGGGGAGTCTGCATCCTCTGGGCTTAAACATTGAATTTTCTCAATTCTGTTAACCCAGACTGCCCCCTCCCCCTCCCCACCTCTCCCTCAGCCCTCGGGCCCTGACATTCCTTCTCCATCTCCCCCACCCCAGTCGCACTAGCTTCTCATTTTCACACCACAAACAGCTTACAATGGCCTGTTTCCTTTATTATCAATACTTTTTTGCATATCTTTCATTCATTGTTCTTTATCTTTCCACATCACTGTCTATATCTCTCGTTTCCCTGATCCCTGACCAGTCTGAAGAAGGGTCTCGACCCGAAACGTCGCCTATCTCCTTCGCTCCTTAGATGCTGCTGCACCCGCTGAGTTTCTCCAGCTTTTTGTGTAACTGTCTATTTATATTGATGTCCTAATCATATGTTAATTAAATTGATTCTGTGGTGTTTGGTTAAGATTTACTTCTGTTAGACCCTGGTTTTTAAAAACATATTAGTGTTCTAATGACATGAATGGAATTTAAATAGAATTTTCCAGCATTTTCTTTTTTTGTTTTAGGTTCTAGCATTTGCAATTTTATTTTGTTTTATGCAAGCCTGTTTTACAATTTTATTTTGTTTTACGCAAATCCGTTGCATTAAATCCGTCGCAAAGATGCATTAAATTACTGAGTCTCTTTGGAGAAATGAAGATATAATTATGTTAAAAAAATCACTGAGAAAATCTGCAAATCAGGTGGACCTTACCTCACGGTACCTGTGAATAAAACAGGTTCTTGTGGAATAATGGATAGTTTACTGCGAAGATCAGCCAAACCAATTTCAGTAATGTTCACCCCATCAATGACTATTGAGCCGCCTGAGAGTTCAACCAATCTAAACAGTGCTATTCCTAGCGATGACTTTCCTGCCACAAATAAAATAATGTAGATTTATTAGATAGCTGGTTACAAATTTAACCTAAACTCAGAGCGAAAACTCTTGAAGCCAACTTGAAAAAGTTCATTTACTGATCAGCCATGTCAGTCCAACTGAAAAACTAGTTTTATCTTGCTCTCGTTGGTAATACATTTCTTACCTGATCCAGTTCTCCCCACAATACCAATTTTTTCTTGAGGTTTTATAGTGAAGGACACTTTCTTTAGCACCAGAGGTAGATTCTCACGATATCTCATCTCTACATTTCCAAATGTTATTTGTCCATGCTGAGGCCAGTCAGCAGGTGGAGTTTTATCCTTAATGCGAGCTGAAGCTTCCAATTCTAGAATCTAATTGAAAATTACAACATTGTAAGATTTCTTACATCTAAATAAGCAAGGGTGAGAATAGCTTCTAAGAAGGTCCTCAAAGTAAAGTTCATTAGGACAGGAATCTCAAATGCTTTGTTTCTCATTCCAATACGGACTGGACAGCGATACAGTGGACTGCAATATCCGTGCAGTTGTAATTAATATATTTGCCCAAGGAAATCAGAAGCATACTTCTGTTTGTGCTTCCTTTTGTTTGCTCTAACCTACAAAGTTAATGATTTTTTTCTTCTGGCAGCTTTTATCTAGTAGCTGTTGGTAGCTCCTCACTATCGACCGAGCAAACATGGGAGAGGGAAAATACAAGTCATGGGTTTCATCCACAAGGCTGCCTGGATGTTTTTAAACTGTGCTACAACCCACATCTCATCTCTGTTTGCTTGGTGGTCTATGTGGTCCTATCTCCATAGAGCATTTTACTTCTACTCATGAATAATTTCACTATTTTGAAAAGGTCTTGAAAAGCTAATGAGCATTTAAATATTCTTTCTCCAGCCAGTTCTAAAGCAAAACTGAGGTTAAAACATATATGCTGACATACATAAACATACAAACGCTGTACATCTTACCCCAACAGAGGTACAAATTTGTAAAACATTTTCTAGACACCATTTTAAATAATTAGAGTAACAAATTTATACATAAGTTAGTTATACATAGTATATACATAGTAGAATTAGGCCATTTGGCATCGAGTCTAGTCCTCCATTAAATTATGGCTGATCTACCTTTCCCTCTCAACCCCATTCTCCTGTCTTCTCCCCATAACTTTTGATGACCTTACTAATCAAGAATCGTACCTTTATATAATGATGAATTCTTTCAACAGAAGTGAACCTTGCCTCAGTCTCAGATGCAAGTCGGACAGTAAACTGAAATAAACCAGTCAGCTGCAAGAAAAACATCATAATTGTAAACAGGAATAAAAATCTAATGTTCTTAATAAACTATGGTGGATATTGAAAGAATGAACTTTTTGTTACATTGCTGATTACTCTGCAAGCACAACCAACAAAATTCAAACCATAATTCAACTTAACATATCAAAGAATGGTGAGACAATTTCATTGACTCTGGTACAAACCTGGACAGCATACGAAATTGCAAGTCCTGCATAAGCTGGAGGAATATGACCATGCATTAAAACTATTATCACTGCAGTTATCCCAATAAGAACAATACTGACTACGTCCAGTCGCACAGCAAGCCAGCGCATTGCACAGGTAAACAAAAAGAACGGAGCCTGATTAGTATCCAGCAGTTCCTGGTATCTGAAAAGAAACACACTAATTCAGATTAATCATTAATACACAAGCAATAATTAATACACATATGTTTAAGAAGGAACTGCAGATGCTGGAAAATCGAAGGTGGACAAAAATGCTGGAAAAACTCAGCGTCTATGGAGCGAAGGAAATAGGCAACGTTTCAGGTCGAGACCCTTCTTCAGATTGATGTGAGGGTGGGGGGGGCAGGAAGAAAGGAAGAGGCGGAGACAGTGGGCTGAGGGAGAGCTGAGAAGGGGAGGAGAAAGCAAGGACTGCCTGAAATTAGAGAAGTCAATGTTCATACCGCTGGGGTGTAAACTGCCCAAGCGAAATATGAGGTGCTGCTCCTCCAATTTACGTTGGTCCTCACTCTGGCCATGGAAGAGGCCCAGGGCAAAAAGGTCGGATTCGGAATGGGAGGGGGAGTTGAAGTGCTGAGCCACCGGGAGATCAGGTGGGTTAATGAGAACCGACCAGAGGTGTTGGGCGAAGCGATCGCCAAGCCTACGCTTGGACTCACCGATGTAGAGCAGCTGACATTTAGAGCAGCAGATACAATAGATGAGGTTGGAGGTGCAGGTGAACCTCTGTCGCACCTGGAAAGACTGCTTGGGTCCTTGAATGGAGTCAAGAGTCAAGGAGAATGGAGTATATATCCATATGTTAATACACATATGGATATACAATTTTAATTTTTTTATCATTTAGAATGTATATAGTTTGCAGCAACAATAAGATTCAACTGATGAGTCATTGTCAAATCAATTAAGTATTGTTGTGTTGATCATGTTAGTTTTCTGCAATGAACAAGGTGACCGATTTTCTTGTCATTGTAATGCTTTAAAACAAAATGTGATCGAGCAATCCCCGCGAGAGTTGGACATTATCATATAAACTAGTCGCTTGAGGTATCTTAGATGATGCTTTATTCTTCCTTTACCATATACTGTTTTTTGATGTTTATTACATACCTGAGTCGGTATTCTGCTGTCTTGTTGTAGGCATGGATTGTGGTTAACCCCTGGATACTGGATGTGACATGTGACAGGAAAGGAGACTGAGTGATGTTGTCCAAACGCTTCAATTCTCTGATGAAAACCCTGCAGAGATTTTCAACAATACAAAATGTTAAACATGGACTCAAGTTCCTTCCATTTACTCTGTTCAATGTCAAGATTCTTTTTCGCTTGTATATACTCTGACCTGAGTATGTTCAAAGGTGGCACCGAACAGGTTAAGCTTTACATGGACTAACAAAATTGCACGTTCTTTTTAATTATTCCATATCAAGAATGCTCAGCTATGCATAAATTCACTCAGTATTTTATGAGATATCGATCACTATCATAACCAAGTTATGTTCTTTTTTGGCCTCTTTAATTTCAATTTATTTTCATTATCAAAACACTAAGATTTAGTTTCAATCTTCGAAACTCAAAAAGAGGTAAAGGAAACTACTCGCAATGTTTTGTCTTTCAATATTAATCTAATGAATCTACACAACACTTAATTATCAACATTTCCTCCTTGAGTTATGTAGCAGAAAAATGAATGTACTTTTCTCAATGAGGCCCCAAGAGCACTTCCAGCTGAAGCAAAGGTCCCTCATGTTTTTAATCCATACCCGAGGTTATAATTTGTACCCATGCACTCTTTTTAGTGATCCATGCAGTCAGTAAAACTACAAACCTAGTTCTTATTCCCCAATTTCTCATAGCTGCGTAGCTTTCGTGATAAGCACATTTGTGTTTTGAAACAGATCACACAGGAAAGAAGTTGACCACCCTCCAGATTTTGGTTTGTCATTGGGCTTGAATATTGATGTTATAATAACCAGTTGCACGATTCCTGCCTTTATACCATGAATTGACTAACACAATGGACTATGTACAGTCACATACCCAGGTAGATTTTCAGGAACTTGAGTACCCTTTTGATTGCAACACATAAGGGTCAATAAGTGATAGGAGTAGAATTAGGCCATTCGGCCCATCAAGTCTACTACGTCATTCAATCATGGCAGATCTTTCTCACCCTCCGAACCCCGTTCCCATCCCCATAATCTCTGACACCTGTACTAATCAAAAATCTATCTCTCTCTACCTTAAATCTATCCACTGACTTGGCCTCCGCAGCCTTATGTGGCAAAGAATTCCACAGATTCACCACACTCTGACAAAATAAATGTATTCTCATCTTCTTCCTTTAAATTAACGTCCTTTAATTCTGAGGCTACGACCTCTAGTTCTAGACTCTCCCACTAGCGGAAACATCCTCTCCACATCGACTCTATCCAAGCTTTTTACTATTCTGTATTAGGTCTCCCCTCATTCTTCTAAACTCCAGCGAGTCCAGGCCCAGTGCCAACAAACGCTCATCATAGGTTAACCTACTCATTCCTGGGATCATTCTTGTAAACCTCCTCTGGACCCTCTCCAGAGCCAACACATCCTTCTTCAGATATGGTGCCCATAATTGCTCACAATATTCCAAATGTGGTCTTTCCAGCACCTTATAGAGTCTCAGCATTGCATCTCTGTTTTTGTACACAAGCCCTCTTGAAATAAATGAGTTTGCTTTTTTTACTACCGATTCAACTTACAGATTAACTTTTTGGGAATCCAGCACCAGCACTCCCAAGTCCCTTCACACCTCCGATTTCTGGATTCACGCCCCATTTAGAAAATAGCCGATGCCTTTATTCCTACTACCAAAATGCGTGACTCCACACTTTGCTGCACTATATTCCATCTGCCACTTCTCTGCCCACTCTCCCAACCTGTACAAGCCCTGCAGAATCCCTGCTTTCTCTGTATTACCTGCCCTTCCACCAACAGTGCCCTCCATAATGTTTGGGACAAAGACCCATCATTTATTTATTTGCCTCTGGACTTCACAATTTGAGTTTTGTAATAGAAAAAAATCACATGTGGTTAAAGTGCACATTGTCAGATTTTATTAAAGGGTATTTTTATACATTTTGGTTTCACCATGTAGAAATTACAGCAGTGTTTATACATAGTCCCCCCATTTCAGGGCACCATAATGTTTGGGACACGTGGCTTCACAGGTGTTTGTAATTGCTCAGGTGTGTTTAATTGCCTCCTTAATGCAGGTGTAAGAGAGCTCTCAGCACCTAGTCTTTCCTAGTCTTTCCATCATCTTTGGAAACTTTTATAGCTGTTTATCAACATGAGGACCAAAGTTGTGCCAAAGAACCCATTATGAGAATGAGAAACAAAAATAAAACTGTTAGAGACATCAGCCAAACCATAGGCTTACCAAAATCAACTGTTTCAAACATCATTAAGAAGAGAGCACTGGTGAGCTTACTAATCGCAAAGGGACTGGCAGGTCAAGGAAGACCTCCACATCTGATGACAGAAGAATTCTCTCTATAAATAAAGAAAAATCTCCAAACAAATCAGAAACACTCTTCAGGAGTCTGGTGTGGATTTGTCAATGACCAGAAATACAGATGCTACACTGCAAGATGCAAACCACTGGTTAGCCGCAAAAATAGGACGGCCGGGTTACAGTTTGCCAAGGGGTGGGATATTGCACGGGCAAACATGGCAACCTTCACGTGGTCCGCCCTGTTTCAACTAACGCAATCAACCTAGCGTGCACAATCAAATAGATCAAATAGAACAAGTTGCCCTACAACTTTAGGCTTTGCATGCCATACGCAAGAAGAGGTTTGCCAAGAAGTACATAAAAGAGCAACCACAGTTCTGGAAAAAGGTCTTCTGGATAGTTGAGACAAAGATTAACATATCAGTGCTGGCAAGAGCAAAGTATGGAGGAGAGAAGGAACTGCGTAACATTCAAAGCATTACCACCTCATCTGTGAAACACGATGGTGGGGGTGTTATGGCCTGGGCATGTATGGCTGCTGAAGGTACTGGATAACTTATTTTCATTGAGGATACAACTGCTGATGGGACTAGCATAATGAATTCTGAAGTGTATAGACTCATCATATCTTCTCAAGTTCAAACAAATGCCTCAAACCCCATTGGCCGGCGGTTCATTCTACAGCAAGACAATGATCCCTAACATACTGCAAAAGCAACAAAGGAGTTTTTCCAAGGCTAAAAAATGGTCAATTCATTAGTGGCCAAGTCAATCACCAGATCTGAACCCAACTAAGCATGCTTTTTATATGCTGAAGAGAAAACTCAAGGGGACTAGCCCACAAAACAAGCATAAGCTAAAGATGGCTGCAATACAGGCCTGGCAGAGCATCACCAGAGAAGACACCCAGCAAATGGTGATATCCATGAATTGACTTCAAGCAGTCATTGCATGCAAATGGTTTGTAACAAAATACTAAACATGACCAATTTAATTTACATGACATTGCTGTGTCCCAAACATTATGGTGCCCTGAAATGGGGAGACTATGTATAAACACTGCTGTAATTTCTACATGGTGAAACCAAAATGTATAAAAATGGCCTTTATTAAAATCTGACAATTTGCACTTTTAACCACATGTAATTTTTTCTATTACAAATCTCAAACTGTGGAGTACAGAGGACAATAAATAAATGATGGGTCTTTGTCCCAAACATTATGGAGGGCACTGTTTTTTTGTATCATCCGCTAACTTGGCCACAAAGTCTTCAATCCCCTCATCCAAATTATTATTATTATACAACTTGAAGAGTAGTGCCACAGCACTGACCCCTGCGGAACTCTGTTAGTCACTGTCACCAACCAGAAAAAGCCCCCTTTATAGCCACTCTTTGTCTTCTGCCATCCAGCCAACCTGCTATCCATCTCCAAATTGACTTTAATGCCATCTTACAATGCAAGTGGAATCAACACCCAGCAGCTGTGGGAAGCTTGCAGTCTAGGCAAATACATGAGCACACACTACTTGCTGTTCTTCCTTGCAGCGAGGAATGGCCATCAAACGAGCTCTTGTCAACAAACAAAACTGGTAGGGGAGAGGTCTTGTGGTCATTACAACCCGAACACCAGATACATCATTCGCAGTAGATTAGCTGCATTGCAGATGTAAAAATAAATTATGCCGGTGTTACATCACTGTTGCATGCAAACAGACATCATGACATGCCTGTTCTGCACAATTCTAATGGGAAAGAGTACTGCATGGGGCTCTGCCTTCCTGATATCAGATTTGAAGCAGTTAGGCAACAAGTACATATCTGTGCAACACATGCCAAACTGAAAACATATTGTGCATCTATATAGATTAAATAATTAGTCCTAGGCACTTAGGTCTCCAGCCAATATGTGGTTACAGATTGAGATTAATTTGATTAGAGCACACAGACACAAGTAAAATCTTCATGCTATAATTACACCCTACAATTAGACAATGTAGTGCAGGATCATTACACAATTAACAGGGGATGGGATCAGTTAGGAGGAAAATAAATCAAGGGTTGGAGGAAGGATGAAATATTATAAAATCAACATGAACACTGCATATATCACAGCATTAACTACAATTTGGTTGAGTCATAGCTGGCAGTGGCGGTAAACCTGAAATCAGAACTGCACCTGCATATCAAAGTGGGTTTGGAGTTATCTATCTATATCCATTTTATTTATTTATTTTTATTAATGATATTATTACAACTCTCATCTTGTTTGTTTGTATATAGAAACATAGAAAAATATGTGCAGGAGTAGGCCATTCAGCCCTTCGAGCCTGCACCGCCATTCAATATGATCATGGCTGATCATCCAACTCAGTATCCCATACCTGCCTTCTCTCCATACCCCCTGATCCCTTTAGCCACAAGAGACACATCCAACCCACTCTTGAATATAGCCAATAAACTGGCCTCAACGACCTTCTGTGGCAGAGAATTCCAGAGACTCACCACTCTCTGTGTAAAGAATGTTTTCCTCATCTCGGTCCTAAAGGAATTCCCCTTTATCCTTAGACTGTGACCCCTTGTTCTGGAGTCCCCCAACATCGGGAACAATCTTCCTGCATCTAGCTTGTCCTTAAGAATTTTGAAGATCCCCCCTCAATCTTCTAAATTCCAGTGAGTAGAAGCCGAGTCTATCTTCATATGAAAGTCCCGACATCCCAGGAATCAGTCTGGTGAACCTTCTCTGAACCCCCTCTATGGCAAGAATGTCTTCCCTCAGATTTGGAGACCAAAACTGTACGCAATATTCCAGATGTGGTCTCACCAAAACCCTGTACAACTGCAGTAGAACCTCCCTGCTCCTATACTCAAATCCTTTCGCTATGAATGCTAACATACCATTTGCTTTCTTCACTGCCTGCTGCACCTGCATGCTTACTTTCAATGACTGGTGTACCATGACACCCAGGTCTCGTTGCATCTCCTCTTTTCCTAATCTGTCACCATTTAGATAATAGTCTACCCTCATGTTTTTGCCACCAAAGTGGATAACCTCACATTTATCCACATTATACTGCATCTGCCATGCATCTGACCATTCACTCAGCCTATCCAAATCACCCTGCAGCCTCCTAGCATCCTCCTCACACCTAACTATACCCCCCAGCTTGGTGTCACCTGCAAATTTGGAGATGTTGCATTCAATTTCCTCGTCCAAATCATTAATGTATATTGTAAATAGCTGGGGTCCCAGCACTGAGCCTTGCGGTACCCCACTAGTCACTGCCTGCCATTCTGAAAAGGACCCGTTTACTCCTACCCTTTGTTTCCTGTCTGCCAGCCAGTTCTCTATCCACATCAATATTGAACAACCAATACCATGTGCTTTAAGTTTGTATGCTAATC
The DNA here is from genome assembly GCA_963514005.1 of Raja brachyura. The sequence goes on along the minus strand of OY740794.1, from coordinate 6,433,129 downwards.
TCTTATGTGGGACCTTGTCGAAAGCCTTCTGAAAGTCCAGATATAACACATCCACTGGTTCTCCCTTATCCACTCTACTAGTTACATCCTCGAAAAATTCTATAAGATTCGTCAGACATGATTTACCTTTTGTAAATCCGTGCTGACTTTATCCAATGATTTCATCACTTGCCAAATGCGCTGCTATCCCATCTTTAACAACTGACTCTAGCAGTTTCCCCACTACCGATGTTAGACTAACTGGTCTGTAATTCCCTGCTTTCTCTCTCCCTCCTTTTTTAAAAAGTGGGGTTACATTAGCTATCCTCCAATCCTCAGGAACTACTCCAGAATCTAAGGAGTTTTGAAAAATTATCACTAATGCATCCACTATTTCCGTGGCTACCTCCTTGAGCACTCTGGGATGCAGACCATCTGGCCCTGGGAATTTATCGGCCTTTAATCCGTTCAATTTACACAACACCACTTCCCGGCTAACCTGGATTTCACTCAGTTCCGCCATCTTATTTGACCTCCGGTCCACTGCTATTTCCGGCAGATTATTTGTGTCTTCCTTAGTGAAGACAGAACCAAAGTAGTTATTCAATTGGTCTGCCATGTCCTTGTTCCCCATGATCAATTCACCTGCTTCTGACTGCAAGGGACCAACATATGTTCTAACTAGTTTCTTTCTCTTCACATATCTATAAAAACTTTTGCAGTCAGTTTTTATATTCCCTGCCAGTTTCCTTTCGTAATCTATTTTCCCTTTCCTAATTAAGCCCTTTGTCCTCCTCTGCGGAATTCTGAATTTCTCCCAGTCCTCTGGTAGGCTGCTTTTTTTGGCCAATTTGTATGCCATCTTTAGTTGTTATACTATCCCTGATTCCCCTCGTTATCCACGGATGCACCACCTTCCCTGATTTATTCTTTTGCCAAACTGGTATGAACAATTTTTGTACTTCATGCAGTCTTTAAATACTTTCCATTACACATCCACTGTCAACTCTTTTAGACTCACCTGCCAGTCTATCTTGGCCAATTCATGGCTCATACCTTCAAAGTTACCTTTGTTTAAGTTCAGAACCCTTGTTTCTGACTTAATTATGTCACTCTCCATCCTAATGAAGAACTCAATCATATTATGGTCACTCTTGCCCAAGGGTGTGGGTTCTCGAAATTCCGTCAAAACAGCACACAATAGCGCCACAATTTTAGACCCACCTTACTCACCATTGTCCTGTAATGTGCATTAGCCAAGTTTCGTTCAGATTGATGTTATATTTTTCAAGTTATTGACATTTTAAACTTAAATTGCCTGCGCAGTTGGGGCCTTTGCGATTTTCAGATTGCCTTTTTTTTCTTTTTCCATGTACTTGCCTGGCCTCACAACGGCAACACAACGGCTCCACGGGTAAGTTTTGTTCTATTTTACAAACGCCTCCATGGGTCCACTATTCACTATATTAACCTTAACCTGATTTCTGCCTTCAACAGCACAACTTTGAACACGGCAGTCGCGTCTGCGGAGTGTGGGTCCATCAGCCATGCATGTGCAATTTGGTGGAATATTGCGTTGGGGGATAGGATCCAACGGGTCTGCATTTGGTTTAGTAAGAGCTAAAAGGCTCACAGAGTGGAGCATTGTAGATGATGATGATGGGGCTTGCAATCAGGAAGAGGATTGGCACAAGAGATGCAACTGTAATATCCACCTTGGATCACAATTCTTTTTTAAAAATCAGCAAATTCTTAGCCTGAAATTCTACCCCAGCTATTGCTCGCCAAAGACCAGGATAGATATCATACTGCAGCATTTGTGGCACTGCTCTGATTAAAAGCGCAAACAGAAAGCATAGACAAAAATGCTGGAGTAACTCAGCAGGTGAGGCAGCATCTATGGAGCGAAGGAATAGGTGATGTTTTGGGTCGAGACTTTCCTTTCTTATACAGAAAACATGATCACTTTTTAATACAATCTCAAGAACACACTGAACATTCCTGACTATCTTCCACTCGACTGATATTGCAATTTAGGGCATGAACAAAATATATTGAATTATGAACGCAGCATATGTGAACAGTGACCATCAGAATTTCATTTAATTTGGAAAGAGGGGTAATAACAGGGAATGATTGCACTTTACAGGACATTTTATTGTTAACTATATCTATCATGGATATCAACATCATAATTCTGAAGAATTAATTTTGACCCTCAAATATAAAATCTTTACTGTACTGTAAATTTTCAGGAGTAAGGAAGAATAAATATAACATATGTATCTTTCAAATTCAAGTTACATTTATTGTCACATGCACCAATTGGTGCAGTGAGATTTGAGTTACCATAGAGCCATACGAATAAAATACATGATAAGAGTTTAACATAAACATCCCCACACAGCGGAATCAACGTTTCCCACTGTGAGGGAAGGCAATAAAGTTCAGTCATCTTTAATGCTGAATGCATATATTATTAATCAATTAAACACAACATTGATTCTTACACGTAATCTTTATGCAAAGCTGAAGTAAACTTTTTGGTGTTGTCTAAAGGGCCTGTCCCACCAGCATGCAACTCTATGCGATTAGCGCGACCTAACGTGGTCGCTTAAGCCGTCTGGCATCGCGGGGCCGGTCCCACTTCGATCGCCGGAGCCGTGCGGAATTGTGCGGAGTTCGTCCCGACACCGCGCGGGGCTCCGAAAAACTGACTATGTCCAAAAATTCCGCGCAGCAACAGCTTGTTGGCTCGCAGTCGCCTCGATGTTTGCACACCGCCCCGACATCGTGCCTCCGTGAACCTCTCTGTAGGTGCCTCCGTGACCCTCTATGTGTGTGGCTCCGTGGCCCTGTGTGTGTGTGTGCCTCGGTGCCCCTCTCTGTGTGCCCTTCTCTGTCCTGGCGAACTTACCTTAGACTTCGCTCCAGGTTCGCCTCACTTTGCGCCGCGTTGCGCCACTCACCCGACCTCCGCGCGGCCCCTACTGCCGGTTTGGTTGCGCTTGCCGCATGCTGGTGGGAACGGCCCTGTACAGGGGATCACCCGACCTCCGCGCGGCCCCCGTTCATCGCATAGATTTGCATGCTGGTAGGACAGGCCCTTAATTGTCATTGGCAGTAATTACACTTTATGGCAAGTGAATGAGAAATAATCTGAAGATCTGCCCACTGCTTTATTCTGACCATAAGGGATGGTAACAGAAGGAAACAATTATCAAGTGCATTAAAAAAAAAAGTTAAAAGTTATTATTACCTTGACACCTGGTTGAGAATAATGAAAAGAATGACAAGAGGACCAAATGCAACCAGAAACCATGGGAAGACAGAACCAATGACGCCAATACAGCAAAACACCAGGATGATGTTTTGAATAAGCATTTCTGCTTGTAAAGGAAGCCGTGTATCCACTAAAGAAAATGAGGAAAAATACATTTCAGATGTAGAGAAACATAATTGCGTTATAACTAGTTTATGCTAGTCTATGTTAGTTTTCATGACAGTATTATAAGACAATGGCTTAGCTACATGAGATTTACAAACAAACTTTTCTAATGTATCAACACGTCACACATTTTTACCTTCATCCATATCTTTTGAGAACCTATTGAGTATTCGGCCAGCAGGAGTAATGTCAAAGAATTTCATGGGACCCCTGAGGATTTTGCGAAAGAGCTCATCATGAAGACTGGATGAAGCTTTGAGTGTTCCCTTCAACAAAAACATAGAAGCCATGAAGCCGATAATTATCTGTATTTTCACGCATTTCAAATGCAATATATCTTTTTGCGGCTTTTTAGGAAAAGATTGTTGTGCCACAGTACAAATTTGCATCACAGACATCAATCAATGCACAATATATTTTCTTAAGTTAATGAAAAAATCTATTCCAAATCAAATTCTGAGCAAAAAAAATTATTAAATCTACTTACACAGAATTGAATATGCCTCAAAAATGAGAGACTGTCAAATTCTATTTCCTTCCCACCAATACTATTCTTTAATGGCAAAATAGAACCAGATTGCAATCTTCCACCTGACCTCACCAAGACACATTTCAACTGCAGCTGCATGGCTGTATCGTATCCAAAACCACTTCATTCCTGCTCCATAAATTGCCTAACTTTGCTCTGCCTCAGTTCAACTGACAGTGAAACAAACCCTTATCCATCCTCTTGAAACTTCTAGATTTGATCATTCCAATGTACTTCATCTGTTCTCTATTCTTCAATTCTACAAACTTTTTATCTAAAGATTTAGTGCCTAGGTCCCAAATAGACAATAGGTGCAGGAGTAGGCCATTCAGCCCTTCGAGCCTGCACCACCATTCAATGTGATCACGGCTGATCATCCCCAATCAGTACCCCGTTCCTGCCTTCTCCCCATATCCCCTGACTCTGCTATATTTAAGAGCCCTATCTAGCTCTCTCTTGAAAGCATCCAGAGAACCTGCCTCCACCGCCCTCTGAGGCAGAGAATTCCACAGACTCACCACTCTCTGTGAGAAAACGTGTTTCATCATCTACGTTCTAAATGACTTACTCCTTATTCTTAAACTGCGGCCCCTGGTTCTGGACCCCCAACATCGGGAACATGTTTCCTGCCTCTAGCATGTCCAAACCCTTAACAATCTTATGTGTTTCAATGAGATCCCCTCTCATTCTTCTAAACTCCAGAGTGAACAAGCCCAGCTGCTCCATTCTCTCAGCATATGACATCCCCACCATCCCGGGAATTAACCTTGTAAACCTACGCTGCACTCTCCCCTTTTCCTAATCTGTCACCATTCAGATAATAGTCTACCCTCATGTTTTTGCCACCAAAGTGGATAGCCTCACATTTATCCGCATTAAACTTCATTTGTCATGCATCTGCCTCCTCCCCCAACCCCCCAATAGCACAATATTTTATTCATTTATCACTCCCGGGCATTAGTTTTCAGTAGGAGAGAGGGGGTGGAAGAAAGGACAAGAACAAAGGCAAAAATCACTGATTGGGTGAATCGAATTGGTTTAATGCAGCAGTTTAGATAAGTTTAGTTTAGAGATACAGCGCAGAAACAGGCCCTTCGGCCCACTGAGTCCACACTGACCAGCGATACCCGCACATTAACACTGCCCTCCACACAATAGGGACAATTTTACATTCATACCAAGCCAGTTAATCTCCAAGGCTGTATGTATTTGGAGTGTGGGAGGAACCCAAAGATCTTGGAGAAAACCCACGCAAGTCACTGGGAGAACGTACAAACTCCGTACAGACAAGCACCCGTAGTCAGAATTGAACCTGGGTCTCTGGTGCTGTGAAACAGTAGCTCAATCGCAAAGCCACCGTGCAGCTTAACGATTTTAAAGATTACCAGCACTTAAAGATTTTTTGTCTTTGTAATTGCTGAAAATAGTGAGAATGTGGAAACATGCCCAGCAGACCACGCTACTCGGTAGAATAAGAACTAGGCCAAAATGACGAAAGGCAAAAAAGCCCAGTTCTGATATGGACAAAAAGAGAGAGCTACCTGCAGTTGGAGAATCTTGTATCGTGTCTAGAAGGCCACAAATTCTACTCATCATACAATAGTTTCTCTTGCAACCATAGGAAATGCAACATCTATCTTTCCACCTCTTCCCTTTCCACTATCTAAGACCCAACAGTTTTTCTAAGTGAAGAAGGAAATTCACTTGCTCTTCTTCCAATGTGGCGCTGTATATTCGATATTCATAGTGCGGTTTTGCCCTCGACTCATACTCGCAGCATGGTCGACACGAGGTCCTAGGAGGTCTTTGTAACTCTCCTTCATGCTCGAGAGTAGTCCCCGCGTACTCGAGGCCTCAGCTAGGTCGCGGCGTATTTTTCAACATGCTGAAAAATGCCCGTGAGTACAAAAAGGTCGCCATGGGGAAAAAAAAAAGATATTTTTTTTACTCGTAGGTTTAGTCGAGGTAGATCGTAGTAGGTCAGCATGTTATTCGTAGGTAATCGAGGGTAGTCGAAGGTAATCGAAGGTAGTCAAAGGTAGTCGTAGATAGTCTTCATCACAGTCGAAGGGAGATCGAAGGAGGTCGTCTTCACTCTCCACTATTCGGTTTCCAATTTTCCCAAAGCTAGTCGAAGCTAATCTTCAACATAGTCGAAGGAGGTCATAGAAACATAGAAATTAGGTGCAGGAGTAGGCCATTTGGCCCTTCGAGCCTGCACCGCCATTCAATATGATCATGGCTGATCATCCAACTCAGTATCCCGTACCTGCCTTCTCTCCATACCCTCTGATCCCCTTAGCCACAAGGGCCACATCTAACTCCCTCTTAAATATAGCCAATGAACTGGCCTCAACTACCCTCTGTGGCAGAGAGTTCCAGAGACCCACCACTCTCTGTGTGAAAAAAGTCCTTCTCATCTCGGTCCTAAAGGATTTCCCCCTTATCCTTAAGCTGTGTCCCATTGTCCTGGACCTCCCCAACATCGGGAACAATCTTCCTGCGTCTAGCCTGTCCAACCCCTTAAGAAGGTCGAAGGGGATCTTCCACATAGTCAAAGGAGGCCTTCAACATGCCAATTTTTCAAACTCTCCTAAACTCACCAATTAGGTCGCCGCAGTGGGACAGCCCCTTAACTGTGTTTGATTCACAGGAGTGACTCTAATTTTCTGGTTGCCTTCCATCTAATTCATCATTTCATTACGACTCTGACCTTTTTGCCTGTGATCTCCTCCACTGTTACAACGAGGCCCAACGCAATATCTCATTTATTGTCTGGGAATACAGCAGTCTTGTGTGTCAATAAAAATCAGAGCAGTCTTAATGCAAATTCACTATTTATCACAAAACAAATGTGAGGTATATCTTGAAGGGCTAACTAAGGATTCAGAAAAAAATATTAAAAGTATTTAATTACACCTTAATATCGTAAAATTACTATCGTACCTTAACAAATACGATGCCACGCACTGCCTTGATGATCAGAATTGCTACCATTGAAATTGCATAGATCCCTGCATAGTAATACATATGTGGATTGTCCTTCATAGTCTGATCCACATAAGTTGTATTCTCTTTAATCAAAGACATATTCTGCAAAAAAGAGTAGTCAACATTTTTGAAAATAATTCTAATACAAGAAGGGTGCTAGAATAATAACTTCTATAATTTATAGAAAAATAACAAAGCTGAATGTGCTATTTAATGAAAAAGCCATCTTGTTTTACTTTGAAGTAGTAGGAGACCTCCAGACACAAATTAATCATGGATGGATAACACCACATCAAATTCGTAGATTGCACTATCGATCTTTAACTGCCTGTTTGCTACTTGATGACTAGCAAGGGGATTTGTTACTTTAAGAACAGTCATTATTATTATTTCATCTCAGTGCTGAAATGACTAAAATAATGATTGTTGTCATCAGTTTAAAGTTTGCTATAAAATGAAGTATATTGGCTTTAAGTCAAGTCAAGTCACATTTATTTATATAGCACATTTAAAAAACAACTCTCGTTGACCAAAGTGTTTTACATTTGTTATAAGAGTAGTATACACAAGCAGACTACATACATATATACAAATAGCCCTCACTCAGAGGACATCAGGAAAGGCTTGGGAGATAATTTTAAGATAATTTCAGTTCTTACCCCACTTCCTGCTTTGATCCAATAGCTCAGCCACCAATTGTTAAAGGCAACACTTCCTACATTCATTATAAAAAGGATCATTATAAAGAAAAATGCCAGTGGGCCTCCTGCTGCTTGGATGTAGACGCCATACACAGACCATGATAGAGAACCTTTCCCTTTTTCCTCTGATTCTCCAAGCTGATCTGGAGACAGAATAAAATAAACAGATTATCCATTGTCAAGTCTAGTACCAGCATATTCTCAGCTCCAGAGAAAAATAGCTTCACAGAACACAATCTTTTGTGTGAGATTGTGTAATTCTGATAAAAGGTCACTGGCCTGAAATGTTAACTGTTTCTCCCTCCATAGCTGCTGTCTGACCTGTCCAATATTCCCAGCATTATTTAAATTATATTTAACATTCCCCAATCTATAATGCCGTGTGTTTGGATTCCTTGTGATATTATTGCCCATCAAATATCCAAACAATTTAAAACTCTGCATTCCAACATAACCTTTCAATATTTCATACTCTTACATACAAAATAGTTTTATGTAATACACCCTTATGTAGGACACTAGGTCAATAATGAATGATGAGCCAAAGTTTAAAAAATGATAACAGCAACAATATTTTTTTATTGGATTCCTAAGATTACAGCTAACAAGTTTTACATTCAAAATAATACAGGATCTGACAAGCAGAGAATTGTTGGGGAGAACCCAAGTGTCATATTTTGAGAAAAATATATAATCTGCTTTAAAATTTTACAGAATAATATGATTGAAACAAAGATAAGAGGGTAGAAATCCATTGGTGCGAGAAGCAATGCCTTAACATAAACATTGGGACAAAGTTGTGGGGAAGAAAATCTTACTCGCTTGTACCAATGGCATTTCCACAAGAAACATCCACAACAATGATCAGGGTGTTTAAACAACTTCACTGGCACTCCATTCACATTCCAGCACAATAAGCAGAAGTAATCGTTAGCATCTAAATATAGGCAGTTACTTAGTTCAAGCTTGCATCTACTGATTTATAAGATTCAGATAATGTAAACCTATTCTCTGACCTACTCTCTTCATTAATCAAAATGTTGAGTTATCAATATCTCATACAATTCCTTTCACTTATCAGAAATTATACCTGACCTCATCCCGATAATTCTCAATATTACCATGTAAGTTTTAGTTTAGTTTATTATTGTCACGTGTACTGACATACAGTGAAAAGCATTATTTGCATGTTTTCAAGTCAAAAAGACTATACATGACAATCAAGAGTACAATCAGTGTACAGATAAAGGATACAACATTTAGCGCAAGATAAAGTCTCATAAAGTCTAATTAAAGATAGCTCAAAGGTCTCCAATGAGGTAGATAGGAGGTCAGAACATCACTCTAGTTGGTGAGATGACCGTTCAGTTACCTGAAAACAGATGGGAAGAAACTGTCCCTAAATCTGGAGGTATGCATTTTCAAACTTCTGTAACTCATGCATGATGGGAGAGGGGAGAAGTGCGAATAACTGGGATTAGACTTGTCCTTGATTATACTGGTGGCCTTGCCAAGACAGCGTGAAATGTAGTTAGGGTCAATGGAAGGGAGGTTAGTCTGTGTTATGATCTGGGCCAGGTCTACAACTCTGTAATGTCTTGTGATCTTGAATGGGGCTTTTCCCAAACCATGCTGTGATGCATCTCAATAAAATGCTTTCTATGGCACATCTGTAAACATTGATGAGAGTTGTTGGGAACATGCCAAACTTCCTAAGCCTTATAAGGAAGTAGAGGCATTAGTGTGCGTTCTTGGCCATAACTTTGATGTGGCTGGTCGAGGACAAATTGCTGGCGTTATTTATTCCTAAGAACTGGAAGCTTTTGACCACTTCTACTTCGGCACAATCCATGTATATTGGGATGTGTGTACAGCTTCACTTCCTGAAGTCAATCCCAAGAGATTTGTCTTGCTGAAAATGAAGGAGAGATTGTTGTCTTGGCATCAGGTTACAAGGTACTTAATTGCCTTCCTGTACTCCATCTGAACATTATTTGATATCCAGCCCACAACAGTGTGAAATTATAAATTGAGTTGGATTGGTATTTGGCAGCAGTCATGAGTGCATTTAGAGTAAAGTTAGGGGCTGAGAACGCTTACTTGCCAGGCACCAGTGTTGAGGATTATTGTAGAGGATGATTTGTCACCTCTCCTCACTGATTGTGGTCTGTTGGTCAGGAAGTTGATGATCCAGTTGCAGTGCTGACGCCACGCTCCACGAGTTTGGAGATGAGCTTGGTTGGGATAATAGTATTGACAGCAGAGCTGTAGTCCATGAATAGAAGTCTGACGTATATGTCCTTCTCATCCAGGTGTTCCAGGGATGAGTTTAGCGCCAGGGAGATGGCATCAGCCCTGGACCTGTTGTGGTGGTGGATGAATTGCAACGGATCAAGGCTGCTTGGATTTCACTTGTGCCTTAACTAGCCTCTAGAAGCTAGTGTCAAATTGAGTAATGTAAAATTGGCATGATGTTGTCAATATTTCATTACTCAATTTAACACTTGCAGCATCCAGTGAAGAGACTACTAAATCACATAGCAGAGCATAGGACATCAAGTGTCATCAAATGCAAGTTAAGAAGTAGGAGAGTCATATTTCAGAGCCCAGGCGGGTGCAGTCAATCAAATGCAGCAGAGAGGACTCGATCGAGTTACAATACGATAGGCTAGAATGGAAAATCGATTTCCCGCAAAATCAAAAAGCATCATCAGGCCAACATGAAAGCCTACATTGGACATCCAAAAGCATGTGGAATCTGTTGCAGTCATGCACATCAGCTCCACATCAGTACCCAAAGATCCAATCATGGCACAACGCACGTGGATAATATGTCAAATGCTGGTGAACCTTAGTTATTCTACGATAACTGCAGTACTGCCGTAGAAGCGCAAACCTCTGAGATCCAACCTCCGAGAGTTATCACCATGGCTCTGATTTCCACTGCTGGAATGAGCTTTGATGGTATTAGGGCATCCCAACCATTCGTCTTCCATCAGAATAGTAGGATTGTTGATGTCCCATGCCGGGATACAAATCTGCTGCCTGCTCACTATCTGAAAATGTTATCACAGCAATAGTATCCCCAGTTACCCACCAAGCAGTTGTTGCTCAAAGGCAAGAAGATTGTGAATTGCACTGGAATACACATCTACATTTTAAAAAATAATCTGCTATGTGGATGGATTTCTAACTATATCCATAAAATGCCTATAAACGTTTTGGGGTGGTGGTGGGGGGGGGGCGGGTGGGGTGAGAAGAAGGGTATGAAAGCTTACAATCTTATCAAATTGAACCTCCAGCAGCTAATTCCAATTACAAGCAGGATTGGTGGCTGTTGCATTTGACCATCTAGTTATCCTAATCTCTTGGACCGGTCCTGAGCCCAACACACAGATATAATTACAAAGAAGGCACAACAACGCTTCCTCAAAAGTTTAAAGAGATTCAGCGTGTCACCAAAGATCAATCTCCTACAGATGTAGAAAGTATCCCGACGAGTTGCATCGTGGTCTGCTATGGCTATTCCAATGCACAGGAACATAAGAGGGTGCATAGAGTGGTTCCCTCAGCCTGGTTCATCACAGGCACAGCTCTCCTCATCATCGAAAGCAACTACGAGGCGCTGCCTCAAGACGATGGCATCTATCATCAAGGATTTCCATCATCTGAGCCATGCCCTCTTCTCACTGCTACTCTAGGCAGGGGGGTACAGAAGCCTGAAATATCACTCTTGCATGTTAAGGAACAGTTACTTTCCTGTACTGTGAAGCAACAAGGAACTACAAATGCTGGTTTACAAAAAAAGGACAAAGTGTCGGATTAACTCCTTCCCGCCCCCCCCACGAAACAAGGATAGAATTTCCCTGGTCCTCATCTTTCACCAAACCAGCTTTTGCATCTGACATATCATCCTCATACATTTCTGCTCCCACCAATGTGGTGATCCCACCAGCAGTTACATCTTTCCATCCCCCATCACTTTCTGCCTTCCGCAGAGACCTCTCCCGATGCAACTCTTTGGTTCACTCTTCCCTTTCCACCCAAACTACCCCCTCCCCAGGTACTTTCCCCTGCAACCACAAGAGATGCAACACCTGTCCCTATACCTAGTCTCTCACATCCATCCAGGGACCCCAGCAGTCCTTCCAGGTGAGGCAGAGGTTCATGTGCACCTCCTCCAACCTCATCTATTGCAACTGGTGTTCCTGGTGCCCTCCTTTACAACGGTGAGACCAAACGTAGACCTGGCCACTGTTTTGCTGAAAACTTACACTGAGTCCACCAAGATCTACTGGATCTTCCTAATGCTAACCATTTTAACTCATCTTATTCACTTACTGACCTTTCTGTCCTGGGCTTCCTCCATTGACTGGGTGAGGTCACAGCACTTCATATTCTACTTGGCTAGCTTAAAACCCAACGGTATGAACATTGAATTCTCTGATTTTGATTAACATACCAATACCCCCTCCCCACTAAATTCTCCCCTCCCTTTCTCCCTACATTCCTTCCTCTGGTTTCACAATTCGCAGCTCTTCTATCCTAATCTCAGAATTTCAGTCTTTTTTATCTCTGGCCTTTGTCCAACCATCTACCTATCCAAAACGCGCCTCACCGAAATCCATCTATAACTTGTCAGGCTATATCCTGCCCCTCCTCTTTTCCAGCTTTCTTTCCCACTCAACCCATTACGATCAATCTGAAGAAAGGTCCTGACCTATCCACATTCTCTAGAGGTGCTGCCTGACACCGAGTTACTCTAACACTTTGTGTCTATTTTTCTGCAACGATCAGTTTCTTGAACTGACCAGCATAACCCTAATCTTCCTTCGGCAACTGAGCACTGTGGACCACCACATGCATTACCATGGTCTTTGTTTTCTTTTTCATTTCAACTTCTGTAAGTTGTGTATGATTTATGTTACCTGTGATGCTGCTATAATCAAGATTTTCATTGTATCTGGACCTCACTGAACTGTAGAAATGACAATCAACTCAACTTGTTTTACATTGAAATTCCAAAGCACGATGGAAATTCATGCCTCGTCTTCAAAGTAATATTAACCTATGATCTGGACTTCACTGTTTCAATGATTTACTGCTGCAACCACTTTTTTCACATATGCCTCTGAAAGAATGTTCAGCAGATCACTTTCCATTTGCTGTAATAAATTATTTAAAAATAAACCAGTTTTAAAAATTAGGATAAATCTACTACCTAAAGTGGTTGTTTAATATATTTGAGCAAATGTTTGTTACCGAACATATAACAACCAATACAATAGTAACTAACCACCAAAGGACATCACTTTGTGAAACCAGAAATATTTTGACACATTCTCCTAGGGTCGCCACGTTGTCGTGGTGGAGAGGCTAGCCTGTGCCCAAGATCCTCAGAGCTAAACCATCTGCAGCTATGTTCCAAGCAGGGTCACTCATGGCAGGCAGGTCAAGGGGGAGGTGCCTGACATGTGTGGTCCACGCATCACAACAACTAAGAAGGCTGAAGCAGGTGAGACTCCCATCCATTGTGGAGTCTATGCCCTTGGACATGGGTTTGTCTTTGCCAAGGACTTTGTGCTGGCCATCCATGCACCACTCTCCCCATGTTCAAATGTCATGCACAGGTGTCCACCGAGAAGGACATGTCATCTCAAGACCCAACAGGAGGACAATCAAACTCGACTTTGATTGATCGCTGATGATAATTTTGACACCTTTTAAAAACAGTAACCGTTCATTACAAAATCTTCATTCTGCGGCTCCATCTCTGGACAAAACTAATTTCAACTGATATGATTGATTGGCAGGAAACAAAGAGTAGGGATTAACGGGTCCCTTACAGAATGGCAGGCAGTGACTAGTGGGGTACCGCAAGGCTCGGTGCTGGGACCGCAACTAATTACAATATACATCAATGATTTAGATGAAGGGATTAAAAGTAACATTAGAAAATGTGCAGATGACACAAAGCTGGATGGCAGTGTGAACTGTGAGGAGTATGCTATGAGGATGCAGGGTGACTTGGACAGGTTGGGTGAGTGGGCAGATGCATGGCAGATGCAGTTTAATATGGATAAATGTGAGGTTATCCACTTTGGTACCAAAAATAGGAAGACAGATTACTATCTAAATGGTGTCAAATTGGGAAAATGGGAAGTACAATGGGATCTGGGGGTCCTTGTTCATCAGTCACTGAAAGCATGCAGGTACAGCAGGCAGTGAAGAAAGCGAATGGCATGTTGGCCTTCATAACAAAATGCATTGAGTAGAGGAGCAAATAAGTCCTTCTGTAGTTGTACAGGGCCCTAGTGAGACCACACCTGGGGTATTGTGTGCAGCTTTGGTCTCCAAATTAGAGTAAAGATATTCTTGCTATTGAGGGAGTGCAGCGTAGGTTCACAAGGTTAATTCCCGGGATGGCGGGACTGTCATATGTTGATAGAATGGAGTGGCGGGGCTTGTATACTTTGGAATTTAGAAGGATGACAGGGGATCTTATTGAAACATATAAGGGATTGGACACACTAGAAGCAGGAAACATGTTCCTGATGTTGGGGAAATCCAGAACCAGGGGCCACAGTTTAAGAATTTGGGGTGGGTCATTTAGAACTGAAATGAGGAAAATAAATTTCATCCAGAGATTGTGGAATCTGTGGAATTCTCTGCCTCAGAAGGGAGTTGAGGCCAATTCTCTGGATGCTTTCAAGAGAGAGTTAGATAGAGCTCTTAAAGATAGCGGAATCAGGGGATATGGCGGGAAGGCAGGAACGGGATACTGATTGTGGATGCTCAGCCATGATCATATTGAATGGCTGTGCTGGCTTGAAGGGCTGAATGGCCTACTCCTGCACCTATTGTCTATTGACTGGGGTGTACTTCTACATTAATTACATTAAATAGCTGTTGTTTCGAAGTACCTGTGGCTTCATTTGTGTTTCTTTCCCTCTTTACTGATCCAGTCTGGGCTTTGTCTTGGGCTTTCTTAAAGGAATTATTGGCGTTTTTTTTGTTGTTTGCCTGAAAAATAACCAAAATTCAGAATAGAAACAAGTTAAGGCTCTCTTCAGACACACTGCATTGTTATTTCTCCTACTATTAAATCAGAACAAGTTATCTACAATTTAGTTTCACTCTCATTGCAACATGATAGACTTTCAGAAGGCTTTCGACAAGGTCCCGCATAAGAGATTAGCATACAAACTTAAAGCACACGGTATTGGGGGTTCAGTATTGATGTGGATAGAGAACTGGCTAGCAGACAGGAAGCAAAGGGTAGGAGTAAACGTGTCCTTTTCAGAATGGCAGGCAGTGATTAGTGGGGTGCCGCAAGGCTCAGTGCTGGGACCCCAGCTATTTACAATATATATTAATGATTTGGACGAGGAAATTCAATGCAACATCTCCAAATTTGCAGATGACACCAAGCTGGGGGGTATAGTTAGGTGTGAGGAGGACGCTTGGAGGCTGCAGGGTGATTTGGATAGGCTGAGTGAATGGGCAGATGCATGGCAGATGCAGTATAATGTGGATAAATGTGAGGTTATCCACTTTGGTGGCAAAAACATGAGGGTAGACTATTATCTGAATGGTGGCAGATTAGGAAAAGGGGAGATGCAACGAGACCTGGGTGTCATGGTACACCAGCAATTGAAAGTAGGCATGCAGGTGCAGCAGGCAGTGAAGAAAGCAAATGGTATGTTAGCATTCATAGCGAAAGGATTTGAGTATAGGAGCAGGGAGGTTCTACTGCAGTTGTACAGGGTTTTGGTGAGGCCACACCTGGAGTATTGCGTACAGTTTTGGTCTCCAAATCTGAGGAAAGACATCCTTGCCATAGAGGGGGTACAGAGAAGATTCACCAGACTGATTCCTGGGATGTCAGGACTTTCATATGAGGAAAGATTGGATAGACTCGGCTTGTACTCGCTGGAATTTAGAAGATTGAGGGGGGATCTTATAGAAACTTACAAAATTCTTAAGGGGTTGGACAAGCTTGATGCTGGAAGATTGTTCCCGATGTTGGGGGAGTCCAGAACAAGGGGTCACAGTCTAAGGATAAGGGGGAATTCCTTTAGGACCGAGATGAGGAAAACATTCTTTACGCAGAGAGTGGTGAGTCTCTGGAATTCTCTGCCACAGAAGGTAGTTGAGGCCAGTTCATTGGCTATATTTAAGAGGGCGTTAGATGTGGCACTTGTGGCTAAAGGGATCAGGGGGTATGGAGAGAAGGCAGGTACGGGATACTGAGTTGGATGATCAGCCATGATCACAATGAATGGCGGTGCAGGCTCGAAGGGCCGAATGGCCTACTCCTGCACCTATTTTTCTATGTTTCTATGTTTTCTATGATCAGTGTTCAAAGTCATTCGTTATGAAAATTATAGCATATTCCAGCACAACCCCACATGGCGTTTAATGTGGAAATCTAGTAATTGATGCCCTGTCCCTCACTATCCTACATACACACTTGGGGAAATATACAATTTTACTGAAGCCAATTAACTAACAAACCTGTACGTCACTGGAGTGTGGGAGGAAACCGGAGCATCCGGAGAAAACCCCCCCAGGTCACGGGGAGAACGTACAAACTTTCAACTCTGTACAGACAGCACCCCTAGTCAGGATCAAACCCAGGTCTCTGGCGCTGTAAGTCAGCAACTCTACTGCTGTGCCCCAATGGCTGCTGTGCATTTTGTAGATGATACCTAATAAAGTAATGGTGTGTTACCGAGTGGAATTAATGATATGGTAGTGAATGGCCACTAATCAAGTGGACTCAACCAGATCCTGATGTGACTTATTAATGTCAAGAGGAAAATTTATGTGAGCTTCTGGTCATGCTGAGCAGTACCATGGCCCAGAATGTTAATAAAAGAGGCTGTGGAAATGTAATGCTACTGATTATCAGGGGTAGGTTGGACTCAATCTTGTTAAAGATGATCATTGGCCAACACTTTACACTTGTAGTGAAATAGGGTCTAGACCATGACAAGAATGACATTGGAACAGGGGCCATCTTAGGATAAGGGCTGATCATTCAATTGCAATTCTTATAATCTGGTCCTATATTGTCCTTCTGTATCTTTTCTAACTTTCAAGCCCAGTTTTTATTTGTTAGTATCAAACATTTGTTTTTCATTTAACCATTGCCTCTATTATGGAATTCCATCCTAAATTCAATGCTGTTGTTTTAGTTTGAAGGAAACACGTGTGCGTTTGAAGCAGTATGTAAAGTATTCATCCACACTGCTTAAATATGAGAATAAATCCCTCTCATCTACACTCCATCTGCCTGCTAAAAATCTAGCATTATTTCAATTGATATCATGCTAAATAATGGTGAGCTACCAAGCTACTCTGGTCTACATTATAGAATTGTTATTCTTGCTCATTCCTTTCTTGAAACTTCCAAAACAATGCCTGTTTGGCTTCTCCTCAAAAGGCCTTTTGATTTTAAAACATGTATTTAATAGCACCAAACAATATTTCTCCATATTGTACAGCCTTTTCCATTATACAGCCTTTCCTCCCAACCATAGCTTAATTTAAAATGTCAAGCAAACATTATGCAGCCAATTGCTTCATTCACTATATGTGTAATAAAAACAAAGAATAATCAGTTCATAATTTTGTGAGCAAAAAGGCTGGAACATGCCACCGCATTTAAAACCCTTTGACAATAATAATATGTACATTTAAGTTATACACCATACTTTTTGCCCCATATTCAACGTTTGAATGAAGGAAACAAGTTTTTTTTGCTATCCACCAAGTCAGGAAGTAGAAAGATTTCCCACAGAGGGAGGAAAGATTAGTGTGCAAATAATTTATCATAACCTTTGACTAAATTTGCATTTTGAATCTTGGATTATGGATAAACCAGACAAGGCAGCACAACTATTTACTGCTATTGATTTACAATTCTGGGGATTCATGTTCAATCCTGACCGTATGTGTTTAGTTTAGTGTAGTTTAGAGATACATCTCTGAACATGGATAGAAAATTGGTTGGCAGACCGGAAGCAAAGAGTAGGAGTGAATGGGTCCTTTTCAGAATGGCAGGCAGTGGCGAGTGGAGTGCCGCAAGGCTTGGTCTTGGGGCCGCAACTGTTTACCATATATATTAATGATTTGGAAGAGGGAATTAGGAGCAACACTAGCAAGTTTGCGGATGACACAAAGTTGGGTGGCAGTGTGAACTGTGAAGAGGATGTTAGGAGGTTGCAGGGTGACATGGACAGGTTGTGTGAGTGGGCAGATGCATGGCAGATGCAGTATAATATAGATATATGTGAGGTTATCCACATTGGTGGCAAAAACAAGGGGGCAGATTATTATCTCAATGGGGTTAGGTTAGGTAAGGGGGAGGTACACCGGTCACTGAAAGTTGGCTTACAGGTACAGCAGGCAGTGAAGAAAGCTAATGGAATGTTGGCCTTCTTAACAAGAGGATTTCAGTACAGGAGTAAAGAGGTTCTTCTGCAGTTGTATAGAGCTCTGGTGAGACCACATCTGGAGTATTGTGTACAGATTTGGTCTCCTGATTTGAGGAAAGACATGCTTGTGATTGAGGCAGTGCAGCGTACATTCACAAGATTGATCCCTGGGATGGTGGGACTGTCATATGAGGAAAGACTGAAAGGACTAGGCTTGTATTCATGAAGTTTAGAAGGATGAAGGGAGATCTTATAGAAACATATAAAATTATAAAAGGACTGGACAAGCAAGATGCAGGAAAAATGTCCCCAATGTTGGGCGAGTCCAGAACCAGGGGCCACAGTCTTAGAATAAAGGGGAGGTCATTTAAGACTGAGGTGAGAAAAAACATTTTCACCCAGAGAGTTGTGAATTTATGGAATTCCCTGCCACAGAGGGCAGTGGAGGCCAAGTCACTGGATGGATTTAAGAGAGAGTTAGATAGAGCTCTAGAGGCTAGTGGAGTCAAGGGATAAGGGGAGAAGGCAGGCACGGGTTATTGATAGGGGAAGATCAGCCACGATCACAATGAATGGCGGTGCTGGCTCGAAGGGCCGAATGGCCTCCTCCTGCAACTATTTTCTATGTTTCTATGTAACATTAGAATCTGCAAGATAACTTATTTATGGTACAATAAATAAAGAGATCCTTTACACATATTACGCTCTATTAGTTGATACTATACAATTACCTCAATATGCGGAGTGTCTCCCAACTGTAGATTGTTGAACATTGCTGCATAATCCCCATTCAAGATCATTAACTCTTCATGTGAACCTCTCTCGGTTATACAGCCATCTTTCATTAACACCACTTCATCACAGTTGACCAAATACTGCTCAAAATAGGCAAACAATCAATCAGTTTATATTTGCATCTTTATATTTCACTTCACATTCTTTGAACAACCTTCTTTGCAACAATATTTTAGAGGGCAAAAGTATAATACAATATAGGTCTGTCAACACAATGCTATCAGAACTATCAGAAACTATCTGCGAAATAAAAAAGCAGAAATTTACCAATGTTGTTAAGTTTACCCTTGAAGTGTAAAACAATCATTTTCTGTTTTCTTGCCTTCCACCTCCATTTGGCTTAAGGTCCCATATTGACTTGACAAGCACCATCACTATACTGCAATACATATTCTTGAAAACAAACTTTTCTAATTAAAATGCAAACTAAATTATAATGTTAATTTACCATTTTTCAAGAATGATTAATATAGTAGATAACTTTCCACTGTAAATGTTAACCCACTAAACTAATTTTGGCCATAAGTGGGATTAGATGGAGAAAAATGGCCTCAACACGCACTTAAAAATAAATGAATAACTGGTAGTCTTATCAGGAAGAATACGCCTATTTAAAAAAATAACCATTAAAGCAAAAAGGGAAAGAAATGTTACAAAAAACAATAATACATAAACTATGTAGTCAATTATATCAGGAATAGGAAGCAGCTTTAGTGAAGGTTTAACTGTTATATTACATTGCTAATCATCAACATTCATCCAAACTGCTCGCATAAACAAGTACAAAATGGGAATTCAGTTGAAAAGACTTACATTTCAAGTCAGCTTCCAGCCATCAAGTTTCTGTCAGAGTGGGCAATCAAGAAAAAACTGCAATGCTTAACAATAGCATGCAGTATGTTTTAAGTCACTACTCTGCAAATTGTATGAAGTTGAACCTGGCATTTAAGAATGTCACTGGTCCAAAAATTAGGTGCTACACAAATTAAGTAAGTCTTATTTTACAGATTTCTGAAGGAATTAGCTGTATCAGGAGATAAAGAAAGATGCACTTTATCATTTAACCAAAGGCACAAGTCCAAAGAAGAAACATGTATATTAACAAAGATACTTTTCTAAAAATATAAGCCAATTTTCCAGTTCATGACAACTAATTGATATTATTTCTTAAATCACTAAGTAACAGAATGCTTCTCGGGTATAATTTCCTTCCAATGTTACTTTCTTGATGCAAAAGATCCAAATGATTCGAAACAATGGGTATTTTGGTGTTCAGCAACATTCATTGTGGATATCGGTTACCAGAAGAAAACCTAGCTCCATTACACTACATCTAGGCTTGCAAAGTTTAACCCCATATTTGAAAGTACAACAGTCTATGGTCATTTTATATGCTGAAAACAATAATCTAAGGACATTTGTCCATTTTCTCCATCCTTTGAAAATATTGAGACAAATTATATAATAATGGTCTCATTTAAAAAATATCTTTACTGCTACCAATGTTGTTGGGGAAAATACATGAAAATACATTTGGTAGTGTCTCTTGGCATTCTTATATAAAAAAATCCCAAACCAGGCTTTTTGGTTTATTTGTTGAGAATAAATGGTTATTCTCATCCCCCAGTAGAGATGGCGAATGTCTAGTTCAAACTTAACTTACTATTGCGTTTCAATTGCCATTCTTTTCATCGTGATCGCCTTCTGTGTCTTCTCTGGTTTCTCTTCAACATCAAACATATCTTTATCATTCAATGAATGTCCCTATAATGCTCAACCTCCCAAAATAAAATTATATTCCTATGTTTTAAAAGTCTGTCTGTAATTTATCCTATTGCTTAAGTATCAACTAACCGTTAATGCCTTATGAACAACCTACTTGATCTTTGTTTCAATTTTTTTTTGGTAAACATATGCGAAATAACAGATAAAAGTAAGCAGCATAGTTGTACTCAGTGAAAATCACACTGTTAAAATCTTAATCTTCAATTGATCCAGTGGTAACAATCAGAAAGGGAAATTTTACGTTTCAAATGTGCCTGATTTGAAAATTAAATTTTCAGTAAAGTAAATATACATACATATCCATGATTCAACACACCTGAAGTTGGTGGGTGATAAATAGAACAGTCTTCAAATTCAGTTGCTTTTTAAAGACATTATTAAAGATGTGATTTCCAACATGAGCATCTAATGCACTGAGTGGATCATCCAAGATATAGATACTTCTGTCACTGTATAAAGCACGTGCCAAGCTTATCCTCTGCCGTTGTCCTCCACTCAAGTTAGCCCCTCGTTCGCCTACCTGTGTGCCAGCAAATGGAGGAAAGCTATTAGGATTAGGGTTTTTTACATTATGTTTCAATTCTGAGACAGCTGTTTGTGGTGATGCAAGAGATTGCAGATGCTGGAATCTGGAACAACAAACTATCTGAGAACTTCAAGTTTGGGATGGGGGTGACATCGTTAAAAATTAACTTTTCAAGTCAAATACTTCATATGCTGCCAAACCAAATGTGTTCTGTTTTTAAGTTCATATTACCTGCATCAGCAGATTGTTTGATCTTCAAGTAACTCTGCAGTGAAACACAATACAGTTACAGTAAATTAAAACAGCACTTTACATACCTGCGTCATATCTCCATTAGGTAATGTTGCAAGATCGGGCCTTAGGCAACACACAGCAAGAATATTATTATATCTGTGTTGAAATAGAGGACAGATTTAACATTGTTAAATAAGTTACAGCTTTAAAAACATTTCAGATCTTCCCAAAAATTGTTAAATTCCATATTTCACCAATAAATCGGCACAAATATTAACAAATCAAGTGAGTCAATGGATACGGGGAGAAGGCAGGCAGGGGTTATTGATAGGGGACGATCAGCCATGATCACAATTAATGGCGGTGCTGGCGCAAAAGGGCCGAATGGCCTCCTCCTGCACCCATTTTCTATTTTTCTATGTTTCTAAATATTACATTTAAAGGGCTAATTGAACAAGCACTCTGTGAATTACTGTAAACATAATTCAGTGGAATTAAATACAAAATAGGATAAGTAACAATATTTTAGTGTTCTCAAATTTTTATGAGAATCGTTTATCAGCTTACACTAAAGAAACTACTTTGAATGAAAATTGTAATTAACCACATTGCCAATTGGCTTTTGTAGATTATGCAAAAGGTAGTGAAATGCAATCACATGGCCTTTTACAGCTTGAAGCTTATTAATCAGATTTACAGAGCAGATTGAAACCAGAAAACTGCCAAATTATTGCTGGAAGCCACTAATTACCTGACCTTGCACACTTCTACTTTTAATTGTGCTCTTTTCAACAGTCGAACTTCTGCTCAATTTTCACTTCCTAACTCTTGAATTTTCCTACCAGCAGGACTAGACTGTTGTCAGAGTTGTATCAAGATTGATCTGATCAGCTACTTTCTTGCATCAAGTTTAAAGGTAACTTTTTCTAGCCCATGACTTGTCAACCAATTATTGTTGTTATCTGCTAAGTACATGGAAATCTCAGCTATATTTTCCTGCTGAGACAAAATAGAAATCCACCTTCTGAAAAAGCAAAAGACTGCAGTTGCTCCAAATCCTAAATGAAATAAAATTGCTGGTAATACTTAGCAGGCGAGGCGACAGTTGTGGAGAGTGCCAATCAAAGGTCAATTACTTGAAAGTTTACTATTCTCTCTCGACAGATGTTGCCTGACCAGCTAAGTGTTGCCAACATTTTCCGTTTGCTCATTCTGGGCTATGTCCAGGCTGATTTCTAGGGAAACTATTGTCTGCTGGAACTTTGATTTCACTATCTGGCCTGCTGCCTGTCCTTTGCTTTTTAGCCCTGCCGCCAGGAAAATGTCACTCTATGCTATAAGACAGATCTTATTTACTTGCTTATTCACATTCTACTCTGCATTATGGCCCATTCTATAAAATGCCAGTTGTTCTTCTGAAGTTAGCCAACTCTTCCCCATTCATCCGTCTTCCGGTGTGTTTATCCATTTTAGACACTTACAGTGATGGAACTATTTAGCAACCTGCACACCCTCACAATGACTCACTGTTCTCTGCTCTCCATGTTTTATGGAAAACATCCAGCACCTAAGTAATCATTTCAGTTTGTTCCTGGAGTCACTGAAGCTCAACAATCTCTAAACCTGTACATTGGCTAAATGGTACTCAGAATTAATTCCAACCATCAATTTCATTCCACATGGAGCCTTACTTTCAACTTTGGATTTTCTCTCATTATTTCCACCCTATGTTCCATTTACAAATTGATCCAATTACCTGGATCACTCATCTATGTTCATTCCAATCTACATGCAAACATTGGACTTCCATCTCCATTGCTTTTGTTTCATAACCTACTATCACTTCTCTGCTCCTATCTCTTTCATTTGGTCATGGCTTCATTTCTTTCTTTCTTGTTAGATATCTTGCACAATCCACTCATCCTCACCACACAGATCTGTGCCTGAAAGGAAGCAAAGTAAACTGGTGTTTTTATTGCTCTTCCTAACCATTCCGACGTGCAGATTTAATGGGGAGCCAATAGTTTCAACTCACTCCAGTAAGTGCAGATTATGGGCTCAACCAGTTGATCATCAAAAGCTATCACCCTCTATCCAGATTGGCCACCAGAAATACATTTGAATATCTCCTTAACATCTGGATCTTGCAAATTCAATTTGTACTATCAATGCCTTCAAGGTGACGGTGTGCTCCACATCATGAAATCTCACCTCCATTACACCCAATGCTCAGATGACACCTCCATTTTTCTGTGAAAACCACTGCTTTCCATCAATGCCCAAATCCTCAGCAGCTATTTCTCTGTGTGAAAGCTAGGATCTTTCACATTAAAAGACACGTGTTGGAGTAGCTCAGCTGGTCAGGCAGTATCTCTGGACAACATGATAGCTGACACTTTCAGTTGGGACCCTTTTTCAGACTGATTATGAAAGGGGGGAAGCTGGAGTGATGTCCTTTCATCTCTAGCCGCTGTCCAACCAATTGCTTATCAAAACACCCTCTCGCCTGTGTTCACCTATTAACTTCCATACTTTGTCCTGCTCCTCCTCTCTTCCAACCTCCCTCCCCTTTCCCCCCATCTCCAGGGATGCTGAGCTACTCCATCAATTTGTGTCTTTTTGTAAACTGGCATCTGCAGTTCCTTGTTTCTGCTATTTCACATTGTTGGATTCTGCGCCAAGTAAGTTGCACATTCTTAGACTATGTGACTACTGACAGAGCACAATTATAGTGCAGCTTTAAATTTGCAAAAAGACCTCATTGCAAAAGAACATCATAAGATAAAATATCCAGAGAGGGTGCAGAGCGAGGAACAGGCAGGGACTGTGCAAGGCAGAAGAAGGTAGTGGAGT
Organism: Raja brachyura; assembly: GCA_963514005.1. The sequence continues at coordinate 6,408,846 of OY740794.1, read as the reverse complement.
GAAGCAGAAGGGAGTAGCAAGAGAACCAAAGAACAAAAGAGAGAGCAAATTAGGGGGAGTGAAATTAGAGAGAGAGAGAGAAAAAGGATACACAGAATTTTTTTTAAAGCATGATGTCTTTCCAGAGAATGTCGACTTGCTGCTCCCACATTGGCCCTCCTCCATCTTGGAGTCTAGTGGTGTGGTCCACTGACTGCAGATGCAGAGGCCCCAACCCCAAGTTAATATGGCAGCCAATAATACTGGGCAGAATGGCAGGTCTGGTGCTTTTCCACTGTGAAGCCTGTTGGTTTTAATAGCATTTATGTGTCAATGCTAATCAAATATTAGCATTGACTTTTGCACAGTTGCTACCAAAGTAGCTGATTACATATAGCAATTTCTGCTTTTAAACAATTGATACAATACAAAATACTTCAATTTGACTAACAATTTCCTTATTAATTCCAAAATTGTTACCTTTCTTCAATGTATGCGCAGTTAAACAGAATATTTTCTCTAATTGTGTCACTCTGAATCCATGCTTGTTGAGCCACGTAGGCAAAATTTCCATCAACTGCAATACTTCCTTCCATCAGGGTCATCTGGATAATCAATTAAAAAGCATATTTTCAATGGAGATGTTAAAGTAAGTGAAGGAGTAAGAAAATACACATCCTATTATTTCCCCCTGGTTTCTTTGCCATTCCTAAAGTAGCTATAAAGAACATGAGAAATCCATTTCCAAAATGGTATTGATACTTTTCAAAATCAATCACACCACAATTTTTCATACTCGCTAAAATTTTAAATCGCGGCACTTAGTTTAGGATTATTATTGTCATATGTGCCAAGGTACAGTGAAAAGCTTTGTTTTGCATGCTGCCCAAACAGTTCAGATATACCATACAATCACTTCAAACTTGGGTCAAGGAAAGAGCATTCACGTCGCGGCCCTGTTTCCACAAATCTCTCCACCACTACGCACAAGAAGCGCAAGAAATGCAAGAGGCCATTGTATGCAGATGCCGAGAAGTGTGTTCAGCTCTGGCTGAACAATTTCTAATCTTGTTATGTGGACTCGAAAAGAGGTTCAAACTCAAGTACAATAGATAGAGCAAAGGGTAGATAGAGAATATAGTTCTCAGCAATGTACCGCATCAGTTCCTTGGACATAGTCCACTGCCTTCACTGGGTAGAGGTGAATCAAGTAGTGCCCTAGCTTATGGAAGGTTTATTCAGAAGCCTGATAATGGAGGGGAAAAAGCTGTTCCCGGGACAGTGGTGTGAACTTTCAAGCTTCTGTACCTTCTGCAGAGGGGAGAGCGGGGAAAAGGAGGAATGACCAGGGTGGGACAAGTCTTTGATTACTGTATAGGAAGGAACTGCAGATACAGGTTTACACCGAAGATAAACACAAAATAATGGAGTATCTCAGTGGGACAGGCAGCATCTCTGGATAGAAAACATTTGTGACGTTTGGGTTGAGACGTCGTCAGCCTGAAGAAAGGTCTCAACCCGAAATGTCATCCATTCCTTTTATTCAAAGATGGTGCCTGTCCCGCCCCAGCATTTTGTGTCTATCTTAAGTCTTTGATTACGTTGGCCGCTTTTCCAAGGCAGTTTGAAGAGTAGATGGAGTCAATGGAGGAGAGTCTGGTCCGTGTAATGCACTGGGTACATCTACAACTCACCGTGCAATTCACCAGCATTAACTAACTCCTATGATTTCTGGGAATGCTAATTGTAGCTCGTAGTTTCTCTGAGCTAATTATTCAAATCTATTTGGCTAGTTTCGAAATTAGTCTCACTTTCAGAGAAATTTAATAATGTATGAAGCATTTGTCAGCCAGCAAATTATCAAAGATTATCACCACTCAAAGCCCTTTCCACTTCACCGGATGCCTATTGGATGCAGGGAAGGTGGGGACAGGGTGGAGATCAACTCATCCAGCCCCAAGTATTTGCAGAAAATTCACACAAGCAGGTGAGTGACAACCATGGGCAACAATTCGGGCAGCACGGTGGCACAGCGGTAAAGTTGCTACCTTACAGCGCTTGCAGCACCGGAGTCCCGGGTTCAATCCCGACTACTGGTGCTGTCTGTACGGAGTTTGTACGTTCACCCCGTGACCACATGGGTTTTCTCCGAGATCTTCGGTTTCCTCCCACACTCCAAAGACGTACAAGTTTGTAGATAAATTGGCTTGGTATAAACGTAAATAGTCCCTAGTAGGATAGTGTTAATGTGCGGGGATCGCTGGACAATGCGGACTCGGTGGGTTGTAGAACCTGTTTCCGCACTGTATCTCGAAACTAAACTAAAGTCTGGGCAACAGGCTGGGTCCAGAATGATGTGGCTCAATACTTACATATCTATGCTTCGAACGCAACCCACCCAAGTCACACCAGCTTCTCGCTCACACCTAGCAAACAGCAAACAATGGCCTGTTTCCTTTATCCTCGTTACTTTTTGCGTATCTTTTATTCAGTTCTTCTATATCTCTCTTCGTCTATATCTCGTTTCCCTTTCAACTGATTCTAGTCCAAACAAGTGTCTCAACCCGAAACGTCACTCATTCCTTCTCTCCAGAGATGCTACCTGTCCCGCTGAGTTACTAATTTAAATTGACATGAAGCATTAGAAGAGCATGAAAATTAAATATTTATCTTTCAATAATCCAGGATTAAAATGTTTACTCCCATGCTAATATGTTTATGAAAATTAAATTGTATATTTCACTTTCAGTTATTCTGAATTAAAATGATAATGAAAATCAAGTTTTACAAATGTGATTTTGCTTTATAAGACAACGTCAAGGAAATAAATAAAGTGGTCAAGTAAATAACCTTTAAGAAAAAAGTGTTATAATTCTACTGATTGCAATGCAAACATTTTATTGATTATAAAATCTTGAACATACACTACCTGGCCTAAAACAGCAGAAATCAGAGACGTTTTGCCAGATCCCACACTGCCACAGATTCCAACAAGCTTCCCCTGTCAAAAATTGCATTGATCAGTTTGGCATCTACACAATGAATATTTGTCAAGAGGGTTTGCAAAATCAGTTTAAACAAATTGCAAAAAATACACTAATTTATCGTATTGGTTGTTCAAATTATAAGCTTTACAAGTTGGTGTATTTGATAAAACTTTAACTAGTAATAGATCCAGTGGGAGCCCTTGGGTCCTGTCCCCCAATGCAGGCGGGGGAGGGGGGGGGGAACGCAGCATCACAGGGTTGGGCAGAGACCCCATCCTATCTCCTTCTCATTTCCTCATGCTCCTCACTCCCATTCCCTGCCCCAGCACCTGCCCAGGTCGTAGAGCAGCTCCAGGGCCTGGAACTCAGCCTGGTTCTCGTACTCGGGCCAGGCCTGGCAGTAGATTTCAGCCGTCAGCTCGGCCCCCGCTTCGGCTGCAGTCCAGGCCACGACTTCATCTCCGGGCTGGTCCCTGACCCAGGCTGATCCTTGGTTCCACCAGTGGCTTCTTTCTCGGCTCCGGTCACAGCCCCATCTCAAGACCCGGGCTCGTCCCTCGCTCCAGCCCAGGCCCAGATCCGAGCGAGACCGCAGGCCCGGGCGGGAGCGGACTCGAGGACTGCGACTGGGCCACGCCCAGGGGCGCTGGTTTCCAGAACATTCAAGTGTGGCGTCCCCCCACCCCGCGAAGAGCCGGAGTGTCCCGTCTTTGTGAGTGCATTGTGATGTAATTCGGATTTGTTTTTGAGCTGTTTTTAAAATTTTAAATTATTAAAAACTTCGCAAGTATAGGTGGAAATGCGACAAGATTATGTTTATTGTCTTGACGGGAGAAATGTGAGTAGAATGTGTGAAAATGGGAAGGCTGGGGCTTAGCGTTTGGAAAAAAATAGGAATTAACCAGATATTGACACGCACACACGACAAAGAGTTTTAGTATTATAGAGATAGTTTAAAACTTTGATAATTTAACTTATATATAGACACCTATCATTTCTTGTGACAATTGTATTTGTCTTACCTTTTCAATGCTAAGATTGATCTTGTGCAGTGTCCTCTGTAGTCTTGGATTGCTCAAAGAAATGCCCTTCTCATCTGGGCTGAGCTGTTCATCATTGTTTGTTAGAAGACATCCATTCTGCTCAGTTAAAGGACCATTTTGTTCATTCTGTTGATTTTTCTTTGTTTCTTTTTTCCCTTTGAATTCACATTTGTCCTTTTTCAGTTTGGGCGTCATCTTAGGTGAGGACTGAACACTGGCATTTGGGGAGTCCCAAGCCAGAGTAGCATTCTGCAGTTCTATGGCAATTTGGGAACGTTCTGGCTTTTTTCTTATGATGTGAAATTCTTCCATTAGAAATAAACTCTAAACAAGTTGAGGAGGTGTAAAGTTATGACACCTAGGCAATACACAATAATCCAATGGCACAGGCAGCAATACACAGCAGCAGGTTAAAGGAAGTGATGCTGAAAACCAAATGTAGCTCATTAGGAGCAACTAACTCCGGGTACCATTACACCCTAGCAAGATTCAAACATATGGAACATAATTAAAAAGGTGTGCTTATCTACTTTCTCCATTTTAATAGAACATTTAATACATCTAACTGCACTTAATGTTTTGATGTGTCTACTTACGATATAGGTAAAACTAGCCCATATTAGACGGAGAAAGATGTGTTGGGATCAAAAGCAAGAAAGATTTCCAAGTTGACTGACTGATTTACAGAATGATATGTGCTAGTCTGAGCATTTGCGAGAATGAGTACAGCTCATATGCATAGATTACATGGATATGATCACACTTAATAAATTAACCACACTGTCCTAGTGGATACAAATACCTATTTTAGGTAAATCCTCCTTGTGTTGTATCCTACTTACTACATGGGGTATTTTCAAAAAAGATCTGACAGATCAAAACCAGGCATCCACAAGATGTTGTTGACTCTCAATAGTAACAGAAATGTACAATGTATAACATTATTGTCCAGCACAATCCTCACTCTACCATGTGTAGGAAGGGCTGCATCTCTGGAAAGAAGGAATGGGTGACGTTTCGGGTCGAGACTCTTCTCCAGACCATTTACCTCAGTTTACCATTATCATTAATCTCTTGTATGAACCCTGGTTCAATGGGTAGTGCAGTAGGGCATGGCGAGGGTTAAATCGGGCAGACCCAAAAATAATGAGGTTTCAGCCTCATACAGCTGTAATACAGGATTATATGCATGCTAAACAACAAAATCATCAAGCACTAGGCAGAGCTAAGTGATCTCACAACCATCAAATCAGATTGACATTTTGCAATCCCACTATACCTAGCCATCAATTATGGTGGACAATTGAACAGTTAATAACAAGAGGCAGCTCCAAGAACATCCCCACCCTCAACAATGGCAAAGGCCAGCATGCAAGTGTGATCGAAACTACATTCAGTCAGAAGTGCCAAATAAATTATCCATCTTAACCAGTTCCTGGAATACCATCATGGAGGCCAATCTTTAACCAATTCAATTTACTCTACATCCTATCAAAAAAAATGCAAAGAACATTAGATACTAAAAGGGGTATGGGTGCAGACAACATCTCATCTCAGCAATAATGCTGCAGATTCTAGCTCCACAATTAGCTCTCTGCTGCTAAACTGCTCTAGTACATTTACAACACTGGCACCTACTGGTCATTATGGAAATTAAATTGAGATTAAATTCATCCTGCTATTCGTGGCCAAACGTGAGCAATTTTGCATATTGTCAGGGAGATGCCATTGTTTTGGTTGCACCAAGGCTGGTGGTGAGACTAGTTCTGGAGCAGCTTGGCTACAGAACCTGGTAATTCCAGACTACAGCCTTTGCTGCATCCACTGTATTTAGTTATTTCGTGATATCATGTGGACTGAATAAAATTAGCCAGTGATGGGGCAGGAAAATCAGGAATTGCATTAACCACCCAACACTCTTGATTGCTGGCGGTTGCAAACTGCTCAACCTTTTCTTCGTATTCGAGAATGGCGTTTCCTTCTCATGTTAATGGTTTAGCTGGTCATCCAAACTCACAACCAGATATGGCGAGACGGCATGATCATCTTACCCAATTAATTGGGGTTGCATAGTCGTCCAGTGTATGCTGCTTCACGCATACTATTCTGCATTTGTCATTGAACCAGGTCAATCCCCAGTAATAGTGCAGTAAGGGATATACAATGCCTGATAACACATTGGTCTGAATTTAATTCTGATATATTGTAGTATTTCACCGAAGCCTAGTTTTGAGAAGGTCCAAAAGACTGCAGATGCTGGAATCGTGAGTAAAAAAATTGAACTGCAAGAAGAATTCAGTAAGTCAGACAGCATCTGTACAGATCTTTGAATGCACGCACCACCAGACTCAGGAACAACTTCTTCTCCTATGTTATCATTCTTCTGAACTGTGCTTTCATAAACTAGGGTACTGCTGATTCCCCTCTATCCCAATTGTGGACACTGCACTTTGTCTCAGGAATAGGTGCACTGCAATGCTGAGAACTATATTCTGCACTCATTAACTTCCTCTTTGCTCTACCTATTGTGCTGGAATTTGAAATGATTGTATTTATATTTGGGATTATCTATCAGATTGTATAGAATGCAAAACAAACAACGCTTTTCCCCTCGTGATAGCGATAAACCTAAACGTGTAGAGGGAAGTGAACAACATTTCTTGATGAATGTCTTGAAGAAGGGTCATGACCAAACACTTTGTCTCTACATTTCACTCCACAGATGCTGCTGAACCCACTAAAGCCCCCATCAGTTTGTTTTTTGTCCTAGTTTTGAGGAGCTCGATCCATCCTGAATCAGTCATGTTTAACATAGTGGTGGTAGCACATGGCTTTATTAATGTGAAGATGGTATGATCTTCACAAGGATTGTATGGTGGTTATTCCCAACACTTAAGATCTTCTTAATTTGCAGCAGAAACATTCATAAAAAGGTCCAGTAGGTTTATCTTTCACATTGGTTCCCCCGTCGTCTCTGTCAAATCCTATCAAGCAGCAATGTAATTTAGATTTTTGGTAAGTCTGTCAGAAGTGGTACTCACCAACAACCTTTTATAAGGGACATTTGATTAAGAAGTGTTTAATATTAAATGATTATCCAAATATTAAACCTTAACAATTAGATTTAAAATAATAAATTGGTTTTCTAATACTGCAGTAATCTTAGACAAATCTTAAATATCTATAACCATCATCCTTCAAAATAGTACAAATGATGAGGAAAAACAATTTTAAACATGTTCTGATCCGAAAATGCCAAATGCTACAAATGTAACTCTTTTTAACCCAATTATTCAAATTTATAGAAACTTTACTTTACTTTCAGACATTAGAGATACAACGCGGAAACAGGCCCTTCGGCCCCCGAGTCCGCGCTGACCAGCCATCGCCCCCATGCACTAGCACTATCCTACACACTGTGGACAATTTACAATTTTCACCGAAGCCAATCAACCTACAAACCTCCTGAATGTGGGAGGAGACTAGAGCACCTGGAGAAAACCCAAGCGGTCACAGAAAGAACATACAAACGTAATACAAACCCAAGCAGTCACAGAAAGAACATACAAACGTACCACATACAAACTCTGTACAGACTGCACCCAAAGTCAGGATTGAACACAGGTCTCTGGAGCTGTAAGGCAGCAACTCTACCATTGTGCCACCAAAAAAAACATTCCAATACATATATTCTTCACAAAAATTAGATCATTTGTGATTTACTTAAACCTGTTCTTCTTTTTGCTCCAAATGAGAAAACGTAAAGTTCAAAGATCTGAACAACGGAACTTATTACCATTTTGGTGTCATACTTTAAAAAAAATTCTTAGAGCTTTAATAAAATTCCAAGATGAATGTTAGTTTCACACAAAATAATCAGCAGGAAGTTACTGTATAAATGCAATCAACTGATCTACCATATTTCTAATTGTTGAAATGTTTATTCCTGGATTAACTGACCTAAATCTGCTTAATCCTTGACTGTGGCTAACAGTTTAACTGACACAGATTCCTCATCTCACTTCATTCCTTTGGGGTGGAGGAGTGCATGTGACTTTTTCTATGAATGTTTTTATTTTTCTATGGATGTACGGAAACTTTATTATTTCTTTTATGTAAAGCACTTTGGTTTCAACGCGAGTTGATTTAAACCTGCTATATAAATAAAATTTATGTTACATGTGACTGACCTTTATGAACCATAACGACACTTGTTAAAAAATAAAATTCTATTGTGTTAATACTGCAATTTCCAGTGCCAGGAATGTATGACTGCAGAATGTATTCCAGCCAAATAGAAACTCTTACATGCACCCACACCTCTCAACTAAAACCTGAGTGAGCTCTGCATTTTGTAGTAGGATTTGGCATCATTTGTCTACTTTCAACCTAGTGTGTAGGGATATAAATTGCCTCTGTGATTCTGAATTTAAGTTGAAATGTTATTATCAATATCCTAACACACCTTAGATGAAGGAAGCATTTGATCCTTTAGATTGTCCTCTTGATTTGACATGTATTTCAATTTCACTTGGCAACTAGGATTTGAAATATTCAGGGCTCCAAAAAACATTGATAAAATGGTGCATTTAATATTGGGATGTCAATGTTGCGGAACCCCATTAAACTCAACTAGTTTTACTATCATTTTAAAAATCCTTTCCAAAATTCTCTATGTGGGTTTAGAGTTAGCTTAATAAAATATTGTTGGCCTATGAGGTTAAGTCAAAAATGCAACATTCAACAATGGGAAACTTGTCACAGTTATTTTGAAGGAAATTGGCTTAGTTATATCGCAATATAAAAAGATAAAGGCGCAGTTTCAGTACTTGGATTTTTAACTGGCTAAATACAGTCTACTACTTAGAGCATGAATTCTAGTCAAAAGTTCCCAGCTTTACAATGGACAAAATAGTAAATCTTTTAAATAGATGTGTAGAAAGTTTCAGCACTCCTTCCTTTTCACAACTTACTAGAGAGAGTATTTTCTTTAATAATCAATTCAAATCCAGGAATATCTTGGCTATCATATAAAATAATATTTAGAGTCATTAGAGGGAAACAATAGACTATAGGTGCAGGAGTAGGCCATTCGGCCGTTCGAGCCAGCACCGCTATTCACTGTGATCATGGCTGATCATCCACAATCAATGCCCCTTTCCTGCCATCTCCCCATATCCCTTGACTCCACTATCTTTTTAGAGTTCCATTTAAAACCCTCCATTCCACCTAGATGACACTAATCATCAAGCACCCCTTATAGTAATCAATGTTTGTAATTCTCTCCACATTGCATCAACATCTCTCAGCCTATTCACCAACAGTATTTTCTGACAGGATAGTTGCCATGTAAGACAGCACAAACATAAATTATATGCATGCAACCTTCAATTGTAAAAATCTGGTTTACGCTGATAGTTGTGATGTTTGTACTCCAAATTGAATCCACATTTATTTCAATCAACCCATCATTTTTATTGATTTTGTTTTTTACTTTTAAATAGCAAAGTAGATGTTGATATAGTGGAACAGTTATTCCAATTGTCACATTGGGTTTATTCGAAAGCAACGCTTCCACTTAATTTTTCAGCAAAATGCTACATATTGACGAAGAACAACTTACTTTGAATCTATCCACCGCCACCGATCCCTCAGAAAGTGATCTCACGGAGAATGGAGTGACTTTAAGGGAAAAAGTCATAGCATTGAAAACAGTCACCACAGTAAAAGCCTGAAATTAAAAAAAATCATAGCAAAAAAGCTGAATATACAAACATCACAGAGCTTTAACTATCTAAATAAAAAATACACAAAGAATTTGAGCCAGGAAGTCTTTTCCTTGGTTAAAAATTAAAAGCCAACTTCCATCCACCTTTCATAGTATCATGAAGTCAAAAGTTTCAAGCCACTAACCATATTACTGATAGATATGTGTCTATCATTTATTATTCATCTGGAATATTGCTAATGTTATAGAATAATATATAGATTCAGGCATTAACAAATGAATAAACCAACCATCACCATCGACATACACTGGTAGAAATGTTTTCTTAGCAATAAGCCATCGGAACCTAATCAAGTCATGGATTGTTTAAAAAACATTTTGGAAATTTATTTGCTGAGATTTCTGATTTGACTTTCAAGTACAATCATTTCAAAACAGGAAGATGAAAGGAATGCTGATATGAATATTGTGCAAGAAGGAACTGCAGATGCTGGATTAAACCGAACGACACAAAATGCAGGAGCAACACAGGCAGCATCTCTGGAGAGAAGGAATGGATGATGTTTCAGGTCGAGACCCTTCTTCAAACCAGTAAGGGGAAAGGAAAACGAGATATAGACAGTGATGTAAAGAGATATAGAACAAATGAATGTAAGGTATGCAAAAAATAGCAATGATAAAATAAATAGGCGATTATTAGCTGTATGCTAGATGAGAACGGGAACCTGGTGCAACTTGGGTGGGGAAGGGATGGAGAGAGAGGGAATGCAGGGGTTACTTGAAGTTAGATAAATTAATATCATACCACTGGGTTGTAAGCTGCTCAAGCAAAATATGAGATGCTGTTCCTCCAATTTGTGATTAGCTTCACTCTGACAATGGAGGAGGCCCAGGGCAGAAAGGTTAGTGTGGGAATGGGAATTGAAGTGTTTGGCAATCGGGAGATCAGGTCAGTCTAGGCGGCCAGAGCAAAGGTGTTCAGCGAATCGATCGCCCGGTCTACGTTTGCTCTCGCTGAGTCCACATCTTGAAGAATGGATACAGTAGATGAGGTTGGAGGAGGTGCAAGTAAACCTCTGCCTAGCTTAAAAGGACTGTCAGAGTCCCTGAACACAGTCGAGGGAGGAGGTATAGGGACAGGTGTTGCATCTCCTGCGGTTGCAGGGGTGGTTAGGTTGGGAAAGAATGAGTTAATCAGGGCGTTGCAGAAGGAACAGTCGCTGCAGGTGGCGGCAAGGGGTGGAGATGTGACGTGGTGGGATTCCGTTGGACGTAGCGAAAATGTCAGAGGATTATGTGTTGTATGCGACAGCTGATGTTGTGAAAGGCAAGGACTGTAGCTGTCCCTGTTGTGACCGGGGGAGCGGGAGCAAGGGTGGGGTTGCGGGGTACCGAGGAGACATGTGTGAGGGCCTCATCTATGATGGAAGAGGGGAAACCCCATTCCCTAAAGAATGAGGACATCTCGGATGTCCTGGTATTGAACACCTCGTCTTGGGCGCAGATGCAGCATAGTCGGAGGAATTGGGACTAGGGGGATAGAGTCTTTGCAGGGTGGGAAGAAGTGTAGTTGTGGGAGAGTGGGTCTGTGATAGGTGTCAGTCAATAGTCAATCTCCGGTGAGATCAAGAAAGGGGAGGGAGGTGTTGGAGAGTTCAAGTGAATTTGAGTGCAGGATGCAAATTAGTGGTGAAGTTAATTGGCTGGTTCTGCAGCTGAGGAGGAAACGGAGGGCTTTAAGGCCTTCCTGGTGGGGGATGGAGGTGTAGAGTGACTGAATGTCCATAGTAAAGATGAGGGAGTGGGGGCTCAGAAAGCGGAAGTCATTAAAGAGATGAAGGGCTTGTAAGATATCTTGTTCAACTGATAGAAGATTGCAAACATGGAAAATGCTTAAAGCTCACCGTGAAGCTCACCGTTTGACCTGTTTTTACAAAATGTTAAAAGGTCAGCTAGACATAGATCACAAGACCTACACCAACCCCAAACCAATTAGGAGCAGACGAGGGCATTCGATCCAATTTGTGGTCCCAGCCACAAAGACAGATGTGTACAGCAATTCGTTCTTCTCACACACTATTAAAGCATGGAATAATCTCCACCAAACCACGGTTGCCCAGCCAGATGCAACTAAATTTAAAGTGGCACTTTCTTCCCAATAACCCTCTCTGGCTAAACCCCTCCCTTCACCACCTCCAGTTTAAATTCCAGTTGGAATATTTTGGAGGACCAAGTAACCAAGAACCAAGAAAAGCAAAATTTCATACATTGAAAATGTTGGTATCTCCCCTGACGACCTTGTACAAAGTTCCACCAAAACAGGGTCAGCTTTTTCCACTTCAATGTTAGTAAAAGAGCAAAGCACTGACGTTTACCCTGAAAAAATTCACAAATCACTACCCAAACCTTTGCTCTTGCAGAATGTGTGAAAAAGTAAGTTAAAAAATTGATTGTTTTTCAACTGGTGTTTCTATATGCACTTGAGATGACTTGGCTCAGCATTACAGAAAATCTTCACTAAATGCTACCGTCACTTATACCCAAACATGGAAATCATGAGGCCTTTTCTTTATATTTAACATATTGTATAAAGACAAGTTTTATTCTTATTCACTTGTGCATTTCAACCTTTTCATGCTGACCAACAAAACCAAGTGCACAAAATACTGTGAACATTTTTGAATAACAAAAACACAAACAGCTCAGGCGCTTTCCGTAAAGAGTAAAGTAGTATCAATCTCCAAGCCATTATTGCTGCCATTATCAATATCTGTTTTTTATTGAACAGTTGCTGACGGCTGAGTAAGGATAGCAATGACTTTTCCACTGCAACCATGTGGATTCTTCTTAGAACATTAAATTATATACTTCCTAGCTTTACAAGATAACAGCCCCACATTCTCTCTCAATCCATTTACATACAAATATTAAAAAGGACTGAGCCACTTATTCTGCCATACAATAAAATGATGCTTGATCTGATTGCAATCTCAACTCCACATTCTCATTTCCTCTCACTAAATATCCACTCTCTTTGTTTAAATAAAGAGTTTCATAAAGATTCATTAAAAACTAAGGAAAAGTAAGGGGTGCATTTCATTTCATCCTTATTTTTGAATAGCGACCCCTAGTTTAATATTCCCTCTCAAGAGGAAACATCCTCTCCACATTCATGTGACACCTTTTAAATATTCATTATTTTCAAAACTACATAAACCACAACATGTTCTTTCTTCAAACGTTAATACATTTCTAGCATGCAGACTAACCTCAGCAGCAGTAAGATCATAGCCCAAGAGCATGTGGACAGAGAATGTCATTACACTGGCTATAACCACAACAACGGGAGCAATACCCACGCTGATGCTTTGAAAATATCCAGCATGTTCTAAGATTTGCCGTTCTTCCTCTCTGATTTCTAGATAGGTAAAGAAAAAAAACACATTGGGAGCAATATCAAATGAACATTTAAGTTCAAAATTGATGCAATGACATGTATTATTACTTAACAATATACATTTTAGTGAAAAACATAGAACCTTTGTTAACTTCTAGAAAAATACCTATATCATGATTACCACAATTCAGAAGACAGGAAGAGTAATGGTGCGTAATTTCTGTAAATCATTTAAAATATTACTCATATTTGTAACGCAAGAAAGTGCTGATGTGTGTCTTGTGTCCTCATTTTACTGCCACACTGCAAAATCTGCTCAAAGTATGCCAACTGTGTTCTGTAAGACTTTCTCTCACTGCTCCCCCTTTGCAATTCCTGCTATTGTTCGTCCAATTTCAAATAGTAGCCCCATACCCCTCCTCGACTGTGCTCCCTACACCCAGATATGAAGGCATTTCTTCTACCATCCCTCCCCTGCCGTGTCATCCTACTTCTTTTCTCTCTATCCTACATCTTTTTTCCCTTCCTTTTATATTGTATTTCCCCCGCTTTTCCCTTTAATCCTCCCTTTTCCGCTGCCCCACCCCACCTTCTTCCCATATTACCCCCGCCTTTACATTTCACTCATCCACTTTTGTCTCATTTTCTCCCCCCTCCATTCCCTTTTCTCTATCCACCTATCACTTGCCAGACTTTGTCCCCGCACCCCCCCCACCACCCCGTTCCAATGTCCCAACCCGAAATGTTATCTGCCCATTCCTTCCACAGATGCTGCCTGATCCACTGAGTTCATCCAGCACTTTGCATTTTACTCATATTTCTAATGTCTTTCCAACATAGAATGAGGCCATGTAGCTTATTTGGGCTTCGCTGGCTCTCAGACCATTCTCTTTTATCCCACTGCACCACAATTTCCATTTAATCTATTTTATCTTACGTGCCCATCAACAGCCTTGTTCATCCTGCCATTAGAACTAAATAACAGTAACAAATCAACCAAGATATTTGAGAGAATATACAACCTCCACACATAGATCACGAGAGACAAGGGCTGAATTCAGGTTGCTGGGGATGTGAGGCAGCAACACTACTTGGTGTACCATTGTGCCATCACAAGATTGCTAATACCGTGAGAAATATCAATAACAAAATAAAAATTCAAGTTAATCATTGATGTATCTTGCTAAACTTTAAGGAGCTATGACAAGTAAACCCCCCACAAAGATCTTGCAACCTCCATGCTGAGAAATACCACATATCCACTTGCTGTCATTTGCTGTCAAATATCAGTTAAAAGGTACTTGGCTTCTAGCAGCTGAGACAGCATCAATTTAGACATTGTTCTCATGGACAGCAAATCAAGAAGGAAAAAAAGGAAACTATTTATATTTAACTTTATAAACAATTTATAACCACATATAATTTGGGTACAGCTGAAAATAGCACATTAAAAAATGTATTTTTAGATAAGATATAATAATATATACACAATTAGATGTGTTTAGGGACAAAATGTTTGCTTTGTAGGAATCATGCCTTTAGAATTCACTTGGCCATTAAACAATAAAGATGTTAAGCATACTTTAGTCACAAGCTCACATTAATTCACAAGTCTCTCGACTTTTGAAGGAGTGTGTAAAAATTAAGCTTTATAGAATTACTTTCAGCAATGCTTTGGATTTCCACATTAAAACTATGTATTCGAAAGATGCTTACGGAGTAATGAAGACAAATGCTAGTTGCATTGCCATCATTACCACTGCAAAATTCAGAAAAATGATTTGCATCCAGTGAAGAATAGTCTATTCACCTACAAGAAGAGGTTGAACAAAAAAGGATTAATGGTTAAAAGATTTTAAGATTTTAAGCCAAGATGGAACCTACAACTAGTCTTCAAAATAAATAAAGAATTTGATGAGGTAGACTTAAATAAGATGAGGTTGCCTGAAATTTGGATTGTAGATTATCAGTCGTTCGTAATCATAAAAGGAATAAAATTAAATCAGGGCAAGTATATTTGGAATTGACGAACTTTGAAATCCTGTGAAACGCAATACTCACTGAGAATGCTCTGTGAAAATGCCTTTACCCAGGCATACATTTTAATAAATTTTATGTAAGAGATGACTTCATTCATTCTTTGAATACGTTTGTCAGTCACAGAAATACACTTCCTTCTGAAGTATACCGTCATTCGGGATACGATCATCTTTTACAAAACAAAACAAGGTTCAGTATGAAACGTTATTCCTGATTCACAATTGCTGTAAGTACTCCAACACACAAGAAACAGGTGTGAAGAGAACAAGGATATCCTAAATAGAAAGTCAAAGTGTGAAAATTAGAATACAATTTATACATAAAAAATATGATTGTGAAAAGGAGAGAGAAGAAAATATGTTGAAGTTTACAAACTAAGCAAGAATGAATGCAATAAGTGCGCAAGAGTGGAAAACAAAGAAACATTTGTCTTCAAAGATGATTCTATTAAGCAAAGGGAGACAATAATATTTCCCATAGCAATTATTTACTCGTATTATATATTGCAATAACGTTTTCTATGATAAACCACAAGAGTAAAAATAATAAATGTAAAAATGTTTCAACTGAAAAATGTTGAAGTGGGAGAGACAATATGGATTGCTTACTATAAAGAAACAAACTCCAATACAGAACCAGTAAAATGAGTTATTTCATTCAATGTGTTTTGAGAACAGCTGACGTCAAAATTTAACTTAGAGGTTATTGTGTCTAATGATCTACCCCATAATCATTCTATGCTTACAGGATACGAAGAGTTGAAAAAGTGAACGTCAAATTAAAACCACCAATTTACACAAATTCTGCACTTTCAAATGGAAAGAGATGGTACCAAAACTGTAAAAATAAGAGCAAAATTTAAAATCCTTAAAATACAACATGTAAGCAAACAATACAGGAGAAATTAAAATAATCTATGTCCAAGCTGATACATGCTTAAACCATATTTACACATTCAGAAATTTGACAAATGCCATGGCAAGGTTTATCAAAGCAATCACAGCCATGCAGTGCCTAACTCAATTCAATTATTGTTTCAAGAATGACATGACCACACAATAAACAGTGTCATGCTCCATCTCCAATAATTAATCGCTCATCACGCTAGTATTATTTTAAGCATTTAAAAGCTCGTAATAACTCACCATAGCTGGATAGAAGAGTATAAAAATCACAGAACCGATGAAAGCAGTGGGACCAAGCAATATGACATTGTACGTCATTCCCAGAATTGCTACAAGGGGTCCACCTGCCAACAAACTTCCAACTGCAACAGCTTCGAACAGTCGCTGACCATCACTGGAGCAAATATTGACAAGCTGAGCAGAAACACAATTTATTTTTAAAAGTGGGTTTCAACAGTTCAAACAAAATAAATAGTATACTTAGCACATCCAATTTTATTTTGCTGCGAATCTTGAAACACACACTCAGTTAAAAAATTGCACATTTCTGTTATCTTTGTTCATTTGATTCTTGACATAATAGACTAGGTCCTGCTGATAAACACATAGTTCTCAAAGTAAACTGCTACTAACAACAACTTGCTTCGGTGAAAGTAAGTCAGGAACATCACTGCCAGTCCCAGAATAATGAGAAACTTAGAATATTGCATCTGTTAGCTTCTTCCTCTTGCGTATGGCATGCACAGCCTAAAGTTGTAGGACAACTTGTTCTATTTGATCGTGCACGCCGGGTTGATTGCATTCGTCGAAACAGGGCGGACCACGTGAAGGTTTCAATCTCCCACCCCATCTGTTAGCTGACTCAGCCACAACAATGCTCCATCATGTTGACATACCCTAGCATTTATGCTTTTGCATGGAGGGTGATGACCATTTTTTAAAAAATGCCTGTGGTAATCTATGTCGGAGACTCCCTTGATTTTAATGGGGATAATATGACTGACAATATGAACCCAGGGGCTAGTTATTTTCAGTGCAGGAAGGAACTGCAGATATTGGTTTAAACTGATGATAGACACAAAACGCCGGAGTAACTCAGCGGGACAGGCAGCATCTCTGGAGAGAAGGAAATGGGTGCATTTCAGATCGAGACCCTTCTTCAGACTAGAGTCAGGGGAAAGGGAAACAAGATATATAAGCGATGATGTGGAGAGATATAGAACAAATGAATGAAAAAAATGCAACGATAATAATGGAAAGAAGCCATTATTAGCTGTTTGCTCGGAGAGAATGAGAAGCTAGTGCGGCTTGGGTGGGGGAGGTAGAGTTACTTTAATTTTTACTTCGTTTAATGTTTTTAAATCATTCTGTATTTTGAATGTTATTTTGATAAATTTGTTTTAAATCCGACTCACTTTAGAGCCACTTTAAAAACTATTTAAATGACTCTCACAGGTTTAACTGTTGTAGATGGAGCTTTGCTTTCGAGGATAGTATTTCCCCAGTGCACCGTGAGGACTTAATGTTACTGAGATCCTGCCACAGAGTTTGGGAAATGTCAGAACAGGAAGACCAAAACCCAATAAATACAAGTGTGAGGAAATCACAGGCTGCAGATTCCAGGTCAGAGTTAGTATAATGTCGCCCATTGCTTTAGAAAGTGGGAGGCTTATATTGACATTTAATTTTACTGCTTAACTTGTACCATGCAACATAATTGTCCCCAAAAGCCCCGTGGTTCAGTTGTTGAGTGTCACAGACCTCTCTCAGTGCACAAATTACAAAAACTGATATTGGCTTGAAACAATCTAACTTTAGGTCACTTTCCAAGTCCACATAATTTTTTATGTTTTTATTTTTATTGGCCGACTACTGCATATTATTGCTTAACAAGACGTACTGGGAACATACCTCACCCAGAGATTTCTCCTTTATGTTCTTAAGTTTCAGAATTTTGTCAAACGCCATGGTAAGAGCAGCTCCTCTCAGCCTGGCAGCAGTGCGGTAGTTCAATGCCCAGGTCATTGCCAACGACCAGGAACGGACCACTTCGGTCAAAAACAGCCCAAGACTCAACAGCAAGCCATACTGCAGATTGGACTCATTCATTGCTGTATAATCCAGCAGACGTTTCACAAGAAAAGCCTAGTAAAGGAAAACACTTGTGTGAAAATGAAAATGTTTTCATCATTTGTTCTTCAAAAATTTGTAGAATATACATTTTTTGAAATTTGCATTGCTTAATTTACCATATTCCATTGAGTCAATCAGAACAATGTACCTACAATTGACTGAAGAAGGAAGTGGCAGTGTTTGCAAAACACACCTGAAAGTAAACAGTGGGAGTTTAATCACACCAAACCAGGAGAAAAACAGAAGAGATGCTCACATTGGAATACTTTGTGGTAATAATTTCATGACATCCAAAATACTTAGTTCCAACACAATTTACAATGCTGATGTCAATATTCTTTTTTTTTAAATATCATGTTAGGAATTTAACTCATTTTGAGGGGGACAATTTTATTGTATTTTCAAATCATCTCCAAAATCTCCAACTACAATAAAGCTACAATTATGCAAGAATGTAATGATTTGAACAAATGACTTCATTAATATAAATTAAATTTTATATGCTTTATCTACATCCTATAACATTACGGTATAAACCTACCAAAAATCCACTATGATAACAATTCATTCAATAAATTACATCACCATGGCAATGAGATTTTACAAAACGTTATGTATTCTGTAGATAATTGGATGCCTCAGAACATCTATAATAATAATAATAATACATAATAAACATTGCCATTTCAGTGCATGTAATGTTTTCTTTGGAAAATAATAATCTCAGAAGCAGAATATAATTCTCAAATTTTACTGTCAGAAGTAAGATGCTGTGTGACTTGGAGTCATTTCCAATAAAAAACACAAACCTGTGAGAATGCAATTCCATCACAAGCAAGAATGTAACACACTGTTCATTTAATTTCTTAACAGTTTTATTTGCACCAATTCCTTCCCATTCTATTTGCATCAATTCCTTCCCATTAAGAGAGAGGGCTAATCCTCTTTAAAGAAAAAACAATGCATGTTCAAATTTTTATTGCAGGGAAGTGAAACGAGTGGGGGGGGGGGAGAATTAAAAAAAAGGTAATACATTGTTTATTTGAAGTTTTTAAAACATGAATGCATTTTTGATTTGGGAGCAAGAAGGAACCCATGGTCAATTTTGCAAATTATTTTTTCCACAGGCATTCTTTAAAACATAAACGGAGATAAGTACAAATATTTCATGTTAGAAAAATGCTCAACTGCACAATTTTACACGCTCCAAGAACACAAGCACTTCAAGCTATTCAAGCTTTGACTAATAAAAGCTACAGCTTGTCACATTTTCGGCATGCATTTAATTTACTATGTCAGCTATGCGTAGCAATGTTACAACATTTTGAGATTTAAAAAATCAAGTCTGTAATCAGGTACCATCAGATAAAGCATAAAAATAAGTTGCATTTGACTTCCATATCTTCAGTATTAAAAAAGTTATGGCCATTTTCATACTCGGAAATTAGTATCTTGTTCCCTATTGCTTTTGCATTGACTTAACACAAAAGCTGTAATCGAGGACAGTCAAAAGCCCATAACTTTCTTAAAAATTAAGAAAACTGAATGAAATTTTCAGTTATTATAGATTGAAGCATTCTGAAACAAATATAAAACATCTTACTTGGGTGACCTGAAATTAAAGCATATAATTAGTTAATTACCTAATTGTAGTCAATTACAAATTTGACCGTTGTGACGGAAATAGTAATAAACACCCAGACTGCCTTGAAAATACAAAAATGTGATATTCTCAAGATCAGAACTTTAATATTATTGTATTATATGCTGTAAGTCCATAACACATAGGTAAATAAATTACAATTTCTAGCAATAGACCAAGTCTTTATGGAGAAGATCAGTTGCTAGCTGGTACAATGGCATATCATAATCAGTAGCATCATCATACTCCTCAGATTGTAATCAATAATCAACTCTGTACACCTTGTTTTTCCTCAACTTTTAAATGTTGGCATTGTAAACTACAAGTTTTTGCTCTTCAAACCACGCATGACATGTTGTAGGCGTTGAGGGCGTTAGAAGTCGCTTTTTATTTTATTCTAATTATTAAATTGTCTCGCGATTAAAACATTTTTTAAAATCAGGAACGGAAGTCGGATCGATTTTTCTTCGGCAGCTAGCAGCCCGAGGAAGTCCGCCTCCGACAGGCAGGAGAAAACGGCATTTTCATCCCGCCCCCCCCTTAAAGGCGCCAAAGTCGCGCACACAGCCAGTGGCAGAACTGCAGCACTGCCGAAGGTAAGTTTTGTAACATCGCTACGTAGTTTGAAATTATATTTGCCAATGGAATTGCTCTAAATTTATTTATAATTTATCAGACCATTTTAATCCTAATCGTGAAACATTAGGAATAATTTACGTGTCATACAAACAGTTCACTGCATATTGCTCATGATACTCGTTTGCTACCATTAATTTGCATAATGATGTCAGTCATCATAAACATTTGAACTTGTGTTCTGCCTACTGTTTATGCCGTATAATAGCATATTCTTTCAATACTTCTGTTGTAGCAGCGGCAAGATAAGTAATTAAACATAGCCACAGTAAGATGGTGTACAGAAATCCTGAAACAACATTAACTAGCCTACTTGGCAAACTATTACTATTCCATACAATAGGAATTGTATCTCCATCTCCATCTCAAATTCCAAACTTGCTTCAATAACTAATTTGTACAGTCAAAGTAAGCCATCTTCTTCTGATATTTTTATAGAGGTAAAACACAAGATCAAATTTGCATTGAAAAACAAATATATATATATATATATATATATATATATATATATATATATATATATATATATATATATAAATATTTAAAAATATAAATATATAAAAATATACACATCTTTTAAAATATGAGCAGTTCATCAATTGGTTCATTTTTTTTCAAAAACAGGCCAGAGCAGTTAAACATTTGTATGTATCACACAAGTGTTCATTTAAAAAATATCCAGTGTACAGAAAGCCAGAAAATAAGCATTCACTTGCACCCAAATATCAAAACTTTAGGCAATGATGGAGGATAATTTAAGGTAAACTTTTTAATAAAGATTTAGAAAGACATGAAACAGCTCTGGAGAAATTACAGAAACTGTTTGCGTCCATCAGTTCAATCATAGTCTCATTAATAGTGCCAATTTGCATGTTAAACTTAACTGCAGTCCCAGCATTTCTTTTTGATTGATTCACACAGGAGAATTGACCCTAGTTGGAAGCGCGTTGTGATGCTGAATCGCTCTTCTCATTTTCACTCTGTGGTGATTCCATCACGTTGCTCTTTTCAGCGTTGATTCGCCATATGAAAACTGTCCATTTCAAACTCCACTACATGAGTCACATGTGAAATAGCTGCTCTTGCCAAACCTCCAGTCAATGTTTTAGAGATCATATAAATACTTCTGTACGGACGTAAATTCCAGTGCAAGAATGAATTTGTAAGGATTCGGACCTTACACTTCAGCAGCTGTAAATAATGAATTAGTGAAGATACAAGGAAAGAACAATTCTCCTTTCATGAAGACCACAGTGGTGCTCAGACTGCACAAAGCATTCTAAAGGAAGACTGTAATAGAAGTGGCTTATGTTTTGGATCGAATCCCTGTGATCTGATACAGTGCATCAATTTGAAACCTCAACCATTCCTCTGCCTTCACAGATGCTGTCTGACCCACTAAGTTCGTTCAGAAATTAGTTTTTTGCTCCAGTTTACAGCATCTAGTCTCTTGTGCCTCCACTGTAATAGCAATATCTTAGATTATTCATCCGAAATTTTATCTGGAACTGTGCTGGCTCAGCAGCATCATGCAAGTCCTGTCCTAAATTTAAAATACAACTTTTGCCTTCTAAAAAATGTCCAAATTTTTCAACAATAAAAAGCAATAAAATTATTTTCCCACATCATGCATTGAATTATTTCCAAATCAAGCTCAGTAAAAACTTAATGGAGTTCAATGTTGCTCTAAAAGTATTTAAGGAATGATGAAACTAAGATTATCATCCATTAACTTGTAGTGAGAGGTAAGACAAATCCATTGTCTCTCTTTTTCATCAGTATTATTTTGCACAGAAATATTAATTTCTAACCAATATTAAACCTGGGAATAACTGCTGGTATAATAAAACAAAATGAAAAAGCTTTAAATGGCAATGTTAACATTACTATTTGTAATCACTACCTTACCTTAAAGCATGATGACCATTTGCGAATGACTTCTTATCTCATTCCAATGCACCTTTACATGGTAATCCTATGAATGCTAAGAATAGCTTCTGCTGTGCATTTCACGACAGAGAACTTTAGGTTGTAAATAAATTACACTGCTAATGTAGTGGGCACTTCTCTAAAGTAACTGATTGTCTCACCTCTTCCATATTATGTCCACCAACAAGAATCCTAAAGTATGACAATGAGATTGACTATCAGCAAGCCTCTAGCTCACGATCCTGGTTTTTAAAAACAACAATAATAACACCTAAAAACGAAATGTTCAGGTTTTCTTCCATGGCCTAACGAAAAGGTTTCCATGGATGTGATTTCAGCATTGTTTAAGATGGTTGCTATCTTTGCAGTAAAGATTTAGATTTTATAGATGTGTACAGGATAATGATAGGTTTAGTTAGAGTAGATAGGACGAGGCTGTTTCCATTTGTGGACAATTCAAGGACCAAGAGGCAGAAAATTCAGATATTGGCCTATGATCAGGAATTCACTGACATGAAACAGGAAACAATTTGTCCTGTTTCATGTCAGTGAAATCATGACTGACTTCACGAATAAGTGATTTGAATAATTGATTTGTTGGGGAAAGGAATCGGACTGATGTGGTTATTTACAGTGCCCTGTTTGGACAAAGACCCATCATTTATTTATTTGGCTCTGTACTCCACAATTTGAGATTTGTATTAGAAAAAAAAAATCACATGAGTTAAAGTGCACATTGTCAGATTTTAATAAAGGCCATTTTCATACATTTTGGTTTCACCATGTAGAAATTACAACAGTGTTTATACATCGTCCCCCCATTTCAGGGCACCATAATGTTTGGGACACAGCAATGTAATGTAAATGAAAATAGTCATGTCTAGTATTTTGTTACATTCCTTTGCATGCAATGACTGCCTAAAGTCTGCGATCCATGGATATCAGCAGTTGCTGGGTGTCTTCTCTGGTGATGCTCTGCCAGGCCTGTATTGCAGCCATCTTTAGCTTATGCTTGTTTTGGGTTCTAGTCCCCTTCAGGTTTCTCTTCAGCATATAAAAGGCATGCTCAATTGGGTTCAGATCGGGTAATTGACTTGGTCACTCAAGAATTGACAATTTTTTAGTTTTGAAAAACTCCTTTGTTGCTTTAGAAGTATGTTTGGGATCATTGTCTTGCTGTAGAATGAACCACCAGTCAATGAATTTTGAGGCATTTGTTTGAACTTGAGTAGATAGGATATTTCTATGTAACAGAATTTCTTTATACTACCATCAGCAGTTGTATCATCAATGAAGATAAGAGCCAGTACCTTCAGCAGCCATACATGCCCAGGCCATAATACCCCTACCATCTTGTTTCACAGATGAGGTGGTATGCTTTGGATCTTGGGCAGTTCCTTCTCTCCTCCATACTTTGCTCTTGCCATCACTCTGATACGAGTTAATCTTCATCTCACTGGTCCACAAGACCTTTTTCCAGAACTGTGGTTGTTCTTTTAAGTACTTCTTGGCAAACTGTAACCTGGCCATCCTATTTTTGTGACTAACCAGGGGTTTGCATCTTGCAGTGTAGCCTCTGTATTTCTGGTCTGTAAGTCTTCTGTGGATGGTCATTGACAAATCCACACCTGACTCCTGAAGAGTGTTTCTGATCTGTCAGACAGGTGTTTGGAGATTTTTCTTTATTATAGAGAGAATTCTTCTGTCATCAGCTGTGGAGGTCTTCCTTGGCCTGCCAGTCCCTTTGCCAGCTTACTGGTGCTCTTTCTTCTTAATGATGTTCCGAACAGTTGATTTTGGTAAGCCTAAGGCTTTATTCTTGTTTCTCAATCATAATGGCTTATTTGATTTTCATTGGCACAACTTTGGTCCTCGTGTTGATAAACAGCAATAAAAGTCTCCAAAGGTAATAGAAAGACTGGAGGAAAGACTAGATGCTCAGAGCTCACTTATACCTGCATTAAGGAGGCAATTAAACATACCTGAGCAATTACAAACTCCTGTGAAGCCATGTGTCCCAAAATGATGGTGTCCTGAAATGGGGGGGAACTATGTATAAACACAGCTGTATTTTGTACATGGTGAAACCAAAATGTATAAAAATGGCCTTTAATAAAATCTAACAATGTGCGCTTTAACCACATGTGATGTTTTCAATTACAAATCTCAAATTGTGCTGTACAGAGGCAAATAAATAAATGATGGGTCTTTGTCCCAAACATTATGGAGGGCACTAACTGGAGCAGAAGATAGCTAAAACATGATGGGCCAAGAAGCCTTCTTCTAAACCTCTACAATTTAATCTCTTACATTTATCTGTATTCTGGAAATGTGAAATACTTTTATTTTAATAAATATTTCCAGAATATTTTCACTAGTCGTATTTAATTTTATACTAAATGAAATTTTATATTCAACAAATCCAAACTACGGAACTTTTTAAAATGTTTATTAATTATGTTCAGCTATCATGCTGGTAAAGAGGATTTAGATAGAGATCTTAGCATTGGTAGTTTAAAAGTTTACAAAATGGACAGGGTAAAACAATATCGCAATATTAATTAATTGGATTGGGGGGAGAACGTATTCAAGTTTTTGTTCTTCAATATCCAACATTTTAATTTTGAACGAAGAAACAAAATCACAAGTATTTATCTCAACCACCGATTGCTCTGTTTTCCGATGCCATTGCAAGTTTAATGGCTTAATGAACTCTGTAGTGAAATGCACAAAATTCTTCTTATATTTAGGAAAGAATTGCACACTTTGTTTCAATTTCAAGAAACGTTAGATAGTTGTTGGAGGAATCAAACTAACCAATATAAAATTACACAATTAATAAGCAGTCATTTTTTTTACATATGAAAATAATTCAAGTAATTTGCTTTTCCCTATTTTTTCATTTTCAAATGCCAGTTAACAGCAAGCAATTTTCCCGAACCTTGAAACTGATCCAAGAGAATTCAACACCATTGTAAAAAGAAAGGTCAGAATCACAATTAAATTAGTACTCTTCAGTGAACTGGAATGGATTATGCAGAACTATGCATTACAATAAAAAAACATTTTATAACATAAAATGTTCAAAGCTTGAAACTTAGGTGTACCCTTCATCATATCTCTTTATAAAAATTCAACATGAGCAAACTATTAAGTTAGAATAAAATGCACCCTCCATTTCGACTGATTCCAGTTTCCTTTGTCTGTACACCAATATCAAATTGAAAAAGGATTGGTCTAGAGATTCTTCATATTTGCATCAACCCGGCTAGATCAACCCAAATGCACATGTGCAAACTAATTCACTTTCTTATAACAGAGCACTTTTCCTCAGTCTTAGCATCAAGCTATCAAGAAAAAGCAAATTCAGTAGAAATAAGTTGTTTTCAGTCTTCTGCTGTCAATAGAACTAATATAGTACAAGAACTATTCTATTCAATGTGCCATTTACAAAGCTCATAAATGTCAGTGAGTTATAGTTCTCTTGAGCCTCACTGGAATTTGACTTTAATGTTCTGGTCAAAACTGTTACCTTTACCCATTGCTAATGAAAAAAAAACTTTTCCCAACCAACAAATGAAAATTTATGCAAAGGGAAGACATTCTGAGGAGGCAAGAAAAAAAGACCGAAGTGTACTGCTTTTGATTTACATAAAAGGCAAAGTCTTGAAATCGATCCAACTGCAAAGATGTGGCTGAGACATTTTCTAATTACGTTCAAATTTTTGACTCACTAAAATAACCCACTAGTGTTATTTTGTCAAACACAATCCAGTAAACTAAAATGAAGTAATTTCTTAAAATGCTCATTTCAGTAAGAAATCAGATTCACTTTCATCAAACCACAGAAACACCCATTCCAAATAAGAATATTGCTTAGTGTGCAGGAAATTAGGTTAAATTAAATGTTCAATATTTTCTTTGTTACTCCCAACCTCAATTGGTTTTCTAATTTGGTTTGAAAGAAAATATTAAACCATTTCAAATAAACAACTGAAATCAAAGGTTATAGAATGTGCATTGCACAAATCATAATTGTATCCAAATTT
Source organism: Raja brachyura (assembly GCA_963514005.1). Next base: position 6,382,378 of record OY740794.1, on the reverse strand, counting down.
ACATTCATCTTTATAACAGCTTCATAGAGCAAGTCATGCCAGTATTTATCTATCTATCTATCTATCTATGAAAATGAGAATTTTGACTAAGGCCACTCCCAAAAACTAAATAATTTGCTCACTATCTCAAGCAACAGCCCCATATTATTTAAATATACACAGGAAATTTGTTAAAACTGGCCTTAAGTTCTTCAGATCAGTGACACTTAACTAACATCCCAACACCACCACCACCCCACCATGAAATAAAATTACCTTGAAACCTCTTCATCTTACTGTTCTTTTCCCATAACAAGTAAATATTTAATCCTACTTCCAATTATGCAAACCAGATAGATCACCCATTTTAGTTTTCCAAACCCTAAACTTCACACATTTCCTGCCAAAATACTGCCAGGTCCTTCTTGTTTCATTTCCCAGCTTCCAGCTTCCCCACCCCAGTAAAATTGATACATACTGTACTACATATTTCTGGAGAGAGCAGCTTTCTGCTGGAGGAGATTCCTTTTCCACAGAACTTTAAAGATGTCCTTCCAGAGCAAAAACAACATGGTTAGAAGATTCAGTTCAAGTGACTACACACATTCACACACACACGCACGCAATTAACACAAACATTCACAGAGAGCATCAGCAAGTCAAAGAAAATAAGCATTCTGATGTATACATTATGCCTCTTTAAATATTTCCAATCAAAATTCAATCAGACATAGCTCTATTATTTATTTCCTGCAGTAATAATTTATCATGCTCCAAGAAGGTATTCCATATATTGCATCAGAAAACAATCACACTTCAAAACTCAAATGAACCTATACTTAAAAATATGATGATTTTGTTTTTTTGTTTTGGTTGATTCTAGAGAAAAGATTTACTCAGATACTCCAAAAGCAATGCTCCTGGATAAGGAAGCAAGAAATGTTACAACTAATGAAAATGGATTAACATCACACTTCTACTAGTTTAACACAATTCAGAAACAGTTACCCGCCATCTTATATTCTGACGTTTTTTGAGTTTTTTTGTATAAACGTCAAGAAACATCTTTCCAATGATACCTTGTCATTGGCTTTAAAAACAGACACAAAGGAAAGCTGTACAACTTAAAAGATTGAATCAATTAGATAGCTGTTAGTTTTCATCCATGCTTTTACCTTCATCCCAACAACGTATTCCTTGGACCCTTACTAATGTACCATTAATCACTTACTTCAGTGCAGAGACAATTATTCTGAAGCAAAGTCATAAAGAATGAAAGAGGAGAGCTATACTCGTGATGCATACCAGTGTTAGGAAGCTTTTATCCTCTCTTCCCTACCAAAAAAAAGACCATGAAAGTTAATGGAAATTCATAAGTCATAGATAACTTACTGGTCCGCAGAAGCCAGCCACCATTGTAACCATCAAGCAGATCACAGAGATGACCAGCCTTGTCTGGCAAAACCTCCAAATCACTCTGTTTAGTGAGGCATTTTCCTGGCCACATTCTTTCAATTCTGTTTGCCACAGCCGTTCTAATCTGGAGAAAAGCAATATATATTGAATTTGAAGACACAAGCAAGAGCTCAATGAAAGAAATGTTTCCCAGTCACTCAAATTTCCATTATTAGGACTTTATTATTCCTGGTGCAGCTCTATAGGACTTTGGTTAAGCCACATTTTGAGTATTACTTGCAGTTCTGGTCGCACCATTACAGGAAAGATGTGGAGGCTTTAGAGAGGGTGTAGAAGAGGTTTACCAGAATGTTGCCTGGTTGGAGGGTTTCAGTTACAGGGAGAGGTTGAATAGACTTGGATTGTTTTCTCTGGAACATCGGAGCTTGAGGGCAGCCAATAGAAAATAAAAGTATGAAAGGCACAGGTAGACAGTAAGAACCTTTTTTTCCCCCAGGGTGGAAATGTCCAAAACTAGAGGGTATAGCTATACGGTTTGAGGCAGAAATTTTAATGGAGAAATGTGGGGCAAGGGCCTGGAACACACTGCCAGAGGTGGTGGTAGAGGCATACAATAGTGGCGTTTAAGAGGCTTTTGGATTGGTACATGGAAGCGCATCGGATGAAGGGATATGGATCACGTACAGGCAGATGAGATCAATTTTAACTTGGCATCATGATTGCTGAAAACATTGTGGGCCGAAGGGCCCATTTCTGTGCTGTACCGTTTGTGTTCTACGACAACAAAGAAATTAACCCAGCCAGCGAGAGGAAAATATTTCAGTAGCACAAAAGCAATAAGCACATTATAACACATGCAAGATTTCAGTTTTTGGTGAAGTTTGAACATTTCTCATTGCTTTTAACAGTGGTTTGCCACCATTGAAAATTAGGGTAATAAAAGATTTTTATTATTTATACAAATCGGATGATTTAGATAATTTAGACATCTTTGAGGAATTGGTAGCTAATTTCCTACAAATGCAGTCCAGTAGTCATAATTAATTATCATCAAGATTTAGTTCACTGTAGAAAGTATGTAACAAATTACTTCTTACGCACTGAAGGAGGCCATTCAGCCCATAAAATTTACAGGTGACACCAAGATTCCTGGCATCGTGGACTGCGAGGAAGGCCATCAAAGTACACAGCAAGATATATATCGGCTGCAGAAATGGGAGAAATGGCAGATGGAGTTTAATCCATGCACATGCGAGATGTTGCACTTTGGGAAGTCGTAATGAAGGGGAAAATATACAATTATTGATATAATCTTTAACAGCATTGATTCACGGAGGAATCTTGGGGTCCTGGTCCATAACTTCCTGAAAGTTGCAACTCAAGTAGAGTGGTAAAAAATGCATATGATATGCTTGGTTTCATGCATCAGGCATTGAGTATAAGACTCAGGAAGTCATGATACAACTTGATAGGACTTGAGTTAGGCCGTATTTGGAGCATTACGCGCAGTTCTGTCGCCCCATTATAGAAAGGATGTGGAGGCTTTGGAAAGACTGCAGCGGAGGTTTGCCAGAGTTATGCCTGTAGTAGCATATAAGGGAGAGGTTGGAAAGGTTGCAGGAGGTTGGAATGCTGGAGTTTGCAGAGTAACCTTATAAAAGTATCGGAAAGTATGAGGGGCAAAGATTCGGTTCACAGTCAGAACTTTTTTCAAATCGAATACTAGAGGACATAGCTTGAAGGTGAGAATAGCAAAGTTTAAAGGAGATGCGCGGAGTACGTTTTCTTTCTCCCCAAGAGGATGGGAAGTGCCTGGAATGTGCTGCCGAGGATGGTTGTTAAGGCAGATACAACAGTAGCATTTAAGAGACTTTTGGATAGGCCGGGAACGGAGGGATAATGGATCATGTGCAGGCAGATAAGAGATTGTCTTGGCATCGTTTTTGTCATGGACATTGTGGGCCAAAGGGCCTGTTCTTGCACTGTACAATACTACGTTCTGCAAATCCTAATAGAACAATTCTATCCCCCCCATCCTTATTTACCTGTAGCTATCCAATTTATTCCCTTTCACATATCCATCAGTAACCCCAACCCCTTTTGCTTGCATAGTTATTATGACAGAGCTCAGCACAGTGCAGAAAAACAGCAGAATGACTAACTGTGTCAATGTCGCTTGGGTATTTGCTCAACACTATTTCATAAAGGATTAGAGATATTTTTCTCCATTCATTAAGATTACACAAATGTATGAAATTTCTATTTGTTGTTCCATTGATTGCAATGAAAATAATAAGGGAGAAATGTACTCTAGCACACTACTGTTGAGATAACAATGATGAAAATAATTCCTTAAATACGGATCAGTCGTCGTTGAAATGTCAACTGCTTCTGACTCCACAGTATGGATATTTATGCTTTTGATCCACCTTTCCTAACAATTCAAAGGATGAAAGTTATGAAATGCCATTACTTCCTTGGTTATATTTCCTTTATTCAATTTACAACACAATATCAGCCTGGTCTCACAGGTGAGGTTGGTGTATGAATTACTTATTCACATTATATTTGCTCAGAAAGCAGTTTATATTCAAAGAAAATTGAGGTACAATATCTGCAAAAACAAGGCAATTTTTCCAGAGGAAAAAAAAACAAAATAGTGGAGCATGGTAAACTCCATGAAGTTAATTCCAGTCATTTTGGAAGCACAGTGGCTCAACGGTAGAGTTGCTGCCTTACAGTGCCAGAGACTCGGGTTTGATCCTGACTATGTGTGCTGTCTGTACTGAGTTTAAACATTCTCTCTCTATCAGTGGGGGTTTTCTTTGGGTGCTCCAGTTTCCTTGCACATTCCAAAGACGTGCAGGTTTGTAGGTTAATTGGCTTCTGTAAATTGTCCACAGTGTGTAGGATAGAATTAGTGTATGGGTGAACGCTGGTCGTCGCAGTCTTGGTAATTGAACGTGGTGAGGAAAAGCACTTCAATATTTCTGAAGAAGGATATCTACCCGAAAAGCCACCCATTCCTTCGGTCCAGAGATGCTGCGTGATCCGCTGAGTTACTCCAGCATTTTGTGTCTACCTTCAAGATTTCATAATGTACTTTTTAAAATAGGTGTGCAATTAGGTCTGACAAATGGCAAAGAGAATACTTGCTGTTTGTTGAGAAATTAAAGCTAGTCTGAACAGTGGATGGACTTCAAAAAGGTGTGATGTTTTAAAAATAAACATACCATTTGAACACAGCGATATTCAAATTTACATCTCATCTGAAACTGTGGCACAGCCATCGGAGTTGATGCCTCATAAAGGTTCAAAGGTCTTTTATTGTCACGTGTACCAACTGAGGTACAGTGATAGCTCCAGCAACTCGGGTTCGATCCTAATCTCTAATGGGCCTGTGTAGAGTTTGTATGTTCCCCATTATTGTGTGGATTGGTATATTCAATGGGAATTGTAAATAGTTCCTAGTTCGTACGCAAAAGAAGAATCTGGGGGAGGGTTGTGGACAGTTAGAAAATTAGTTTATAGGATTGAGAATACAAATGGGATTAGCATTGGATTAGTGCAAGTGAGGACAGTGTGGACTCGAAGAGCACGTTTCCATGCTGTGTCTCTCTAATTTTGCTGAAAGACAGCACTTTGATATTGCACCGCGTCATTATGTGCAGGCTAAAATATTTTCATATCCTGTATGATATAAAATGGAGAATGACAAAGGAAATTATGCATGATGAAATATCCTATTTCAGAGGGAAACTACCTATCCTACACGAGAGCTTTGTCATATTTTGTTGGCAAAACGTGATATGCGCATTATTTCAAGATAAAGCTTCAAGACATTTTGTTAATGGACATTATTAAATGAACTCTGGAACACAAATGAATACATTTGCCCAACCCACTGAACAACCATAGTGAAATTTCTTCAACTATGAATTCTCCACTTTTATGGAGTAAAAAGGGGAACACAAACTTAAGTTTGCAATAAAAAGACGAAAGGATTGAAGAGTTGTGAATCGTTAAGCTGGAGGAGGGAATGTTGGGGAGGGCAAATTAATAATATTAATATAATATCAATGGGGTTAGTTAGCGCGTGTGCGGGGGGGGGGGGTAGTTAGTGTGTGTGATGCCGCATGCTGCCCCTCCCTCCCCGCAACCGCACGTTGGGGGAACAGACCCAACGGGTCTGCACTTGGTCTAGTCATATATAAAAATCTTATGCCTATCTGCAGCTTTATATAAAAAAGTACCTGGATATTCAAACTACATCATAAACATATTCAGAGGTCAGCACAGATTTTGATTCTCGACATACTAACATGCCTGGTCACATGACACATCAAGATAGCAATATTTCATATCTACAAAAGCTCCACATGAACATAGGAGAAAATCTATAATAGCACAATAATTAGTCTAGGCAATTCCAATACAATTGCTTTGAGATCATACTCATACCTTCTACTATTGAGTTCAGAAGATTCATATTTTGACAAAGGCCAAACATCTTCCAACAGAAGCTGCCCTTTTTTATAAGCCGTAAATGCCAAAGTTGTCATCCAACTGAATGTCATGAAGGAAAAGAAGCCCGCATTGTCCACAGGATGCTGTTGTCTACATTTATAGGAAAAGACAAATAGTAATTATGGAACTAAACACATGGATGTAATTATCAGATCCAATTCCCCTTTTGAAAATTACTTTCACATGCTCTTGAGGATGAGGTGGCATCTTAAGTCTGCCTTCCTCGTTGGTTCATAGGCTTTAACATTTTTACTCTGAAAGCTGCGTCACAAGCAGCCAGGGTGGCGAAGAATGATTTTCACACACTGGACTTATCAGTCATCCAGTATTACGTTGTAGTCGTACAAGTTGTTAGTGAGACAACACTCGCGGTATATTGATCAGTTTTGGTCACGCTGTTACAGGAAAAAAGCCATGAAGGTAGAAGGAGCGCTAGAAAGATTGATTGGGATTTTGTCAGGACTCAAGGTACTGAGTTATAGGGAGAGGTTGGAAATGTTAGGATTTTGTTCCTTGGAGCATCGGAGACTGGGTGATATTATAGAAATGCATAAAATCATGAGAGGAATAGATAGGGTGAATGCAGAGTCTTTTTCCTCGAGATGGGGAATGATGAACTAGAGGGCATGGGCATAAGGAGAGAGGGGAAAGATTTAACAGGTATCTGAGGGGCATTTTTTGTTGTTGCATACATGTGATGGTAAATATATGGAATGAGCTTCCCGACGAAGTAAAGGCACAAGGAACTGCAGATGATGGTTTACAAAGTGCTGGAGTAACTCAGGAGGTCAGGTGGCATCTTTGGAGAAAGTGGCTGGATGACGTTTCGAGTTGGATTCCTTGTTCAGAGAACCGTAGGAGGGGGAGAAAGCTGGATAGGAGAAGAGAATGAGACAAAGTCTGCCAAGTGATAGGTGGATACAAGTGGGGGAGAGGGGTTGATTGGCAGGTGGGTGGAAAGGCTAGAGCTAAAAAGGAGGCAAAAAGAGACAAAAGAATGTAAGGGGAGAAGGGTTGGGAAGTCTGAGGAAGGGATATAGGTGGAGGGGGATGGGAGATGGTAGGGAAAGTGGGTCTGGATAGTGGGAGTAATTAGTGTGCACTTGGGTGGGGTATGGGAAAGAGAGGTGGAAAACAAAAGGTGGGGGTTGTTATCCTAAAGTTGGAAAATTCAATGTTCATACCAATGGGTAGTAAGCTACCTGAGCTGATATGAGGTGCTGTTCCTTCACTTTGTATGTGGTAACATTCTGGAATGAGGGAGACCCAGCACAGAAAAGGTGATATGGGAATGGGGCAGGGCCTAGGCAGACCGAATGCAAGTGATCAGCGAAATGGTCACCTCGTCTACACTTGTTCTCACCAATATAAAGGGGGCCAACTGCAGGAGCATCAAATGCAGAAGCAGTGGTTAGAAAGGGTTCCCATGCTCCATTAACCAGAAATTATAATACCCTGTAATATTAATATAAATATCCAACATATGGAATATACCACAGTTTGATCCTGAGCATGCCGAATTATGTTTTGCATAATTAGTATCAATGGGAAATATTGAAAAAGAACAGAAGACATTCCATTGAACATACTTGCTGAGATTTGATGGAGAGGAAATTACAATTCAACCAATTTTAAAAAATGTGATGTAAAAGCATTGTTATAGATTTTCCCTTGAATTCTAGCTACAGTAAATATCAACTTTCACTCTGCCCTGAAATCTAAGATTTAAACAAATGGACCAAAAAAAGTTAAGAAATGTGGATGTGTTCAGTAAATACCGGGAGGTGTTTTATTTTACTTCGGAGTCACGTGACCCCGCCAGCATGCATGCGCTACGTTTGTCACAGTCAAACAGCTAATCTCTGACAGGTACTACATGGCTTGCATCGATCTAAAAGATGCATACTATTCAGTACCAATACACAAGGATCATCGTAAATATCTGAAATTTGTCTGGATGGGACAGCTTTGGCAGTATAAGGCCTTACCCAATGGGCTATTATCGGCACCCAGGCTGTTTACCAAATTGTTAAAACCAGCTTTAGCATATTTGAGGAAACAAAACCATATTGTTATGGTCTTCTACCTTGATGATATTCTCATTGTAGGGGAAAATTTAGAGCTGGCTACATTGGCAGTATCAGCCACAAAGCATCTTTTTCAAAAGCTGGGATTTATCATTCATCCAGATAAATCAAAATTGAGACCCTCCATTACCATGGATTATTTGGGGTTCACTATCAATTCTGTTCAAATGTCTATCACCTTGCCACCAAACAAAGTGGCAGACTTGACGGAAGCATGTAAAAGCCTCACTAGCATCAGAAAACCATCCATTCGGCAAGTAGCCAGAGTAATTGGGAAACTAGTGGCTGCATTTCCAGCAGCACAATTTGGACCACCCCATTACCAAAATCTACAAAGAGCAAAAATATTAGCTCTTAAAACTCATGCAGGCCATTTTGATAGGCCTATGGAACTACCAGGGAAAGCAAAATTAGAGTTAAATTGGTGGATAGACAATATTCAGCATTGTTCTAACCCCATCACTATCACGAATCCCTCGGTAACATTACAGACTGATGCCAGTGTAAAAGGTTGGGGAGCAACTAATACCACCACTAGTTGTGGTGGCGGATGGAGTGCACAAGAATTAACCCTATTTGGAGCACTAGGGATGAATTATCTAGAAATGCTGGGAGCACTTCATGGACTCCGGGCCTACTGCTCAGACACGCACCATTTGCATGTATGATTACAGATTGATAATACCACTGTGGTGGTCTATATTAATCATATGGGTGGAATAAAGTCGATATCATGTGATGAATTGGTTAATAATATCTGGCACTGGTGTTTTGAAAGGAATATTTGGATCTCAGCCACTTACCTTCCAAGCAAGCTAAATACAGTGGCGGACACCAGGTCACGCAAATTCAACGACAACACCGGTTCGGAAAGTGTTTGCCGATACTATGGAACGGTATGGGACACCAGATATCGACCTATTTGCATCCAGATCAAATCACCAACTACCAACATATGTTGCTTGGGAACCAGACCCTGGGGCAGCAGCTATGGACGCTTTCTCGCTGCATTGGGGGGATTTGTTTTTCTATGCATTTCCCCCCCTTCAGCCTCATCAGTCGGGTATTACAAAAAATCAAACAAGACTCCGCCACATGTATCCTGGTTGTTCCCGACTGACCGACCCAACCATGGCTCCCAGTAGTACAAAATATGGCCGCAGAACCCTGCATTCGGATCAACAAACGTCCAAGTCTTTTGGTACACCCTGTGACAGGGGAAAGTCATCCGTGCCATGACCGAATAAACCTTATGGTTTGCAGATTCTGAACAGGCCATTTCTGGACTACGGACTCTCCGACAGGATGATCGTACAAGGCATTGGTGAGACCAATTCTAGAGTATGGTGTACAATTTTGGTCGCCTAATTATACGAAGGATGTCAACAAAATAGAGAGAGTACAGAGGAGGTTTACTAGAATGTTGCCTGGGTTCCAGCAACTAAGTTACAGAGAAAGGTTGCACAAGTTGGGTCTTTATTCTTTGGAGCACAGAAGGTTAAGGGGGGACTTGATTGAGGTCTTTAAAATGATGAAAGGGATAGACAGAGTTGACGTGGATAAGCTTTTCCCATTGAGGGTAGGGAAGATTCAAACAAGAGGGCATGACATGAGAATTAAGGGACAGAAGTTTAGGGGTAACATGAGGGGGGACTTCTTTACTCAGAGAATGGTGGCTGTGTAGAATGATCTTCCTGCAGAAGTGGTGGAGGCAGGATCGTTTTTAACACTTAAAAGTAAAGTGAATAGGTATATGGACGGGAAGGGAATGGAGGGGTATGGTCTGAGTGTAGGTAGATGGGACTAGGGGAAAATAAATGGTCGGCATGGACTGGAAGGGCCAAGAGGGCCTGTTTCCGTGCTGTAATTGTTATATGGTTATATTGTTATATGGTTATAAATGTCATCACAGCGTCGTGCAGGGAGTCCACCAGAAGACAATATCTAACATAAATGAGGAAATGGGAAGTGTTCTGCACCAGAACGAATACTTCATACGACACAGCCGCCATCACTGAAGTGCTGGAGTTCCTCGCTACCCTCCATTTTGATGAGGGATTGAGCTACAGTGCCATTAATTGTGCCCGCAGTGCCCTTTCCAATTACCTGGGCCGAGGGTGTGATCACCTGGCTGTGGGATCACACCCACTGGTATCTAAACTGATGAGGGGTATAGTTAATTCAAATCCCCCCAGGCCCAGATACACCCATACATGGGACATAGGCATAGTACTGACTATGCTTCGAGGATGGACACCTATATCGGGACTCACACTGGATAAATTAACCTATAAAATGGTTATGTTAATGGCACTTGTAACAGCACAACGGGTCCAGTCCTTACATAAACTAAGTATGGACGCCAGGTATATCACTAATGGCAAGATAACCTTCCTTATACAGGGGTTACTTAAACAGGATAGACCCGGATCAACTGGCCAAAAATTAGAATTTCTGGCCTATCCTGCAGATTGTCGGCTCTGCATCGTGACAAATATATTGCGATTATATAGAGGTCACCAAGAGTCTCAGGGGCATGGAGAGGGCTTTACTCATTAGCCACAAACGCCCTCACCATAAGGTCATCGTACAAACCATTTCCAGATGGTTAAGGGTGGTATTGGGTGCAGCGGGGGTGGACACTAATATTTTTAAATCTCACTCCACCAGGGCTGCATCCACATCGGCGGCAAGTTCCAATGGAAGATGGAAGTTCCAATGGACCACATCCTTGCAACAGCGGGTTGGAGTAATGAACGGACTTTTCAGCGCTTCTATTATAAACCCGTGGCCACTCCCTGGACATTTGCGGGAAAAAAATTTAAGTTCTGTTTCATGATTTACCCCAATGTACGGGCATTATTATTTTAGGTATGAAATAAATACCTTTTTTGTTTTTCGGCACAGTTCATGTCTGAAATACGTTACACCCTCCATTTCCTAGCATGGCAGTGTGTGAGCATGGACTCGTTCCAGGGCATGAAATCACAGAGCTTTGAAATCTTCACGTAGTCACTCACGTGACTCCGAAGTAAAATAGCAAGATTAAATGAGAACTTACCAGTTTGAAGTTTGATCTTTATTGTATGAGGAGTTACGATGAGGGATTACATGCCCTCCGCTCCCAAACCCTCTATTATAAACGTCAACTGGTATATAAGTTCTCTCTTTATCTTACTATGTTAGTCAACTTTGGTATCTGTGTTTTCATACCACTGCTTTGAAGAATGTCGCGCATGAGTGCTGGCGCGGTCTTCACGTAATCTATCATCATAACTCCTCATAAAATAAAGATCAAACTTCAAACTGGTAAGTTCTCATTTAATCTTACTATTCTATTGCAAAAATATTTCTAAACTAGCATTAAATAAACCACTCACTTGGTGGAGCTGCGAATGGGCTTTAACAGGTGTAAACATTGGTGATACTTTCCCTTCTGTTTTTCTTCATCCAGGATCTGTATACAGGAATGCGTTGAAACATCCAATGACAGGCCTTCCACCCGGCCTGCAGTTTCCAAAGCATTTTCACACAACTCTCTTTTCTGTTATAATGAAATGGGTGGGGGTGGGGAAAAACAAAAGGGAAATATATCAACAAAGCAGTTAAATATTTGGAAACCCACAGTTACTATCTTTAGCACTGATCTCAAATGTTGTTCCCTCGCCACAAATTTCTATTCTGTCTCTGGCCACTTTCTCAGACTGCTCAATGTTCCATTTCACTGTGAACTGTGCTTCAGATCATATATTATTTCCATAACCAGATCACTTTTATACATGTGTAGGAACAGCACCTCATATTTTGCTTGGGTAGCTTATACCCCAGCGGTATGAACATTGACTTCTCCGACTTCAAATAGTCCTTGCTTTCCCTCTCTCTCTCCAGCCCTCCACCTTCTCTCACAAGTCTTACTGTCTCTGACTACATTCTATCTCTGTCCCGCCCACATGCCTGACATCAGTCTGAAAGGTCTCGACCCGAAACGTCACCCATTCCTTCACTCCAGAGATGCTGCCTGTCTCACTGAGTTACTCTAGCATTTTGTCTACATTAACTCAAATGATTGCTTGTAATGTTTTTGCTCAGCTTCCCACCTTTGACACTCCCTAAATTTCAGCTCATCTAAAGGTCTACTGCTCATAACTTGCACTGTCATTGTTATCTAGCACTTTTAAGCTCGTTGATCAATGTAAGCAAGAGATCAGCAATACATTTTAAAATTGCTCTCCACTGTTCAGATCTATCCATGCCTTCTCTTAAGTTCATAAGTTATACGACCATCAAGTTTACTCCGCCATTCAATCGTGGCAGATCTATCTTTCCCTCTCAATCCCATTCCCCTGCCTTCTCCTCATAATCCCAGACACCCGTATTAATCGAGATTCTGTCAATCTGCTTCTTAAAAATACCCAATGACTTGGTAATTAGTTCCACAGATTCACCACCGTCTGACCCGTTTCCTTTCTATAGGTAGGTCCTTTTATTCTGAGGCTATGGCTCGTGGAAAATCCTCCCCATATCCAGTCTATCCAGACCTTTCACTAAGTTTCGGTAAGTTTCAATGAGGTCTTCTCTCATCCTTCTAAACTCCAGCGGGTACAGGCCCAGTGCCATCAAACGCTCATCATTGCTACTGGACCCCAAGAAAGGGATTTTGTAAAGGAACTGAAGGAAATCTACATTAGGCAGGAAATGGTGTTGGATAGACTGATGGGATTGAAGGCTGATAAATCCCCAGGGCCTGATGGTCTGCATCCCACGGTACTTAAGGAAGTGGGTCTAGAAATCGTGGATGCATTGGTGATAATTTTCGAATGTACTATAGACTCAGGATCAGTTCCTGTGGATTGGAAGGTAGCTAATGTTATCTCACCTTTTAAGAAAGGCGGGAGAGAGAAAAGCACCTTTCTCCACCCCTCCTCACCTTCCACCTACGTTTCCTCCTCTAGCTTCACAATTAGTAACTATTCAATTATTTTGTCTCATAGCTTCTGTCTTTTCATCTCTGGACTTTGTCCAACCATCTGCCTGTCACTGGTATCCACCTATAATAGACAATAGGAGGAGTAGGGCATTCGGCCCTTCGAGCCAGCACCGCCATTCAATGTGATCATGGCTGATCATCCCTAATCATTACCGCGCTCCTGACCTCCCCATATCCCCTGACTCCGCTATCATTAAGAGCCCTATCTAGCTCTCTCTTGAAAGTATCCAGAGAACCGGCCTCCACTGCCCTCCGAGGCAGAGAATTCCACAGACTCACAACTCTCTGTGAGAAAAAGTGTTTCCTCATCTCCGTTCTAAATGGCTTACCCCTTATTCTTAAACTGTAGCCCCTGGTTCTAGACTCCCCCAACATCGGGAACATGTTTCCTGCCTCACGCTAGTGTCCAAATCCTTAATAATCTTATATGTTTCAATATGATCCCCTCTCATCCTTCTAAACTCCAGATTGTACAAGGAACTGCAGATGCTGGTTCAACCCAAAGATGGACACAAAATGCTGGATTTGTCAGTGGATCAGGCAGTATCCCTGGAGAACTTCGATAGGCAACGTTTCAGGTCCGAACCCTTCTTTACTAATGTGGAGGTGGGCAGGGAAGAATGCTGGAAAAGAGAGGCATGACAGAGTACGCTGGCAACAGGCGAACATAGGCAAGGGGATTATTTGATAGACTGACCAATACACAACTGCCAGAGATAAGACAGGTGTGGGCCCAAGGCGATAAAGACGGGAACTGTTAAGCTCAGGGATAGAAAGGTTGTGTATTATGTATCTATTGTAAACGGTACAAGTGGAGGTGGGGGGGGGGGGGGGAATCGGTGAGAGGACAGGCAGGTTTCCAGGGAGGTAAAAGGAGACAGAGGAGAGGAAAGCCTGCCGCATCTTCAACCGTATCGTCCTCGAACCCCACACTGCCCGCTTCCACCTGCTTCCCAAAATTCGCACAAACTGCCCTGGCAGACACATTGTTTCTGCCTGCTCCTGCCCCACTAAACTCATCTCCACATACTTTGATTCTCTCCTATCCCCCATCATCCAATCCCTTCCAACCTACATCCATGGCACCCCACATGCCCTTCAACTCTTTAATATCTTTCAGTTTTTCAACCCCCTGTCACTCATCTTTACCAAGGATGTCCAGTTCCAGCTCCATGCCCCACCAGGGAGGTTTCTTCCTTGCACATAAAATGCTGAATTTGTCAGTGGGCAGGCAGTATCCCTGGAGAACATGGATAGGTGACTTTTCGCACCCTAATCCTTCTTCTGATTAATGGTGGGTAGCGGGGGTGAGGCAGGGGTGGGGGGGGGGGGGGGGGAGAAGAGTGCTGGAAAAGAGGTACAGGACCAACTGTTTCTCCCCGACAGCGACAACTGCAATGGGGCTGCCTCCTGCACCTGTACAGAACTGGTGGACTTCACCACTAACTTTCATGCTGCCCTTAATTTCTATCGCTGACACCTCCCTCCCTTTCTTTCTTGTGACCTCTGCCTCCATCATAGGAGACAGACTACTGACATCTCTGATTGACATCTATTACAAACCTATCGACTCCCAGTTATCATGACCTCACTTCTTCCCACCCTGCCTCTTCCAAAGATGCTATCCCCTACTCTCAATTCCTCCGTCTATGCCGCATATGCTCCCAAGATGAGGTTTTCCATTCTAAGACATCCAAGTTATCCCCCCAAAAGATGGACCCCTCATCCACATCTCTTCTGTGTCCCGTAGTTCTGCTCTCGCTCCCTCTCCCCCTAGTCGCAACAAGGATAGAGCCCCCCTAGTTCTCATCTTTCACCCCACCAGCTTCGACATCCAACATATCTTCCTCCGCCATTTCCATCACATGCAACGTGACCCCACCACTGGTCACATCTTCCGATCGCCATTATTTTACGCCTTCCGCAGAGATGGCTACATCCACAACTCCTTGGTTCACTTACCCCTTCCCATCCAAACCACCCCTTCACCAGGTACTCTCCCCTGCAAATGCAGGAGATGCAACACCTGCTCTTATACCGCCTCCCTCAACTCCATCCAGGGACCTCGACAGTCCTTCCAAGTGAGACAGAGATTCACATGCACCTCCTCTAAAGAGTTATTCCAACTTTTTGTATCTACCCACCAATAACTTGCTGGGCTTTGCCTGCCCTTCCTCTCTTCCAGATTTCTTCACCCTCCACAACCCCTATCAGTCTGAAGAAGGGTCCAAAACGTTACCTATACATGTTCTCCAGCTATCCATGTTCTACCTGAACCGCAGAGTTACTCCAGCATTGGTGTACTGGACTACCCTTAACAAAGCAAAGGCCAAGAAATCACACCAACTCCCCTACTTCCTTAGAAGGCTTAGGAAGTTCAGCATGTCCCCAACAGCTTTCACCAATTTCCACCGTTGCTCTGTAAAAAACATTTCTTTAGGATGCATCAAAGCATGGTTTGGGAACAGCTCCGGTCAAGACTGCAAGAAATTGCAGGGAATTATAGTTTAGAGTTTAGAGATACAGTGCAGAAACAGGCCCTTCAGCCTACCAAGTGCCGATCAGCGATCTCTGCACACTAGCACTGTCCTACACACTAGGGACAATTTACAATTTTACCAAGACAATTTACTTACAAACCTGTACCTCTTTGGAGTGTGGGAGGAAACTATAGATCCCGGAGAAAATTCATGTAGGTCACAGAGAGAACGTACAAACTCAGTACAGACAAGCACCCGTAGTCAGGATCAAACCTGGGTTTCTGGTGCTGTAAGGCAGCAACTCGACCACTGCGCCACCATGCACCATTGTGGACACAGCCCAGACCATCACACAAACCAAGTTCCCTTGCATTGAGTTTAAGAAGGAACTGCAAATGCTGGAAAATCGAAGGTGGACAAAATGCTGGAGAAACTCAGCGGGTGAGGCAGCATCTATGGAGCGAACAGGCAGTGTTTCGGGTCGAATCCCTTCTTCAGACTGATGTGAGGTTGGGGGGGCGGGAAGAAGAAAGGAACAGGAGAAGCTAGTGGGCTTAGGGGGAGTTGAGAAGGGGAGGAAAAAGTAGGGACTATCTGAAATGAGAGAAGTCAATGTTCATACCGCTGGGGTGTAAACTGCCCAAGCAAAATATGAGGTGCTGCTCCTCCAATTTACGGTGGTTCTCGCTCTGGCCATGGAGGAGGCCCAGGAGAGAAAGGTCGGATTCGGAATGGGAGGGGGAGTTGAAGTGTTGAGCCACCAGGAGATCAGGTTGGTTATTGCGAACCGAGCGGAGATGTTCTGCGAAGCAATCGCCAAGCCTACGCTTGGTCTCACCGATGTAGAGCAGCTGACATCTAGAGCAGTGGATGCAATAGATGAGGTTGGAGGAGGTGCAGGTGAACCTCTGCCGCACCTGGAAAGACTGCTTGGGTCCTTGAATGGAGTCAAGGGGGGAGGTAAAGCGACAAGTGTAGAATTTCTTGCGGTTGCTCGGGGAGGGGGTGGTTCAGGTGGGAAGAGACGAATTGACCAGGGAGTTACGGAAAGCAGGTGGAAAGCAGACAGGGGAGGAAATGGGAAGATGTAGCCAGTGGTGGGATCCCATTGGAGGTGGCGAAAATGTTGGCGGATTATTTGTTGTATGTAACAGCTGATGGGGTGGAAGGCGAGGACAAGGGGGACTCTGTCCTTGTTACGAGTGGGGGGGATGGGGAGTGAGAGCAGAGTCACGGGGTATAGAAGAGACCCTGGTGAGAGCCTCATCTATAGTGGAAGAGGGGAACCCCTGTTCCCTGAAGAATGAGGACATCTCCGATGCCCTAGTGTGGAACACCTCAATCTGGGTGCAGATGCGGCGTAGGCGGAGGAATTGGGATTAGGGGATGGAGTCCTTACAGGAAGCAGGGTGGGAAGAAGTGTAGTCCAGAGAGCCATGGGAGTCAGTGGGTTTATAGTGGATGTCGGTCAGTAGTCTATCACTTGCGATGGAGATAGTGAGGTCAAGAAATGGTAGGGAAATGTCGCTAATGGTCCAGGTGTATTTGATTGCCAGATGGAAGTTAGTGGTGAAACGGATGTAGTCAGTGTGTGGGTGGAGGAGGTAGCACCAATGCAGTCATCGATGGAGCGGAGGTAGAGTTCGGGGATAGGTCCACGGTACGACTCGAACAAGGATTGTTCGATGTACCCATCAAAGAGGCAGGCATAGCTAGGGCCCATGCGCGTGCCCATAGCTACGTCTTATATTTGGAAGAAATGAGAGGAGTCAAACGAAAAGTTATTAAGGGTAAGAACCAGCTCCGCTAGGCGGAGGAGAATATTAGTAGATGGGGATTGGTTGATTCTACGGTCGAGGAAGAAACGGAGGGCTTTGAGACCCTCCTGGTGGGG
Organism: Raja brachyura; assembly: GCA_963514005.1. Next base: position 6,365,008 of record OY740794.1, on the reverse strand, counting down.
GATGGAGGTGTAGAGTGACTGGACATCCATGGTGAAGATGAGGGAATGGGGGCCTAGAAAATGTTAGTCCTGGAGTCGACGAACAGCGTGTGAGGTGTCTTGAACATAGGTCGGGAGGGATTTAACCAGCGGGGATAGGATGGAGTTGAGGTATGTGGAAATAAATTCGGTAGGACACGAACAGGCAGAAACAATGGGTCTGCCAGGACAGTCAGGTTTGTGGATTTTCGGGAGAAGGTAAAATCGGGCCATGCAGGGCTGGGAAACGATGAGGTTGGAATCTTGGGAGGGCAGTGTTACTCCATTTCATGCTGCCTCGGCAAAGCCACCAGCAAAATCAAGGATGAGCCGCACCCTGGCCACTCCCTCTTCTTCCCTGTCTCATTGGGAAAAAAGTATAGAAGTGTGAAACGGCACACATCCAGATTTTGGCACAGTTTCTTCCCAGCTGTTCTTGGTTTCTTGGTCCTCCAAAATATTCCAAATGGAATTTAAACTGGAGGTGTTATCAGGCAACTGAACCATCCTATCAACAATTAGAGTGTGGTCCTGAGCCACTATCTATCTCATTGGAGATCCTAGGATTATCATTAATTGGACTTTATCTTGCACTAAACGTTATTCCCTTTATCATTTATCTGTACACTATGGATGGCTCGCTTATAATCATGCATAGTCTTTCCGCTGACTGGTAAGCACACAATAAAAGCTTTTCATGTACTTGACACGGGACAATAAACGAAACTATTTTCTGGAAAGCTGACTATCATATGCAAAGCCCAGACCTATGAAAGTAAGTATACCATATACCTTCTTTGCCATTTTATTTACTTGTGTTGCCTCCTTCAGGGAGTTATGGACTTGGACCCTAAGATCCCTCAGTACATCAATGTTGTCAAGGGTCAAACCATTAACCCACGCTCTCTCCTTGCATTTGGCCTCCCAAAGTTCAACACCTTACACTTGCTCGGATTAAACTCCATCTGTCATTTCTCTGCCTATTTCTGTAGCTGATTGATATCCTTCTGTATAGCTTGACAGCTTTCCCCATAATTCACAATCCTAGCAATCTTCATGTCATCTGTAAATTTACTAATCAAGCCAGTCTACTTTTACGAACAGTCAATTATATATTCATATACATCTTCAGAAGGAAGACCAATGTGTACAAAAGGAGTTTGATCACCATTTTAACTCTATTGGTTACAGTCTAGCAGCCATGTCCTTCAGGATTACGGCAATTGGAACAACAGCTGACATTTCAAGCCATTCTTAATGACATCACATCCCAGAATTTAATTTGGCTTTGTTACTTGCGAAGCATTTGTTAACAGCATGTGAGGGGGGGGGGGGGGGGGGGGGGGAGAAAGAGATAATGATTATGCACATTTGACGATGTTGTGAAACTTGGTGGGGTCCAGAGTGAAAAATGAAGTCAATCCTTTCTTTCTATAAACCTCAGTGTGATCAGTTATGGTGAGTGTATCCTGCTAACAGGCCAATAAATATTTAGGGATGTAATGGAATAATCTGGCTATTGTTTGACATGTCTCGGGGACAGATTTCCTAATTTAAGCATACATTCCAAGATAAAAGAATGACTTTTATGTGGTAATTTGACTGGTGCGGCTGTGCCCTGATAATATTCCTTGTTTTTCTTATATATTGATGTACATGTCTGATATACCCAAATGACATGCAAGGTTAATTCAGAGGACAGTTCAGAGTTTACCACAATACTAACAGATCAGACCGCATTAGGAAACAGATTTCCTGCCCTGCAGGAAATCAATGAAAAGAGGTGGATTTAAAATCATGATCTAATAGTTTCATAACAACAATCACTGAGAAACTTTCAAAATTACAGATTCCAAATCAGTATATTGGGATTCAGATGTCCCTCCAAGTTCTGAAAACTGACTCCTTCTGCACTGCAACAGTATGCGGCAGCTTATTTGAAACTTCCAATGGTCAAGCAAATGCCTTGATGCTGATGATTGTTGAAGATATTGTAAAAAAAATAGCATTGAACTCCATGCCTGGTTCAATACTACTAACATTTACCCATTTCAGAAGGGTAAAAGTGTGCATATACCGACAGCCTTAATCTGGCATACACAATCGCTGCTCATAATTCTGTTACAAAGCTGCATGGTTGGAAGTGCTACCTTTAGATCAAGATGTTAACCCAGGCCTTATCCACTTCTGCTAAAGAGATATATTGAACCCAGAGGCCTTTTCCCCCAAAGCGCAGGAGGTTTTCATAACACAACCAACATATTCTTCAACAGAGACTTCTAGAAAATGTAATTGCATAGAATTTTGCTGCATTCAGTTCAGCTGCCAAATTATGATATCAGCCCTCACTTAATAACACTCCTACCTCAGAATTTGAGTGCATAATCCAAAATGACAATCCAATAAAGGGCTGAGAAGTGCTATATTATAAGGAGAGCTATGCCGACTATAATGCATTACACAAATAAAATTGTTGTGTTAATAAAAACTCCAGTGATTGCTGCCCTATTAATATGTTATCTGCAAAGTCATTACTTTTTTTACATTCATGTGACTCACTGGAGAACAGTTGAGTAAGCAGTCTCCCAGACCAACATGAAACTTTCTCCCCATTTTACCGGTCACATTATAAACTCATAAGACTTCTTAAATTAAAGCAACCTTTTTGCATACTACTTTATAATTATAGTTACCTTAAGAGCTGTGATTTTAAAATAAAAATTCCAAAGATATAATTTATTAAATCTAGATACAGTGTTCAAGTACAAATTAAAGAATGACATTTAGCATTGCACATTTGCTACAACCAATGTTTTTCTCAATACATGATACTTTAACTGTTATTGTATTAAACAAAATTGCAGTGTGAATAAGAATTTGGCTAAATGACAGAAAACAACAGTATTTTTAGAATGTTGTTTTTCCCCCAGAGATAACTATTATTTCCTCCCGAAAATTAAAATGCATTGTCAAAGGGATAAATGGTCCAAAAGAGAGAATAGCATCTGCAGAGTTAATAATTTTGAGGTGCAGATTATTGGAAAGAAAGCAGTCAAAACATATAGGATACTACAATATCCAATGAAGTTGTGCTGGGGTTAATGGCTAAAATGTAATGATTCTATAAAATGAACATTAGCCTTTACTTTTGCTCACTTGCGATTGTAATGAATGAAAAGTATAGAGCTTCATTTTTTTTTAAACAAACTGGGGAGAGTTTGTTTTAAACAAACTGGGGAGACCATGGTTAAGATGCATTTAAGAAAGATCAAACAACCAAAAGAGAGAGAAGAATCCCACTGAAACATGTGATACAGGTAGACAAGGTGGTGAAGAAGGTGCCAGGCATGCTTGCCTTCATTAGTTGTGATATTGAGCACAAGTTGTCATGTTATAGACGTATAAAAGGATGGTTGATCTGCAGTTGCCGTAATGTGTGCAGTTCTTGTTGCCAGGCTATAGGAAAGATGGGATTAAAATAGAAAAGCTATAGAAAAGATTAAGGATGTTGCTGGGCTGGAGGGTTTGAGTTATAAGGTGACTAGATAGGCTAGAACGTTTTCCTGGAGCAAATAATGATGACAATAGATCTTCTGGAAATTTATAAAATCATGAGGGCCAAGGATAAAATGGGCAGTCACAGCCTTCTTCCGAGGGTAGAGTCATGGAAGGTATGTGGAGAAAGATTTCAAAAGGATCTGAGGAGTGGGTTTTCCAACATAGATGATTGTGGCTACAGTGAATTCGCTGTCGGAGGAAGTGGTGAAGGCTGAAACATTAACAACATTTAAAGGACAATTGGACAGGTGGCTGGATAGGAAATATTTAGCGGGATATGGGCCAAATACAAGCAAATAGGACCTACTCAGGTAGGCTCCTTGGTCGACAAGGATGAGGTGAGCCAAAAGGCCTATTGTCTGTACTGTATAACTATATGAAATGTAAGGATTATGTCAATTGGAATTTAAATTAGTCGCACACACATGTCCGGCCATTTGTGCTGTATTGTTATATAACAAATTTCATCCTTAAAAAGCAATCACAAACTATGGTATTAAAACCTTTTCATTAAATTAATCATACAAGTCTAACCTGTGCTTCTTCTTGATTTTTGTGCGTTTCCAAACGTGGGGGTTTTCTATTCACTGTTTTACATCCAGGCTCGGGAATTACATATTCTACTCTGACATCAATATCCTTCATGTTTGCATCTTTGCGAAATCAGGCCAAGGTTTGTTGGTATGTTTTCTGCACTTTCAAAAATGGGAGAAATACAAATAAAGTAAAGGTTCTACACACAGACACTGATCCAAAAAGAAAAAAAGATTGGACTTGAAAACAAAAAGCTAAAATACTTTCAAGGATACAGCAAGTTGAGCAGCCCATGTTGAAATGTCAATAAACATTTTGGGTATTAAGATTATTCCAGGTATTTCCAAGCCCAAACATTTCTTACCTAAACCCTCACAGTGGCGCAGCTGGTAGAGGGTAGCTGGTCATATGGCCAGAATCATAACCTTGGGCTCCTCTGTGAGGAGTTTGCACTTTTTCCATGACCAAAGATGTGTGGTTAATTGGCCTTTGTAAAATTGCCCCTAATTTGTATCGGGTGGATGAGAAAGTGGAATAACGTAGAACTATTGCGAATGGGTGATCAATGGACTCAGCATGGACTCAGTGGGCTTAGGGTGTGTTTCCATGCTGTATCTCTAAACTGAACTCGCCCATCCATCCCTTCTTGGAAAGGAGGATGGCTTTAAAGGAACAATGTAATTTCCTTGCTATGATTAGTTCAACAAAATAATAGTAACAACAGGATAAAATAAGGGATAAAAAACTCTCTTCAACGAACTTAACAGCCCAATTTCCAGTACAGTTTTGCCATTCTTTCAATACAATTTTAAGCATCGTAACCCAATCCATACTTCCAAACCTTAAATCAAATTTTGAAATTTGCATGGATTGCCAAGCTATACTTAAACCATCACCAATATTTTTTTCTCTGATCTGTGCTTATTCAGTCTGCTACTTTTAATTCAAAATTATATTCTAAATGCTTCATGCAGCCTTGCACTAAATCAAAGCAAGGGAAGTGCACAAAATGTAAATACCGACACAATGCTATTTGTGTATGTGATGCCTCCGGGAAGTTAGAGATTACTCCAAAGCACAAAATATTACAAAAGACCACTAACAAACGGTGGTGCAGTGGTAGAGTCGCTGCTTTACAGTGCCAGAGACCCGGGTTTGATCCTGCCTACGGGAGCTGTCTGTACGGAGTTTATACATTCCACTCATGGCCACTCACCAAAACTGGGAAAAGATCAAAATTAAAGGTTTTAAAAATAATAATAACTTTATTTGTATAGCACTTTTCATACAATTGAATGCAAACCAGAGTGCTTTCCACAAAAACTCAGGTCTAAACAAAAATATAATTTAAAACCGTAAGAATATAGGAAGTTAATAGCATAAAAAGCACAGATTTATATAAAAATATAAAATTGAGAGTGTAAAAGAACAAAAAACAAAAACACTGAGGTCAAATACAGAAGAAATAAAGTCAGTTAAAAGCTTGATTGAAAAGATAAGTTTTCAGCTGCCGTTTAAATATGTTAACTGAGTGGGCGTCTCTTATAGCCCTGGGTAGGGTATTCCACAGCTTGGGGGCGTAGTTGAAAAAGGCTGCTTCACCAATGTTATCCCACTTTCCTCACCTATTCCCTACACATTAGGGGCAATTTTATAGATACAAGTTAACCTACAAAACCAATGCGTCTTTGGAATGTGGGAGGAAACCCACACGCTTGCAGGAAGAATGTGCAAATTCAACACAGACAGTGCCCGAGGACAAGATCAAACACAGATCTCTGGTGTGTGAGGCAAAAAAATTTCCAGCTGTGCCGCTATGTTTTGTTTTCCAACACATGCTGTATGTTTTAATTCAGGTCAAGACTATGGGGCAGTACATTGGCCATAAAGTTGCTGCCTAAAAGTGCCAGAGACCCAGAATTGACCCTGAGTATGGGTGCTGTCTGTATGGAGTTTGCTCCTTTTCCCTTTGATCGCATGGGTTTTCTCCGGGTGCTCTTGTTTCCTTCCACATTCCAAAGGTGTGCAGGAACCTTTTTCAGACCCAACCCAAAACATAATATTTACCTTCTGTCCAGAGATTCTGTCTGACCTGTTGAGTTACTCCAGCTTTTTATGTCTATCTTCAATTTAAACCAGCATCTGCAGTTCGGTTGTGCTGCTGCAAGTATGGATTTCATTGTTCTAACTAGGACGTGCGAGAATAAAACACTCTTGACTCACATCGCTAATGTGTGGGATAGAATTAGTGTACGGGTGATCGGTGGTCGGCGTGGACTCGGTGGGCCGAAGGGCCTGTTTCCACGCTGTATCTTTAAATTAAACTAAAAACACTAAAACCAGAGGGAGTCTAAAGAAGGGTCTCTACCCAAAACATTACCCAATTTCTTCTATCCAGAGATGCTGGCTCTTCCATGGAGTTCCCCTGCACAATTAAAGCATGGAATAGTCTTCACCCTACCATGGTTATCCAACCAGACGCAACTAAATTTAAAGATTAAAGTCAACAGTCAAGAGAATTTTATTGTCATGTGTCCCAGATAGGACAATGCAATTTTTTCTTGCTGCAGCACAACAGAATATGTGCACACAATACAGAACAAGAGATAAAAGTTCAGTGTGTCTATATACCATAGACCATATATATACATAATAAACAGATAAAGTGCAATAGGCTGTTATTGTTTGGAGTTTGGTGTTTGATGGTGGACCCTTCACCACCTCCAGTTTAAATTTAATTTGGGATATTTTTGGAGTAACTCCAGCTCCAGGGAGTGATTTTGCGTTGGTTTTCAGCGGTCGCAGAGAGGCGGCGACCGGACAGCAATGGCGGCCAGATCTCCCATAATGCAAAGGGAGGGAGAAAGAGCCCGGCGTCGACCAGTTGCCATGGCAGTGCGCATGTGCAGGGCGGCCGATGATGTGCTGGCCGTGGTTGAGTGCATTTGCAGGGGGAACATGTGCAGGCCGTGGCAGTGCGCATGTGCAAGGCGGCTGGCCATGCCGGTGGATGAGGAGCGGGCGGAGGACAGAGAGCGGAGACCCGGCCAAAGATCAGAGAGCGGAGCCCGACAGCCCGGACACGGACGGAGAGTGACAGAGAGAGATAGAGAGGGGGGCCCTCTCAGAGTTGAATGGCAGGTATCCCGGGTGCTTGCCAAGCTGGGCAAAATGGCATGGCTTTTAGGTTGCCCGGCGGAAATCTTTTGGTGGCCATTGGCACCCGGGCAACCATTAATTTCGAGCCCTGATATATGATGATTGGAACCAAATTAGTACCTGATTTGACATGGCGACCCAGTTTTCTAGGCAAGCAATAAGAATATTGAATAAGAATAAGAATATGGTGTCAAAAGCTGCTGTGAGGTCTAAGAGGAACAGTACTGAGACTTTGTCCTCGTCAATGCTTAACTCTAAGGTCACTTTAGGTATGTGAAGAGGAAAAAATTAATTGAGACCAAAGTTGGACTATTGAAGGCCGAAAATGGTGAATTTATTATGGGGAACAAGGAAATGGCAGATGAGTTGAACAGGTACTTTGGATCCGTCTTCACTAAGGAGAACACAAACAATCTTCCTGATATAGTAGTGGCCAGAGGATCTGGGGTGACGAAGGAACTGAAGGTAATCCACATTAGGCAGGAAATGGTGTTGGGAAGACTGATGGGACTGAAGGCTGATAAATTCCCAGGGCCTGATGGTCTGCATCCCAGGGTACTTAAGGAAGTGGCTCTAGAAATCGTGGATGCATTGGTGATCATTTTCCAATGTTATATAGACTTAGGATCAGTTCCGGTGGATTGGAGGGTAGCTAATGTTATCCCGCTTTTTAAGAAAGTTGGTAGAGACAAAACAGGGAATTAGAAGACCTTCTGCACTTGTACGGAGCCCTAGCGAGACCACACTTAGAGTATTGTGTGCAGTTTTGGTCCCCTAATTTGCGGAAGGACATTCTTGCTATTGAGGGAGTGCAGCGTAGGTTTACAAGGTTAATTCCCGGGATGGCGGGCTGTTGTTTGCTGAGAGAATGGAGCGGCTGTGCTTGTGCTCTCTGGAGTTTAGAAGGATAAGAGGGGATCTTATTGAAACATATACGATTGTTAAGGGTTTGGACATGCTAGAAGCAGGAAACATGTTCCCGATGTTGGGGGAGTCTAGAACCAGGAGCCACAGTTTAAGAGTAAGGGATAAGCCATTTAGAACGGAAACGAGGAAACACTTTTTCTCACAGAGAGTTGTGAGTCTGTGGAATTCTCTGCCTCAGAGGGCGGTGGAGGCCAGTTCTCTAGATACATTCAAGAGAGAGCTAGATAGGGCTCTTAAATATAGCGGAGTCAGGGGATATGGGGAGAAGGCAAGAATGGGGTACTGATTGGGGATGATCAGCCATGATCACATTGAATGGCGGTGCTGGCTCGAAGGGCCAAATGGCCTACTCCTGCACCTATTGTTTATTTCACTGACTATTTTGATCAGGTCAGTCTCAGTGCTGTAATTTGCTCTGAAACCAGATTGAAACTTCTCTAAAATGTCATTTTGATTCAGAAAGTCTTGTATTTGGTTGAATACTACTTTCTCCAGTACCTTGCTGATAAAGGGTAGATGTGATATTGGTCTATAATTACTCAGTAGCCCACTGTCTAAATTTGGTTTCTTTAGCAGAGGCTTTATGTCAGCGTTTTATAAGAATCTGGGAAAATTCCAGTCTCAAGGGAGATGTTTATAATTGTAAGCACAAAACTATATAAACTGTTAAAAACATTCTTTATCAACTTTGTAGGAGCCGTGTCGAAATGACAGGAAGTGGATTTGCTCAGCCACAATTTTACAAAGTTCTGACGTTGAAATACTTATGAAATTGCTCATTTTTGCCTGTGCCTTACTAGGTCGGCAGCAGAGGATGGTAGAATCTAAAGGGATGCCAGCTCTGATAGTCTGAACCTATTTTTTTTAATAATCGGCAAACAGCTCACATTTTTTAGCAGAAGCTTGGCTTAAAAAAGCAGGTGTTGAAGCAGAGTTTAGTAATCTGCCAATAAGTGTTTGATGGAAGCAGAAATAGTTGGGAACGGGCTGTGACTGATGATGGGATCATGTCAATGGTGGCAGAAATGTGGGAGAGTGTTGTGCTGGATGTGGCGGCTGGTGTGGTGAAAAGTCAGAGCTAAAGGAAATCTATCCTTGGTCCATCTGCGGGAGGGGTTTGCCGACCTGGTAGAGACAGAGGAGACAACAGGCGAGGGGTCCATCCACAACTGATGGGGGACAAACCGCGTTTACGATAGAAAGCGTACTTCTCGGATGTCCTTGAGCAGAAAGCTTCATTTTCGGATCAGATGTGACAGATATGGAGAAATGGAAAGTACGGGATGGTGCCTTGCCACCACTCTTCCCTCCCCACCTGCTCCTTTCCCCTCTTCCGTACAATCATCTCTCACCCCTCCTGAAATCATCAATTTCTCTTTTATTCTCCCACTTCCCCCTCCCGTCCCCTTTGAACCACCTCCTCCCTCCGTTCCTCACTTGTGTCACTCAGTTCCCCCGATCTCCGCCTCACCCCAGATATTCCGCCTGCGCTCCCCATCCATCCATCCATCCCTCCTTCGTCCTTGCAACTTGAGAGATATTTTGTTTTCCGGCTTCAGATAAACGACTATGGAGCTGAAACGTCAACTGTGTTTTTCTCTCTCTGACCCTAGCATTCTCGCTACTTTCTGCTTGTATTTCTGATCTCCAACATCTGCAACGTCTCACTTTAGCAAATGCACCGATTGTTATTGCTGACAAACAGACGAAGCTCTCATTACCGGCAGCGACTGAATTAGCCCGGTCGCCTTTCGAGGTCAACGCGCCCTTCCGCAGTTTCAGGTCACTCCAATCCACTCGCCACACAATTCCTTTGAAATTTGACGACTCCTGTTTTCAATTGGGGTTAAGGCCGTGTATTTCCAGGCAGCGAAATCCCGGCCAGATGTTATTCCTGTCGTGGAATCGTTGCGGGTTTTTTAACCCGAGGCTGGTTTAGGCGTTCCTCGCTGAACGACAGGGGGGCAGTTAAATCACTCCCTTTCGTTTAAAAAAACAGTGCTATTCATATTTGTGTGGGGAGAAAATAGACTTTTCGTCAAATCGCCTCCCTGTCTTTTGCCTCGCGATTACGTCTCTCCCTCTGGAAAGAAATTCCGCAGCGGGCGGGGGAGGAGTGTGCAAAAGAAATGGCCCCGCCCGCCCGCCCCTCCATGCGTCAATTCGCCGCAGTGCACGCCGGGGATTGTAGTTCCTCTCGGATAACCCCGCAGTGCACGCCGGGGATTGTAGTTCCTCTCGGATCACCCCGCAGTGCACGCCGGGGATTGTAGTTCCTCTCGGATCACCCCGCAGTGCACGCCGGGGCTGTAGTTCCATCTGGATCACCCTGCAGTGCACGCCGGGGATTGTAGTTCCACTCGGAACCCCCCCCCCCGCAGTGCACGCCGGGGATTGTAGTTCCAGTAGCTACCCCCCCGCAGTGCACGCCGGGGATTGTAGTTCCACTCGGATCACCCCGCAGTGCACGCCGGGGATTGTAGTTCCTCTCGGATCACCCCGCAGTGCACGCCGGGGATTGTAGTTCCTCTCGGATCACCCCGCAGTGCACGCCGGGGCTGTAGTTCCATCTGGATCACCCTGCAGTGCACGCCGGGGATTGTAGTTCCACTCGGAACCCCCCCCCCCCGCAGTGCACGCCGGGGATTGTAGTTCCAGTAGCTACCCCCCCGCAGTGCACGCCGGGGATTGTAGTTCCACTCGGAACCCCCCGCAGTGGACGCCGGGGATTGTAGTTCCAGTAGCTACCCCCCAGCAGTGCACGCCGGGGATTGTAGTTCCACTCGGAACCGCCTGCAGTGCGGTGCATCGATAAAGACTGCACCCCCCCCGCCCCAGCATACACTGCACCCGAGCGGCTGCCGACCCAAAACGTCACCCATTCCTCCTCTCCAGAGATGCTGCCTGTCCCGCTGAGTTACTCCAGCTTATTGTGTCTATCCATGGTTCATTGTTAGCTATGGGGAAGGTGACAAGAAAGCATACAATCAGCAAAATTAATCAGAAGGATGTGAAATTAGTTGGAGAACTAGCGTGGGGGAGGAACAGACAGAGTGGAAAAGCAAGGGTTACTTGAAGTTAGAGAAGTCAATATTAATACCGAAGATAGAGACAAAAAGCTGGAATAACTCAGTGGGACAGGGAGCATCTCCGGAGAGAAGGAATGGGTGACGAATACCGCTGGGTTGGAAGCTGCCCAAGTGAAATATGAGGTGCTGTTCTTTCAATTTGCGTTAGGTCACACTGTCTATCTTGAGTAAAATTATCGCAGGAAATAATCAGGCGCCTGAGTTACATTTCTTTACAAGAAAAATACTGCAGGCGCGAGGAATGTGTGATTAAAAATCACAACATTTTGGAAAGCACTGGGAAGATTGTGCACCAACCTGTTATTTCACTCTGACCTTGCGTCAGAACTTCCTCAGAGCTGAAGGTTGTGACTCGGGATAAGTTCTGCTTCTCGGGCAGTCAGCTGATTAAAGAAAACCACGAATTTCCTCATGAAACCAAGCGGATTGACTCCAAAGATTCTCACGGAAAATTTCAAATTATCTTCAAAATAAGTTCATAATAAATCGAGTTGTGTATCTAAAAATAGATAGGTATAGATGCGCAGTCGTCTTCATTAGAATTGAAACAGGAAAAGGACAAGCTAATCTGCTCCTCAAACAGGCTCAATTTTTCAACTAGATCATTGCTGATCTGTACCCAACATAAAAACAAGGTTGAAGAGAATAGGAAAAGATCCCTATCATTGTACCAAAGAGTGAACCTAACCAATGTTCATTAAATACAAAAAAAATTGCTACTCAAACATAGCGCAGCAATAAAAAGACTTGGGAATATGGACAGCATTAAGTAGAACCAAAGTTCATTAGAGGAAAAATCAGACCACATAAGCCCATGACAGCTTGGCATTTCATTATGAACATAACTAATTTGACGTTGGACTCAGCTCCACTTTTCTGCCTGTTTCCAGAATCCTTGAGTCTCCCATAATTCACAAAATTGTCTTCCTCAACTTTGAGAAAGCCTTTGCAGTCCTTGGTGGGAGTTAATGCCAAATACTAACCATCATCTAAGAACATAAGTTCCTCCTTATTTCTGTCTAATACGGGACAAGGGCGGTCCCTTATGGGAGAAACCAATTTAGCCCAATATATGGGATGTCCCGACTAATACGGGACAGCTGGCAACCCTAGTGGGGGAGGGACAGACAGTGAGGAAAAGCAAGGGTTACTTGAAGTTAGAGAAATCAATATTAATACCGAAGATAGACACAAAAAGCTGGAGTAACACAGCGGGACAGGCAGCATTTCTGGAGAGAAGGAATGGGTGACGAATACCGCTGGGTTGGAAGCTACCCAAGTGAAATATGATGCGCTGTTCTTCCAATTTGCGTTAGGTCACACTGTGTATCTTGAGTGAAAATATCGAGTAAATGATCAGGCACCTGAGTTACATTTCTTTACAAGAAAAATACTGCAGGCACGAGGAATATGAGATTAAAAATTACAACATTTTGGAAAGCACTCGGAAGATTATGCACCAACTGTTATTTAACTCTATGACTTTACAGCTGAATTTCCTCGGAGCTGAAGGTTGTGATGGGATAAGTTCTGCTTCTCGGGCGGGCAGCTGATTAAAACCACAATTTTCCTCACGAAACCAGGCGGATTGACTCCAAAAATGCTCACGAAAAATCTCAAATTATCTGCAAAATAAGTTCCTAATAAACCGAGTTATGTATCTAAAAATAGAATAGGTATAGATGCTCAGTCATCTTCATTAGAATTGAAGCAGGAAAAGGACAAGCTAATCAGCCCCTCAAACTGGCTCAATTTTTCAACTAGATCATTGCTGGTCTGTACCCAACATAAAAACAAGGTTGAAGAAAGTAGGGAAAAACTCCGATCATTGTACCAAAGAGTGAACCTAATCAATGTTCATTAAATACAAAAAAATATTGCTACTCAAACATAGCGCAACAATAAAAAGACTTGGGAATATAGACAGCATTAAGTAGAACCAAAGTTCATCAGAAATAGAAGAAAAATAGTAAGATTAAATGAGTTTACCAGTTCGAAGTTTGATCTGTATTTTATGAGGAGTTACGATGAGGGATTACCTGAAGACCCCATCCAGCACGCATGCGCGACATTCTTCAAAGCAGCGGTGTGGAGTCACAGAAAAAACACAACAATTGAAATAAATATAGTAAAGACAAAATAAGAACTTAATTACCAGTTAATAGAGGGTGGGAGCGGAGGGCACGTAATCCCTCATCGTAACTCTTCATAAAACACAGATCAAACTTCAATCCGGTAAGTTCTCATTTAATCTTACTATTTTTCTTCTATTTCTAATGAACTTTGGTTCTACGTAATGCTGTCCACATGCTTGACTATATGCTTTTGTTTCCTCAATAATGTCAAGGCAGTTTTAAGATTTTTGTGAACAACCTTGGAGCTGAGGTTAGCCCATTTGGTTAGGCTTTAAATTGCCATAGCTGTTTCATCCAGATAAACTTTAGGTATTTACGAAGCTCCTTGCGTATGGGTACTGAGTAGTAGGCATCTTTTAAATCAATGCTTGCCAGAAAGTACCCTCTAGAAATCAATTGTCTGGCTGTTTCAAAAGTTTCCATCTTGAAATGTATATACTTAACAGATTCATTTAAAGAAGAAGTCAATGATGATGCGACATCCACCATCTTTTTTAGTTTTAGTGAAAATATTAGACACAAATTCCAAAGGTTCATGTTTTGTTCTTTCAATGTCACCTTTCGCTAGTAGCCTCGTCAGTTCAGTTTGACCCTCTTGTTTCTCTTTGACTGAGAGGGTGAATACCCTTTGGGGTATATGCTGAACTGGCGGCATGTTTGCATGAACGAAGTCAATTTTATAGCCATGAATGCTGCCGAGTATATATTTGTCATTAGTGATAGACTCCCATGTATGCATAAACAAGTGCAATCTCCCCCCTGTTAGTATAGAGCCCCTACTGCTCATATGCTGAGAGGAACCAGACCCACCTACCTCCATGGTTACTGGTGCTTCTTCTGCCTCTTCGCTGGACGATGAGGTGCCTGCTGGGCTGTAGAGGGCTGCTGTTGCTGTTGATGTTGGGGGTGGCGCATTTTCCATGGGGTCCGCTCTGGGCTCTGGCCTAAAAAAAGGCTTATGGGGAATGATTGCAGACCCCGAGCTTTCACCAGTCCCATATGGTAGTCGGCGACTGGTGGACGCCGTGGGGTACCGCCGCCTGGGTTTGTTAGGTCTGCTCGGTCTCAAACCTGCCCTCATGAGACCAAAGGCCTTGGACTCTTCCTCCAGGTCTTTCACCTTTTTTGGAAGGTCCTTTCCAAAGAGCAGAATTGGAGGTTCTGAACCCGGTGTTTTGCAAAGTCCTGCAAACTTAGGGTTAAGGGCAGGCTTGATGATTTCCTTCCGTAGATTTGTTAATCTCGAATTGAGTGGCGCACAGCAGAGCTAATGTATCTTGCTGATTTGTGGTGATGTCCACATCATCTATGGACCGAGCATATAAAGTTATTCCTGCTGTCAGGAGGTTTAGGGTTTTCTGGAGCTTCAACTCCAGGTTCCTGATGTTCTGCCCCAAATGTCCCCAAATTTGGCTGTTTACAGCTGGTACATTCAGTGATGTACAATTTTCTGAGGCTGAATATAATCCGAGAGTCTCATTGACCACCCGTTTTTGTAGGGGTTTTGAGGACAGGTGGTCAATGCTGGCTGCACGTTTTGGCTCTAAAGGCCGACCCGCTCATAGAGTGGCCATGTCGCGGTTGACCACACCCAGCAGCTCTTCCTGATCCTGTACATCCTGCGTACTCCGGACATCTTCAGCCAGCGACCCCTCTCCTTGACCAGCCCAGACCTGGTCGCCAATGCTGCCTTCAATAGAAGGTGAAGCAATGGCCAGTGCCGTAAAGGACACTGTGGGAGTGCCTGAGCTCCCTTGGCGAGTCTGCTGCTGCTCTCTCAGCAGATCTCGCTGGAGCATTTCTTCCATAAGCCATTCCATTCGGCTTAGGCGGCTGCCTTTCCCGCTCTCGAGCGGTGAGGCATCTTCATCCGAATCGTCGGATACTACCGCCCGGTTCTGGCTGCAGGTTCTTCCAGCCCGCTGCTCAGGCTGCACTAGCGGTGCTGGGCTCGGCTCGGTAGTTAATCCTGCCGCCTCTCGCTCCCCCTCCAAAAAACGCTTCTCAACGGGAGACGAACGGGGGCGAGCTACAGATTTCTTTCCTCTGGTCTTGCTTATTCTTCTGGAACACAAAGCAGACCACAGAGAAAATACACACGGCCACGGTGAAACATTTACCTGTCGGCCAGAACCGGTGACTCCGAAATAAAATCAGACCACATAAGCCCATGACAGCTTGGCATTTCATTATGAACACAACTAATTTGACATTGGACTCTGCTCCACTTTTCTGCCTGTTTCCAGAATCCTTGAGTCTCCCATATTTCACAAAATGGTCTTTCTCAACCTTGAGAAAGCCTTCACAGTCCTCGGTGGGAGTTAATGCCAAACATTAACCATCATCTAAGAACACAAGTTCCTCCTTATTTCTGTCTGTAATAAGTGATTTGTTATTTTGAAACTAGGCTGCCAGACTTCTAACACTTCCCCCACAAAATGAAACACCCTCTTAACATCTACTTTGTCAAGACTCACAATCTTATGTTTTCCAATAAAATCACTTTTCATTTCAATGAAAATTCACTTTACGTCTGTGGAATTCTCTGCCTCAGAGGGCGGTGAAGGCCAGCTCTCTGGATACTTTCAAGAGAGAGCGAGATAGGGCTCTTAAAGATAGCGGAGTCAGGGGATATGTGGAGAAGGCAGGAATGGGGTGCTGATAGGGGATTTTTCAGCCATGATCACATTGAATGGCAGTGCTGGCTCGAAGGGCCTATTGTCTATTGTCCATTGTCTATTAATCCTAAAAATCAACAAAGTGGATTTTCTCTGAGTTGCTTCCAACGCAAGTATATTCTTCTTTAACTAAAACTGTACAATTGAACTTCAAATGCCAACATATTCAGTTGTAGCAGGATTTTTCTGTTTTTACAAAAAAGGCCAACGTTCCATTTGTCTTCCAATGTTTACCTTGCACCATTGCATGTTTTACTGTGCACCTTTAGTTTTTATGTTTAGTGTATTAACCCACTTTCTCATTGCTTACCTGCACACTAGGGGTAATTTTACAGAGGTCAATTAACCTATATACACGCACATGTTTGGGATGTGGGAGGAAACTGGAGCACCTGGAGGAAACCCACGTGGTCACAGGAAAAACGTACAAACTCAGCACGGGCAGCACCTGTCAGAATTCAATCTGAGTCTCGTCTTTGTTCAAATGCTCCATTTCACCTTACCATGATCCAAGTTCTTGTGATCCCTTCCCACTCATCAGGGGCCCCATTCGCATGCTTACTTTCTGAAACTTTCTGGTGAGTCCCTAGGACTGAAACTAGGGACTCACCAGCGTCCCTTCTTATAATGCCGTGTAAAATCTAAAAAAGTTAATTAAACGCATGTTGGGTTATCAATAGAAATAATTCAATTCAACAGAAAATCTGTCAATCGAGTACCCCAAATATCCCAGATTAGGGGCGGCACGGTGGCGCAGCGGTAGAACGACAGCCTTACAGCACCAGAGACCCGTGTTCAATCCTGACTATGGGTGCTTGTCTGTACGGAGTTTGTACATTTTACCCCATGACCTCTCCGATATTTTTTCTCTCCGATATTTTTGCTTTTCCTCCCACACTCCAAAGAAATACAGGTGTGTAGTTTAATTGGCTTAGTATAAATGTAAATTGTCCCCAGTGTGTGTAGGATAGTGTTAGTGTGCGTGGATCGCTGGTTGGTGCGTACTTCGTGGGCTGTGTCCGCGCTGTATCTCTAAATTAAATTAAACTAACAGAGTTGTAAATAAGCTTATTATGAAGAGAGTAAAATAAGTTATAACAGCGTGAATAGAAAATACATTGTTTCTAAAAAAGAATAGTTGTGACAAGCTTTTTGGACTGCAGGGAATGTATAATGCAGTTCCACCCAGCAGAGGACCATTGCTTTCGTAACATAGATTCATCATTTCGATGTGGGTGTACAGGATACGATTTCCAAATCTGCAAAAGACACAAATATTAGAACTGTGAGGAGGATAATACTTACGGGAAATACAGGCAAATTGGTAGAATAGCTGATAGAGGAATCATGAAATTTAACGCTGAGAAATATGATGAGAATGTTTTAGTCAGAAATATGAGAAGGGGCAATTGAGAACACAAATGGAGAGC
This sequence comes from Raja brachyura, assembly GCA_963514005.1. Next base: position 6,347,480 of record OY740794.1, on the reverse strand, counting down.
ACAGTGAAATTTGAGTTGGATATGTTTATAGATTGTTTAAAGTGGCAGGACATCTCCTATCTTTTCCAATTCCACCCCATTTTCTTTTGGTATTGATTTGGTATACATTTCTTTTCGTTAGTATCATTTTCTTTTTCACTGTCATCCCCAACTTCACTCACAATTTTCTCATGACTTTCTTAAATGTTAATTTACCATCTTCCTTCCCTTTCCATCATCACCGTCCATCCAGCCATCTTGCTGCCTTCTGCCTCTTTCCTCTTTTTACTTGTTTCTTTCCCTCTTTCAGACTTGCACAGAACATACATAAAATATAGAACTGCACAGCACAGGAACAAGCCCTTTGACCCAAAATGTCCGTGCTGAACATGATGCCGTTAAACTAATCGCCTCTGCCTGCACATAATCAGTATCTCTCAATTCCCTGCAGGCCCCATAGCAGAAGCGTCCATGTCGCGGGGCTGGAAACTGGAAGTATCCTGAGCTAATTCTGCTACCACCATCATCTATTGCAACAAGTGATGGCTCCCACTGATTGTCGCCGGAAGCTTGCGTCCTTTTCAGGACAGACCATGTTAGCGATGTCAACATTTGAAACATGGATGATGGACACGATAGAAGAATAATTCCCTGCATATCCATTCCCTCCAACACCGGAACATAGTCCATGTCCAACAAGGCCGAGGGGGCTTTGACCTGGGAGCAATGAAACCTACATGGCAAAAGGCTACTCCAGCTGAACGTCGGCACCTGGTGGTGGTGGGGGTGCGCCACCAGGAAGAAGCAGCCAGGTGTGCCAAAGCCATATCCCAAGCCAAACAAGGCCGCTGGATGACGTGGGATGGCGTTGAGAGGAGGAAGATCCAGAGAGCTGTGGACCATGGAGTCAAATAGTTGAGCTTCATTATCAGAGCCACATTGGACGTCCTTCCCTCTCCCACAAAACCTAAATCTTTGGCTGGGAGAGGATCCAACCTGCCCCCTGTGTGCAGTTCCAGCAAACCTCAAGCACATCCTGGTCGGTTGTAAGACCAGCCTAACACCAGGCAGATACACCTGGCGACAAAACCAGGTGCTGAGGTGTTTGGCAGCTGAACTCGAGTGCAGAGAGTTACCACCAATGCCATGCCTATCAATGCCCAGATAACATTCCCGCAAATACCATCCTTCATCCGGGAAGGAGAGAAACAGAGGACTAACCCCTCGCCTCAACTCATGACCACTGAACGCAGCCAGGGACTGGGAAACGTGTGTTGACCTAGGCCAGAGGCTTTTGTTCCCAGTGGAAATCGCAGTTACCAACCTGCGACCAGACATCGTTCTCTGGTCCTGTTGGCGTGTTTTCATCATTGAGCTGACGGTCCCATGGGAGGAGGCAGTGGACGAGGCTTATGAAAGGAAAAAGCTTCCATATTCAAACCTTGTAGCAAAGGCAGAGGAGAGAGGTTGGAGGGTAAGGGCGTGTCCAGTGGAGGTGGGGTGCAGGGGTTTTGTAGCCAGTTCCACCGCAAGGCTCCTGAGGGAGGTAGGGGTCAAAGGGCAGGCACAAAGGTGGGCAATAAAATAACTTGCCAATGCCGCCGAACGGAGCAGTCACTGGCTGTGGCTGAAGAGGAAAGATGCTGTCTGGGCTGCCACGTGACCATCTAGAGGCTAACAGTAAGACACACACCCAGGTCTGATCACCTTGCCGTGGGCCTGCCTCGACTGAGGGTGTCTTGTGATAAAAGGCCGAAACACCCAGTGACGTTGAGGAACACAACTGAAGATGTGTCTGATTGTTAGTTACCGTGGTCGGCACGGACTGGAAGGGCCGAGAGGGCCTGTTTCCATGCTGTAATTGTTATATGGTTATATGGTTAGCAAATTCACCTAGTGGTAATACCCAAGAATGTCAATTGTAGTGAAATCTTAGGGATTGTAACACCCAGTCCTACTAATCAAACCTGCCTCTCTAAAAGCCTAGTAAATGCAACTGGCTTCACCAGTGGTTCTGAAAGAGGTGGCTTTTGAGATTGTGGAGGCATTAGTAGTCATCTTTCAAGAGTCACTAGAGTCAGGAATGGTTCCAGATGATTGGAAAATTGCAAATATTACTACGCCGTTCGAAAAGGGAGTGAAGTAGAAGAGAGGAAACTCTAGACTGATTATCCTAATTTTACTGATTGGGAAGATTTTGGAGGCCATTGGAAAGAATGAGGTTTCTGAGTACTTAGAAACACATGACAAAATAGGCTGAATGCAGTATGTTTTGTGAAAGGGAGATCTTGCCTGACGAACCTATGCTTTGAGGAAGTAAATAGCAAAATAGACAAAGGTGAGTCAGTGGAATGAAGACACAAAATGCTGGCGTAACTCAGCGGGACAGGCAGCATCACTGGAGAGACGGAATGGGTGAGGTTTTGGGGTCGATACCTTTCTTCAGAGTTACTCCAGCATTTTGTGTCTACCTTCAAAGTAAACTAGCATCTGCAGTTCTTTCTTACACAGCGAGTCAGTGGATGTTGTTTAACTGGATTTTCAGAAGCCCTTTGATAAGTTACCACACGGGAGACTGCCAAAGAAGATGAGGGAGCATGGAATATACTAGCATGGATACCAGGTTGGCTGGATGGTAGAAGGCAAAGAGTGGCAATAATGGAGGCTGTTTCTGGTTGGCTACCAGCATCTTGTGGTGTTCCGCACAGGTTGGTGCTGGGGCTGCTAGTATATCTTCACTAATGTATATCAATGATTTGGATGAGGTAATTCAAGGTTTTGTGGCCACGTTTGCAGATAATATGGTGGAGGGGCAGGTGGTGAAGAGAAATCAGGGACTCTGCAGAAGGACTTGGACAGATTGAGAGAGTGGGCAAAGAAGTGGCAGATGGAATATAGTATAGCAACGTGTGGAGTTATGCATTTTGATAGTTGGAATAAAGGCGTAGACTATTTTCTAAATGGGGAGAGAAGTCTGAAATCGGAGGTGTAAAGGGACTTGGTACAGGATTCTCCAAAAGTTAATTTGCAAGTCAAATCGGTAGCCAGAAAGGTGAATGCAATGCTAGCATTTATTTCAAGAAGACTAGAATATAAAAACAGGGATGTAATGCTGAGGCTTTAAGGCACTGGTCAGACTGTATTTGGAGTATTACAATAGACAATAGGTGCAGGAGTAGGCCATTCGGCCCTTCGAGCCAGCACCGCCATTTAATGTGATCATGGCCGATCATCCACAATCAGTACCCCGTTCCTGCTTTCTCCCCATATAGATTCCCCCAACATCGGGAACATGGTTCCTGCTTCTAGCATGTCCAAACACTTAACAATCTTATATGTTTCAATAAGATCCCCTCTCATCCTTCTAAATTCCAGAGTGTACAAGCACAGCCGGTCCATTCTTCCAGCATACGACAGCCCGTCATCCCTGGAATTAACCTTGTAAACCTACGCTGCACTCCCTCAATAGCAAGAATGTCCTTCCGCAAATTAGGGGACCAAAACTGCACACAATACTCCAGGTGCGGTCTCACTAGGGGTCTGTACAACTGCAGAAGGACCTCTTTGCTCCTATATTCGACTCCTCATGTTATAAAGGCCAATATGCCATTTGCTTTCTTCACTGCCTACTGTACCTGCATGCTTACTTTCATAGACTGATTAACAAGGACCCCCAGATCCCGTTGTAATTCCCCTTTTCCCAACTTGACGCCATTTAGATAGTAATCTGCCTTCCTGTTTTTGCTACCAAAGTGGATAACCTCACATTTATCCGCATTAAACTTGTCCTTTATCAAATCTGGTTCATTACATAACACTAAATCCAGATGTTTTCCACTACAAACCAACTGACTCCCACAGCTACCTGGACTACTCTTCCTCCCACCCTGCTTCCTGTAAGGACTCCATCCCCTATTCCCAATTCCTCCGTCTACGCCGCATCTGCTCCCAGGATGACGTGTTCCACACCAGGTCATCGCAAATGTCCTCGTTCTTCAGAGAACGGGGTTTCCCCTCCCCCACTATAGATGAGGCTCGCACCAGGGTCTCCTCCATACCCCGCAACACTGCCCTCTCTCCCCATTCCCCCACTCACAACAAGGGCCGAGTCCCCCTGGTCCTCACCTTTCACCCCACCAGCCAGCGCATACAACAGTCCTCCGCCAGTTTCGTCACCTCCAACGTGACCCCTCCACTCGCCACATCTTCCCATCTCCCTCCGTCTGCCTTCCGCAAAGACCGCTCCCTCCGCAACTCCCTCGTCAATTCTTCCCTTCCCTCCCGCTCCACTCCTTCCCCGGGCACTTTCCCTTGCAACCGCAAGAGATGCTACACTTGTCCCTTCACCTCCCCCATCCACTCCTTTCAGGGACCCAAGCAGTCATTCCAAGTCCGACAGAGGTTCACCTGCACCTCCTCCAACCTCATCTACTGCATCCGTTGCTCCAGATGCCAGCTGATCTACATCGGTGAGACCAAGCAGAGGCTGGGCGATCGTTTCGCCGAACACCTCCGCTCGGTCCGCAATAACCAACCCGACCTCCCGGTGGCTCAGCACTTCAACTCCCCCTCCCACTCCGTATCCGACCTCTCAGTCTTGGGCCTCCTCCACGGCCAGAGTGATCAACACCGCAAGTTGGAGGAACAGCACCTTATATTCCGCTTGGGGAGTCTGCATCCTCTGGGCTTAAACATTGAATTTTCTCAATTCTGTTAACCCAGACTGCCTCCCCCCCCACCTCTCCCTCAGCCCTCTGGCCCTGACATTCCTTCTCCATCTCCCCCCCCCCCCCCCCAGTCGCACTAGCTTCTCATTTTCACACCACAAACAGCTTACAATGGCCTGCTTCCTTTATCGCCAATACTTTTTTGCATATCTTTCACTCATTGTTCCTTATATCTCCACATCACTGTTTATATCTCGCGTTTTCCTGATCCCTGACCAGTCTGAAGAAGGGTCTCGACCCGAAACGTCGCCTATCTCCTTCGCTCCTTAGATGCTGCTGCACCCGCTGAGTTTCTCCAGCGTTTTGTGTAACCCTCGATTCTCCAGCATCTGCAGTTCCTTCTTTAACACTAAATCCAGAGTTGCCTTCTCCCTGGTAGGCTCCAATACAAGCTGTTCTAAGAGTCCATCATGAAGGCACTCTACAAAGTCCCTTTCTTGGGGTTCAGTACCAACCCTGATTCTACCTGCATGTTGTAATCTCCCGTAACAACCACAGCATTATTTTTGCTACCTGCCAATTTTAACTCCCGATTCAACTTGCGCCCTATGTCTAGGCTACTTGTTTGGGGGCCTGTAGATTAGGGTATTTTTACCCTTAACATTCCTTAGTACTATCCATACTGACTCCACATCTCCTGTTTCAATGTCACCCCTTGCAAGGGACTGAATTTAATTCCTCACCAACCGAGCACCCCCACCCCCTCTGCCCACCTGCCTGTCTTTTCAATGGGAGCTATACCCTTGAATATTCAGTTCCCAGCCCTGGCCCTCTTGCAGCCATGTCTCAGTAATTCCAACAAAATTCCACATGTAATTCCACAAAATCATTTGCTTTCTATCTCTCCATCCTTCCCAGTTCTCCAACCAGTCTGACTATATAACCATATTACAATTACCGTCCATATACCTATCCACTTTACTTTTAAATGTTAAAATCGATCCTGCCTCAACCACTTCTGCTGGAAGCTCATTCCACACAGCCACCACTCTCTGAGTAAAGAAGTTCCCCCTCATGTTACCCCTAAACTTCTGTCCCTTCATTCTCATGTCATGGCCTCATGTTTGAATCTTCCCTACCCTCAATGGGGAAAGCTTATCCACGTCAACTCTGTCTATCCCTTTCATCATTTTAAAGACCTATCTCCTTGATTAAATTATATATCAGTTGTCACCTCCTCTTAGCTAACAATGTACTATTCTACATTTTCCTTGATCTCCATCCCTTTTGATGTCTTGTTCTCACACTTCCTCATCTCAGTGTCTCCCTCTCCCCGGCTCTCAGTTTGAAGAAGGGTCTCGACCCGAAACGGCACCCATTCCTTCTCTCTAGAGATGCCTTACTACAGTATTGTGTCTTTCTCCAGTATTTAGTGTCTATCTCCAGAGATGCCGCCTGAACTGCTGAGTTACTCCAGCATTTAGTGTCTATCTCCAGAGATGCCGCCTGACGCCTTGGTCACTCCAGCAACTTGAAGGTTGCTGTGCGCGTGCGCAGGCGCAGTAGGCATCGAGCGGCGACGGTTGCGCAGGCGCAGTGGGCGCCGAGTGGCGGCGGCGGTTGCGCAGGCGCAGTGGGCGTCGCGAGCCGCTGGGCCTTGGCCGTCGTGTCGTGTCCTGAGCGTGGCAGCGCGGCGCAGCGCGGGGCAGCATGAGGCGCCCGCTGCTCGGCGCCAGTTAGGTTAATGTTGAATATGAACAAGGATCTCATGCACCAGGCGGTGGGTTATCACGGGCCCACCTTGTTATCCCTTTTGAAAAGTGAGCAATATGAGAACCCAGACATTCAAAGCGTTTCGGCCGAGTTCTTGAAAACAGCGCTGCATCACAGGTAAACGGTATCCGTTTAGCTGGGCTTCAGCATCAACACGGCTTCTTTAACCAGCAGCACCACAGCTCCGCGTCGTTGTAAAAAAAAAGCCACCTATTAAATAATCGAACCCAAAGATTCCGGATAGGCCTATTGCTTGTTTGCGTGCGTGTTTATTTCCTGTGAATTTAAATTTATGAAGTCACGGACACGCAGCTTTTTGGCCAGTTTTCGGATTTGTTTTGCACGTCAACATGTTGCTGTAAAAATAACGAAAGTTACTCTGAAGTACTTTATTATTATGTTTCTAACTGCAGAATATATTAACGACAAGTAAGCCGCTTCACTAGTTTTGCTGGTGTAGGCCAGAATGTATATACTGATGAATTGTATTCATCATAGCGAAAGGATTTGAGTATAGGAGCAGGGAGGTTCTACTGCAGTTGTACAGGGTTTTGGTGAGGCCACACCTGGAGTATTGCGTACAGTTTTGGTTTCCAAATCTCAGGAAATACATTCTTGCCATAGAGGGGGTTCAGAGAAGGTTCACCAGACTGATTCCTGGGATGTCGGGACTTTCATATGAAGAAAGACTGGGTAGACTCGGCTTGCACTCACTGGAATTTAGAAGATTGAGGGGGAATCTTATAGAAACTTACAAAATTCTTAAGGGGTTGGACAAGCTAGATGCAGGAAGATTGTTCCCGATGTTGGGGGAGTCCAGAACAAGGGGTCACAGTCTAAGGATAAGGGGGAATTCCTTTAGGACCGAGATGAGGAAAACATTCTTTACACAGAGAGTGGTGAGTCTCTGGAATTCTCTGCCACAGAAGGTCGTTGAGGCCAGTTCGTTGGCTATATTCAAGAGGGAGTTGGATGTGGCTCTTGTGGCTAAAGGGATCGGGGGTATGGAGAGAAGGCAGGTACGGGATACTGAGTTGGATGATTAGCCATGATCATATTGAATGGCAGTGCAGGATCGAAGGGCCTACTCCTGCACCTATTTTTCGATGTTTCTATGTTCTAATTCCTCAATGTTCAGCAGTCATATTATAGTGGTTTGTATCTGGAGATACAGTTCCAGAAAATATGCAATGTCAAGGCAACACAGGTTAGAGGATGGTGAGCCAGCAAGCTTGATGGGTGACTGAATCCAAGTTAAATTGGTATTCACCATTAGGATTTACAGAAAGTGTTGTAATTTTGTTTTATGATCCATTAGAATATCCATCATCCATTATTCACCATCTACTAAAAGAGCTAGGTGACTAAAAACCTTTAAAAAAAATCTCTGTGCAGTCCCACTTGCTTTTCTCATAAAAGTTCTTGTATAGACATATCTTACTGTAAGAAAGAACTGCCGATGCTGGTTTTAATCAAAGGTAGACACAAAATGCTGGAGTAAATGGTCGAGAAGGTTCTGACCCGAAACGTTGCCCATTCCTTCTCTCATTAGATACTGCCTCACCCGCTGAGTTTCTCCAGCATTTTGTGCATATCTTACTGTAATTGTGATGCATTATTACTTGTCATCCTTCTCAATATGTCTACAGTTCTTGACATTTACATGATCTCCAATGCTGTGTCAACCTGCTTCCATTTCTAACTGTCCAGTTGTAGCTAGAGAGTTCTCCAGTATTTTCTCTTTCATTTCTGGAGACTGCCAAACATGAATACAAGGCCTCCTTTTATTTCACATATTTGCAACCTTGGCGTTCACTTCCTACACTTGTTTCTGAATAGTAAATAATTAATATGCCTGGGTCAACCCATCACCATTTGGAATCCTGTTTCATGTCCTTGCACCTTCATGATAATCTCAATGATATTGCAGCTGTCTACCAATTACCATAAACTCAAACTGATCTAAAACTCTGCTGTTAGCTTAGTTGTGCTTTTCTGGTTTTTATCTTCTCAGATTTGTTTTCCTTGTCCCTTTTATTGTTAGGTGTAGAAGTTGATTCCTGCCAGCAAAAGCTAGTTTTCAGCCATTTGACCTGGTTTAAATTGACAAATGCGGTAAACTTTAATAACGGATTGATACATATTCAAATGTGATAAATATCTCAAACCATCAAAGAGGTGTAATGAAAACATGAATGCGGAGACAAAAATAGAGTGGCTGGGAATGATGAATGAAATCATGATGTTTGAAGTTGGATCTTAAAAGTGGAGAAGTTAAAGAAAAAACAATTTGTGAGGTCAAGGCCAGAGTTGGATTGATCCAGAAGGAATTTGTTTGATCAGAGGTCCAGAGTTTGGTACCGTTTCCAGGGATTTAGATGTTACAGTAGAGTGGAGGTGAAACCATAAAGAGCTTAAAATTTAAAGGTAGCACTTTAATGTAATTTTCAAGCACAGCTCATGCAATTTGTAACACAACTCGGGTAGCTGTACTTTGTGGTGAATACATTTGTGAGGACAAATAGAAGAGTTTTTAATCAGCCATATCTGGCATTAATGGATGCGAAGGTGACGTTTGAGCAGGAGTTGAACCGAGATATGTGTAGTCTTGTGGGCGAAGAGGAAAACACAGATACAAAGCTTGATTGAATTGGACTACCAAGAACCCAAGACTCGATTTATTAATGATTTTGCTGAAGCTGCATTTGAAACTGTGTCAGTTGATCATAGCTTGAAAGCACAGCACCACAGTCATAGAGAATAATACAAGGTGTGCTTTCTGTTTTGACAGAAGCAGATAAGCAATTTGATAGCTTCAGGTGAAGTGATGCAAAATGAGAGAGTATTTGGTAAAGAAGTGAGGAGATTCTCTAAATGAAAACAGAAAATGCTGACATACTCAGCACAAATGGCAACATCCGTGGAGACCGAAACAGAGTTTCAGGTTCAGGTTTAGAAGAAAGGTCATGACCTGAAACATTAACAGTTTCTCTTTTCACAGATGCTGTTTGAACTAAGTATTTCAGTAGTTTCTCTCTTTCAGAGTTCCAGCTCCTGTGTTTTTAATTTGCTTTTCAAGTTGTCTTAAGGAGTTGTTTTGAAAGTCAGGAGGAACCTGTGTTTGGATAAGTGGTAGCAACAGTTTGGAATGGCAATTTCTGATGTGAGGTTAGCATGTACTGTGCCATTTGGTTGAGAGTAAAACAGTTTCTTGATTAACAGTTAAATAAGCATGGTCTTAATGGACCAGAACCAAGTCAGTCTGCCAAGAGCTTAATTTTTCAAATACTTCACAACTATTTTTTAAGTGCACAAGGTCGTTAAAGACTTTACCTATGATACATGTCAAGACTCTACTGGCATAGTGTACATTTTTTCATCCTAACAGCGTATTGAAACTCCTTTCTGGCAATTATTCTTTGGTTGCACATTATATTCAGTTGTTCCCTGTGGCTGGTGATACAGCTTTATTGTGAAGCGGAGCAGTTTGAATTTAAGCAAGCTTAGAAAGAGAAATTTGATGAGGTTAATTAAAAACTTACAACAGTCCGAGAGAAAGATGAAATCAATGGTAAATCTGTTTGCTACAATGCAGATTTTCTTGAATCATTTAGGTGCTATATTGACACAACTAGTGAAGCTGTTGTGTGGGAAGGAATTGCAGATGCTGGTTTACATCGAAGATAGACACAACATGCTGGAGTAACTCAGCAGGACAGGCAGCATCTCTGGAGAGAAAGAATGGGTGACATTTCACGCCGAGACCCTTCTTCAGACTGAGAATCGGGGAGAGAAAGACATAGAGATATGGAAGGGTAAGGCGTGTAAACGACAGATCAAAGGGGACGATGATAAAGGAAAATGTAAAATGGTTTATTGTTAGCTATGGGGAAGGTGACAACGAGGCATACAATCAGTAAAATTTAATCACGATGACAATGAAACTAGTTCGAGAACTAGGATGGGGGAAGGGATGGAGAGAGGGAAAGCCAGAGTTACTTGAAGTTAGTGAAATCAATATTCATGGATTATAAGCTGTCCAAGCGAAATATGAGGTGCTGTTCCGCCGATTTGCATTGGGCCTCACTCTGAAATGGAGGAGGCCCAGGACAGAAAGGTCAGTGTGGGAATGGGAGGGGGAGTTAAAATGTTTGGCAACCGGGAGATCATGTAGGACTAGGCGGACTGAGCAGAGGTGTTCAGCCAAATGATCGCCAAGCTTGCACTTGGTCTCGCCCATATATAGAAGTCCACACCTGGAACAGCGGATACAGTCGATGTGATTGGAGGAGGTGCAAGTGAACCTTCTGTTTCACAGCTCTAGTTACCTGGATACAATTCGGACCTCAGATCCTCAGGGACAGACATGGGAATGAGGGGAGAATATATTACAAGAACAACTATTGGTTCATTATGTCACAGATGCTGCTGTCCATGCAAACATGAGTACATCAGGAACTGCAAATGAGAAAATAATCAGAATTCAGAAAAGAGTGTTACAGCTACAGAGAAAGTAGAGTTAAAGAAAAGAGCAGAAGCTGCCACAAAGTCGAACAGAAGATCAGGAATTCACCACTGGCATATGAGCAGCAGGAAAGCAGCAGTTCTTGAAACTTAGGACGTGCTATCAAGCTTTTGTATTTTCTGGCAGGCAGGGCACTGGAGAAGGGAGAATGACTGGAGTGTAAATGCTCCGATATTATGTTGGTTACTCTCCTGAAGCAGTGTGAAATATAGATGGAGTTGATTGGGGGGGGGGGGGTGGAGTCTGTGGGGAGGAGGCTGTTTTATGTGATAGACAGGACTGCGTAAACAACTCTCAAAGTCAGTAAGACAAAGGAACTGATTGTGGACTATGGAAGAGGAAGAACGAGGATCCACAAACATGTCTTCATCGACGAGACTGGTGGAGAGAGTCAAAAGCTTCAAATTGCTGGATTTGCATATCTCTCAAGATGTGTCCTGGACTTGGCACATTGATCCAATCATGAAGAAAGCCCGTCAATGCCTCTACTTCCTTAGAAGATTGAGGAGATTTGGTATGTCAACGAATACTCTCTTCAACCTTTACAGGTGTATGGTAGAGAGCATATTGCACTGGTTGCATCACAGCCTGATTCGGCAACTCGAACGCCCAGGAACGAAGAAGATTGAAAAAAGTAATGAACACAGCTCAGTCCATCACCAGTTATAGACCTCCCCACCATCGAAGGGATGTACAAGATTCACTGCCTCCATAAGGCAGCTAGCATCATCAGAGACCCACACCATCTTGACCATGCTTTCACTTCACTCCTGACATCGGGAAGAAGGTATAGGAACCTGATTCTGTAACATCTAGGTCCAGGGGCAGCTTCTTCCTTATAACCATCAGGCTATTAAACTCTACAACTTCCAAATGGGCTCCAAACTATATAGACGTGGAGAGATTATTTTTGACTTTGCACTATTATTTGGTATTTATTTGTTTTTTTTAACATGTTTTTGTTATGGGATTTACAGAGTACTATGTTTGCTTATCTGTGGTGCTGTTGCAAGCAAGAATTTCATTGTTCCCTTTCAGGATATGCAACAATAAAACACTCTTGACTTGCTTTGCAATGTCTTGCGGTCTTGGGCAGACAAATTGTATAAATTGTTAAGTCATCGGAGACGTGGTGAATTTCTTTAGCCTTCTGTGGAAGTTAAAGCCTTTGTGTGAATTCTTGGCTGTAGTGTCAATGTGGTTGGACCAGGACTGTTAGTGATATTTGCTTCCAGGAATTTGAACTGCTGAATTGTCTGTACCTCAGCATCATTGATACAGACTGGGGCATTTACTCCATCCCGCTTCCTGAAGTTGAGGACCAACTCCTTCATTTTGTTGACATTGAGGGAAAAGTTGTTGCCTTGACACCATGCTACTAAGCTCTCTATCTCCTTCCTGTATTTCATCTCTACATTGTGAACCTGGTCATTATGGTGGTGTCATCTGTAAATGGATTTAGAGCAGAATTTATCTGCACAGGAGGGAGCTGATAACTCAGCCTTGCTGGGCATCGACTTTGAGAATTATTGTGGGGAATATTTTGTCCTTGCTGATTAAAGTCTATGGGTCAAGAAGTCAATGATCCAGTTGCAGTGTGGTGTGTTCAGGAGTTTGGTTGGAATTATTGTATTGAAGACAGAGTTATAGTAAATCGTTTGACAGAGGTGTCATTATCATTCTGCTGTTCCAGGGATAATTGTTTTGTGAGCTAACGTGAACTCAGTGGGCATTCACGGCCTCCAATATTGTCAGGAAATACAGAAAATATGATGTCATACCAAAACTGACAGTCTCTTGATCGTATTTAATTTTCACTAGCGGCTGGGTTTTATCTTTGTTGCCAGGCCATATTTATGAAAAGGAATCTGGCCTTGAGATATAATTGAAATATTTTGGATTATACATCACTTTATTTGTGATGTATGCGAATAGAAATAGACTATATGCATTGAATGATCTATGGGACAGTTGACATTGTCCTTCTGCAGTTAGAACAGGATATCTTTGGGATTTTGTTAATATTTAAAAAATATATATATAATGAAAATTTCATTCTTCCAAAATCTTGCTCCAATGAATATTCTTGTGAAAAATACTGCTTGCATCTTCATTTGAATACTTGAAATGGTGAATTTTTGCAATATCTTTAACATGATCAAAATCCGAGTGAATTTGAGTAAAAGTGTAGTGCATTCCATTTTGCCTAAAACTATTTTGTAGCCTGAAAATACAAAATACTCCACATGTTAAGTGATCACTATTTCGTCAATGTAGGGCAGCATATTTAATGTCATTTATTGCTTTTATTTTTTTCATGTACAAATTCATAAACTTTGGGATGAAATAAGTTGATCTGCTCAATGTCATGATATTCAAAATTTTAATTATGCTTGTATGGGCAGCATCAAAATACACATAAATTAATTGTGGTACAAAACACTCTTGTTTTGCAGAAAGGATAGAAGAATTGATAATACTGGTATACAGCAACTCATCGCAAGAAAAGCAGACCTTCTGTTTGCTCCATCGTGGAAATCAACTCCGAGCACTGAACTGAATGATGAAGAGACAGAAGGTGATTTGTATACAAGAGTTGTCTGAGATTGTTTCTTTTTGGCATTTCCACATTAGGAAAAAGGGGGAATCAATATATCAGTCTATATATTATTTAAATAAACACAAAATATTTTTCCCCTCAACCCTATTTTGACAGATTGATGCTTCTTTCCTCCTCATAGACCCTGCAAAATTTCCTGATAAATCAGTTGGAATAAGAGCTAGTCCTCTACCTCTGCCTTAAATATCTTGAAGTAAATTAGTGACTGTCCAAGAGCATTCATAAATCATTTTGGTGTCAGGTGATTCTAGTGGGTCCAGATACAATTTCAGTGGTATGAATACATAAACAGATGTGTATTAGTCTGGAGTACTAGAATTTGTTTTGGGATAAAAGTATAATTAATTCGGTTTGTGATATAGAAATAAATATTCCTAAATATTTCAATTTGTTTTCCTTTTTTTCCAGATTATTATGCAATTATGCCTCCTTTGGAACAGTTGATGGAGGTTCCAAATGAGGACAAAAGACAGTACTTCTTCCGTGATATTGAGCGTGGGGATATTGTGATTGGACGAGTTGCATCTATTCGTGAATTTGGGTTCTTTGTAACATTAATCTGTCTTGGAGGGGACCTTGTGCGGGACATTGAATCCTTGGAAATAACTGTAAGGTTATGATCCATATACCTTGTATTATCAAACATAATATTGCAATAACGATGTATTGAAGAATAAATGGATCCGTGTATGTTTGACAGGGATGAGAAAATACCTGCCAATATACCCACATATAGGATCCATTTCCTCTTTTTTTATCTTATACATAGCTTGGGATCACAGGCTTTGTGAGAAAATTTGTGTACTTTACATTTATTTCATTTGATGAGTTGAACATTAAGGTATAATACACACACGGTGACTCCAGTCATCCTAAGGCTTCTAATTGCATGGATACCACATAATTTTTTATTAAATTAGGTTTTATCTGGCTTGTAATTATTTAAGGAAAATGGCAATTGCCTGTTTTTTCTTCAGTTAGAAGACTCAGCCCAGATATTTAAGTACACAGTTATTTTAATCAAACTTTCCTAACTTGCCCAGCTTTTACTTTAGAAGTCTGCCTTTACATAAAAGGAAATTGAACAACGTATTGATTAACTGCTTAAAATGTTGTTACAGGCACTTTGTCCTGTGAGAGATCTACCATCACTTGGAAAACACGAAGACCCTTTGTCTTACTTTCAAGTAGGAGATCTTGTAAGAGGTATCAACGATTGATATGAATACTTATTGAAAAATTATTGTTGCTGAAATGTTGATCTCAACTTTCACCTGTGTATTTGTTTTAAAATGATTTGTTTTTCAGTTGCTGTAAAAGATGTTGATCGTTACCATGAAAGACTTGCAGTAACTTTGCGCCCTTCAGTTCTTCCGTCTCGCCTTTCTCATTGGAAATTGGGTGTTATTAATAATGATGATCTTCCTACATACTACAGGTAATAAAAAATTCCTACAATGAAAATCTTTATTTAATCTTCTCCTCTGAATAATAGAAAGCTTATATTGTTGGCTTCTCCATACGGTTCTATGTGTTTAAACTGTTTCTATGTGTTTAAACTGTCATCTGAGACCTGCACCTTGTGATTACAATCTAGAAGAGATGCTGGTCTAAAGTAGAAACCGGTTTAACTTCGTGGTAACTTCAATGTCAGACTTAGAACTGACACAATCTACAGGAATGCCGATTTGCAATGAAGGATTAGAAAAATCTAACTCCATTGGCATGCTCTTCCCAGTGAAATGTGTGGAGTATGGCCTCGTATCAACACCTTGTTTCATCAGATGAAGGTGGTACGATATCTGCAAACTGGATATTGCAACCTGTTAGATTTAAGGGCCTGTCCCACTGTACGAGGTAATTCAAGAGTTCTCCGGAGTTTGCCCCTGATTCGAACTCGGAGAATGTCCGTAGTGGGTCCGTAGGAGTTTGTGGATGTCTCGTAGCGGCACGTAATGCTAACGGTAGGTAGTCGGGAAATCCAGTAAACTCGTGACGTTTTGTCAACACTGAAACATGTCCACGAGTAAAAAAAAATACTCATGATGAAAAAAATTGTTACTTTTTACTCTACGAGCCGCTACGAGACATCCACAAACTCCTACGGACCCGCTACGGACATTCTCCGAGTTCGAATCGGGGGAAAACTCGGGGGAGCTCTTGAATTATCTCGTACAGCGGGACAGGCCCTTAAGTCATTGAGCAAGGACCATAAGGACATCCAATCACTTGCCCTGTGGCATGTACAGGCGACCTTCGTGTAGGGGCCATTTGGGTTATGGAATTTAGTTCTTGCAGAATTCGTAAATCACTACCCCAAAATATAGTATAAAATTCACACTCGCTGAATTTGTGTGGGGAAAAAAAGTAAATAATTCAATGCAAAGCGTCTCCTTGTCTAACTCCTGTCTCTGGACTCGTGCAGTGATGACACGGCTTTGCTTTCAGGTAAATTGCAATTATGGGCCATTTGTTTGGAATGTAACTCCACCCATCCTGTGAAACGGGTTGCCTCAATCAAGACACCTGTCTTTGATTCCTCCGAAGGTGAACTGTCTGACAGTCAGCACTTCCCCAGTTGAGCAATGGGATGAAAAGGCAGTTGAAATACAAGGAGATATCTGGAGCAGGCAACATTTCTGCCAAACACTTTAACATGGCAAAGAAATGTTTGTGGTGTGAACTGCAGAGATATGACCCTGTTGTCTGCTACAGTGAAAGATCTTCCTCCGCTCCCACTTCTCAGACACAATGCAAATTCTATCAAGCAAGAACAAAAATGGAAATGGTTTTCGTTCTGCGATAAGTGCACGTAAAGCACAGGGATCATCACCTATAAGTGGACATTTTTTGCCACAAAAATGTATGACTATCAATCGAGGGATTCTGTAGTATCATTTTCAAATTTCGCAATGCCTACAAATTTATTACTATGCTTTGGATACCATCTGGTGTTATGCAGATTGTGATCCTGTCCAACATGACCATCAAAAATCAATCCCAATGGAGGCTGGGGCTAATCAAAGCTGTGTCATAGCACCAAACTTCTCACCCTGCCGATCTGCAGTACTGCATCGTACCTCTAATTTCCCTGTTGGAATGGAGCTACTTTGCAGATCAAATGGAAAACTCTTCAGTTTACCTCATCCCCTCTTCATAATTGATTGCTGCAACCACAGAGATTGAATTACAATACTCAGACAATGCTTGAAAAAGTTCAATGTTCAGACACTAAGCTCCAAGTCATTGTTGAAGTTTGAAGCTAAGAAATTGAAGCATGAGAAGTCAAATAGCCTTCTCCTGTCTGCATTACCTCTCACTTTCCTGCTGGGGAAACTTCCACCATCCTCAACTCCAATGAACTGGCTAAGATGAAAACAGTTTAGTTTAGGGATACATCGCGGAAACAGGCCCTATAGCACTCCGAGTCCGCACGGACCAGCGATACCCACACACTAACACTATCCTACACCTACTAGGGACAATTTACATTTATACCAAGCCAATTAACCTATGAACCTGTACGTCTTTGGAGTGTGGGAGGAAACCAAAGTTCTCTGAGAAAACCCACACAGGTTATGGGGAGAACCTCCAAACTCCGTACAGACAAGCACCCGTAGTCAGGATCGAACCCGGGTCTCTGGCGTTGTAAGGCAGTAGCTCTAACACCACTCTGCCACCTGTTAAGCTGCTTCAAAAATTTGATACAAGATGCAGGTTGGTCAAGGTTGTCCTGAAATAGTTAATAAATAACAATTAGTTAACAATATTTTTAAATGTTCATTTAACTTTCAGAGACAGATTTTATGAAATATTAACTCCTATTTTTATTTTGCCAGAAAATAAATAACTTTCCTTCTGTTGTGGCTTTGCTTTCACATTCCTTTTCTGCAGATTGTATACGATTTACTGCTATCAGATTATGGAGCATATTGCTACTTTACACCTTTCACTGTCTCGATACTAATAGCCCAATGTCATCCATATGTGGATGGTTTTATGTTCATTTAAGAACATATTTCGCATAGTACCTTTTACCCAAATCACTTAAAAAAAAATTTAAAAAATAGTTCTGAAACGGGTACTTTCATGCGGTTCAATAAAGTCAAGTTTAAATCTACCCACCCATGAGGATATTTATGATTGAAACCTCTTCAAAAAGACAGCCTATCTGACAGAGAGACACTCCTTTATTATATATGTTCAATATGTGTCATTTACTTCTCATTTCATCAAATAGGAGAAAATGATGATGTTGAGATTGTTTCTGGTCTGGCATAAAGAGTACAATGGAATGAATACTTTATTGTCACATGTGACAGGCACAGTAAAATTCTTTGCTTGTCCACCCAATGTATACAAATGACCAAAGTTACAAAGCACGCCAGCTCCTCCTTTTGTTCAATGGCACTGTCAGGCAACATTTGTAATGATTCCTGCTCTGACACTTACCATTTTATAATAACGTGTTTTCTTGACTACAGGCTGAATTCAACGCTGGATAGTCATGTTATGGAAACATATGACAATGTTTTGCACCAAACGCTTGGATTTGCTAATCCATCAACAGTTGAATATTTATTGGGCAAACTTGGAATTAGTGAAATTGAATCATCGTCTCTGATGAGAGGATTACAGAGGTGATGTGTTCAGAATTAATATTTATTGTCTGATGTAACAATCAATTCAGATTGCAAAAAAAAAAAAAAAATTCAATTAATTGACAACATTTTTGTCTTTGTCTCCAGCATCACCAAATATTTAGTTTTTCTCCTTCACGAACAGGTCAAATTTGCCTATATAACCCCTTTAAAGATGGGTATAGAGGAGGGATGTATTAGGATGCATTGCCAGATTGATGGAAGAGAGATTTTAACAGAGGTTTAGTGAAGTCCTTGATAGAGCAAGATCATGCTGCTCTTGCCATTGGCCCAGCGAAAATCATGCAAAGAGAAAACAACATTTGGAATTAAAAGGATTGTCACGATTGTTCAACCAGAATTGAGGAAGGATGTGGAGAGATTTACGAGCAAAAAGTTAAAATGTGTAGTTTGTGAAGATCAGGCAATGTGGCAGAATGCTAGTGATATACTTCAAATTGTTGAAAATTTCGAGAGTGAAATGAGGCCATGTTAGAGGTAGATAGACACAAAATGCTGGAGTAACTCAGCGGATCAGGCAGCATCTCTGGAGAGAAGGAAAGGGGGACGTTTCTGGTCGAGACCCTTCTTCAGACTTCTCTCCAGAGATGCCTGACCTGCTGAGTTACTCCAGCATTCTGTGTCGACATTCGATTTAAACCAGCATCTGCTGTTCTTTCCTACCCATGCTAGGGGCATGCAGATTTGAAGATGGCAGAGGCTTGTGATGGAATATGAACAGCTGAAAAATTGAAGTAGGGAAAAATAAAGAATGCTTTTAGAAATGTTTGTATTTATTGTTTCAAAACATGAAATGTCTGGATTAAGAATCCAAATCTGGACTCTTAAATTATTTTTCGCCAATATCTGGGAAAAAGAACACATGCCCTATTTCTAATCTTTTTCCAGCTGTCATTAATATTCCTGCTTGATTTGCTCCTCTCCACCTTCAATGTCTGTTTTCCCTCTTAAGGCCATTACTATTGTCCATTATGTTACTCTGGTTCTACCCTCATCTCCACCATTACAACACAGGAACACAAGAAAATTGGGGCAGGAATAATTAAATGATTGTAGACCAGAATGGATCAAGCCATTCACCAACTGGTCTGGTGGATAACTTTATTAATTTTTGGTCTTGTCTGATGAAAGCTTCATTTTTCCAAGGTCAACTTGACTGGGTGAAATCTGCATCAACATATCAAGCATACGAGCCAAGCATATACTGTTGGAAAAAAATTGGTCTTTTTAAAAACGCGAGTTATTCAATATTGCTGATACGAAAGTGCTTTAGATCGGTGGCACAAAGTTATAGTATCGGCATCACATAACACTCAAGCCAAATGAAAGTAGAACAGATACCATTTTAATAATGTGTTGTTGATGGGTTTAATTTTGGAAAAAAGCCAACTTGTGACAAGAATGACCCAGTTGGTTGTTAGAGGCATTTTGAACTTGAAATGTATAACATTTTGCTTTTCATTAACATAACTGCAACTTGTTTGTTACTTTAGGTCATTAATGACTTCATTTGTGTTGTGGCCTTGGATGCAAAAGTGAAATCATACATCATTGTCGCGTATCCATGATACTATCCCTGCAACAAAATATAAATGTTAGAAATCTGAAATAACACAAAAGAAATGTAGGAAATATTCAGTAGATCATGGAGTTTCTAATGCTAAATGATAGTTGATAAATTTGTGACAGATCATACATTTTCACTGTTGAATGGCTACTTACAGATGACAAGTAAATATTAATCTTCTTGATTTATTCTTCCGTTATTTAAAGTTTACTCAAACTGGTGAACAAGTTTTACAAATGCTGCTGGAATTCCAAAATGGTATAACCATAATTTTATGAAGTTTGATGAATCATTTCTTCCTTCAACAGCAAAAATTTTCATGGAGATGATTATGCTCCAGCCTTAAGGAAGAAACAATCGGCAGCTTGGGCATTAAAGTGGTACGTGATGACAATTTGGTTAACTATTAAGCCAGAAAATGAATTGTTGTAATTTAACCAAGTTTCCCTAAAATATGTATAACTTCTGTGGACAAACCAAGTGCTGGAGTGAGTCAGCAGGTCAAACAGCATCTCTGGAGAACATGGATAAGTGATGTTTCAGCTCGGCACCCTTCTTCAGACTGATTGTGGTGGGGAGAGCATGGAAGAAAGCTAGAAGAGACAAGGACAAAGCCTGGCAATAGATGAATATGGGGGGGGGGGGGGGTTGATAGGCAGGTTTACTTTACATATACAGCACTTTGTCTCACCAGCACACTAGTTCCATGATATCACACTTTCTCATCCCACACAGTAGCAGGAATTTACAGAAGTCAATTAACCTACAAACCTGCACAAAACCTTTGGCATGTGGAGAAAACCCATGTGGTCACATGTGGAACTCTAAGCGGTTCTGTCTGAGGGAGGGGCAGTGAGAGCAGAACTAGGGGATACAGGTTAATTGGCTTCTGTAAATGACCCCTATTGTGTAGCAGTGATAATGTGTACGGATGATCGGCATGGACTCCGTGAACAAAAGAGCCTGTTTTCACGCTGTATCTAAACTAACCAGATGTGGCGGAGACAGAAATTAAGAGCAGGGGATAGCGTCTTTACAATTGCCTCTCAGCTAGCTAAGAGGCAAATAAATAAATGATGGGTCTTTGTCCCAAACATTATAGCGCTGTATTAAACGAAATGCTGTTGATTAAATATATCTGCATACATTTATGCATGGGAAGAAATGAGTTGACAAATATCTGATCCTGCATTGAATTGAATTTCTGCTTATTTCCCACAGTGTCAAAGCTGGGGTGGACCATTTTAAAGCAGGACGTCATGTAGAAGCCATGAATGAGTACAACAAAGCTCTGGAAATAGACAGCAATAATGTTGAAGCACTTGTGGCTCGTGGTGCCCTGTAAGTATATGCAAGATTGCAGATCATTTTAGAAGTATTTTAATGGACATTTAGAAAGAAATATAGAAAATAGGTGCAGGATTAAGCCATTCGGCCCTTTGGTCCAGCACGACCATTCAATCTGATCAAGGCGGATTATGGAAAATCAGTACCCTGTTCCTGCTTTTTCCCTATCCCTTGATTCCCTTGGCCCTAAGAGCTAAATCTAACTCTCTCCTGAAAACATCCTGTGAATTGGTCTCCACTGCCTTCTGTGGCAGAAAATTCCATAGATTCACAGCTCTGGGTGAAAATGTTTTTCCTCATCTCGGGGGGGGGGGGGATAGCGGCCGTGCAAGCAGCGGCCGCTATCAGGGAGCAGGAGATGAAGCCACTGTTGCAGCTGCAGCTGCCGCTGTGCGCGAATGACGGGCCCTGCACAGCGGCAGCAGCGGCTGTAACAGCTGCTCCATCTCCTCCTCCCTGATAGCGGCCGCTGATTGCACGGCAAGGCCTCCCCCTCCCTCCAGCCGGTTAGCGGGTTTACAAGCAGAGGCTGTTATCAGGCCGGGTGCGGGAGGTGGGGGAGATGGAGCCGCTATCGCGGCCGCCGCTGCCGCTGTGCGAAGCCCGTCATTCTGCTCCGACCCTTCCTCACCCCGAATCTAGTATCTTTGCCCCGCGCAGCCGTCGCCAACACGAAACGTCGCGTTCCTTTTCTCCAGAGATGCTGCCTGACCCACGGAGTTACTCCAGTTTTTTGTGTCTACGGTACAAACCAGTATCTGGTTGCCAAGCGGGGCAAAATGACTTGGTGTTTAGGTTGCCCGGCGGCGCTTTGAGTGGTCATTGAGTTGGCAACCGTTAATTTCGAGGCCTGAAAGTTCAAAAAAACGAATGAACTGCAAATAAACTGAACAGTTTCAGATTAACTGGAGTTTTTTGCGTGGGAGCTTTTTATGTGCGTTACGCAGGTAACCAGACGGTATTTCTGTGTTTAAACAATAAATAAAATGTGCTTCTTGTTGTCAAGGGGTGGGGGGTGGGAGGAGATCAAGTCGTTCATTCTCATGCACACTGGTCATCGGCTTGCCAGGGAATTTGTGTCCCCCCCCCCCCCATGTTTTAAAAGCGATTTACTATGGCTGCCAGTGCCCGGTGTGGGTGTCGGGGGGTGAATCTCCCCGTGTGTGGGTCAGGGTGGGGGGTGAATCTCCCTGTGCGGGGATCGGGGGGGTGGGGGTGGTGAATCACCCTGGTGTGGCGGTCGGGTGCCTGTGGCAGTGCATCGCGGTCAGAGACTCTGGGTGGGCAGAGGGACCAGACTGTTACCAACTCTGCTGCAGCTGATGGGGACATTGTCGGGTTTTCGTCCAAGTGTGTCCGCTACCTGGAGCCGTGGCCCCGCTCCACCCGATCCCGTGTGTGTGTGTGCTGCCGACCCACAGCCCGTCACAGTGTGGCCGTACGGGGGAGACGAGGTGGAGGGCGGCCGTGGCAGGACGGGGCCGTCCCAAGGGATGCGCTCCTTCGGCCGCTTACATTTTGGTGCTAGGGTTCAGAGTGCCCAGTCACCCTCCATCCCCGGGCGGTCATGTGTGGGGGAAATGACCCCCACCCTCCCGTCTCCCCTGGCCAGTGATGTGATGGACGCGGGGGTCTGGACCAATCGCTGACAAGTCCTGCCCCCCGGTGACAACATGTCCGTTATCTGGATTTTCGGCGTTGCATCCATTCGGTTATTTGGCTTTTCGGCATTGCATCCATTCGGTTATTTGGCTTTTCGGCGTTGCATCCATTCGGTTATTTGGCTTTTCGGCATTGCATCCATTTGGTTAGTTGGCTTTTCGGCGTCGCATCCATTCGGTTATTTGACTTTTTGGCGTAGTTTCCGTTCGGTTATTTGGCTTCCACTTCTTTGCTTCAGCTTCTCGTTCTTCGACGCCACCTCCTGGTACCGGTTCTGGACTCCCCCAACATGGAGAACATTTTTCCCTGCATCTAGCCTGTCCAATCCTTTAAGAATTTTATATGTTTCTTTCAGATCACCCCTCATCCTTCTAAATTCTAGTGAATATAAGCCTAGGCGACCCATTCTTTCATCATATCTCCGTCCCGCCATCCCGGGAATTAACCTGATGAACCTACGCCGCACTCCCTCAATAGTAAGAATGTCCTTCTTCAAATTAGGAGACCAAAACTGCACACAATACTCCAGGCGCGGTCTCACCAGGGCCCTGCACAACAGCAGTAGGACCTGCATTCTCCTATCTCTCAAATCCTCTCGCTATGAAGGCCAACATGCCATTAGCTTTCCTCACTGCATGCTGTACCTGCATGCTTAATTTCAGTGACAGATGTACAAGGGCACCCAGGTCTCGTTGCATCTCTCTTTTTCCTAATCTGACAGCATTCAGATAATAATCTGCCTCCTTGTTTTTGCCACCAAAGGGGATAACCTCACATTTATTCGCATTATACTGCATCTGCCATGCATCTGCCCACTCGCCCAAGTTACCCTGCAGCCTCAGCATCCTCCTCACAGCTCACACTGCCTCCCAGCTTTGGGTCATCCACAAACATGGAATCTGAACACACTTAAATATTTTTAAGTTATGGCGTAGGTCTCTTCAGGATCTATAGGATAAACATATTAAATGCTATTGCTTGAGTCCTGAATGTGAATGACACTGCAAGTTTAATATTTGGCTTTAGTGTTCCTCTTTTAGAAAGACTAACATTTTAATTGTTCCTTTATTACTTCTGTTTCCCCATGTACATGGGTGGTATGTGGTATTGGATTCTGCTGTAGCGATCATACGGTTCAGAAGTCCATGTTCTAGTTTTGACTTGAATGACTGACTGGTGGAGCATGGAAAGTGAGGATCATCTTTCTGCTGAGGACGGGTAATGGTGAAAAGCAGGAAAGAAACTTTGGCTGCACTGCTGAGGATCCACAATAAATACCAAAAAATACTTAATAGGTCAATAAAAGCGATAAAAATGATCTTCTTACCACAAATACTGTACCTATTTCAATCAATACCAATATACTTACCTAAAAAAATCTTTAAAACATTAGATTCTGATATTATAAACTTCATATGGGATTATAAATCACATAGAATTAAGAAAAAACACTTGTGTAAATCTAAAGAATCAGGGGGACTGACACTCCCTAACTTATTGTATTACTATTGGGCAGTGAATATTAAAAATATAATCTATTGGATGGACAGTTCTGCCCAACGGGTAGATTGGATAAGAATGGAGAAAGAGGATTGTTCCCCTTATAATATAGGAGCGATCCTTCTTTCCCCGATGAAACTGAACAAGATAATATATAAGAAGAATCCAATTATTCACAGTATAATACGAATTTGGAATCAAATAAAATTATCTTTAAAATTAAGAAAATTATCGCTTCTTTCTCCAATAACTAATAATCCCTCATTCAAACCATCCATTATTGATAAAACGTTTATCCATTGGGAAAGATTAGGAATTAAAATAACGGGAGATATGTATGATATGGGAAAACTTTTATCATTCCATCAATTACAGCTAAAATATAATTTGAAAAATAGTCAATATTTCAAATATCTTCAAATTCAAGATTATTTGAAGAAATATATAAAAGGATATCAAACCCTAACCCCAGATTTATTGGAGGAAGGAATGAATAGAAAGGCAGAATCAAGCAATTTAATATCTTATATAATATAATTTTAAATATAGAAACGCCAACGACAGAGGCAATTAGAAGGGACTGGGAACAAGAGTTATTGATAAAAATTCCTAATGATAGATTGGAAAAAAAATTATCATATGTCAATAAATGTTCAATTAATGTAAGACATAACCTAATTCAATTTATTATTCAAAAACTAGACTGAATAAAATATTCTCAAATGTTTCCCCCATCTGTGACAAATGTCTAACTCAAAATGCCACTATAACACATTCCTTTGTCTCTTGTATAAAACTGTATAAATGTTGGAATGAAATTTTTGGAATTTTTACAAAACTATTTAACACAAAATTGAACCCAAATACAGAACTGATTATTTTTGAATCAATGGAAGAGGGAAGTAAACTAACTATATTCCAAGAAGCTTTTCTTAATTACGGTCTAAGAACAGCAAAAAAAACTATACTCAAATTTTGGAAAAACGCAACCACGCCAACATTCAAAATGTGGATTTCAAATATGTCTGAAACGCTTCATCTTGAAGAAATGAGATTTCTCCTACTAGGCAAAGTAGGCCAATTCTCAAAGACTTGGTCTCCTTGGTCAACTTTTTGCTTGCATATGGTGCAACATAACATGACCTCAGAAATTAAATGGTTTAGAACCGGGTGACGGATGGGATAAAATACGAAATAGATAGATCTCTCCTAATCTCTCTTTTCTTTACTTTTTCCTTCTATTTCAATTTTTTCAGCTTCTCTTCTATGTCCTTTATTTCTTTCGCTATCTGTTTCTACTCGCTTGTCTATCTATTCCGACACTCTTTATTTCTTTTTTCTTCCACTGTTCTTTTATTATTAAATCAAAAATACAAAGTTGTACAAGAATGGAATATTGTATGTATGTATTAGGTACTCAAGTACCACACTATTGTACTTACTTCTAACAAAAAAAAACAGTAGGTCAAGCAATATCTGTGGTCCTTCATCAGAACAGGGAAAGAGAGAAAACATGTTGGTTTGAATGCAAAAAGCATAAAGGGGGAATGGTTAGGACATGGGAAATATCCAGTAGATCAGCACAAAGTGCTGAAGTTATTCAGCAGGCCAAGCAGTATCTCTGGAGAAAATGGATGGGTGACATTTCGGGTCAGAACCCTTCTTCAGACTGAAAGGGTGGAGGGGGAGGGGGGGGCTGGAAGTGGAATAGGCCAGAACCAATGATCAAGGACGGGTGGAGCCCATAATGGACCATTGTTGGCTGGGGAAAAGGTGATAATGAAGGGATACAGGGTTGCGATCAGTGGAACTAATACAGGCGTTCCTTGCAATTAGGTGAATCAATATTCATACCACTGGGTGTAAGCTGCCCAAGTAAAATATGTGGTGCTGTTCCTCTAAATTTGCGTGTGACTTCACTCTGACAATAGAGGAGGCCCAGGACAGAAAGATCAGAATGGAAAGGAGAGTTAAAATGTTTGGCAAGTGATAGATCGCCTAGGCCAAGGCGTACTGAGCGGATTACCTCGGGAGAGCTTTGGGTGCTCAGTCATTGAGTATATTCAATGCGAGATAGAATTTTAGATTAAGAGAATGTAGGAATCTGGAGATCAGGCTACAGAGTAGCTATAGTTGGAGTGGATTAGAGTGGATTTCATTCATATTTGTCTTTTACTTCAGCAATGCAACAAGAGGAAGTCTAAGCAAAGCTATTTTTGACTTAGACTTGGCTCCGGAAACCTGTCCAACACAGAGGAACATCTCTCCCCTGATTCAATATGAAGAAGAGTCTTGACCCGAAACATCACCCATTCTTTCTATCCAGAGATGCTGCCTGTCTCACTGAGTTATTCCAGCATTTTGTGTCTATCTATGGAATATCCAGTGCCAGATTAGAAAGTGAGCTATGATGAGGATGTAGTTAGTCCATAAAGAGAGATAATCAGGTTAAGCAGGAAAATATAAAGTTACTTATTTTGAATAGAAAAATATTTTTTAAGGAGAAATGTAAACAAATGTAAAGTAAACATATAGGTACCAAAAGTAATTTAAACATAGAACACAGAAAAATACAGCACCAGAACAGGCCCTTCGGCACTCAATGTCTCTGTTGAATGTGATACAAAGTTAATTTCCTCTGCCTGCATGCAATCAATTTACCTCCATTCCCTGAATATCCATATGCTTGAATGATAATTTTATACTTCACCGCCACGCTGTTCCAGACACCAGCTGCTCTGTGTAATAAAAAGATTTGCTCCGCTGACTTCAATGCTGTGCCCTCTAGTCTTTTCCACTTGAGGGGGGTGGTCCCGTAATGGAGCGACCTGAACTGCGCACAGATTGCACAGAAGGTAAAATGTTTAAATTATGGGAAGGGCCAATGAACACATCTCGCTGAACTTGTTCTAAATGAGATAATAGCCTTGCATAAATTAACCCTGTATAAATTAACGAGTTATTTCCTAGTATGCGGGAATTGGCTTTGAAGAGCGATTGAGATATAGTTATATTGACTGGAATTTCTAACATCCGGAGGTGATCTCATTGAAATGTAGAATATTACAGATTTGCCAAGTCTTTCCCCTAGCTCTTAATATGCTGGAAAGCTGAGAGGTTGGCACCGTAGACTCTGATAAACAGGATGGCTATTGCGTGTTTTTTTTTAACCTGTTTTTCTATTCCGACAAAATGAGGAACCTCATTTTCTGCCTAATCTGCCCATATCACTTTGTGGGCTCATTGTGT
This sequence comes from Raja brachyura, assembly GCA_963514005.1. Next base: position 6,319,930 of record OY740794.1, on the reverse strand, counting down.
CTTCCTCATCACTCATTTTTCAACCAGCACTTGATATTTATTTTTTTCAGATAGTTGTAAATTTTCTGTAATTCTCCACCTTGGAGAGTTCTGGGTGCTCAAGCATTGAGTATATTCAACGTGGGGTAACATTTTGGATTAAGAATCGAAGAATCTGGGTATCAGGCCACAGAGCAGTTGTACTTAGAGTGGATCTCATTAATATTTGTTTTCCTTTTTATTTAGCTATGCAACAAAAGGAAGTCTAACCAAAGCAATTTCTGACTTTGACTTGGCTCTGGAAACTTGTCCAACGCATAGGAATGCAAAGAAATATTTCTGTCAAACTTTAGTGGAACGAGGAGGCCAGTGAGTGTGAAATTATTGTATTTGATTTTGAATGTTATAGATAATGGCGTCATACAGCACAAAAACAGGCCCATTGACTCAACATCCATCCCGACCAAGATGGCCCATCTACACTTGCCTCACTTGCCCACATTTGGCCCATATCCCTCTAAACTGTTCCTATGTATGTACCTGTCCAAATGTATTTTAAATGTTGTTATAGTACCTGCCTCCGCTACCTTCTCTGGCAAATTATTATTGATAAGTTACATGTGCCATGGAGTACTGTTTTATTACATTCAATAAAAGTTAAAACCATGCACACCTTTCAGGTGAGAAATGGGTTTGAGGACAGAATCATTTCACTGCAACGCGGGCATCTAATTAATCTCCATTTTTAAGCGTGTCCTGCCGGTGGTAGCGGTCTAATGTAAGTAGCAATGTTACAAAATTTTGAGATTTAAAAAATCAAGTCTGCAATTTATCCCATCAGATAAAGCATAAAAAGAAGTTTAATTTGACACCTAATTTACTTTCATATCTTCAGTATTAAGAAAGTTATGGCCATTTTCATAATCGGAAATGAGCATCTTGCTTCCCATTGCCTTTCAATTGACTTAACTCAAAAGCTGTGATCTGGAAAAGTTAAAAGTCCATAACATTCTTAAAAATAAAGAGAACTCAATGAAATTTTCAGTTATTATAGATTGAAGCATTCTAAAACAAATATGAAACAATTTTACTTGGATTACCTGAAATTAAAGCATATAATTAGTTAGTTATCTAATTGTAGCTAATTACAAAATTCAATGAGTAGATCTAAACATCTATCAATTTCTTAAGAAAAGATAAACTTTTTTAAAATTGCCTAAATGTCCAAATAACATTCACACAATAATCCACAATATAACATTATTTTTAAATCTCATTTTCATGAATTTCTGGGCCAAATGGAAGGAATTTAGTGTTTTATGCTGTAAATTAATGGCCATTTAAATCAACTAGCGAGTGGGTTTTAGTGGAATGCGGTGGGTTAGAACGTTGCGGTTAGCAGTGAAGTCGGGGGAAAAAATACTGAGGGTTCAAACATTTTTTGGGGACCCCATTTCGCAACATAAAAATATTATTAAAGCCTCCCGAAAAACCAACTTTTAATATAAAAATAAAGTATTTACCTTTTTTCTCCCCTACGCAAAATGCTTCCGGTTGTCTGCGCTCACGGCTTTTGAAGGTGATTTTTAAATTACTCTAGTTAATAAATAATCTAGATAATCTAATCTAATTTAAAAATACCTCCATTCATGAAATGTCGGAGCGATTTTTCTTCAGCAACCAAATCGCCCGACATTCATCGATTATCCAGGCCTGTGGAAAAACGGCACTTTAAGCCCGCCCCCCTCTGCAAGGCGCGAAAGTCGCGCACACGGGGAGCGGCAGAAGTGCAGCGCCGCTAAAGGTAAGTTTTGTAACATACCTAATGTAAGGAGTTTCCCCAGGGGCTACAACGTGAGCCACAATAACAGGCGCAGTAACGGGATCATACAATGAGTGAAGAAGGGCTCGCTGGTGCACCTTGCGAGTCGGGGGTGGTGTGGGAAGCTGGGGCTGAGGAGGCCATGAAAGCCAGGATGGTGTCACCACAATCCATTGTAAATGGGCCCCGTTAAAACAAGGGTTTACTGTAAAGTGAGCAGGATTTCCGGTAATTGGCAGAGATGGGCAATAAATGTTGGTCCATCCTGTGATTGAATACAATAAAATGTGTACAATAAAACTTCATCTTTGGATTTGCTCAGTGTATTGATATTGTGACATTTAGTTTGCTATGGTGCCTTTGATGATGCTGAATTTAAAGGATAAAATGTCACTCTTCAATCAGTTGATATTTTGTGACATTCGGTGTTCAGGAAAGAAATGTGATTACTTAAAATATTTTAACAGGTTAGAAGAAGAAGATAAGTTGGTGAATGCTGAGAACTGCTATAAAAAAGCCCTGAATCTCGATGAAACCTTCAGTGAGGCTGAGGAAGCTTTACAGAAGTTAAGAAAACACATGCAGGTGATTTACTTAGTTCAGAACAACACTTATCACAAACAGTTGCCATTGTTCTTTTGCCAGATTGACTCAGAACTACAATTAGATACATTACTTTTATCAAATAAAGCAAATGGCATGTTCGTGTAAGATGTATGTTGTTACTTTTCAACATGGAATGGTAAGATATTGCCCTTCAATTACTACATGAGCTTCCAACCTGTTGGCCATTCATTGGGAAGAGTTTACCAGACAGGAGGGAACACAATTGCCACATTGATCAGATTTTCTTTTGATCAAGGCTGGAGGGCGGGTGATGCATAATTTATTCTGTGTGGTATTATTTTCGTCACATGTTAAAATGTGCATTTAACTTTTTTCCATTGGGATTGCGAAAAAATAGCTCTTGAAAAAGGTGATTTTTCTTATTGATGTTAGAAACATAGAAAATAGGTGCAGGAGTAGGCCATTCGGCCCTTCGAGCCTGCACCGCCATTCAATGTGATCATGGCTGATCATCCAACTCAGTATCCCGTACCTGCCTTCTCTCCATACCCCCTGATCCCTTTAGCCACAAGTGCCACATCTAACGCCCTCTTAAATATAGCCAATGAACTGGCCTCAACTACCTTCTGTGGCAGAGAATTCCAGAGACTCACCACTCTCTGTGTAAAGAGATGTTGGAGAACATTGTGTTCTTGCTACGTTTATATTGAGAAAACGAACAAAATTGTTTGCCTCTATAACATGCAGTTGCACTAAGGACATACTTTCCCAATTACATATCCTCTGTACAATTAAACTAAGGGATTGTTGCTCAGCACATGCAGGAATTAAATTTTAGGACATTTTTGAAAAGGTATTCTACTTAATATTCAGCTGAAGAATTAAAGTGTTGAAGGACCAGAGGTACTCTCCAGCTTTGAATTTTTGTCATGCTCCCAAATTAAAATGTTCCTGGCAGATCCATTGTTTCTCCCTGCCCCAACCCCACAGAACACGTATCCATATACCTTGATTCCATCTTGTCCCCCCTTTATCCAGTCCCTTCTGACCTATATCTGAGACACCACATACATTTTCTCAACACTTCAATAATTTCAATTCCTAGGCAAATATTTCCTCATGTTTAACATGGACATCCAATTCCTTTATATCTCTATTCCCTTCTGGAAGGTCTGAGGCCCTCCAGTTATTCCTTGAACAGAGATCCAATCAGTTCCCCTCTACTAACTGTCTCCTACACCTGGTGGAACCTGTCCTCGCCCTCAATATCTTTTGACTCCTTTCAATTTCTAATGTCTGTCAGCAGAGGAAATATAATCAAATGTAATCAATATTACCATTACATCAGTGTTTTGAAAGGCAAGTAATCGATGATTTGCTTGAATTATACTGCTTGTACTATTGTATGTTTTGTGATTTTTACCAGGTTTTATATTGATTTTCATCCAACATACATCCATAGATCAATTAAAACTATTCATAACATAATGATTAAAAGCAAAATCGTGCTTTTGGTCATTATAGTGTTGTTGCAGATAGATTCTCTCAAACCAATATTACATATGTATGATTGCACATTTGCTTTAGTCAAGAATACTCGGTTTCCAATAGGTTCACAGATATGAAAATAAAAGTGCTCACTCTTGCATTAAATTTCAGACTTGTTTGTAATTTAATCACCAGGAGATTCTGAAGATCTTTTGAAGAGTAATGTCTACTGTGATATAAGAAAGGCAGCACAGCCAACGTCTGATGAAGCAAAGTGTTGAGAACTAGATAGTTTTATGTAATGATGATGTTTGAAGGATAAGTGGGCAAGGATCACATCCACCTTTCTAGGTTGTTCAGAATTTCATTCTGAGACTAATGTTCCCCCACTCCTCATTTGTGCAAAGCTCCTCCATTGCAGCTCACATTTCTCTTTCCCATTCCTACCCAGACAATATGATAATCTTAAATTTGATTGATTCCATTTTTCAGTCATTGATAAGACATAAAAGGTCCACATTTTGTACTTTTGCTAAAATTATTAATGGGAGAACTTCCTTTGTGCATTAGCAGAGTTTTTAATATTTTATACAGTGATTTTAGTTTGATAGTTATGTACAATTTTCTTGCATTACTGATTTTTTTTTCCTTGTTCTGTTTCCTTGTGTGCATTTCCTGCCCGGGGCAATGGCTGCTGAAATTTGTTACACACCACACTTGATTTGAACTGGATTCTGCTGCACAAATTTGGTTTGTACTTTGGTCATTGGGGAACAACTGGTAATATACGGTGATTTTGGTTTGTTTTCTGAAACGCATTTGATAAATTCTACAAATACTTTGCTTACAATGATCACAATTAAATTTGTGATGTTCTGTGACACCCTTGCTTTGTTGATTGCTTGGTTTACTTTTCTGGTATTTGAACCATGTGCTTCCATTTTCCATGGGTTCACAAACTGATCATCCTTTTATTAAAAAAAAACTCAATACAAAATGTTTTAACTTGTTTCACATACCTCTTTTACATATTCTACTTTCTTCCCTTTTTTGTTGCTCATCTGTTATTGAAATTCATTTTTAAATGTGTATCGATGCTTTCATTGAACATGATGTGTTATTTCTTGTGCTCCTTTGATTAACTATATACAATTATACAATGCGTACATTTTTTATTACAATTTATATTTGGTTATTATTGTGAATATGGTTTTCTGAACGCAATTGTTACCAATGGTGTTGCTGACTGAAAACTGAATGCAATTTTGCTGCAATTTCATGATGACTGGGTATAAAAGAAATCACTTGAAAAAAAATCTAAAGAAAGTAGAGAAGAGGAGAAAAGAATCGAGGTGTCAAGTGCAGAGAAATTGCGTAAGCTGTTAAAAGAAGAAAAAAGGTAACTTTCTCAATGGAGTATAGGTGTTTTGCAGGTGTTTGACATCCATTGCGAAGCTGATGCTTCACGTGAAAGGTAGGATATCAAATCAGTGAAAATTTTACATTTTACTGGCATGCACTTGATCATTGGTCACAAAGTTAAGCTGTCTTTTATGGATTTAATTATTAAAAAACAGCATATACAATATTGTTTAATGCAAATTGGTATCATCCCTTTACCCCTTAGAAGTGTTTGAAGTGAAAATAGATGATTTGTTTTATAATCGGAAGAATCCAGAAAGATTACATTTGCTGCTTGGTTACCAGTATTAAAAAGGGTTCTCACAATAAACTATTTAGATGCCAACTGCAAAGGCTTGGATATATAGTTATATTTTTTAGATGGAGAGCAACTACACATCATCTGTCTTTGTGTGTGTCTTTGATCTTGTATAAAACCTAATAGCACAGGAAATACTTTACCTACCAACAGCTTTGGGTATGTAATTCATTTTATTTAGTTTTTCTGCAAAATTGAGGTTTAGATACTTACATGTTATTAAGATGCTCAATTAATTGAAGTGATTATATGATTGAAAGCTTGATAACCATGGAGATAATATTTAACACTTCAAACCTTATTATTGAATAATATTTAGTTATGGCATGGTTTGTCATTGACATATTGTACATTTAATCAAAAGTACAGAAAGTTGAGTTAAAGTCTTATTCTTTAAGTAGCAGCTTTTCTCTATGACTCAAAAATTAATAGCTTGGATTCTGAGTTATCCAATTTGAGCTTTCAAAATAACATGTTCATTAGGAGAAAAAAGTTTTGGCACTTGATTCTGTATCGTAGCAATTTTATGATCTGTACCTTTCCATTTAGAATGAAGAGAAAGAGAAAAAGGTCAACATCATCATCTTCATCTGATTCGCCTGAATCATCATTGTCTAGTTCTTCATCCTCATCTGAATCTTCCAGGAAACACAAATCAACTAAGAAGCGACCAAGAAAACGTTCAGGTTCCTCACGTAGTCAGAAGAGGCGTTTAAGTAAAGGTTCATGTGATGAGAAGATTGATCATATGCATTCCGATGAAAAGGAATGGTATACTCCTCCAGCTGATACTTCGGCTTCCTTTCTGAATCAGAAACAGGAAGTAGCAAAGTTGCTGGAGAAAAATGAAAGTTCAATGGACCAATGGTCAGAGATCATGGAGAAAAGAAGGTACCGTTCAATTTCTTCATCATCAGTTGAAATCTTAGATCCTCTTGAAGGTAGGTCTGAAGATAACAGAAGCTCTTTATATAGTTCAAGAACACATGATAGTTATCGTCAGCATGACAAAAAGCACAAAGCAGATAAAGGCAGGGAAATGTGTGACAAAAAATCAAATGATGAAGGCAAGGTTTGGAAATGGAATCAAGAATGTGAATTTGGTCATGAAAACATCAGTAAAACACGTGAAAAACGTAATAGGAGCTACTCCGAGTCGTCATGGTCAGAATACTCACATTTGTCAGATGACAGATACCAACGTGAGAGGAAAGTTTCTGGGTTAATTAATTCTAACAACAAAGATGACACATGTGATTTTGGAAAGACTGGAGTTGATAGAGAGGAGCATGTACATGAAAGTAGATCCAAGGATTGGAAAGAAGAAAATGTACGTAGACATTGCAGGGATGGTAAAAGGGAGAATTCTAATGAAAACCCTCAAAATCATAACTCTGTAGCAGGGAAGGCTGTGAAAGGTATGCCCCAAAACCTGCTGGAAATATTCAGTCAGATCGCAGAGTTTGAGAAGGGGAAAGAATCTGGAGCGGAATGTAAGCAGAAAAATAAATAGGTGGGCACTGTGACATTTGTTTCCACACAATTTCCAAAAATGCATATCCTTGTGAAAAGAGATTGAACACGTTAATGATAAAAACGCCAAGTTGGAATGGTGAATTCACTTTGTTATTATGCTCTTACATTAAATATGCATTACCTGATTTATTTGGATTACATAGGTGAGTTAACTTATTTACTGAAAGTTTGCTTAGGCCGTTGTTTCCATAGTTTAATTATTTCTTTGTTTACTTTGACAACCAATGCCGTGATCACTAAGAAGAGGTTAGTATTTGTCTACATATTTTCCTTTAAATTGGTTTCAAATATGCATTGTTAGTGTTGGATTGAATGTTGGGGTATTATGTAGAACAGAAACTGAGAATGTGGAAGCACTGAGACAAACCGTTTTTGAGGGGAGATAAGGGCAGAAGAAATGTTAGGTCAGTGGCCCTTCTTCATAACAGAACAAATGGTAAACAAGCATGTTAAATTGCAAAGAGGAGGAGTGCAATGTGCATATCTGAGACCAAATTTGTCAGGGTTACAATGACTAAAAAGTTTGAGACAGAAGAGGAAAAAGGAAAGATGCAAATTAAAAAAAAACGATAAATAAAAATAGCTTTGAAATTGTTATGTTGTGTCAGATAGTGACAGATTTCAGTTTTACAAAGGGAAAGATGAAGGCAGGCATACTTTTAGACGTCACCACCTTCAACCTCTGTAGTGTGCATCTCCCCCCACCCACTTTGGATTCTTTGTTATTATTCTCGCATTGGGGAGGAAAATAGGTAGCACATTGGGGAATTATATAAGGTGCATTATGTGGTACATTTATCGGCGGTATAGTAAATTGGCAAATTTTGTGGTGGGGTTTTGTATGACTTAACCTGATGCAAAAAAAATCCTATTACCATTAAGAAAAATAATTACCATTAAGAAATTTGATTTACTGCAATCAGCCACAATGGATTTTAGACTATTTATTTATGTCCACTATATAAAGCACAAGAAAGATTTAATTAAGCCCTTGCTGAGTAAAATGGGAGGAATGAAGAGGGAAAAGTGTTATATGGAAATTTTCTTTCTATGGAGGTCAGTGTCTTAAAAACATTTATATTCCATTAATGTGCCTCAAATTTTGGTTCTTATATTCCACCTGTAACAGGCCCTGCATACTGTACTGCTGCATTGAGTTAAGCAAGTAATTTGAAATTGTCCTTTTCTCAGAGCATGTGTATTTCAAAGTACTATTTGATCCTTAATTAATAACAAGTGCATTATCATTAATTAATAGTGTCACACTTGGCTAAGGATGGATGAACATTGTATTAAAATATTCCTGCATAATGCAGACTATATTGTGCCATGCTAAAAGTTTACTTTCATACATGGACTGTTAAATAAAATATGCACTGTGTGCTAATGATGACGGTCATATAAAAGAGATTGTGTTTTTGTTTTCCATTTTGTGATAGTTAATATGATTTCCTGTTTTAAATCATTTTAGTGTCATGGAATTTTTATATGCCATGAAGACTCCATACTCTATATTGCAATTAATGTAATTATTCCATAGAATATTGTCCTTTCTGAATATATCTCTCAAGTAGAAAGAAATTCTAAAAGTAATTATCTTTTTTCAGTTATAATGTTGATCATAATATTGGTAGGTCCGCAAATATTTTATGATGACCATACAAGCCAAAAAACAAAGCTGGTATATACAATATCACAGATCATTTAAGATCAAGATAATTCCCTTACATTCTAAGTGAATTAGGTCCTACACTTCACCTAAACCCATTGATGTGTCCTTTTCTTTCTTCATTATTTGGTTATCTAAGACTAACAACAAACTTTGGTTTCTGTCAAAGGTGTGTGTCCTTTAAACTATTCATTTTTTAATGTAAGATATTAGAAAACTACTAAATATAAAATTCATTTAAAAAAAAAAACTATTTGCCTATGTACTCCACAATTTGAGATTTGCAATAGAAAAAATCACATGTGGTTAAAGTGAGGCAACGTTTCTGAAGAAGGGTTTCGGCCCGAAAGGTTACCTATTTCCTTTGCTCCATAGATGTTGCCGCACCCGCTGAGTTTATCCAGCACTTGTGTCTACCTGCTGTAATTTCTACATGCTGAAACCGAAATGCATAAAAATGCATAAAAATGGCCTTTATTAAAATCTGACAATGTGCACTTTAACCATATGTGATTTTTATTTTTCTATTACAAATCTCAAATTGTGGAATGCAGAGGCAAATAAATAAATGACAGGTCTTTGTCCCAAACTTTATGGAGGGCACTGTATTACCAATGTGCCCTGTACCTGTAGCAGCTCTGCACAAGTGGGTGTTATGGGTGCACAACAGCTAACACAGCTCTTGGATCTCAAATTCAAGAATGTTGATGCTGACTTTGTATTCTGTCTCTGTATAATCGATACATTCCCCTTTTAACCATGTGTTTCTTTTTGATGCTGTAGTTTGCTCTTGTGTCTTAGATAGTGTTAGATTAATTGGAGACTGTAAATTACTCAAAATCAAGATTTTTTTTCTGCTTTTCAATTATTTTCTTTTATAAATGATGCTTAGGTTTTTTATATGGTGTATTTTAGATTCTTCTATTTCTTTCCACAATTTAGGTATGTAATTTGAAGCATACCTTTCTATTCCTAACGGTATAAATTATTTTGAACAACTATATTGAAATGTGTTTGTAAAGTGCATATTGCAATTTACTGTAGGGATTTCTGTTATCTAGTTATATGGTTAAAGCGAACGATGTGAACAATTTAGCAATTGAGAAATCCATGTGGGTGTGGGTATGTCGTGCAGAGACTAATGTTGAATGCTTTGGTTTGGCAGTCCTGCTAAGTGATGTTTATACAGCTAATCCCACAGAGAACATGTATAGTTACTGAAAGTCAGAAAATGATATATATCCGTGGAATCTACAATAGAGCTTTGTGGAATCTATAATACAATCTTCGGCCCAACTTGACAATGCTTACCTGGATCCCATCGAAACTAGTCCCATTTTCCCACATTTGTCCCTGATAACTTTCCTATACATGCACCTATCCAAATGTCTTTTAAATATTATTGTACCTGCCTCCACCACTTCCTCTGGTTGCTCGCTCCATTGATGTACCACACTCTATTTGACAAATTTGCCCTTCGGGTTCCTATTAAATCTTTCCTCTTTCATCTTAAGGCCCTCTAGTTATTGATTCCCCAACCATGGAAAGAAAAGACTGCATTCACCCCATCTTTGCCCCTCTTGATTTGTACTGGAAGTCTCTGGACTGGAACTTGAACCTAGAACCGTTTAACCTGGAAGTGATGTGCTACCACTGATAGCGCTGATAAACAGCTAAAACATTACTTACGTAATATCAAGCCATCCCAAATGTACACTTGTGCTTTATGCAATGCACAGCTGATAAAAATCAACATTTTCCTCAGCATACTTTCAATTTCACTACAATAGCAATCTAAACTAGTTACTGTCATTTACTTGTCTCCTTCACCATACGTCAACTTCTCCATGGTAATACATAAAAACAAACTACATTCATAACTTGTTCTCATTGTTCAATTATTCAAATAGCATTTTTTATTTTGATCATACATATTAGATCTTTTATTAAAAAAGCAGCATTGATTTGATTTGAGTCCCCTCGATGGAATGTACAATATAATGTGGTTATTTTCATGGTGGTGGTTATGATGCACAGAACTCTTTCTTTTTCAAAATCTAGGATTTAAATTAAGCGAGTATCTTTCTGGTCTTTACAAATGTATTCTCTTCATGTTAGTAAAGATGAAATAGTTTTCCCACAACCTTTTGCTACTTTGTTCCAGAGGCCAGATGTGAGCCAATGTTGTAAATCAGGAAATATTATTCCACCACCAGCTACAGTTGACCATTTCCATCCTAACCTGATGTCCATGCAAAAGGGTAGTTGTTCAGGAAAGGAAACCTGTCATTTTATATCTACCCTCCCTAAATGCCATTGAGCATACATTAAGCAGCCATGACAGTACACTGGCCTTTGCAATGGTGTACCTAGGAAAATATCTGTCTTTCGTTTTAAGGTGCCTGCCATTTAATAAATATTCCATTATTTGGAAAAGTATTTATGATTTTAAACAAATACCCCAAATTTGATAACTTTGTATTATGGTGTAGCTCTACTTTTCTCCAATTAAGTCCAGCGCGTAAAACAACAGAGGGGCACAGTTATATTTTAACTAGATCATTGGTCCCTTGACATAAAAACTGTATAGGTTTGAATAATCGCAAATAGAAATGAAATTCAGCTTGAAGTTGCATGAATTTATTTTCAATTTCATGAAAATAACAGCATACATTGTTGCTTACCACAAATCTCTATAATGTAAAAGCTTGCAGTAGAATACTAAAATGTACTTTAACAATTTTTGATCTACTCTTTCTTTAAAAAAGTTTAAAGTATCAATCTCTTGGTATTCCTCAACTTCTTGCTTTGAGAATATTACTGGCTTTGCTGGCTTCCCCGTGACGAAGCTTGTGGTGATGGTGCTGTTAGATCCAGAGCGAGATTCATGGGAGTCACAGCAGTCAGTCCACTCCTACTGCTGCTTCGAGATGAGGCAACAGTTCTGCAAAAGGTAAAAATGCAATTGGTTACTTATGCGTTCTTATTAATTTTGTGCCCAGGTTTTTGGAAATCACTCTGAAAGTCGAAATACCTCAAAAGCTTTTTCATGTTCGAATCAGTTAATGATTGAAATTGATTTTTTAATATGAAAACTTTACAACATATTCACCAATCTAATCTGATTGTTTTATTATTATGATATTGTGCAATGAGTCAATAAGTCAATAAATAGTCATATGAGATGGCAGTAATTTCCTGCTTCATGTTCCTGGCTGTGCATATCTCTAAAAATCGCCCAGAAACCTATAAGTGTCTCGACCCAAAACATCACCCATTCCTTTTCTCAAGAGGTGCTGCCTGACCCGCTAAGTTATTACAGAATTTTGCGTCTACCTTTGGTTTGGGAACAGTTCTGCCCAAGACTGCAAGAAATTGCAGCGATTAGTAGATACGGTTGAGTCCATCACACCAACCAGACGTCCCACAGTTGACTCAATCTATGAAAAGCAGCCAACATAATCAAAGACTTGTTCCATCACAGGCATTCCTTTTTCTCCCTGTACCTGTTCGGCAGAAGTTACAGAAGCATCAGACTCAGGCACAGCTTTTACCCCTCCTTTATCAGGCATCTGAATGGTCCTTCCAAAAGCTGGGGAACTGTCCGATTCACATCCACCCCATTGTGGACATCGATCAATCAATCAGTTTTATTCGTCACTTGCACATAAAATGCAAGTGAAATGAATTTGCCAGCAGCGGTACAATGAAAAAAGAACACACAAAAACACAATAAAAATGTAACATAAACATCCGCCACAGCATTCATCACTGTGGTGGAAGGCACAAAATTTGGCCAGTCCTCCTTCATTTCCCCCATGGTCGGGACCTCAACCCTCCGCAGCCGCCGCTGCGGGCGTCCAGATGCGTAGACAAGGTAAAGTTCAGGTAAGTCCTGAATCGGTGCCTCCCCACCAGAGACCATGGCTTCAGGTTGGTGTAGGCCGCAGGCTGGCGGTCGAAGATCTAAAGTCCCCGCCGCGTTGCAGCCGGAAGCACTGCAGACCGCAGGGCCGGTGGTTGGAGCTCCTCTCCAGCGGTCCCCGGCGAGGGACCCCGCTCCTGATGGTAAGTCCACGCCGTGCCCATGGTAGAAGTACCTAGCGAACGGAGAGCTCCCCTCCGGCGACCCCCGGCGAGGGCTCGCCTGCTCCCCAATGAGAGTTCACGCTGCTGAGGCCCCAGGCGCGTCTCCGGGAAAGGCTGCACCGATCCTCGCTGTTAGACCACGGGGGAGGCGACATGGAAAAAGTAATTGGACTTTGGCTTTGGAACTGATGTGCTACAATGCTGAAAATTATATTCTGCACTCTATACCTTGATCTTTGCTGTATCTATTGTACTTGAGTTTGATTGATTATATTGATGCATAGTATCTGATCTGATTGGATATCCTGCAAAGCAAACCTTTTCACTGTACCTTGGTACATGTGACAATAATAAACCTAAGACGAGGTTGATCTACAGCTAGGGCCGGGTTGAGTATGAGAACTAGGCCGAGTTCCAGGCCCTGCTCTTCGACCTCGGCAGGTCCTGGGGCAGGAAATGGGAGTGAGGAGGATGAGGGAAATGAGGAGGGAGATGGGGTAGGGTCTCTACCCCCTTCCCTCTACCCCCCTCCCTCTCTGCTGCATGTCCCTCTTTCCTCCCCTCCACCTCCCTCTCTACCCCCTCTCTGTCTAGGGAGTGATGAATATTGGGACCTATGGGCGAGTGGTGGAATATTGCGTTCGGGAACCAGCCCTCACCTGTGATGCCCCCCCCCCCCCCAACGGGTCCCACTTGGTCTAGAATAATATTAAAAGTCTCGTCTTGTATCTGTGGGTGTGTGTATGTGATCGTATGTACGCCAAAACAGTACACGGTAGCGCTACTTTTTTTGCATTAACCTTACTCAGCTTTGTCATCGCCCTTGTCAAGTGTCTTTCAGAATTGATGTTATATTTCACAAGTTATTGATATTTAAAGGTTTAAAAGAGCCAACTTTAAAAAAGATTTTTTCTGTTAAATCCTTGCAGCCCCAGCTTAACAAACCTCCATACAAATTGCAATCCAGGAACACTCTGCCTCCAAGTTTTTACCCAAATGGAATCTCACAGTCCCCTGACATTTGCAACAATGTTGGCATCATAGAACACTTACTGCTGCTCCGACAGCACAGGAGGGGGAGGGGCCAGGGGAATTGGAAGTTCTGGGGAGGCTGAGGAAGTGCAATTGGATTTTTTTTTAATAAGTCCAGTGCTGGGGGAGGCAGGGGAGCGGTGGAATCTTACGTTGGGGGACCAGGCCTCCCATGGGGACTATGGGTCAGTGGTGGAATATTGCTTTAGGGAACGTGTTGCATTGGACCAGGCCTCCTGTCTGACAGGGACCCAACGGGTCCCACTTGGTCTAGTATCCCTCTAAACCTTTCCTATTCATGTATTTAAGGTGAGAGTGGAAACATTTAAAAGGGACCCGAATGGTAATTTTTTTTCAGACGTAGGCACATAGATATGGAATGAGCTGCCAGAGGAAGAGATGTGCACAATTATATCATTTAAAAGACAGTTGGGCAGATACGTTGACAGGGAAGGTATAGGGATATGGCCCAAACGCATCTTGGTCAGCATGAATGAGTTGCGCCAAATGGCCCGTCTCTGCCATACAACCATGTCTTTATTAAGGTAATGCATATTGATAGATGAGTTGTGACATATTATTTCAAAATAAAGCACTGGTTAATTATTTGAATCGATAGAAATAAACATAGCATTTCAAATATTATGAACAGTGTATAAGAGGATCCCCAAGTCGTGCATAAAACTCAAAAATAGATCCGCTAAGGTTCAGGTAAGACTGAGCAGACTGGGACCCCTTTCTCTGGGAAAGGAGAAAGCTGAGGTGACCTGACGAAGGAACTGCAATATGTACATGGTAATGTGTAGGAAGGAACTGCAGCTGCTGGTTTACACTGAAGATAGACACGAAATGCTGGAGTAACTCAGCAGGACAGATATCAGATGTCCTTGTATCTGAGATGTCCTTATTCTTGCGGGAATGAGGGTTCCCCTCTTCCGTTATATATGAGACCCTCAAAAGGGTCTCCTTGATATCCTGCAGCTCTGCTCTAGCTCCCCCTCTCCCCCCCCCCCCCCCGTCACAACAAGGACAGTCCTTAGTCTTCACCTTTCAGCTGTCGCATACAGCACATAATCCTCTGACCATTTTGCCACCTCAAACATGATCCCAGCACTAGCCACATCTTCCTATCTCCATCCCTTTCCGCCAAGATCGTTCCCTCCCTAACTCCCTGATTAACTTGTCCTTTCCCACCCAAATCACCCCCTCCCCAGGTACTTTCCTGTGCAACTGCATGAGATGCAACACCTGTCCTTAAACCTCCCCCCTCGACTCCATCCAAGGACCTCAACAGTCCTTTCAGGTGAGGCAGAGGTTCACTTGCACCTCCTCCCTTATCTACTGTATCTGTTGTTCTAGGTGTGGACTCCTGTATATCAGCGAGACCGAGTGTAGGCTAGGTGATCATTTTGCTGACCACCTCTGCTCAGTCCGCTTAAATCTATCTGATCGCCCGTTTGCTAAACATTTTAACTCCCCCTTCCCATACTGACCTTTCTGTCCTGAGCCATTTCCTGCGTGAGGCCTAGCGCAAATTGGAGGATCAGCACCTCATATTTTGCTTGGGCAGCTTACACCCCAATGGTATGAATTTTGACTTCTCCAACTTCAAGTAATCCTTGCATTCCCTCTCTCTTGCCATCCCTCCCCATTCCTAGTTCTCTGACCAGTCTGAATGACCCCCCGATTAAATTTTATCTCTATATACTTTGTCACCTTCTAGCTAACAATGGTCTTTTCTACATTTTCCTTGAGCTCCATCCCCTTTGATGTCTTGTTTTCACACCTTACCCATCCTTATCTCGGTGTCTCCCTCTCCCTTACTCTCATTCTGAAGAAGGGTCTTGACCCGAAACATCACCAATTCCTTCTAACCAGAGATGCTGCCTGTCCCGTCGAGTTTCTCCAGCATTTTGTGTTTGACATGGTAATGCTTCCAGTTAAACTACACTTTACTACAACTGAATATTGCGGCCCATCTCTTATACTACTCTTCAACTTGTTTTTTTCTTATGTTTTTGCACTAATGTCTTGCTTTTTGTACTGTCCTTAAGAATTCTATGTGTAAGTAGACCAAGTGGGACCCGTTGGATCCTGCGGCGTCACATACACACGAACCACCCCCCACACACGGGGGGGGGGGGTGAGAGATGGGGAGGGGGAAGGAGAGAGAGGAGAGTGGGGTAGAGGAGGGGAGAGAGAGTAGGAGGAGGAGAGCAGGAGGAGGAGAGCTGGGTGAGCAGAGCTGGGTGAGCGGACGGGCGACGTCACTCGCAGCGCGTGAACACAAAGTGCAGCCATCGTGACATCATCAGCTAAAGCCAGCTGAATTTCTATGTTATTTGAGATTTTTGAACATTTTGATTAATAACTGGAGAAATAATGCATTAATTTTTCAGATAAGACAACTTCACTGGATAAAACTCTACAGGAATATGTAAATAATTTACAGTTAGAGCGTCGTTTTTTCGAGCAGTATGATCACACACATACACACACACACACACACACACACACACACACACACACACAGAGGCGCACACACACACGCACACACCTCCCCCCAAGAACAGAGTTTTACTAGTTACTAGACTAAGTCGGACCCGTTGGGTCCCAGTCACACAGGCCTGGTCCCCACATTCTCAGCGCAATATTCCACCACTCACTGCGGGGAAGGGGGTTGTGGGAAGGGGGGCATTGCATACTGCTCACCCTGCACCTTCAGCTTTCGGCTTCACGCAGCAGATCGCGGTCCGGCTTCATTCAGAGGCTTCCGGTTACACTCAGCAGCTTCCGGCTGGTCGTGCTGGTCGCCGCAGAAGCAGTCCGCGGGCTGCTCACTCCCCGCGGGTTGTGCACTCCCCACGGCCTGCTCAACACACTGCCCCTTCAGCTTTTTATTCTCCTCGCCGCGTTATTGACATCGGGTTCCGGAAGGGGCGGTTTTTACGATTTTTAAACCTTTATAACTTTTGTACTATTTCACTGATCGGAACAAAACTTATTTGGCTTGCAGCAGAGGAGAATGGTGAGTAAAGTGGCGAAAAATCGTAGCGCTCTGGGGGGTCGTTTTTGCAGACCGTAAGTGGTCAAGATGAGAGTTTTAGTAATAGTATAGATAGATAGATAAGAAAGATATGCAATTTATATGTAATTTGTTTTTGTCTGTGAGTCTGTGCTTGTGATGATGCTGCAAGCAAGATTTATCATTGTCTGTACCTGTACTTCATCGTACTCATGCTTATGACAATAAACTCAACCTGATCAGGGAGGTAGTTAATGCACATCATATAAAAAAGGTTGTGCTGTGGGTCCAACGTAACAAAAAAAAGACAACCCCTTCCAATTGCTCAATGTATCCTGCTGGTAATAAAAGGATTGTGTATGTAAGCAATTATGACATTAATTAAGATGCTCTTATTTTGTTAAGATGTGTACCATAGATGATTCTTACAAGCTTATTTGTGAGATACTCACCTCTGAGATGAAACAGAGCTGTGAACTGATGATGATCCAGAACTATGACGACTATGTGGTGGTGTTGGGGCAGTTGGTAATGGCAAGCCAGCCTAAATCAAAATATCTGCAGTTAGGTTTATCCAACTATGATGTGTCTTGATATTAAATTGGTATTTTGTTTAAGAGATTTTCCATTGCATTCTATGGATCATAATTTTTTCATAAATATAGATATAATTATTTAGTAACTAATACCAAACCCATTTATCTGTATGGTTATCATAACTCATGTATTACATTTAAATTTATATTTACCAACTGGAAATGAGCAAAAAAATAGTTTAATTATGGGATTATATTTGTTAGTTTAACAACTAACTGCATTTCTGATGATAACTCATTTCATCAGTTCCATTTTTTACCCACTTAATAGTACATTTTGGCTCAATCTGTAAACAAAGATTTTAACCACTTCCTCTAAAAAACAAAATCAACATTTAAAGTAGTCTATCCCCCATAAATTAGTTTTACCTGGTCAAAGTAAAGTTGGAGATCTGCAGCCAAACCTGGACAATCATTCATCGCTTCTGCTAATAACCTGTTTAATGACCTGTTAAAGTCTCGTAGTTCGCGAAGATCAATGTCTTGCTCCTCTGGGGTTTCTCCAGGACTTTGCTTTTTGGAACGTATATCTTTAACCACTTTGGAGCACTGTTTATTTTGAAAATTGATACAAGTATCAGAATTTTTTGAAGGTACAATTATCAGGGATGACAATTTGGGTAAATAGAAAGAAAGCATGGAAATCTCAGGGATAGAAAGTATTTGTGAAATCACTTCCCCAGTTTTAAATTCAGATAAAAATTATGGGAACATAATTACTAACAAATTAGAATATGTCTTTGTATGGGTGAGTTAATGCAGCCATTGACTTGCAATCCAAGAAAGTAATGAATCAAGTGAATATGGACAATCACAGGTCGGGCACATCTTGGATGGTATCAACTCAAAGCTGCCAGTTTTTTTTTACAAATGTTGGTTGATCTACTCTGTAATTTACAGCATATGTCAAATGTCAGGATTTACAGGGTTTTTTGCATTTGAAATTTAATAAAGTTATTTGACCCTGCTTGTTCTTTAATTTGGAAGCCAACATTTTCTACCATTGTCTGAGTAGTCACAGCCTCTCTTTATTCGGTGGAGCTACACCTTAACAGATTGTAAATATTACAAAGTTTGGGCCAGAACCTTCTGCTAATCATGTTCCATCTTTGCGTGCCATTTAACAACGAGGCAATTATAAACTTTTGGGAATCTGCCATTGTCAATTTGTAAGACCAAGCTAGCCCAGTCTTCAAACTTGAAAGACTGCATGGCAACATCACCTAGTGTTTTGCAATTTGGGCAGTAGGAACAAAACAAAATTTGCCTGTACGTAGTTGGCTGTAAAACTTCAAAATATCACAGACACACAGATGGATTAAAAACATATTTGTAATTGAGGAAAATAGAAGCTTGAACATTGATTAAAATGTTAACTAAAAATGTAAAAAAAAATGTAAATCATTGAAAAGAGCTGTTTATTCAGAGTCACCATTCATTCATCAGTAATTCCAAATAGAACATCTGGTATTAGCACAGATGTAAAATGTGGCTACATGATCAAGGAATACTAATTTGTGTGGTAACAATCTAACAATTCTATAACAGTAATAATATTTATATGTACATACTTGTTTGGTCACCCTTTCCAGTTTGATGCTCTGATCGTCCAGTTCCTTTATGAGATGTAGAGTTTTATCATTTTTTTCCTGAACAATTATTTGCAATGTTGATTCTTCCTTCAGCAGGTGCTCTAAGGTGTTTGTCATGCACTGAGGAAAAAGCCACAATGTTTTGTTTCATTATGCAGTATATATAACCATATAACAATTACAGCACGGAAACAGGCCATCTCGGCCCTTCAAGTCCGTGCCGAACAACTTTTTTCCCTTAGTCCCACCTGCCTGCACTCATACCATAACCCTCCATACCCTTCTCATCCATATGCCTATCCAATTTATTTTTAAATGATACCAACGAACCTGCCGCCACCACTTCCACTGGAAGCTCATTCCACACCGCTACCACTCTCTGAGTAAAGAAGTTCCCCCTCATGTTACCCCTAAACCTCTGTCCCTTAATTCTAAAGTCATGTCCTCTTGTTTGAATCTTCCCTATTCTCAAAGGGAAAAGCTTGTCCACATCAATTCTGTCTATCCCTCTCATCATTTTAAAGACCTCTATCAAGTCCCCCCTTAACCTTCTGCGCTCCAGAGAATAAAGACCTAACTTATTCAACCTATCTCTGTAACTTAGCTGTTGAAACCCAGGCAACATTCTAGTAAATCTCCTCTGAACCCTCTCTATTTTGTTGACATCCTTCCTATAATTGGGTGACAAAAATTGTACACCATACTCCAGATTTGGTCTCACCAATGCCTTGTACAATTTTAACATTACATCCCAGCTTCTATACTCAATCCTCTGATATGGAGGATAATTGAAAATAATTTCTGCTCAATTAGTCAAAATGCCTTTCCTGATCTTTAATTTATATTTTTATTTGAAAATATGATTTATTCATAAAAGCTATGAAGTATATAATACAGAATATCAAAATCATCATTTTCATAACAATTCAGTTATTCCCATAAATGAAAAAACTGCAGGTGCTAAAAGTCTGAAATAAATACTGATGTGAAAGTGGTAGAATTGAAGAAGTTCTTGTTTCAAGTGAGATATTTTTTATCAGAACAAAGAAAAACTCCGATATTTGCCCAAGTGGTGAGGTATGAATTTTGATATACTCCAACTGCTATTTTAGTCTGGAGAAGTGGGTGATGTTTTTGGAAGAAGAGCTGTTTCATTGACATTGTTTTCCCATGACCTATTAAAAATCTCACTCACCTATCACAATATCACTTTTTTCAAAGAATCGTTCCGATGAGATTCCAGATCAATCCCAAAACAATGGGGCAATTTGAAAACTTGATTACATTTTTCAAGAAGGAATTTAAAATTGACTTTAGTTCTGATAAATGTAATTGACCCAAAATATTAACTCTGATTCTCTTTGTACAGATGCTGCCTGACTTGCTATATATCTCCAGTATTTTCCATTTTAGGTGAGAGCAGGTGCCGTTGTAGTCTGGCACGCTAACCTCTACCGTGCTGAGGCATGCACCTGCTCTCAGACACCTCATATCTACCCCTAGACCATGACACCACAAACACCAAGCCATCATCTCCCAGTCTGTATTTGATTTTATCACCTGTGGTGATCTGCCCTCCACAGCCTCCAACCTTATCTTTCTCCACTCCTGCACTACTCCTTTCTACTTCCTCCCCAAATTCCACAAACAGAACTGCCCTGGCAGACACATTGTTTCTGCAAACTACTAACCTACCGACTCCCATCGTTATCTTGACTACACTTCCTCCCACCTACTTCTTGCAAAGATGCCATCCCCTACTCTCAATTAATCCGTCTCTGCCGCATCTACTCCCAAGATGAGGTTCTCCATACGAGGACTCCAAAATGTTTTTGTTGTTTAGTGAAAATAGTTTCCAACCGGTTGTCATTGATGGCTCCCTCATCTGTGTCCCAGAATTCTACTCTTACCCTCTTCCCCCCCAGACTTCCCCTGGTCCTCACCCTTCACCCCACCAGCCTCCGCATCCGATATCATCCTTCCACTTTACCCTCACTTCCAACATGATCCCACCACGAATCACATCTTCCCATCTCCACCCCTTTGTCTTCTGCATAGACCGCTACCTCTGCAACCCCTCAGTTCACTCACCCCTTCCCACCCAAACCACCTCCTCCCCAGATTTGTTCCCCTGCAACTGCGGGAGATGTATCTAACATCTGTCCTTATAATCCCTCAACTCCATCCAGGAACCCCAGTAATCCTTGCAGGTGAGGTAGGGGTTCACAAGCACCTCAACTACTGCATCCGATGTGGATTTCTTACATCGGCGAGACCGTGCAGACTTGGCAACCATTTTAGCTGAACACTTATGCTCAGTCCACCAAGGCCAACTGGATATCCCGGTTGTTAACTACTTTAATTCCCCTTCCCATTCCCACACTGACCATTCTGCCCCGGGCTTCCTCCATTGCCAGAGTGAGGCCACAAGCAAACTTGAGAAACAGCACCTCATATTTATTTTGGGTCGCTTACAACCTAATGATATGCACATTGAATTCTCAAATTTTCTCCAACATCTCCTCCCCTGAACCTTGGCTGACCTTGCACCAGTTTACTCCCCCCGTTTCCCCCCCCCCCCCCTTCCCAACTTAAAGTCTGTTCACTAACTTCATAATCTGCAACTATGTATCCCTCTTGGACTTGCACCTATCTCTATGCCGAGGTTATTTATTGAAGATCATCTGTTGCCGGATCTGATTTGTCCTGCTTTTTTTGCTTCCTGTTTTCTTACCCACTGCCTACGACAAGCAGTTTGAAGAAGCGTCCTGACCTGAAACATCACCTATCCAATTTTTCACTGTTGCTGCCTGACCCACTGAGTTACTCCATCATTTTATGTCTATCTTTGGTAAAATGCAGCATTTGCAGTTCCTCTTTATAATACATTATGATATATTAGGACTTGTTTTCAGTCACTGTTCACATAGCAATATTAGGACCAAGTCAGCAGTGAAATATGATAAGTTATGGAGTTAATCCATCTGAATTTAATCAATTTTCAATATTTTATTTAACACCTATATAGGAACATAACTATTTTCATTGATTACCTGAATGTCTTCCTGGAGCTCCCGAACCTGCCTGCGTTTATATCTATATTTTTCTCCAATGGCCTGTTTCTGTTCTTCCAACTTTAATTTATCCTCGTATTCTTCACCTAGTGATGTTATGAATTAAGTTTTAGAAGTGTTTAATGAATCGTGTTTTATACAATACACGATCAATACACAACAAATAGTAGTACTAAGAAAAACACAACTGTCCGTTTGTCACCAGTTTAGATTTTGTTCTATATCTTTTAACTCAATTGTCTATCCAAATAGATAATAATGTGAATTGGACAGCAGTGTGAAACCAACTGTGTATCTTCTAGAGCAGCGTAATTTAAGGATTCAGTATTAAATTAAAGACAAATAACATTAATACAGTAATTTGTGATGTATTAGATATTTTGGTATGCATACAGGAAAACTCTTAATCCTCAGGTTTGGTATTTTAGGATATTTTTCAATGTGATTTTAGATTTTTTTGAAATGGCACACACTAAGATAATACATATTCCAGTGAACTGGGGCACAGAAAGGAGTACGGGAACCAGGGCTTTGAAACATGAAAAGGAATATGTGAACTGAGGCACTGGTGAGTTGCAAGGGAGCACAGGAATTTGGGTCTCAGCGACAGGGAGAATGGAAACCATGGGCGAGGTGTGCAGAGGAATTAACATGCTGTGATCCATTTTCCAAACCACTTGGATTTGTAAATATTCCAATAGAGGATTATTAGAGCATTGCTATATGTATTTTCATTTTTTCTTTCGTTAGGTGAAGAAATATCTCCTGTGATTTAAACTCGAAGCTCAAAAGCGTATGAAACAAACAAAATATTCTTAGTTTATTTATTTGATACAATATACAAACTTGAATTCACATTCTGCCAACAGTTATTGATCAACTAAATAAATTGTAATAAGACAGGAATGATTGCAGATTGACGGAAAACTGGTTAGGACACAAAACATAAATGATGCAAAGACATTCTGTTAGCTGCCGGCATGTAATCCATATCCCTCCGTTCCGTGCATATCCATATGTCCATCTGAATTCTCTTAGATGCCACTATCGAATATGCGTTAACTACCACCCTCGGCAACCCAGACCAGGTACTCAACACCCTGTATAAAAAAAACTTGCCCTGCACATCTCTTGAACTTTGCCCCTTACAGCTGGTTATGAACTATATTCATGTTTAAAACGCCCACATGGGATGGCTGAAATTTGAATTTGTAGACATCTGTTGATTTTCTAGTGACCTATAATGGCAATTTATACATTGCCAGCATCACACTTTGGGTCAGTAGATTTGGCCCTTGGACAATCCAATAGATTGCAGGCTAGTAGCAATCTATTAGACTAACATGGAAAAATGGAAGGAGCAATATGCTGGCGATACAGCATATTTCATTTTTGCTCTTTTTTCCCTTGTCCTAAATTGGATAAAACAGGGTTTGATTTTTTGCATCCTTCATTAATTCACCAAGTAGGAGGATAATAACTTTGGATTTATGTGTGTCCTTTTTAATTAGAAATGAAGTGGAAATGTTGCATTGATACAATTTGAACTTTTTTTTAGAAATGGAAACAATTATGAAGTGATGGGAAGGGGCATACTTGTTTCTGTGACCTTGCTGAAAGATTTTCGGTATGTCGAATTTTGATTGTGGAGGAGCTGGAGTGTATTCTCAAGGGCTCTTAATTCTTTTTCTCCTTTGGAAATTTTAGCATCAAGCTCATCCCCCTGCCTCTGCAACTCCTCTTTATCTTGAGCAGCCTAAATGCAATAAGGTAAAAAAAAAGAAAAACAAAACAGTATTAATGTTATACATAATAATGCATCAGAAATTATCCTAATGTTACCAAATGAACAAAAAAAATTTTTTTTCCCTGAAAGGATCCACAAGCAGCAACAAAGTATAACCATTCATTTGGTTTGGTATTTATTATGGAAGAATGTTGATTAAAAAAAGTTAGTATTGGAGGAGATTTAAACTGTACCCTAGATTCTTATCTAGACAGATCATCAAAACAACGTAAAATCAAATCGCATTCCAGTGACTTATTAAATGCATACATAGATACTAGTAATATTAAAGACGTTTGGAGAATAGAAAACCCAACTGGACGAGAATACTCATTTTATTCACCTGTACATAAAACGTATTCAAGAATATATTATTTTTTGGTAGACTCTAAACTTATCTCACTCACTTACAATTCAAAATACCATAATATTACAATCTCAGATCATGCACCTTTAACATTTATGATCAAAATAAATGGTAAAATGGAAAAACAGTGACAGTGGAGACTTAACCCACAAATTTTAAAGGACAAAGTAACTCAGGAGTACATCACAGAACAGATTAAGATTTTCTTTGAAATAAATGATAAGCCGGAAATATCTTCTTCTCTATTATGGGAAACTTTTAAAGCATATACCCGTGGAATTATGATTTCCTCTCAAGCATTTTATAATAAAGAGAATCGGAGGGAACAACAGGCATTGGAAAAGGAGATTAAACAATTAGACACAGAGAACGCTGCTAATCCAACCATGATAAAACATAATAAAATCGCTGCATTGAAATATAAATTAAATAAAATATATTCAGATCAAGTTGTAAAACTCTATCAATATACCAAACAATTACAATTTGAATTCGGAGATAAACCCCAAAAATTATTGGCGCGTCAATTACGGAAATTGGAGGAAGAAAAAATAATCCATAGGATTAAATCATACAATGGCGAACCACTAGTACATCCAAGAGATATTAATGAGAGATTTTTGCAATATTATAAAAACTTATATTCAGCCAAAACGACAGAAAACCAGATAGGAATAGAAGCATTTAAAAAAAAATGTAATCTAGAAGGGTTGGATTTAGAAAATAGAGAATCACTAAATGCTGAAATAACAGCAAAAGAAATCGAAGAATCTATCAAATCATTAAAAAATGATAAAACTCCGGGACCAGATGGTATTGGTTCGGAATTTTATAAAACATTCTATGATCTGATTGCACCACGTTTGAAGACACTTTATGAATACATTTATACCCAACAGAAATTACCAGAAACGTTAAATGAATCTATTATAACACTTATACCTAAAATAGATAAGGATCTGAATGATCCAGGATCGTATAGAGCTATAGCTCTTTTAAACACCGATCAAAAAATATTAACTAAAATACTAGCACAAAGACTAAGCACAGTGATCAACAAATTAATTCACCCGGATCAAACAGGATTTATACCAAAACGATATTCCTCATATAACTTGAGACGATTATTCAATATTATATATTCGAAAAGAGATATTAATAAAGACCTAGTAATTATCTCGTTGGATGCGGAGAAAGCCTTTGACCAGGTGGAATGGTTTTATCTGTTTTCGGTCATGGAAACTTTTAAGTTGGGTGAGAAGTTTATAACATGGGTTAAATTATTATACACTAATCCAACAGCTAGAATACTAACAAATCAAATGTTATCAACTAAATTTAATTTATTCCGAGGCTGTAGACAAGGTTGTCCCTTATCCCCACTATTGTTTGCACTCGCAATTGAACCATTAGCTCAAAGCGTGAGATTACATCCTGAAATATATGGGTACGAAACCAGAGAAACTGAAAATAAAATATCCTTATATGCAGATGATGTATTACTTTATATTACAAAACCGGAAATTAGTATTTCAAATGTATTAAATTTAATAACTGAATTTGGCTCGTTTTCAGGATATAGCATTAATTGGAACAAAAGTGAACTTATGCCAATAATGGTAAATAACCTACATATATTACAACAATATCCTTTTAAGATAGCAAAAGAAAAAATCAAATATCTTGGAATTTACGTAACAAAAAGATATGATTATTTAAATCTAATAATCCCACCCTTACTGAACAAATTACATAAGAATATCTTATATTGGAAAACATTACCTATTTCAATGTTAGGTAGAATTAATGCAATAAAAATGGTTGACTCCTTAGTCACCAACTTTATCTGGGATTATAAGAGCCATAGAATAAATAAAAAACATTTATGTAAATCAAAAATGAAAGGAGGTCTAGCACTGCCAAATTTTATGTTTTATTACTGGGCAGTTAGTATTAAAAATATGAATTTTTGGCTGGATGAATTAGATAAACAAACAAATTGGTTAAAAATGGAAAAAGAAGATTGTTCACCTTTTGACATTAGCTCGATTTTATTTGCCAATGCTAAACGAGGTAAGAAAACCTATAGAGAAAACCCTATAATAGAAAGTGGGATACGTATCTGGAAACAACTAAAGAAAACATTAAAATTGAAATGTATACCACTAGCTCTCCCCATTGTAAACAATGTTACATTTAAACCTTCAATGACGGACAAAGGTTTTTTACAATGGAAAAATTATGGAATTAATAAGATGGGCGATCTCTACAGGGAAAACTTTCTTTCATTTCAAGAATTACAACAAATTTATGGATTACATTCAAAAGATTACTTTAGATATTTACAAATTAGAGACTATGTAAAATCAAACACACAGGAATTTAGAAATAAGGCAGAAATTTTAGATGAATGTCTAAATAAACACCCAAATACAGAAAAATTGATATCATATATTTATAATATTTTATTGGAAAACGACGTACCAATGACAGAAACATATAGGCAATCATGGGAAAATGAATTAGGTCAAATAATTAGACCAGAAATATGGGATGAAAGTTTACAACATATACTCCACTGTTTGTTAAATGCTAGACACTCTTTGATACAGTTTAAAGTATTACATAGATTGCATTATTCAAAATCAAAATTATATAGAATTTTTTCAAATATATCTGCCATATGCGATAAATCGCAACACTCAGAAGCTAATTTAACGCACTCATTCACAAACTGTATAAAAATTACTAACTTTTGGACACATTTTTAAGATAATTTCAAATGTTGTTAATACGAATTTGGTTCCTGACTCAAAATTAATAATATTAGGAATATTAGAAACAGATCAATTAATAACAATGAATCAAATAATTTTTATTGATTACAGTTTAATAATTGGGAAAACATTAATACTGAAATTTTGGAAAGGTCCTACATCCCCCACAATCAAAATGTGGATCACTGGAATGTCAGAGACACTTCACCTGGAAAGATTAAGACTTGTCCTACTGGGCAAGTTGGATCATTTCAGAGGGATATGGTCTCCATTTATTGAATATTTAAAGGGTCAAAATGGTTCGGTACGAGAACCTGACTGAAGCCTGAATGAAGGAATCGATGAAGAATTACATATAATAATCCATGGATATATCTCCAATGATGTATAAACTGCTTAATACTTCATTCATCTTCTTGAATTTCTATTTTTACTTTATTTTTCTTTTATTTCCTACCTATATTAAAAATAAAAAAATGCATAGAAGTACAAATAAGAAATAATTGTTAATATTAATAATATTAAGAATGTATGTGAATGTATATTCTTCCTCTAATATGTACTTCTAATAAAAATATTTAATTAAAAAAAGTTAGTATTTTTGATTCTTAAAGTAGAAAACTGTCATAACCATTGGAAAAGCTGAATGACATTTCAGAACTCCCAGAATTGCATCAATTGGATACTGCAAGATTTTGTCTAGAAAGCCACATATCTACAACTACACTCTCTTTGGAAGAGCAAAAGAGAGCAAGTTCAAGATTAATTTCCTCATTTACTTACCAATTGCACTCAAGCATCAGCCAGTTTGGACCTCTCAATGTAGGATAGGGCTAATTAGTATCGGTTACATGGCAGCAAAGAGACCTGACAGTCAATTATTAATTAACCATGCATGCCAATGCTGAACTCTCCAATTTAACACACCCCTAACCAGTACCAAAACTAGCAAGCATGCTCATAAGATCATGTGCTTGAAGCAGAATTAGGCCATTCGGTCCATGAAGTCTACTCCCCCATTCAACCATTGCTGATCTATCTCCCGCCTGACCCCATTCTCCTGCCTTCTCCCCATAACCTGACACCTGGATTAATCAAGAATCTATCTATCTCTGCCTTAAATATATCCACTGACGGCCTCCACAGCCTTCTCTGGCAAAGAATTCCACAGATTCACCACCCTCAGACTAAAGAAATTCCTCCTCATCCTCTTCCTAAAAGAATGTCCTTTAATTCTGAGGCTATGGCCTCTAGTCCTAGACTCTTCCTCTGGTGGAAACATCCTCTCCACGTCCAATCTGTCCATGCCTTTCATTATTCTGTATGTTTCAATGAGGTCCCCCCCTCATTCTTCTAAACCCCAGCGAGTACTGGCACAGCGCTGTCAAACGCTCATCATATGTTTCTACTCATTCCTGGGATAATTATTGTAAACTTCCGGCCTCTCCCCAGAGCCAGCACACCCTTCAGATATGGCGCCCAAAATTGCTCACAATATTCCAACTGCAGCCTGACCAGTGCCTTATAGAGCTTGAGCATTAACCATATAACCATATAACAATTACAGCATGGAAACAGGCCTTCACGGCCCTTCCAGTCCGTGCCGACCATTCATTTTCCCTTGGTCCCATCTACTTGCACTCAGACCATACCCCTCCATTCCCTTCCCGTCCATATACCTATCCACTTTACTTTTAAATGTTAAAATCGATCCTGCCTCCACCACTTCTGCTGGAAGATCATTCCACACAGCCACCACTCTCTGAGTTCCCCCTCATGTTACCCCTAAACTTCTGTCCCTTAATTCTCATGTCATGCCCTCTTGTTTGAATCTTTCCTACCCTCAATGGGAAAAGCTTATCCACGTCAACTCTGTCTATCCCTTTCATCATTTTAAAGACCTCACTCAAGTCCCCCCTTAACCTTCTGCGCTCCAAAGAATAAAGACCTAACTTGTTCAACCTTTCTCTGTAACTTAGTTGCTGGAACCCAGGCAACATTCTTGTAAATCCCCTCTGTACTCCCTCTATTTTGTTGACATCCTTCCTATAATTAGGCGACCAAAATTGTACACCATACTCCAGAATTAGTCTCACCAATGCCTTGTACAATTTTAACATTACTTCCCTACTCCTATATTCAATGCTCTGATTTATAAAGGCCAGCACATCAAAAGATAGGGTGGTAAAGCTTTCTTTACCACCCTATCTACATGCGATTCCACCTTCAGGGAACTATGCACAGTTATTCCTAGATCCGTGTTCCACAGCATTCCTCAATTCCCTACCATTTACCATGTACGTCCTATTTTGATTTGTCCTGCCAAGATGTAGCACCTCACACTTATCAGCATTAAACTCCATCTGCCATCTTTCAGCCCACTCTTCCAAATGTCCCAAATCTCTCTAGACTTTGAAAATCTACTTCATTATCCACAGCACCACCTATCTTAGTATCATCTGCATACTTACTTATCCAATTTTCCACCCCATCACCTAGATCATTGATGTACATGACAAACAACAGTGGACCCAACACAGATCCCTGAGGCACCCCACTGGTCACCGGCTTCCACCCTGACAAACAGCCATTAACCATTACTCTCTGGCATCTCCCATTCAGCCACTGTTGAATCCATCTTGCTACTCGGCCATTAACACCCAAAGATTGAACCTTCTTAACCAACCTTCCATGGGGAACCTTGTCAAAGGCCTTACTGAAATCCATATAGACAACATCCACTGCTTTACCCTCATCAATTTCCCTAGTAACCTCTTCAAAAAATTCAAGCAGGTTTGTCAAACATGACCTTCCAGGCACAAATCCATGTTGACGGGTCTTGATCAGACCCTGTTTATCCAGATGCTTATATATATTATCTCTAAGTATCCTTTCCATTAATTTGCCCACCACTGACGTCGAACTAACAGGTGTATAATTGCTAGGTTTATTCTTTGAACCCTTTTTAAACAATGGAACAACATGCGCAGTACGCCAATCCTCCGGCACTATTCCCGTTTCTAATGACATTTGAAATATTTCTGTCATAGCCCCTGCTATTTCTATACTAACTTCCCTCAATGTCCTAGGGAATATCCTGCCCAGACCTGGAGACTTGTCCACTTTTATATTTTTCAAAAGTGTCAGTACTTCCTCATCTTTGAATCTCATAGTTTCCATAGCTACTCTACTTTTTTCCCTTACCTCACAGAGTTCAATATCCATCTCCTTGATGAATACCGAAGAAAATAAATTGTTCAATATCTCCCTCATCTCTTTTGGCTCTGCAGATAGCTGTCCATTCTGGCTCTCTAGTTACATGGCATTTTTTGTATACAAGCCCTCTCAAAATAAATGCTAGCATTGCATTTTCTTTCTTTACTACCGATTGAACTTCATTAACCTTTTAGGAATCTTACACCAAGAGTCCCTTCCTGATCCCTCTCCAATTTCTGGATTCTCTCCACATTTAGAAAATATTCAACGCCTTTATTCCTACTGCCAAAATGGACGACTCCACACTTTGCTACATTATATTCAATCTGCCACTTCTCTGCCCACTTTCCCAACTTCTCAGAATCTACTCACTGCTAAATGGGAGGTGGTGGCTTGACTTTAAATATTTCTGACACTTTTCTGAATTTTGCAAATTAGGAAAAATATATATAATTCAACCAATATTTACTGTTGACCTGAAATATACTCTATTTGATTCTAAAAATCAAAAATAAATCATTTGAAACTGCTTTTGGTAAAATTAGACTCTCGCATCTTCTGTTACAAAAGCATTCCTTAGGAGGAATACATTACTTAGGAGAATAGACACTATTTTCTGTCATGAGGATCGAGAGTTCCAAAGGCTGTGTTGACTGCCTGGTGCCTGGGTTCGGGACATCTTTTCTGTCCTGCAGAGGTACTGGGAGTTGGAGGGGAAAGATCCAATCATTGTGGGTTCCAATGACATAGGTAAAATAAGCAAAGAGGTTCTGCTAAGGGAATTTAAGCATCTAGGTACTAAATTGAAGGGAGAACCAAAAATAAACTCTGGATTGCTACCTGAGCCACATGCGGGTTGAGAAGATTATAAAGTTGAATTTGTGGCTCAAAGATTGGTGTGGAAGAAATGGATTTGAATTTGTGGTTCATTGGCACCAGTATCGGGGAAGGAGTTAGCTGTAATGACGGGATGGATTCCATTTGAACCCGCCTGGAAACAGGGTCCTGGCAAACCACAATCAGGGCTGTACATATGCCTTTAAACTAATTAGTGGAAGGGGAGGGGGGGGGGGGGGGGGGGGGGGGGGGGAGGAGGCAGTCAACAAATTGGAAGTGTATGGATGAAGTTAAAGGGAAGGAGAGTGCAGGAGAGTCTCCAGAAGTAGGAGGATGGAAGGTTTAAGAAAAGATAAATTAGTAAGTTCAGGTTCAATTGGGACCAATGTGAGAAGAGGGGTGGTGAATATTAAACTAAAAGTGTTATTTTTGAATACACGTTGTGGAAAGAAATATTAATATACTTTATTACCTAATTTTGATTGGAATTGAATAAGTTTATTGACCGAGTACTCACATACAAGGAATTTGTCTTGGTGCTCCACCCACAAGTGACAACATGATATACAGTGAGTTAGGAATGACACATAAAACATTAATAATAAAACATTTTTCACTGTTAACATGTGAATTAAATAAAATACCAGAGCATAAGGAGGCTACAGATTTTTGGTTATTGAGTAGAGCTACTACTCGTGGGGAAAAAAAAGCTGTTTTTATGTCTGGCTGTGGCAGCTTTGATAGTCTGGAGTCGCCATCGAGAGGGCAGTGATTCAAAGAGTTTGTGCCCAGGGTGAGAGGGCTCAATGATGATCTTACCCACTTGCTTCCTGGCCCTTGCAGTCTACAGTTCGTCAATGGAGGGAAGGTTGCAGCCAATAACCTTCTCAGCTGATCGGACGATTTGCTGCAGCCTCCGGATGTGGTGCTTGGTGGCTGAGCCAAACCAGACCATGATGGAGAAGGTGAGGAGACTCTACGATGGCCGTATAGAATTGGACCATCATTACCTGTGGCAGATTGTGTTTCCTCAGCTGCCGCAGTAAATACATCCTCTGCTAGATAGGGCTCTTAAAGATAGCAGAGTCAGGCGATATGGGGAGAAAGCAGGAACGGGGTACTGATTGGGGATGATCAGCCATGATTTACAATATACATTAATGATTTAGATGAAGGGATTCAAAGGAACATTAGCAAATTTGCAGATGACACAAAGCTGGGTAGCAGTGTGAACTGTGAGGAGGATGCTATGAGAATGCAGGGTGACTTGGACAGGTTGGGTGAATGAGCAGTTGCATGGCAGATGCAGTTTAATGTGGATAAATGAGAGATTATCCACTTTGGTAGCAAAAACAGGAAGGCAGATTATTATCTAAATGGTGTCAAGCTGAGAAAAGGGGAAGTGCAACAGAATCTGGGGGTCCTTGTTCATCAGTCAATTAAAGTAAGCATGCAGGTACAGCAGGCAGTGAAGAAAGCGAATGGCATGTTGGCGTTCATAACTAGAGGAGTTGGGCATAGGAGCAAGGAGACTTCTGACGTTGTACAGGGCCCTAGTGAGACCACACCTGGAGTATTGCGTGCAGTTTTGGTCCCCTAATATGAGGATGGATATTCTTGCTATTGAGGGAGTGCAGCGTCGGTTTACAAGGTTAATTCCCGGGATGGTAGGACTGTCATATGTTGAGAGAATGGACCGGCTGGGCTTGTATACTCTGGAGTTTAGAAGGATGAGAGGAGATCTTGTTGAAACATATAAGATTATTAAGGGTTTGGATGCCCTAGGGTTTGTTCCCGGTGTTGGGGGAGTCCAGAACCAGGGCCACAGTTTAAGAATAAGGGGTAAGCCATTGGGAATGGAGACGAGGAAAACACTTTTTCACACAGAGAGTTTTGAGTCTGTGGAATTCTCCGTCTCAGAAGGAGGTGGGGGCCGGTTCGCTGGATACTTTCAAGACAGAGTTAGATAGGGCTCTTAAAGATAGTGGAGTCAGGGGATATGGGGAGAAGGCAGGAACAGGGTACTGATTGGGGATGACCAGCCGTGATCACATTGAATGGTGATGCTGGCTCGAAGGGCCAAATGGCCTACTCCTGCACCTATTGTCTATTGCCTTTTTGCCTGTGGAGTCGATGGTAGTCCCCCATTTAGGGTCCTTGGAGATGATGGTCCCTAGGAACTTAAAAGACTCCACAGATGTGACTGTGGTGTTGTTGATGGTGAGTGGGGTGAGCACTCCTAAAGTCTACTATCAATTTCACTGTCTTAAGAGCATTGAGCTCCAGGTTGTTGCGATGGCACCAGGACGCCAACTGTGTTACTTCCTGTATGTAGGCAGATTCCTCCCGATCCTGGATCAGTCCAATCAGGGTTGTGTTGTCCGCAAACTTGAGAAGCTTGACAGAGGAGTCAATGGAGATGCAGTCATTGGTGTAGAGAAGAGGGGAGAGTACACAGCCTTGCGGTGCTCCTATGCTGAGGGTTTGCGGATCCGAGATATGCTTTCCCAGTCTCACATGCTGCTTCCTGTCTGTCAGGCAGCTGGTGATCCACTGACGGGTTCAGGCACAGTCAACTCGGAAAGTTTGGAGTGTAGTAGCTCTGGCACAATTGTGTTGAATGCAAACCTAAAATCAACAAACAAAATCCTCGCATTGGTCCCCTGGCGATCTAGGTGCTGGAGGTTGAAGTGCAGGCCCAGGTTGACTGTGTTATCCACAGATCTATTGGCCCGATATGCAAACTGCAGAGTGTCTAGCAGGGGGTTCGTGATATTTTTCACCTTGGCCAGCGCAAGCCTTTCAAGGGTCTTCAGGAGGGGGGGAGGTGTGAGGGGGTTTGTGGGGGGGGGGTGGGGTGGTGAGGTGAGTGGGTACGGGGAAGGGTGGGTGGTGGGGGTGGGGGGGAGTCGTGGGTGGCTTGTGGGGGCAGGGCAGCAAGCGTTGTGGAGCCGGAGAGGGGGGGGGGAGGGGGTTGCGGGTGGGGGGATTGTGTGGATGAGGGGAGGGGTGCTTGGGTGGGGGGGGGAGAGCTCAGATAAACGACTGGGTAGAGGGGCTATCGCCGGAGGGGGTCCAGGAGCTAGTGAAGGGGACCAGAGGGGAAGGGGCTGTAGCTGATGGACTTACAGCGGGCGCTTGTCGCTGGACGTTGTCCTCCGCTGGGATCAGAGTCTCCGTTTTCTGTCTGACGACATCTCCGGCTCTGAGCCGGGCTTGGCTGGGCTGGGTTGGGCGGGCCGCTTCAGGTCCCTCCGAAAATTGTGTCTAGTTGGAGACCAGGTCATCCTGAGCCAGCCATCCAGAGTCTCCTTCAGCTCCAGTAGAGACTCAGTTTTCCGTTTGGCGACATCTCTGCGCCAGGCTGGGTTGGGTGGGGCCGCTTTCGGTTCCTCCGAAATTTGTGTCTGGTTGGAGACCTTCACTGGCCATCCAGAGCCTTGCTCAGCTCCAGTAAAGAGGCAATGGAAGCTTCCACTGGCCATCCGGAGCGTCTCTCAGCTCCTGTAAAGACGCGATGGTGCAGGAAGGGGCAGACAGTTCCGTGGAGTGACGGGAGAAAAGATCAATCCACACAGCGCCAACTGGCAGGAGAGGAGATCGACCTGCGCACGTGCAATTTTTAAACTTCGATAACTTTTACATGTAGTAAAACACCTGGTATCTGCCAGGACAAGTTCACATGTACCCATGTAGTAGATAGTATATTTCCGTATAGTTGTTTTCAACAAAAATAAAAATGTTGTTTACTGCACAATATAATTGTCAGCTAATTCTGTGGTGAAGTCCGAGAACTGGTGAGCAGTTAACTTCCGCCATCTCTCCATGATATCATACAATAAAGTCTCTTGAAGCAAACCTTCGCTTTTCATTTTCCTTTAATTTCCCTACAAATTAATTTCTTCCACAGAATTTGACGTACTTGGCAGGATCCCAATTGTAATGGAATTCGAACGAATACAAGTGGGAAATAAAAGGGATTGAAAAAATAGTTCTAACTGAAAGGGGGACAGGAGGGCTTCCCAGAGAGCAACCTAGCTTATCCGGCTGGTGACTCACTTTGAGCCAAAAGGCCTGTTGGGTAAGGCAAAATTGCAGAGAAGGTAAATTTACTCATGCTGAGCGTAGAAGATAAATTGAAGCAGGTGCCGTAAAGCGCGTTCTTGAAATTGAAAGGTGACTTTGAGGTTTGCGGACGGAGTAAAACTGGTGCGCGCAAACTGTGAATCGGATATTATAAGAAATTGTAGGCGGAAACAATTCTGTTAAACTTGTTTAACAGAATTATGAAAAGAACATGGCAGACAACTGTAGTCGATCGGAGAAATCTGATCCTACTTGTAGATTGGTTATTGCATGTCGGTAGGGGCTGGCATTTCTCTGATGGCAGCAGTTTTCTTTGGGTCAGGCTTAAGACCATCAGAAGTGAACACGTGTCCGACATAGGTGTCCTCTGAAACCTGGAACTTGCATTTCCTTCGGGTTGAATTTTAGGTTGATCTCACGTGCCCTGTCCAGAATGAGCTTGAGGTTGTTGTCGTGCTCCGCTACGTCCTTGCCATAAACCAGGATGTCATCTACGATGATGGCACACGGGAGGCCTGAGAACAGCTGTTCCATGGTTCTTTGAAAAACCTCGCTGGCTGAGTTGATGCCGAATGGCATTCTAAGAAATTTGAATCTGCCAAATGGTGTATTAAACATGGTGAGGTTTGAGGTATCTGCCAGAACAAGTTTTTTGCGTCTAGTACAGAAAACACTGTTGCGTGCCCGATTTGTGCAGCGACGTCCTCGACAGTTCTCATCGGATAGTGCGGGCGCTTGATGGCAGTGTTTAAGTCTTTTGGATTGATGCACACGCGGAGCTCGTTTTTGTCTTTCTTATATGTGACAACCATGGTGGAGACCCAGTCTGTGGTTTCGCTGATTTCAGCTAGTACATCCATGGAGACCATGTTTGTTAGTTCAGTCTCGATTCTGTCTCGCATGGCTTGTGGCACACGGTGGGGGTGACGGACGGCTGTGTCAACGGTGGGATCAATGGTGATCTTATAAGTCGCAGGCAGCTTGCCCAGCTTGCCATCGAATAGATCAGGGTAGCTTTTTATCGGGTCCTCAGATATAAGTAACTTATAAGTAACGGAGCGGTCAAAGGAGACTAGTCCTAGGTCTTGGCACGCATGGATGCGCAGTACAGTCACAGAGTCCAATTGTAGGATATAGCAAGTCAGATTTCTTGTGGTGTTTTGCAAAACACATTTAAACATGGCCGCCCGAAGGGGGGTGGGGTTGGGTGTGACCGCACCCCCCTTTTTTTCCACAGATAAGAAAAAAATCCAGAGAAAAAAAATAAAATCGGAGCACAATCAGCGTTTCCACTTTGTCGGAACTCGCCCGAAATTCTGGTTCCGGCCGCTGGATGATTTGGGAGAAGAGAAAAAAAATGCGACCATCTCTTGCAAAATGACGCTGTCTCTCCGCGCGTGCGCAGTGGGCCCGGGCGGGATCAGACTGCCATTTATACTCCACACTCCGATGCCTCACGTCTACTCCAGGTAAGTAGTGGAATATTGCGCTGCAGGCATCGGAGCCTCGGCAATGTCCAGCCTGGCGACCAGGAGACCGTTCTCCCGTCACCGGGCGAGAGTGGCTGAATCTGAACCCAGTGGCTGTAACCGCAACATCACACCCCGCTGCGGCGGGGCTCGCTCCTCTCGCCTCCCCCTGCTGCCGGGGCCCAACCCATCTTCCGCCCACGCCACCCCCGCCACCCCAGCTGACCCCCGCTGGTCCCATGCCACCCCCGCTGGGCCCACGCCACCCCCACTGGGTCCACGCCACCTTCACCCCCTCCTGCTGGGCCCGTGCCACCCCTGCTGGGCCCACGCCCACTTCATCCCCCACCCCTGCTGGGCCCACGCCAACTTCATCCCCCACCCCCGCTGGGCCCACACCACCTGCACCTCCCCCCCCCGCCCACTGGACCCATGCCACCTTCATCTTGGCCCCCCTCCTGCCAGAAAGAGGGGGGAAGGGAGGGGAGAGGGAGAGATGGGTGAGGGGAGAGGGAAAGGGGGATTATCTTTAGTGAGATTGCAAAATTAAGGTAGATTTTAAAGCTATTATATTTTCTCCTCCATATGGATAATTTTAAACAATATCAAATAATATCAAACAATTGGAACTGCTTTCTTTTCCTTGATAACAATACTGAAAAATATGAATTCCATAGTTTGACATAAATATATATTTTAATGGGGTCATTATATACAGATGTAACATTTCCATTTCTAGATCGGGAGGGTGGGGGCAAATATGCGTCAAGCCGATAGCCTAATCGTTAAAGAGTTAAAAGATAGCCTCATCGAAAAAGGGCTGAGAAGAGGAATCAGAGCTGCCAAGGAAAGGTACTCTGAGAAATTGAGGAGCAAGTTCTCAGCTAGTGACTCTTCTTCAGTTTGGAAGGGCATGCAAGAAATCACCAGCTATAAGAGGAAAGCCCCCCGCTCTTTGGACAATCGTCAGCTGACGAACGACCTGAATGAGTTTTACTGCAGGTTTGAAAATCAGAAACGTAACTCAGCTACCCCCTCCCCAACAAACACAGCCAGGCCCCAGTTTGCAAAGAATGGACCCTGCACCCTCTCCTTCACCACTTCACACCTACTTAAGGCAAGACACCAGTATGAAAAGAGTGGACCTTTTCCCACCCCAACCAACACTTCACACCCACTCACAGCCTGACCTCAGTATGCAAAGACTGGGCCCATCTACACTCACCCCACTCCAATCACCACTTCACACCCAATTACTCATTTTTAACCAGTCCCTGCATGATGTACTGTCCCTGCCTGCTTCAAAGTCTCCACTATTGTCCATGTACCCAAAAAGGTAAGGATGACTTGTCTTAATGACTACAGGCTTGTCGCACTGACCTCTGTAGTCATGAAGACCGTTGAAAGGCTTGTGCTGGCCAAGCTGAAATATATCACAATCTGTCTGCTGGACCCTCTGCATTTTACATATTGGGCCAATAGATCTGTGGATGAAATCTGAAGAAGGGTCTCGACCCGAAACGTCGCCTATCGAGTCTGAAGAAGGGTCTCGACCCGAAACGTCGCCTATCTCCTTCGCTCCTTAGATGCTGCTGCACCCGCTGAGTTTCTCCAGCTTTTTGTGTAACCCTCGATTCTCCAGCATCTGCAGTTCCTTCTTTAACAGATCTGTGGATGACGCAGTCAATCTGGGCCTACACTCCATCCCCCAGCACCTAGACCGCCAGGGGACCTATGCAAGGATTTTGTTTGTTGATTTTAGCTCTGCATTCAACACCATTGTGCCAGAGCTACTACG
This sequence comes from Raja brachyura, assembly GCA_963514005.1. The sequence goes on along the minus strand of OY740794.1, from coordinate 6,281,405 downwards.
CTCCAAACATTCTGAGTTGACTGTGCCTGAACCCCTCTGTCGGTGGATCATCAGTTTTCTGACAGACAGGAAGCAGCATGTGAGGCAGGAAAGCATATCTCGGACCTGCAAACGCTCAGCATAGGAGCACTGCAAGATGCGTACTCTCCCCTCTACTCTTGCCACACCAATGACTGCACCTCCACAGACACCTCTGTCAAGCTTCTCAAGTTTGCGGATGACACAACCCTGATTGGACTGATCCAGGATGGGGATCTCTGTACTCTTTTCAGTTTGACATCTTTCCTATAACGTGGTGCCCAGAACTGAACACAATATTCTAAATGCGGTCTCACCAACGTCTTATACAACTGCAACATGACCTCCCAATTTCTATACTCAATAGTCTGACTGATGAAGGCCAAAGTGCCAAAATACTTTTTGACCACCTGATATACCTGCGACACGACTTTCAAGGAACCATGTAACCAATTCCTCTGCCCACCTGGCTAATTCACCTACTCTGGGCAAAGGACTCAACCATATCTTTTCAAATCATGATTTTATACACCTCTATTAGATCATCCATCATCCTCCTGTACTCCATGAAATTTCTCCCACCTGGAGAAAATCATTTTTCACACAGAGAGTGGTGAATCTGTGAAATTCTCTGCCACAGAAGGTAGTTGAGGCCAATTCATTGGCTATATTTAAGAGGGAGTGGCCCTTGTGGCTAAAGGGATCAGGGGGTATGGAGAGAAGGCAGGTACAGGATACTGAGTTGGATGATCATCCATGATCATATTGAATGGCCTACTCCTGCGCCTATTTTCTATGTTTCTAATTGATCCAGATCCTGCTGCAATCTTTTCACAACCATCTGCAAAACCACTCACATCGGTATCATCAGCAAACTTGCTAATCTTTCCCTGTTCTGTGACGTTTCACAGAGTGCTGGAGTAACTCAGCGGGTCAGGCTGAGTGTAGAAGTTCATGTTGCAGTTGCATAAGAAGTTGGTGAGGCCGCATTCAGAGTATTGTATTTAGTTCTGGGCACCATGTTATAGGAAATATGTCATCAAGCTGGAAAGGGTACAGTGAAGATTTACGAGAATGTTGCCAGGACTAGAGGGCCAGAGCTATAGGGAGAGGTTGAGTAGGCTGGAACTCTATTTCATGGAGTACAGGAGGATGAGGGGTGATCTGAATAGATATGGTTGAGTCTTTTGCCCAGAGTAGGTGAATCAAGCAGAGGACATAAGTTTAAGGTGAAAGGCAAAAGATTTATTAGGAATCTGAGGGGTATGTTTTTCACACAAAGGGTGGTAGGTGTATGAAACAAGCTGCTGATGAGGTAGTTGATGCAGGGACTATCGCAACATTTAAGAAACAGTTAGACAGGTGCATGGATACAGGCCGGCCTTAAGCCGATCGGACCGATTGCTCCCAATTGGGTCCCACAAGTAAGGGGGCCCCGCGCCAGAGTAATCTACTCTTGGCTTGGGTAGATGTACCGCGGGTGGAGAGAGGGGCGGAGAGAGAGTAGAGGGGTGGAGGGGGAAGAAAGGGGTAGACGGGGAGGGGGGTGCGAGGGGGAATGGAGAAAGGGGAGTGGGGGAGGTGGGTTGTTCGCTCACGGCAGCGCTCCCGTCCCTCCAGTCGCCATGCTTAACGCACACAGCCCCAGCTCCACCACTCTCTCTCCCCGGGGAGACGCGGTGAACAATACAGGAAGGGCCGGGCCGGGGTTGGAGCAGCGTTTACAAACATCGGCCTCAGCTCACACCCGGACCCCGGCATCCGCTCCTGCCGCCGGCCCTCTCCCTCCCTTCTCTCCTTCCACTCTCTTTCCCCTTCCCTTGAAAAGTTTCGTACGGGCCTGTTAAAGCTAGTTCCTCCAAGAGGATGCAGAACTTCCCCCCCATAAGCATTAAGGTAGAGCTGTCTCTAGTCAAGGTCTCATTATTTTTTATCTTGTAGACATGCAGTGACATCATTTGGAGGCGTGAGTTCAAGAGACCTAAGGAAAAGAAACAAGTGTCCCAGGAGGGAAAGATGCAGATAAGAGAGAAGATTGCAAAGGTGATTAAAAAAAGACCATAAGACACCGGATAAAGGTAGGAGATCCCATTGTTCCACCGGGATCGCCAGCAGATATGGTAAATTTTTGTGGTAATCTAGCTGATTGATCAAATGGAGATAGGCCGGATGGGGGAAGTTATAAGCTATCTCGGTCCTACTTATCTCTAAAAAAGAAATAGTTTGGCGAGATGGGAGCACAATTAATATTTGAAGTGGTGGTGTTATTAGTTATAGTTGGAGTGTTGTGTATTACTTTAAAATTGATAGAAAAAATAAGGAAATGGGTGGGGATGATGAAAAGACACCATCCCCTGGATGAGGAGAAAGCAGGTGTTGAGCAAAATGAGGGACCTGTGCCTATAAAACCAAAGCAAGTGGCAGCAATTTATCCCTGTAGAAAAGGCACCCCCGGTAGAGGATGAATTTGATGATCTGTTGATGATGGCGGCTGCATTACGCCAGCGACAACCTCTGTATAATCCGGTGTGTATAGAAGGAGAACCAGCCGCTGCCCCGTCAGGTGCGGAGGCTCTGTTTCTACCTCTGGCGTCTCGGGTGGATCAGTCCACCGGTAAAGGAGCCACAGGTCTTTCAACAAATCTAGCAGAAGCAGATAGTACCACTAAGAGGGGACCTGATACACAATTCAAAAGATATATCAAGAAGAAGTATGAGCAAACAAAGCTCCAGATGATAAATGTTGAGGAAGACTCTAAGCCCGAGCCACTGGTACAGTCTTATGAAAGGAGAAATCCCGGTGTTGAAACCCTGGACCCCAGCTGATGTTAGAGCAATGGTTGCCGAAGCTGCAATGCATTTCTTTCTTTTTTTTTTGTAAAACATTAAATATATTTTTTTCAGAGGTAAACAATAAATTGGCAAACACATATTATGGTAGAAATATTTCATGTACATCAATCATACATTACTAATATTATCAATTGAATCATTCTGCCTTTAATAGCTTTTAAATATAAGTTGTCAGTTTTTCTCAAGATATGCTCAAGCCATATGTGAGACAGTTGGTAAAATCTATGAGAAAGTTAAGCAGGCACAGGTCCCTCCAGCAAAAGGAAATATGCACGTTTAAACCAGGAGATCAGGTTTATGTGCGAGCAATGAACAAAGATTATTTCTCTTCGAGGTGGAAAGGACTATATTTGGTGCTGTTAACAACACGGGCAGCAGTAAAAGTAAAAGAAAAACCCAATTGGATACATGCCACCAGATGTAAACTGCATCACTCAGACGGAACCCTCGAGGAGAAGGAAACGCAAGAGCCGTACATTTTTGTAATGATAAGAAGATGATTAAAAAAATTGTCAAAATGCATTTATCTTATCTATCCTTATCTATCTTTGTAGTATTAAATCTTTATGAATATATTATGATATGGGATCATAGAGGACATGAGAGTGAAGAGAGGCATCTAGATAGTTCCGAGAAACAGGATGAAAGTAGAAGTTGGAGTATGAAATTCAACTAACAACTTTCACACAGAACACCGTGAACTCGAAGCTGAAAGATAAACAAGCTTCCTTATCTGATTAGAATGTTGGGTTTGTACCCATATCCCTATGCATGCTGAAGAAGGTATCCCTTTGTGAGCTCAAGGACAGGTTCCAACCAAATTACAATCGGACACGTATGCCTCCAATTTTGCAACTGATTAATGAGAGAAAATATTAAAATCCTTTCTTACTATAATATGTGTTGATCATAAAGATCAACGGAGGGAATTGTGGAAAAAAATATTAATATATTTTCTTCATTTTGATTGGAATTAAACAAGGTAACGAAAGAGTGTTTGGATATGACAATTGGCATCTCTCGTTGACCAGGTGTAGAAGAGATTTGTGAGAATCGGCAAAATAAGATTAGATGTATTACCTCTTGTCTAGGAATGTGTTGAAGGGTGGATGGTAAATGTAAACATGAAATAGTAGATGGAGATGAGGAAGTTTGTTTCTCTCAGCAGTGTGTTACAGTAGACCACACGTACCGCTAGTAGCGTAGATACGTTGGAGTAAATAGGGGCTTATGATTGGCTCAGAGAGGGGATGGTGGCGTGGGCCACCTAAAATGGTGAGATAGAATAATGTCAAGATGCCCTTGTATTGTGTTTGACTTGTATTAACCATCTGTTGGTGAATGATTGACATAAATAAAAAGTATATTATGACTAATGAATTATTGGTACCCATGTAGTAGATAGTATATTTTTGTATAGTTGTTTCTAACAAAAATCAAAAGTTGTTTACTGCACAGTACAACTGTCAGCTAATTTTGCTGTGAAGTCAGAGAACTGGTGAGCAGTTAACTGCCGCCATCTCTCCATGATATCATTCAATAAATTCTTTTGAAGCAAACTTGCAAAGTCTCCGCTTTTCATTTTCCTTTAATTTCTCTCTAAATTAATTTCTCCCACACACGTAGTATAAGAAACAAAATGGATGAACTGTCGCACAGTTAGAAATTGTTAGGTACGACGCTGTGGGCATTACAGAGACGTGGCTGAAAGAGGATTGGAGCTGGGAGCTAAATATCCAATGTTACATGTCCAATCGATAAGGCAGACACGTGGGCAGAGGGGGTGGGATAGCTCTGCTTGTATGGAATGAAATTCGGTCCTTAGCAAAGAGTGGCATAGGATCAGAAGATGTAGAATCCTTGTGGGTAGAGCGAAGAAACTGCAAGGGTAAACAGCCTGTACTCGCTGGAGATTAGAAGGATGAGGGGGCACCTCATTGAAACTTACCAAATCGTGAAAGGCCTGGATGGAGTGGATGTGGAGAGGATGGTTCCACCAATGGGAGCGTCTAGGACCAGATGCCATAGGCTTAGAATAAAAGGACATACCTTTAGAAAGAAGTTGAGGAGGCATTTCATTTGTCGGAGGGAAGGTGAATCTGCGGAATTCATTGCCACACTAGGCTGTGGAGGCCAAGTCAATGGATATTTTTAAGGCGGAGATTGATAGATTCTTGATTAGTATGGGTGTCCGGGGGTATGGGAAGGAGGCAAGAGAATGGGGTTGAGAGGGAAAGATAGATCAGCTATTTTTGAATGGTGGAGTGGACTTGATGGGCCAAATGGCTTAATGAAAACTTATGAACTTATTGCAATAGCGACTATATCTCAAAGCTATTTAATTAGCTGTGAAGCACTTTGAGATATTCTGAAACCAACGTGAAAGCACGATATAAATGCAAGTTTGTATGCTGCTTCAACATCAGGATCTACTGTATAATGATTATGGATTGCCATAATTATTTAACAACTCCACTACTGTATCTGCAGCACCAGGAAGGAGAAAGGTTGAAACAGCTAGATAGGGTCTTTCGTCATTTTACAATTTTGTGTGTTACCTATTTTATAGCCCTAAATAACCTTTATTTTTTTGTGGTTTAAAATTTTTAACCAAATAAATGTGTTTTATAATATAATAATATTTATTTTTTATTGTTTGTAAATCCTTCACTTTGTTATGAATTAGATGCTAGATGGGCTAAACTAGATGGTGAATGCTAAGAAATATGTATAAATCTCATCTTTAAAAGGCTGTTATTCACATGTAATCAGAAAAGTAATGGGCTGGTTCACTTTGACATTTCAACACATATCAATCAGTGTTTCCCTGACAATCTTCCCTGCAACTGATCAAATGTTCAATGACATGATACTGCTTATAGAAAATGTTTGATCCCCAATTTGTACAGGTAGGTTAGCAGCAACGATTGGTAACAGGGCCATTCCTATTGGACCTAATGTCCATTGGTTAGGGAGGCTCAGATTGGTATTCTTGCAGAGAATGATCTTGCATTTTCAGGATGTGATTATGGTCCATTGAAGGAATGTATGTCATCAGAAGACCAAATTGACAACAACATATTTCGAAACCTGTACAATTGGGGAAAACAAGATAAATATGGTTTTTCAATTAACATCACTGGTAAAATAATTCAATTTATGTTGAAATCTTTCAGTTTGCATCCCTATTCAAATAGCTACTGAAATGGTTAAATTGTCGGGATCCATTCACAAGAAAGATATTTAATTGTTTTACTGCAATAAATAAATAGATCAATCTTTAATTTCCTTGTCCTATATTTGTAATTGAAGTATTTTTTTTTACCTTAATTACATAATAAGCCTGAGTTCGTTCCTCTTCACCCTCAGGAGGTTCCATTGTAAACATGATAAGTTCATACCTCTTCTTCAGTTTGTCAATTTTTGAAAACCTTTCATGTAGTTCAGCACTGATTTAAGAAAGAAAAAACATAAAATAATATAACAAAATGCAGGGTAAACAAGGTATATTTGAACCTTCTGGTTGATCCCCTAAGTGGCACTGCAGCTTCACATACCGACCATATTGACCTCACTTCCGCCAAATGTGAGAAGAGTAGCATTGGTGGGTTTTAATTGCTCTGCATTCCTCAGACGATTGAACTGTTCCTGAGACAGAACATTGCATTTCGCTCCAGTGTCAATTTTCATCCCAATTACTTTATTGATCACTGTTACGGTGGCCATTGGCTCACTGATCTGCACATTTTGTGTGCTAATAGAATGTGCCTGCAGAACGATTCCATCGATCTTTGGCCTCTCATCCATGCTGCTATCGGAGAAATCCGACAATGGCTCAGCTTGCAGCAAATTTATTGGCTGCTTTGTCTGCCCTCTGTTAGGTCGGGATCTGCAACATCTCCAGAAATGGTTTCGCCTTTTACACCCATGGTAAACTTGACCAAAGGCGGGGCACATCACTCTCTTAGCCAAATGCTCCCCACCACAGTTGTTACATTCTTGAATAAAACGAATTGCAGTATAATTAAGCTGTCTCTGCCTTGTTAATTCTTGCCTGGATTGACTGGGAGATAAGAAGTGAGTGTTCCCAAGCTGTCTTTCGAGTGCCATCTGCTGCTGCCTTCATTGCCTTGGAAACGGAGCTAGAACGCTATCAACTCCTACACTGGAATGTATACAAACAACTCCCGCGATGGAATGTTGTGCCCGAGTGAGGATTTGGGCCTTTTGAATCGACAGCTCATAAGTCTCACAGACTGCGATAGCTCTATCCCGTTATTGCAGGATTGTGGACAAGCTTCCTTCTCAGCTTGTCATTTAAAAGATCACATACCAACCAGTCTCTAATAAATTTGTCTTTAAGATCGTCAAATCTGCAAGTTCCTGCAGCCTCCTTGATAGCACAAAGAAAAAGATTCAATAGTTTGGTTCTCATTCTGGTATCTTGAGAAAAATTTCACACGTTCGATGAGTGGATTAGCTTGAGGGTCACACAATTGTCAAAGCTTTCTCTTGAGACACTCCGGGTCGTCCGGCGACTCTGCCGGGGTCACGATCGGCACTCCACCATCGGCAGGTTGATGAGTTATTGCCTCAGCATACACAAACTGTTGTGCTTGTTCGTAAGCTTCATCTCCTGCGAGTAGAGGGAGAAAACTTGCATGGACCACTGCAGGCTTGTCATGAGAAGTTGCAGCAATGAACAAATCATATTGTCGCTCAAAGGTACGCCGCCGCTGTCCGATTCTGCTATCGAAAACAAGTGGGTCAGGTTTTCTGAAACCTTCAGCCATGTCTGAGACTATGAAAAGCCTTGTAAATAACAGCTAAAGTCAAACCGAAATCCCACCTCCGACACCATGTCCAAAGTACTTATGATACAGTCATTATATATCATAACAAGTACTTTAATTTGTATACATACAGAGACCATTGAGATGAGTCCTGTAGGCTCCGAATCGTAAGTTAAGACTAAAACACAACATGGCTGACATGGATTATTGATCAGGTCATCAGCAGCAAAACCAGACATGGATCAAATCAGCAATACTGTTTGATCTACTGTGTTAAAGAAGGAACTGCAGATGCTGGAGAATCGAGGGTTACACAAAAAGCTGGAGAAACTCAGTGGGTGCAGCAGCATCTAAGGAGTGAAGGAGATAGGCGACGTTTCGGGTCGAGACCCTTCTTCAGACTGAAGAAGGGTCTCGACCCGAAACGTCGCCTATCTCCTTCACTCCTTAGATGCTGCTGCACCCGCTGAGTTTCTCCAGCTTTTTGTGTAACCCTGTTTGATCTACTGTTTGTCCCACTTAATTTGCCAGAAGATGTGCTGACTGACAATGAATTAAACAGATTTTGCAGTTCACATTATTTCACATTCGTATGTATTATTAACACAAAACAAGTTGTGGTAACAAATACAAAAAATGCATAAAAACTAAGCAATAACAGGCAATAACTGTGGAGAGAGAAACTGCCAATATTTTGGTTCTGTGACCCCACAGAAGAGCACAGAAATGGGTAATTGGATCCACCGTGTCCATGCACTAATCCCATTTGCCCACATTAGGTCTGTAACCTTCTAAGCCTTGTCTTTTTAAGTATTTTTTTCAAAAATGCCTCCTAAACGTGGCAATGGCATTTGAATTCATCACCTCCATTTGGCAGGGAGTTCCAAAAAATATCAATCACTCTCTATGTAAATATATTTTCCCCTCAAATCTCCCTTAAAACCCTTTCCTCTCATCTTAACCTATCACATTTTTTGATACCCCTACTTTGGGAAAAAGATTTTCACAAGTTATAGGAGTAGAATTAGGCCATTCGGACCATCGCATCTACTCTGCCATTCAATCATGGCTGCCTCCTAATTCTATTTTCCTGCCTTCTCCCCAAAACCCCTGACATCAATTATTTTGGCTATGCCTCACATACACATCTATCAGGTCACGTCCAATCTCCTTTTGCTCCAGGACAAACAAACATAACCTATCCAATCTCTCCCCATGACTAAATAATGTGGGCAGCAGAACTGCAAACAATACTCCATGCAGTTTAACCAGTATTCTGTAAAGTTGCAACATAACCTGCCAATTTTTACATTCTATTTCCCACCTATTAAGGCAAGCATTCAATATTCCTTTTTCACCACCTTATCTATCTTTGTTCACACTTTCAAGGACCTATATAATCTGCCAATGCTATGCTCAACTCCCAATCTTATATATATCATGCTGTACAACATTCACCTCTATCCATATTACCCCCATTTTTCATGTCACCTGCAAACTAATGGCCCTGCCTCACGGTGCGAGTCCACCCACGAGTGACCCCAAGTGAAAGAAAAAAAACAGACTCGTGGTTATGTACGAGATTCCAAGTTTATGTTCAAGTGTTTAACCGAGTTCCCACGGGTATGTCATTTCTGCGATGTTCCAAGTTCCTCTCCCGAGTTACCAAGTTCCTCTCCCGTTACTCTTGAGCCAACCGTGAATGAAGGTAAGTGTGTGAGGGTGTGAGAAGTCCATGCCGGGTGCCAGCCGGCCGGCCGCAGCCGCTGTTCTTTCACATCCGTTGCACATCAGATTGTTGGGAGACAGAGCTGAGGGTTCGCCTCCTGAGCTGCTTTGGTGCCCAGGCGTAAGTTGAGGTGGACGGAGGTTGGGGGGGGGGGGGGGGTGCACGGGCGTCATTAATCGGTCTGGGGTGACAAGGCTCTTGGGTTAGGCTGGGATCATTCTCCGCGGGATGATGGTTCGTTGGATTTGTCCATACCCCACCCCCCCCCCCCCCCCCCCCCCCCCCCCCCACCTTTCCCTCCGAAGTCCAGTACCGTCCCGATCCCCTGGGAAACTGAAGGGAGCGACAATCAACTGCTACGGATACAAATAATGTCATACACAAGAAAGGGCAGATGCTGGTTGACAAAAAGTGAACACATGGGGCTGGAGAAATTTGGAAATGTCATCCCGTCACCCATTCCTTCTCTCCAGAGATGCTGCCTGCCCGCTGAGTTAAAGAGTTCCCACGGTAGACTCACGAATCACTAAAGTAAACGCACGGGACACTACGTTATTACAACGAGTTTAAATGTTTCAATTTTTAACTTGAACAGTAAATTTGACTCGTGGAAAACATCAAACATGTTTGAATATTTTCACGAGTTAACAAGTTTCACGGGTACCCGCCGTTAGCGCCACGAGTCGCTAAGTTGCGCGCGCGAGTTCCGACGTTCCCGATACGTTGATTGTACGTGATTACCGCGAGTGAAAACTCGTGGTCCCTCGTGGGTCAACTCGCACCGTGAGACAGGGGTTTTACTAACCATTTCTCCTATATTCATATGCGAGTTGTTAATATACAACAAAACAAGAATGATCTGTGGTACACCTCTGGTCACAGACTTCAGAAAGATTCCCCAAACATTAGGCTTCTATCAGCAAGCCAAAGTTGAATATAATTAGCTATCTCACCTCAGATCTCGCACATTAAACCTCTGGACCAGCATATTATGCAGGACGGTGTCAAAGTCCACATAGACATTGTCTACCACCCAGACTTCACCAATCTTCTCATTTACCTCCTCAAAATTTTTAAATAAATTAGTGAAGCAGATTTCCCCTGCACAAATCAATATTATCCCTGATCAGGCTCTTTCAAAATGTGCATAAATCATATCACTCAGTATTTTCTCAACAAACTCCCTCTCACCAACATGGAATTAGAAACATAGAAATTAGGTGCAGGAGTAGGCCATTCGGCCCTTCGAGCCTGCACCGCCATTCAATATGATCATGGCTGATCATCCAACTCAGTATCCCGTACCTGCCTTCTCTCCATACCCTCTGATCCCCTTAGCCACAAGGGCCACATCTAACTCCCTCTTAAATATAGCCAATGAACTGGCCTCAACTACCCTCTGTGGCAGAGAGTTCCAGAGACCCACCACTCGCCGATGACATTACCTGCATTATCGCTGCTAACCTTTTCAAATAATAGAACAACACTACCTTGTGTTCCTTCCTCCAGATGCTGGTTTGCACCAAAGATAGACACAAAATGCTGGAGTAACTCAGCGGGACAGGCAGCATCTCTGGAGAAATGTAAGAGATGTGATTTTGGCGGAAGCCCTTCTTCAGGCTGAGAGTCGGGGGGAGGAAACTAGGGGTATAAAAAGATTCAGAACAAATCAGAGCCGGCACCAACCAAGCAAAGGAGGAGCCCACAATGGTCCATTGTTGGATGTGGGAGAGGTGTTAACGAAGGGATATATGGTTATGAACAGTGGAACTGGCAGGATGACTAGAGTGGGGAGGGGCTAAGAGAGGGAATGCAGTGGTTACTTGAAATTAGAGAAGTCAGTATTCATACCGCTGGGGTGTAAGCTGCCCAAGCAAAATATGTGGTGTTGTTCCTCCAATATGCGTGTGGCTTCACTCTGACAGTGGAGGAGGCCCAGGACAAAACGGTCAGTATGGGAATGAGAAAGGCAGTTAAAATGGTTAGCAACTGGGAGATCATTTAGGCCAAGACAGACTGAGCAAATAAGTTTAGCGAAATGATCAGCCAGTCTGGGCTTGGTCTCGCCGATATATGGCAATCCACACCAAGATCAATGGATGTAGTAGATGGGGTTGGAGGAGCTGCAAGTGAACCTCTGCCTCACCTGCAGGGACTGTTGGGGGTCCCTGGATGCAGTAGAGGGAGGAGGTCATAGGGACAGGTGTTGCATCTCCTGTGGTTGCAGGGTACCTGGAGAGGGGGTGGTTTGGGTGGGATGAGACGAATGAACCAGGGAGATGTGGAAATGGGGTGGCGATTGGAGGTGGTGGGATCCCATTGGACGTGGCAAAAATGTTGTTAGGTTATGTGCTGTATGCGACTGCTGATAGGGTGAAAAGTAAGCACGAGGAGTCTCTGTCCCTGTTGCGACTGGGGGGGAGGGGGAGGGGGAGCAAGAGTGGAGCCAGGGGATCATGAAGAGACACGTGTGAGGGCCTCTATGATTGGAGTGGGTAACTCCTGTTCCCTAAAGAATGAGGACATCTAGGATGTCCCGGTGGTATGGAACACCTCATCTTGGGCACAGATGCCGCAGTGACTGAGGAATTGGGTATTGGGGATAGAGTTTTTGCAGGAGGCAGGGTGGGAAGAAGTGTAGTCAATAATAGACGTCAGTCGATTGTCTATTTCATGGGATGGAGATGGTGAAATAAAGAAAGGGGAGGCATGTGTCAGAGATGGTCCAAGTGAATTTGGGTGCAACAAGAAATTGGTAGTGAAGTTAATAAAGTCCATGAGTTCTCCATGGGTGCAGGTGGGTTTAAAACCCAACATTGTCAATAAACATGCCAACAAGGTCTGGTGAGCTGACCTCTACCAGGCTGATGCCAGGCACCAACTCTCAGACACCTCCTCCTACTTACTCCTGGACCATGACCCCACAGATGAGCATCTGGCCATTATTTCACAGACCATCTCTGATTCGATCACTTCAAGCTGCTTGCCCTCCACGGCCTCGAACCTTATTGTTCCCGCACGGCTTGGTTTTACCTTCTCCTAAAATCCATAAACGGAACTGTGTAGGGAGGAACTGCAGATGCTGGTTTATAGCGAATAGAAGGATAGAAGGAATGGGTGATCTTTCGGGTCAAGACCCTTCTTCAGAAGTCTGAAGAAGAGTCTTGTCCCGAAACGTCATCCATTCCCTCTCTCCAGAGATGCCGCCTGTCCTGCCAAGCCACTCCAGTATTTTGTGTCTATCTTTGGTTTAAACCAGCATCTGCAATTCCTTCCTACACATTATCACTGCAACAAACTAGAAGTTTTACATCGAAGATAGACACAAAATGTTGGAGCAACTCAGTTGAACTTAACAACAGAACTCCCTAGCAGACCCATTGTTTCTGCCTGCTCCTGCCCCAGTGAAATCATTTCCACGCACCTCGTCTCCATCCTATCCCCTCCTGGTCCAATCACGCCCGACCTATGAAATAGTATTGGGTAGGCTAATGGGACTGAAGGAGGATAAATCCCCTGGACTTGATGGTCTGCATCCCAGGGTCCTCAGGGTGGTGGCTCTAGAAATAGTGGACAAATTGGTGATTATTTTCCAATGCTCGATCGATTCAGGATCAGTTCCTGTGGATTGGAGGATGCTAGGCGCTTCCCCTCCCCCCCCCCGGTGAATGCTATGTACTTACCTTTTCTGTTTCTCTCCTGAGTGCAGGCCCCGTGGCTGGGAGTCAGGAATCAAGGGGTTAAGAGCTTCTGTACCCGATTGACCAAGCTGCGTCAGGTGACGGGCGACTCATCAGAAGCTTAAAAATCAGTTGTTCCCTGAAATCTCTCTCTTCTTTGTCGACCCTGACTAAGCCAACAGGCTGCCGGTCTGAGCTGCAGGAGGCCTGGCCACATGGCATAGAACATTGTGTATTGTTACCTATATTTGTCATTTAATGTTGTATTGGGACGGATAAGGGCTGACCTGAGGGTTTTCGTGTATTTTGTTTCAGGGTTATCTCCATTTAGGCAGGTTAGAGACTCTGGTTCGACGGTCCATTGCGAGGCTGGCTGGAGCACTGTTATATTTGTTTATTAGTCGATTCTTGTCCCTGACTGTTGTTTAAATCAGGTTCGGGTTTTTGTCTTCTCTTAACTAAATTAAAGACTATTTTCTTAAACTTGAACCTGGTTATTTTATTATGTTACACGACTCTGAGGTACCTGCCTTCGGGAGTCGTAACAGAGGATAGCTAACGTTATTCCACTTTTCAAGAAAGGAGTGAGAGAGAAAACTGGGAATTACAGACCAGTTAGCCTGACTTTGATAAGGTCCTTTGATAAGGTCCTGCACGGGAGACTGGTGACTAAAATTAGAGCACATGGTATTGGGGGTAGGGTGTTGACATTGATAGAAAATTGGTAGACAGGAAGCAAAGAGTAGGAGTGAACGGTTCCTTTTCAGAATGGCAGGCAGTGGTGAGTGGAGTGCCTCAACTGTTTACCATATATATTTATGATTTGGAAGAGGGAATTAGGAGCAACACTAGCAAGTTTGAGAATGACACAAAGCTGGGTGGCCGTGTGAACTGTGAAGAGGATGTTAGGAGGTTGCAGGGGGACCTGGACAGGTTGAATGAGTGGGCAGATGCGTGGCAGATGCAGTATAATATAGATAAATGTGAGGTTATCCACTTTGACGGCAAAAACAAGAGGGCAGATTATTATCACAATGGAGTTAGGTTAGGCAAGGGGGAGGTGCAGCGAGACCTGGGCATCCTTGTACACCAGTCACTGAAAGTTGGTGTGCAGGTAGAGCAGGCAGTGAAGAAAGCTAATGAAATGTTAGCCTTCATAACAAAAGGATTTCAGTATAGGAGTAAAGAGGTTCTTCTGCAGTTGTATAGGGCTCTGGTGAGACCACATCTGGAGTATTGTGTCCAGTTTTGGTCTCCTAATTTGAGGAAGGACATCCTTGTGATTGAGGCAATGCAGCGTAGGTTCACGAGATTGATCCCTGGGATGGCGGGACTGTCATATGAGGAAAGACTGAAAAGACTAGGATTGTGTTCACTGGAGTTTAGAAGGACGAGGGGGGATCTTATAGAAACATGTAAAATTATAAAAGGACTGGAAGCTAGATGCAGGAAAAATGTTCCCAATGTTGGGCAAGTCCAGAACCAGGGGCCACAGTCTTAGAATAAATGGGAAGCCATTTAAGAGGTGAGAAAAAACGTTTTCACCCAGAGTTGTGGAATTCCCTGCCAGAGAGAGCAGTGGAGGCCAAGTCTCTGGATGGATTTAAGAGAGAGTTAGATAAAGCTCTAGGGGCTAGTGGAATCAAGGGATATGGGGAGAAGGCAGGCACGGGTTATTGTTTGGGGACGATCAGCCATGATCACCATGAATGGCGGTGCTGGCTCGAAGGGCTGAATGGCCTTCTCCTGCACCTATTTTCAGAATCAGAATCAGAAAACTTTATTGTCTGTCGTAACAGAAAATCTTCTTTGACGTGGCTCAACATACAACAAGACAATATACAACAGTCATCATACAACACAGCCTTCTGCGGGCACACTCAGTGTGTATAGGTCTTAAAAACAAGTATAAAGATTAGAAACTGTAAAAATAGACAAGATAAAAGTTGAAAGTTGTGGATACGTGTAAAGTGACAGTGCGTCAGGGTTAATTTGTCCATTGATCATGTATTATTTAAACTATTTATGGCAATGGGTATGAACGAGTTTTTGTGGATGTTTTTCTTGGATAGGGGGACTTTATATCGGCGGCCTGATGGCAGAAGTTGGAAGGACTTATGCAGGGGGTGGGTGGGATCCTGTGTAATGAGGTTGACTTTCCTTTTAACTGCCTGGGTGTGAAGTACTGACAATTGAATTTGAGTTTTGCCAGTTATTTTGCTTGCTTGATTGATGATCCGGGAAAGCTTTGATTTGTCTTTGACAGAGGTAAGGGTGAACCAGGATGTGATGTTAAAGGTGAGTACAGATTCTATAAGTGATTTATATACAGCTGTTAAAATGTCCTGTCTGACATCAAAGCTCCTGAGTTTCCTCAGCAGGAACAGGCGTTGCTGTGCCTTCTTGTACACAGAGTCTGTTTGCTGGGAGAAGGACAGGCGGGTGTCAGTCTCTGTGCCCAGGTATCTAAAGGCCTCTACCTGCTCGACTGTCTGCCCATTCAGCCTCAGAGGTTCAAAGAGAGGTTGGGGGGAAGATGTTCGCCTTCCCCCACAACACAGCTCCTTGGTCTTGGAGATGTTAAGCTCCAGAGAGCTCTCTTTGATCCACAGCATCAAGATGTTGACCTGCTGATTTTCTATGTTTTCTAAGCCACCTCACATGCCCCTTGTCTCTTAAATGACTTCCGTTTTCCAGGTCCTATTCCTTTATCTTTACTACAGACGTTACTCAGGAGGCTGTGGAGGGCAAATAGCCGGAAGTGATAAAATCAGAAATGTCTGCGAGAAATTGGCCTGGTGCTTAATTGTGGGATCATAGTCCAGTGGTAAGTAGGAGGAGGTGTCCCGTCATCTAACACCTCATCCTTCTTAATACTGATTTAATCCAGATTATCTACTTTTTATCTATTATGTCCTTTTACTTGGTGAATACACAGAAGAACAGAGATACAAGGAACTGCAGATACTGGAATCTTTATCAAAGTGCAAAGTGCTGCAGGAACTCAGTAGGTCAGGCAGCATCTGTGGAGGTGATGAATAGGTGACATTTCAGCTCGGGACCTTTCTTCCTTTCTTCAGATAAATATGAAGAATTAATATAGGACCTTTTTACATCACCTGGCTCCACACATAGATCAGCCTTTTGTTCCTATAGGATGCTCAGATATTCCCAGCCTATCCTCTTCCTCCTGATTATGCGGCATGGTGGCGCAGTGGTAGAGTTGCTGCCTTACAGTGCCAGAGACCCGGGTTCAATCCTGAAAACCCAAGAGGGTGCTGTCTGTATGGAGTTTGTACGTTCTTCTTGTGACCTGCATGGGTTTTCTCTGAGATCTTTGGTTTCCTCTAACACTCAAAAGATGTACAGGTTTGTAGGTTAATTGGCTTGGTATAAATGTAAATTGTCCCTAGTGTGTGTAGGACAGTGTTAATGTGCAGGGATCGCTGGTCAGTGCGGACTCGGTAGGCCGAAGGCCTTGTTTCTCCGTCGTGCCTCTAAACTAAACTAACTAAATATACTTATGTGTAGGAAAGAACTGCATATGCTGGTTAAAATCGAAGGTAGACACAAAATGCTGGAGTAAGGCAGCATCTCTGGAGACCCTTCTTCAGTCTGAATATACTTATGGTTTGGCTCTCTTGCCAAGTTTTTTCAGAATCTTCTGTAATTGTTTCCAGCATATGCAGTTGTTTTTTTGATAGTCACGTTATTGATAAAATGATTTCCAAAATTAATAAACACCTCCCATTTACCTGCATTTCACACTTTTTCCAGCTGTCTTAAAAATATCAACAAAAATGTAACAGGATTGTTTAATCACTCTATATTTAAGCAGACTTAATGAAGCATTGTTTTTATTGGTGGAACATACTTTGAGGAAAATCAAGATTTTAGTCAAAACCATGGATATGAGTTTTAAGATACATCAGTTTCCCACTTTGCACATTTCCAGCATTATTGGCATGCGTCACATGCACTACAATGCAACTCAATTAGTTGGACAATTAAATCATATGAACATATGAATTGTGTTATGTGAATTAAGCAGTCAATTCACCCCTCACGCCTGTCCTGCCATTTAATACGATTATGGCTTGTCTTTCAGTAACTTTGACTTCATATTCCTGTCTAGCCCCATGCTATTCAACCTTTACCTCAGCCTATGTCACAAAGAATTTCCACTTACCATTCGCAAAAAAAATTGAAAGCATGTCAGTCACTTTAAGAATTGACGTACCTAATACCTTGGTGTTCCTGCTCTATGTGCTTGATCTGCATTTGTAGTATATCCATATGAATTTTGATTTCTTCAGTTCTTTCTTTCATTGCCGTCTCAAGCTGCAACTTTCTTTTCTCTAAAGACAACACATCATCAGCTTTGCTGTGGAGCATGTCCCGTAGGCGCTTAACTTCTAATTTTAGGAGGTTATCTTCAATCATGAAATCCTAAAAGATGAGCACATAGGTCACCACTAACGTAAATCCTTCACAATTAATTAATTAATAATTAATTAAAAATAATCATGCACAAATCCATCAATGAATACCAATACAATGATTCAGTATAACTCAATGTATTTGTTCTCCCCCAGTATGAAATGCAACTATTAGCAATTCTAATTTTCACCAATTACACAAAACCAATAATTTACACAAGATGACATCAAAGCATATGATTTAGGTGGAATGAAGGTTTGGGTAAATAAGGAAGAAGCTACAGGTTAAGTAGTTTATTATAAACAATGTACAACTCTCAACATGACATTAATACAGTAATAGGCAAAACTAGGTGGGAAATTGGTTGGGGAAGGAGATGGCGAAAGGCAGTACAAATATACTAACTGCATTATCATCCTTTGCTAGCTTATGAACTGTTTGCTCAATTATTTGGATCGTTTTAATTAAATATATTTGTGGTATGGATGCTCAAAAAGCATTATGGGAACGTTTATTTGCCAGTTGCCATCTTAAATTATTCTAGTATTCATCTATTTATCTATTCATCTATGGGGGAAGAGAATTCCAGGACTTTTTAATTACCTTATGAAGTAGTGTTTCCTGATTTGCATCCTTAATGCCCCAGCTCTGATTTAAAGATTGCATGTACTCTTTCCTGATTTTTCCCACTAGCAGCAATAGTTATTTGATCTATAATATTTAATCCCTTTTAACATTTAAATAATCACTCCATCACTTTTTTCTATATTCAAAAGAATACAACTCCATTTTAAGCAACGTCATCATTTTAACCATATTAAAAGTAGGAGGAATTCCGGTGAATTTGCATTAGACTGCTTCACGGCCAAAATATTCTTCTTGAGGTATGATGCTTAAACTTATACACCATGCTGTAAACAATGGTTTTATGCAACTGAAGCACAATGTCATGTATTTTTCTGCCGAGGGGACCAGTTTACAATCAATTTTTAAACTACTAGTTTAAAATCTAGTAATTTAGTTACCATCTATATTGTCATCGATTCAGAAATGCAGTTGTAGCCAGAAAAATGAATTTCTCAATTGCATTTGGGGTAATCTTCTGAAATAATTTGGTATAAATATCTGTTACTGGATCTCACAATGCAAAATTTGACATCCAACTCTACAAGAATTAAGACCAATCCAACCCGGACAATTTGCCATCAAATTAGTATATTCTCGGTCATCAGCAAAGAAATGGAAGGAATAATCAATGGTATTATCAAGTGGCACTGGCTTAGCATTAACCTACTCACAGAAGCTTAGTTTGAGTTCAGCCAAAATCATTCAGTTCCTGATCCGAATTCCTCCAGCACTTTGTGCTTTCCTCAAAACCTTGATAATATCCAGGCCTGCACTGGTGTGTGGCAAGTAACATTGTGCCACACAAGTGCCCGGCAATTACAATATCCTTCAAACAAGAGAAAGTCCAGCTATCACTTCCTGATGCCATTTGAATCCTCCACTATCAATATCCTAGGCGGGTTACCATTGACCAAAACCTGAACTGGAGTAAACATGTACACAACCTGGCTTTAAGAGCAAGTCAGAGGACAAGAAACCTGGGGCGAGTAACTCATATCCTAACTTCTGAAAGCCTGTCCATCATCTACATAGCTCGTCAGTAGTGCGATTAAATAATTACCCTGGAATGGGTGCAGCTTCAACAACGTTCAAACAGCTTGACACAACACATGACCAAGCAGCCCTCTTGATATGCACTGCATCCACAACTATTCATTCACCCCACCACCAACACACATAGCAGAAATTTGTACTATCCATAGGATGTACTTCAGCAACTCACCATGACTCCTTAAAGAGCAGCTTTCAAACCCACGGCTCCTAGAAGGACAAGCATGAAACACCACCATTTGGAGGTTCTGTTCTGACTTGGATTCTGGAATTTCTCCCCTAACAGCAATGTCGATAACATTTATACCATTGGGTTTAAGCGCTACCTAAGTGTAATATGAGGTGCTGTACCTCCAGTTTGCAGGTGGCATTACACCATGGCCATGGAGGAGGCCAAAGACAAAAATATCATTGTGGGCATGCAAAGAATGTTTAGCAACTGGAAAATCCATTATGCCTTGATGGACTGGTTGCCAAGTCTACGTTTGATCTTGTCGATGTACTGGAGACCATATTGGGAACACTGTATGCAGTAGATGAGTTTAGAGGTGGTGCGTGTGAACCAATTGCCTTCTTCACCACACTGTCCATTCGACCTGACACTTTTAGGAAAACCATGCACCTCTGCTCTCAGCTCTCTCTGTTCTACAACTCTCCAGGTCTTTACTACTTAAGGGGTTGTCCCACAGCGTCGATCTAATCTGCGAGTTTAGAAGAGTTTGCCCTCGACTCAAACTCGAAGCATGGTCTACACATGGTCCTAGGAGGTCCTTTGAGGTAATTGGAACTCTCCTTCATGCTTGAGGGAAGTTCCCGCATACTCGCGGACTCAGCTAGGTCACAGAAATTTTTTCAGCATGTTAAAAAGTAAACATAGGCTGGGCATGGTTCTTTTTAACTTGTAGTGCAGTGGAGTGGGGTCGCTATTTAGTTACAGGCAGTTGAGGGCAGCCGTAGGCAATCTCGTTCGCTGACCGGGCATTTTAATTGGCTCATTGGAGTTTTCAGGACCCAGGAAAACTGACCGGTAGGTTAAATGCCCGCTAAACTTTATTATACGTTGTCTGACTTCTTAAAAGTGTCTCCACTCCTTCTCCCCCCTTCTCTCTCCTCTCCCCCTAGCGCTCTCTAAAGGACTTACCGTACACTGTGCAGCCATCTTTTACTTTCTTCTTCCTTGCAGGTGTGAATTTCAGACAGCGCTCCCCCACTTTTCCTGGCCCCCGCCTTTGCGGGGGGGGGGTGTGTGTGTGTGTGTGTGTGTGTGTGTGTGTGTGTGTGTGTGTGTGTGTGTGTGTGTGTGTGTGTGTGTGTGTGTGTGTGTGTGTGTGTGTGTGTGTGTGTGTGTGTGTGTGTGTGTGTGTGTGTGTGTGTGGGGTCGGTCGATCCAGCTCGCGGTTTCATCGCTGACGGTCGAACCTGCTCGAATTTTTCCAGGCGAGTGCCCTCGAGCTTGAAGGTCGAAGACACTCTTCTGAACTCGCGGATTAGGTCACCGCAGTGGGACAGCCCCTTAACTGTCTAAGTCCTGCCTTGTTTGACATACCAAAGTGTAGCACCTTACAGATGCATGGGAATGCCACTAAAAGAACCCCTTGTCTATCCATTTCAGTCAGCCTAGCAAACAACATTTAAATTGCAAATTAGCTCATTAACAGTGTGATGAATTTTACTATTATCGTTATAATAAGCAAGGAAATAAAATGTAGTTAAATAGCGTGCAATCTATTATAGCATATAGTATGTATATTGATTTCTAAATGGAAATGAAGGTGATTGGATACGTCCAGATGTTTGCCTCCAATCTTTTGGAAGAGAAGAAATTTGACGGTAAAGAGGAAGATCAAACGTCTAATTCCCATAACAAGGACGTTGACTAGAGCTTCACTTCACCAACGTTAATTTGTATCTAGATAACCTGGAATGTTGATTTATTTACGGCGCACTGAAGATGCTATCTCAAAGGAATATTTGAGATACAACTGCACACTGTTAGTTGGCCTTTCTGATAATTTGCTTGATAATTTATTACATTTTTCAGTCACCTAATAACATTTATTTTGTGTATTTTGTGCAACCACAACTTCCATTCAACCATAGATGTGGTAAATTCAAAATTGCATATTATTAGTAAATTAATATTCAAGAGCAATGAAGGGAATGTTGGTGCCACAAAATGCTTATTTTGTATTTTCTTTGCTTGATTGTGGCTATACTCGCCCATAAAACTTGTGTCACTCTTCCATTGTAGTGCTGTGTAGATGTTTCCTCAAATTGCTGTGTATATCAACATATGTTGTCAAAACAACCTTTTTCTTGGCATTTAGGCATTTTCTCCAATAGATGCACAGCATCGCCATCATTTTGGACAGTTTTAATGGTTAAGTGGCTCTTCAGGTGCTTGACAGGAGTCAAGAACTATTATTACTGGTGCATTGTATTTGGCTTCAAATTTTTTGCTTAAATGAAAGCTGCATATTTCCACAATTTAACCAAAGTTTCAATGATTTGGGCTAAATATATGCTACTCAGCAAATATCAGCAAAACATGTCAGGATTGGGTTTCTTTTTACTTTATTCTCAATGCCTGTAAATTTGAGTCAGATTGGCCTTAGGCAAATATAAGCTCTCTCAAATAGGGCGAGACCATGGAAGCAGAGGGAAAAAGTCATATACGTTTTCCCAACAAGTAATGGTGAGTCAGTCGAGAGAAAATGATTAACTGCGAGTCAAGGGCATTTAGATAATAAGAATGTAAAACAACGGAATTTTAAAAACAGCAATACACATAGATGTGGGACAAGTCCAGTAGGTCAGGCTCCGATGATGGAGAGTTAAACAAAAAAGAGCTTGATGGATATTACATTGGTGATTTGCAGCAGAAATGGCTAATCCTGAAACTGTAAATAAGGCAGCATTTCTCAAGCTTATGTATGGGCTTTGTATCAACACTGATGGAGCCCTCACTCAGATAGATCAGAGCAGATGGAGAATTAAAGTGGCATCTAAGAGAGAGCTCTGAGTCATTCCTTCGATCTGATTGCAAGTGAGCACAAAGTATACAAACTACTATTTTTAACTGGAAGGACTGTTATGGTCCTTCATAACCTCATTGCTTGGTGAGAAACTTATACCTCTCCTTGTGCTCCATCTACAAATGAATAATATTTATTTGAATTCAGTTACAAAAAAGTTAATCGTGTTATTCATCTGAGCCAGTAACAATAGTTAATATTTTTAGTTATTCTCCTCTTACTTGTTCAGAAAGTCTGTTCTTTTTTAATTCTTTTTCTCCATTATCAATGTGAAGATGGATTTCTTCAATTTTACTGGTCAGATCACTTTTCTCCTCTCTGCACTTGTCCAGATGTTTCCTCAAATGGTGAATATCATTCTGCAGCAAGGGACACAAATGGTACATTGTTCAATGAACTGTTTCCCACATAATCAACACAGTGTGAAACATTATTTGTACAATTTAAGTACAGCTGTAATGTCTACATGGTGAAACCAAAATGTATAAAAATGGCCTTTAATAAAATCTGACAATGTGCACTTTAATCACATGTGATTTTTTCTATTTCAAATCGCAAATTGTGGAGTACAGAGGCAAATAAATAAATGATGGATCTTTGTCCCGCATTATGGAGGGCACTGTAACTCAGCAGGACAGGCAGCATCTCTGGGGAGAAAGAATGGGTGACGTTTCCTGTCGAGATCTTTGCAGGAAGCACGGTGGAAAGAAGTGTAGTCGAGATAGTTGCGGGAGTCAGTAGGTTTGTAATAGACATCAGACAATAGTCTATTTCCTGTGATGGAGACTATGAGATCGAGAAAGGGGAACGAGGCGTCGGAAGTAGCCCAAGTAATTTTGAGTGCAGGATGGAAATTGGTGGTGAAGTTGATGAAGTCCATGAGTTCTGCATGGGTGCAGGAGGTAGTACTGATGCAGTCATCAATGTAACAGAGATAGAGTTGGGGGATAGGTCCAGTGTATGGCTGGAACAGGGATTGTTCAACGTACCCTACAAAGAGACTGGCTTAGCTGGGGCCCCTTGTGTGCTTGGAGGAAGTAGGAGGAGTTGAAGGAGACGTTGTTAAGGGTGAGGACCAGCTCCACTAGGCGGTGTAGAGTGTTAGTAGAGGGAAATTGGATGATTCTGCAGTCGAGGAGGAAACAAGGGCTTTAAGGCCTTCCTGGTGGGGGATGGAGTGACCGAACGTCCATTGTAAAGATGAGGGAGTGGGGGCTCGGACACTGGAAGTTATTGAAGAGATGAAGGGCATGTGGGGTATCTTGGATATAGCCAGACAGAGAATGGCCAAAGCTTGAGCTGGGATTTGAAATCTCTGCTGATGATCCGGAAATTAAATTAAATCAAACCTAACGGTGAATTTTATTGCTAAAAATCTTGTTATTCTTGTGAAGGATTTTCACACTTCAACATTGGTGTTACAACACATCCATGAGTTGATCGGACATGGAGGAAGACGTTTCATGCTATCAAAGCTTTGGACTGTTGTGTTTTGGACTATATACTGGGTATCATGCCTGATTTTAAGGATTTGGTGCGCACGGTATGACTAAACAAAAACCAGTGTTTTAATAAGATTAATAATCAAGTTATGCTTGCTTCTAGAAGGCGAAAGTGAAGATGGAAGAGTCGATGAAAAATTCTGATTGCGGATATATAGTGCATGCTTTTTTTTTCTCGTTAGGGCACGCGGGAGATCGGGGTTCAATTCCCTGACTTTTTGTTTTAGATATATGTTAAGCCTTCATGTCTACTTTTTTGATGTTTATTAATAATTGCCTCATTAAATACTTGGAACAATTAGGGGCCGGTATGTAGTGGCCATTGACTTGTTTTGTGTGTTATTGATGATGGCATGTGTCTTTAAATTTTAGATTGCCCGTTATATTGTGGATGGGATTTATGACATATTTTAGGGCCTGTTGGGAGCTAGGTTTCCTGCGTAGAAGCTTAGTTTTCAGTTTAGTTTTGGACGAGCATGGGGAAGGTTCACCCTTTGACCATGCGAAGTGTAACGGAGACACGAGGAGTTTTCTAATGTTTAATGCGATAAGCTGGAGTTCGATGAAGATTATAGTAACGAGTCGGAAGAAGTTTGGACGTGCCTTATTGTTTTTCATCAACAATAAAGAATTTATTAATCAAAGGATTGTGTTTTGAAGATTTATCTGTGAAGAAGCTCTGAAGATCTCGGACGGAGAGCTCGCATGCGTATAAAGACATTCCCCTTAACCATGTAGTACATTAAGCGGCTACAGGGAGTAATCTCTTGAATGATATAAAAATCTGCCGCTACAGGGTAGAAGGCTGTTTGCGAGAGTCCAAGAGGGGGGGACCGAAGAAGGGGATCATCACTGGGTGGTGAGGACTCCTTCCCATAGAAAAAAGACATGGAGGTGGAGGCAAATAATCTGATTGTATCCTCAACCCTGCATTCTAGCCTATCCCATAACATTTCAGCCCTGAGCT
Source organism: Raja brachyura (assembly GCA_963514005.1). The sequence goes on along the minus strand of OY740794.1, from coordinate 6,256,711 downwards.
GAAAAATATTCTGTCTTAAAAATATTCAAAGATTAAAAATATCCACCACCCTTTCAAGGAAGAAGTTCCAAAGAAGTTCCAAAGATGTGACCCTTGAAATAATTTTGCCTCATCTCCCTTAAATGGGCTCTTCAGGCAGCACAGTAGAATTGCTGCCTTACAACACCAGAGACCTGGGTTCGACCCTGACTATGGGTGCTGTCTGTACAAACGTAAGATAATGCTAGTGTACATGGTGATCTCTGGTCTGCACAGACTTGGTGGGCTGAAGGGCCTGCTTCCACGCTGTATCTCTCAAGTCTAAGGATGACAGTTATTAGTCATATTGTAAACTAGTCACATTTAAGTCACAAACTTTCTTTTTGGGAAGAAAAACTACAAAGGTTCATGACTATCCATTAATCTTGTCATCCCATTGATGGCATTGTATTATTTTCAGATTTAATAAACTAAATAAATGTTGGTTACATCAATGCCCATCAAATAGACCTATGGTTGATATCGGAAAATGTAATGAAAGCTCAACCCATTTGTCTTCTATCTGTCTGTAAAAAGGTTCAGCAAGTTCCAGTCTGGAGAATTGAGAACAAAAAATACCTTAGTAATCTCTTCCTGTGCTGTTGAAGAGGAATAAATACTGGCCAAAGCACATAGGACTACTCTACTTCAAATGATTGCCATAAAATCTTTGGCATCCATCTAAAAGAGTAAATGAGGTCTTGATAGTACTGCCAATTATACTGGAACTCCTCAACACACAGAATCAGCCTAGACTTCAGTGTTCAAGTTTGTGGAATGAGACTTGAAGCTGGAACATTCAGAGGCAAGAGCTTTATAAGCTTTGTGGTTAATTGAGCCACAACTAACTGGTTTAAATATTTTCAATTTATTGCCTTTATGGAGTAAATGTTCTATGTGCTTGTTCTTGGTGCTAGTCGCTGTAATTTACACCATCTCCATCATAGCTTTACACAATACAAGAAATATGGCTGCGAGTGAACTGAATGGACCACCACACCAGTTAATTTAGTGAACTGAAAGAACCCCCACATAAATACAACACATCAGCGCTACTCAGAATATGATGCATCAACCATACTCCAAGATGTCTCATAATTTGCTATCTGACTGTACCATTGATTTAGTTATTGTGTAGTTGGCTTAGACTGATGACACGCTGCTAGAAAATAGTTGTTTCCTGCTCTTGTACTTCGTTATTAGATCAAACAAGATGTTATCCGTGGAGTTTATATGTCTGTGTTCAGAATTATGCAATTTGTAGTTGTTTTAACTAATTCTTTTTTATTGAGCATTTAGTGATAAGATATTCAGCATGTTTATAAATCGGTACTTTATTTCACAGTGCTACTTTACTATTTTTGTGAAATCACTTAATATTCTGATGAAACAAACAATTGTCAATTGATTTAAAATAGCACAATGTAACTAACATTATGAAAAGAGGAACACGTTCAAAATACTCAGTTATTGACACATTAAAGGACATGTCAAGAGTGGTAAAATGAGTTATACTGTACATGCAGATTAGTTACCTGGAGTTTCTTAAGTTGCGTGTTTAACAGGTTCACTGTGCTCTTTTTCTCTTCTAAGGTCTTTGAGAGTTCTTCCACCTTATCTCCCAAAATCTCTTTTTCATTATTGCTCATATTTCCTTCTAACTTGGCCAACTTTCGGTCTAGCTGCTGGATCTGAAAATCCTATCAACAGAAAATATATATTTCATCAACCCAGTCAAGCTTCATGTATTTTTATTCTACCACGAGAAAGAACATTGTGTACAATTGCAGGGGCTGAATTTGTGCATAGTATTAACTGCCAACTGTACCACCATCCGAAAAATATATTCCAGTCTCTGGAATTAAATATTGGGAAATTAGTGGACGAAAATTTCTGCACATAAATTTTCTGATGTTATGAATTAATATTCTGAGAATTTGTGCACAGCCTTGAATTAATTGTAAAATTGTATATTTTGCATTGTGATATTCAATTAATCACTAGTGTTATCAGCCTTCTAACTGGTGATAGAAATAAATGCATTATTTTACACAAAGTTGTGCACAATATGATGAAGTTGAAAATCCAACTGAGAAATATTTTTTTAATTTTTAGTATCAGCAAGTAAGGTATTGATTACAAGCAAGATAAACTGATATTATGAGAGTATACATTCACAACATCTATGTCTGGATTTTAACCCTGAACCCAGAGAGAAAAGACCATTTTCTAAATAATTGTTTCCTTTATCCATATATTACCTCTCAAACTAACATTAAAATTATATTCTAGCTTTGTTAGTTTTGAACAGCTTTAGCTCAAAACTGTAGTAAAAAATATAGCAAAGGTAGGACAAAAAGTAAACATTTTATCCTCTTAATATCCTCCCATATAATTCAGTATTTTCTGGAGTTTAACATTTTTTTATTTAAAAACATTAAAAAATTAAAAATCAAGTCATCAGCTTGAATCACTGTTAATGTAAAGTTCTAATTGCACTATTTTTAAATTTAAATGTTCAAGAATTTGGTGATGCATTTCTGGTTGCATTTAAAGCATTCATTTCCTATACCATGGCTATATCGTCAATAAAATGCACGATATTTGCCACGCCAACAAAAGCTTCTAACTCTGTACCTTGTCTATATGGATCAAGTGCAAGAGAATACCGCCATCTACGTTATCCTGACTGGGAAATGTATAACATCCTTCATTGTGCCAGGAATAAATCCTGGAACTTCCTGCTCAGGAGGTTTGATGCAGGTACCTTTACAAGAAGCACTACAGTGATTCAAGATGGTAACTCACCACTAACCATCAGAGATAGTTAGTGAAGACTACCACATGCCAAAAAAGGAAAAAAAAAGAAAATACGTTCTGTCCCAATGATTCTTAACAGTGATCAACTCTGCTAAACAGTGATCAATTCTTTTGCAAACCCCCTTTGGCAGCTAACAAAACCATCTCCATCAGCAATACTGCCTGTCCAGTCCCTCTATTATTGTCCCAGCAACTCAGAAACATTTATAAACTATTAAAATAATATAAATAATTTAAAAGCTTTAAAGCATCATACTCCTTGATGTAGATGGGAAAAAAAACAAAATAAATAGTGTACAATTTATGCTCTTCTATGTCAACATTAATGCAGCTGATAGAGCTGCTGCCTCACATGGGGTTCGTTCCCAACCTGGGATGGTGGCTGTGGGAGTTTGCACGTTCTCTTTGTGACCGTGTAGGTTTCCTCCGGGGTGCTCCGATTTACTCCCCGCATCCCAAAGACATATGGGTTGGTAGGGTCAATTAGCCTCTGTAAATTGCCTCTAGTATGTAGGGTGTGTATGCAAAAATGGGATAATATAGAACTTGTGTGAACAGGTGATCGATGATAGATGTGGAGTCACTGGGCTGAAGGGCCTGTTTCTATACTGTTTTAGACTAAGTGGGATCCGTTGGGTCCCATGTTCACACGGGAGGGCTGGTCCTCCGACGCAATATTCCACCTCTCCACAAATTCCAATGTTGGTGGCCAGTGGGGGGGCTTTCTGGAGCACTGGTATGGGTTCTTGGGGTGGCAGCTCAGTCCCTCAAGTCTATTGTGCTGACAGCTCACTCATGGCTGATGGACTGGCAGTTGACTCATGGCTATTCCTTGAAATTCCATTTCAAGCAGGGTGCAAGGCCACCAAATTCAAATCAATTTTCGTACCATTTCAAGCAGGGTGCAAGGCCACTGAATTCAAGTGCAGTTTCCTACCACTTCAAGCAGGGTGCAAGGCCACCAAATTCAAGTGCAGTTTCATACCATTTCAAACAGGGTGCAAGGCCACCGAATTCAAATGCAGCTTCATACCATTTCATGCAGGGTGCAACACCACCACATTCAAATGCAGTTGCATACCATTTTATGCAGGGTGCAAGGCCACCACATTCAAATGCAGTTTCATACCATTTCAAGCAGGGTGAAACTACCATAAAACCACACAAAACACCAACCTCACAGTTCAGTAGACATTCAGTGTGTTCAGTTGATTCACAGCTCAGACAGAGTCGTGACCTCTCCCTCCCCTATCATGCAGTGACTGAGCCACACAGCCACACTTCCTGGTTTTATAACCCCTCCCCCTCCCACCGGAAAAGGTGTGGCCTTCATTGCGTGATTGACAGGACAGAGATTCTCAACATTAAAAAAAAATAACACTTTTATTTTTAATTGATGGGAAGAATCCTCTGCACCTGCTGAGCGGAGGGGGACTGAGTAAGATGGCCAAATATCACAGCCGTAAGTGGTAGGGTTTTATCTAAAATCAATATACAGTGCAAACAGGAAGTTAACCAAAGCACCCAAACCACCATTTGCAGTAGTGCCTTTTTACTCCAACCCAAAGCACCCAAACCACCATTTACAGTAACGTCTTTTTACTTCAACCCAAAGCACCCAAACCACCATTTGCAGTAGTGCGTTTTTACTTCAACCCAAAGCACCCAAACCACCATTTGCAGTAATGCCTTTTTACTTCAACCCAAAGCACCCAAACCACCATTTGCAGTAGTGCCATTTTAACTTCAATGCAAAGCACCCAAACCACCATTTGTAGTAATGCCTTTTAACTTCAACCCAAAGCACCCAAAACACCATTTGCACTACTGCCTTTTAACTTCAACCCAAATCCCCCAAACAACCATTTGCAGTAGTGCCTTTTTACTTCAACCCAAATCCCCCAAACAACCATTTGCAGGTAGTGCCTTTTTACTTCAAACCAACCATATTTTCATTTTCAAACCACATTAAGGGCACTCATAGGGTACACAAAAGGCTGGAGAAACTCAGTGGGTGCAGCAGCATCTAAGGAGCGAAGGAGATAGGCAACGTTTCGGGCTGAAGCCCTTCTTCAGACTGATGGGAGGTGGGGGGGGGGGGAGAAGAAAGGAAAAAGGAGGAGGAGCCCGAGGGCTGGGGGAGAAGCGGGAAGGGGAGGAGACAGCATGGGTTAACAGAATTGAGAAAATTCAATGTTCAAGCCCAGAGGACGCAGACTCACCAAGCGGAATATGAGGTGCTGTTCCTCCAATTTGCGGTGTTGCTCACTCTGGCCGTGGAGGAGGCCCAGGACAGAGAGGTCGGATACGGAATGAGAGGGGGAGTTGAAGTGCTGAGCCACCGGGAGGTCGGGTTGGTTATTGCGGACTGAGCGAAACGATCGCCAAGCCTCCAAGCGGAGGCACTTCAACTACCCCTCTCATTCCGTATCCAACCTCTCTGTCCTGGGCCTCCTCCACGGCCAGAGTGAGCAACACCGCAAATTGGAGGAACAGCACCTCATATTCCGCTTGGGGAGTTTGCATCCTCTGGGCTTGAACATTGAATTTTCTCAATTCTGTTAACTCTTGCTATCTCCTCCCCTTCCCACTTCTCCCCCAGCCCTCGGGCTCCTCCTCCTCCTTCTTCCTTTCTTCTCCCCCCCCCCCCCCCCCGCCCCACCTCCCATCAGTCTGAAGAAGGGTTTCGGCCCGAAATGTTGCCTATCTCCTTCCCTCCTTAGATGCTGCTGCACCCGCTGAGTTTCTCCAACCTTTTGTGTACCCTCGATTTTCCAGCATCTGCAGTTCCTTCTTTAACACTTAAGGGCACTCATAGTTAAGTAGACATGTGTTCAGTGTTATTCAGAGCTCAGAGAGACATGACCTTCTGGCTTCCTCCATCTTGCAGAGACTGAGTGAGGCACACCACTACAGGGTTTTATAGTCCCTCCCCCCTCCCACCAGCAGGGGCAGCAGAGAGAATGGAATGAAAAAAAAAAACATTAATATCTCTCTGATTTTTCATAGATGGGAAAAATCCTCCAGTCCAGGAAGGCAGAGGGGGGCTCTGAGCGAGGTGGCCAAAAATGACGGCTGTAGGTTGCAGCGTTCTCGCGGCAATCACAGCACAGCGAGCCAAAAGCGGTCAAGATCAGACTTTTAGTTAAATATATATTTCAATCAATCAATAAGTTCTCATGAATCTCTGCAAGTTCCAGCTTTGCTATTGAACCCTTTGAGAAATATCAGCAGAGCCAGCAAATGTCAGCAGGTCCATGACTTGCGTGTTCGTGCAGGAGTCCCAAAATTTATCTCCAATTATGCTGAGAAATGCTGGTAGAAACTGCCGATATTTACCAGAGAAATCTGTACCAATGTCTACTATAAATGTAATGGAATACATCATTGCTGCTTATTCATCTCAACACCTACTGTGTAATAAGGTTTATTTTGGAGGTTCAAGTTCAAGTTCACATTTATTGTCACTTACACCAATTAAGGTACAGTGATATTTGAGTTACCATACAGCCAAACAAGTGAAAAGAACACAATACATAATAGAATTTAACATAAACATCCACTACAGGGGAATCAGCATTCTTCACTTTGATGGAAGGTAATAAAGTTCAGTCATCTTCCTCCTTTGTTCACACGTGGTCGGGGACTTGAACCCTGCGCAGTCGCCGCTACAGATGTTCAGGCCCTCTCGTCGAGATGATCAAAACTCTCAGGCAATGTTAAAGTCCACTCCGTGCCCGCGGCTGGAACCTCCACAGACTGCTGCTCCATAATGTTAAAGTCAACAGGCACCCACGGTCAGGGTTCCAGCACTGGTGATCCTCGGCACAGGATGCCATCATCCGCTCCACGATGGTAAGTCAGCGCCGCGCCTGCTGCTTGAAGCTCTGGGCCGGTCTCCGGTCTGGAGAGGCCGCACCAATCCAGTTGTTAGGGCGTGAGGGGGGTGAAGATGCGACAAGGAAAAAAGTCGCATCTTCGTCGAGGTAAGTGACTGGAAACGGTTTTCCCCTATTCCCCCCCCCCCATATCAAAACATACCGAGAAACATTAAAACATACATTTAGACACACTAAAAATACCAAAAAAGTAAAAAAAACACATGAGCTGCAGGCGAGGCTGCCGCTCGCGCCGCCACCCAGTGGAAGCAATAAAGTCTGAAATTAGATGTTGTAAATATATCAAAATACTCTGTGTAATTGCAATAAACAAATGTCAGAAAATGAATCATAATATTGGATGTTATTAAAAACTATGTAAATATGATGGGCAATAAAGATTTTCTGAAGGTATGGAGAGGCAAACATGCATACACAAGTGCAACTAAGTTAAAATAGCCATGATAAAGATAGAAAAAATAAATGCTGAAGAATGTGAATGCTGAATGTAGAAACAAGGAAGTGTAGATGCTGGTTTACAAAAAAAAAGGCACAAAGTGCTGGAGCAACTCAGCAGGTCAGGCAGCATCTTTGGAGAACATGGATAGATTCTGAAGAAATGTTTGGTATATTGCCTGATTACAGAGGCCTTTAACTTTTAAAGTCTGTGTTTCATTTAAGAATAAGGAGTAAGCCATTTAGAACGGAGACGAGGAAACACCTTTTCTCACAGAGAGTGGTGAGTCTGTGGAATTCTCTGCCTCAGAAGGCGGTGGAGGCTGGTTCTCTGGATGCTTTCAAGAGAGAGCTCAATAAGGTTCTTAAAAATAGCGGAGTCAGGGGATATGGGGAGAAGGCAGGAACGGGGTACTGATTGGGGATGATCAGCCATGATCACATTGAATGGCGGTGCTGGCTCAAAGGGCCAAATGGCCTACTCCTGCACTGATTGTCTATTGTCTATTCATGCCCGAGCATGAAAAAGATCTTTCTGTCTTCTACGAAGGCATGATATAAAATGAGTTTGGGGACGATGATTGCAAGTGGGCACAGGACCAGAAAACAAAACTGTCAGCAATTTGTCTTCATTGGTGAATTGGTCAGCATACCTTAGATTTGCCACAAAATGGGAAATGGGAGAGAATATCACAACTGTCTTGCATGCTCAATTTGAGTAGAGGAAATGCTTCTCTGCAATTATCCATGCCATAGATAAATCACCATTTATTGCACATGCAAGAATTATGGATGATCCAACATACATCTTTTTCTTTGATTTCCAACAATTATATCATTACATGCACAAGCTTAACCGAGCAATAGTACCAATGGAGCTGATAAAATACAAGTAGGTCATGTGTAATATTTTGAGACTACCCTTTTACTGCCAGAGCTCTGCAATTTCAAACATTCTGTATGAACAATAATGGAAGATTATTTCTAAATTGTAACATTATAATTCCACCCATTGTTAACTGGAGATAAAATTATCATGAAGCACAACAACTAATGTATCATTTGCATAAAAGTATTCCATTGATCCACGGGCTCTTTACAATTCTTTCTGCATGTCATGTGTACTGTAAATGGTTTTTAATATTACAAACAATATTTAAATATCTCTAGACAACAATATCTGTAACCGGAAAAAAATGTTTACTGTAACACTATACAGCAAAGCATTATGAATAATAAAATACCTATGATTACCTGGCTGTAAATGACTTCCAGCTGTTTGATACTTTCAGTGTCAAGTTTGTCAATTCGGCTATTGAGATTGCGGAGTGTTGCCTTATTTCCTGACATTTGGTTTTTAGTTGTTTTGACCTCCTCATTAATGGCGTGAAGATCTTTAGCTTTCCGAAACTTCCTATCCTTCAGATACTTCATCTGATCATCAAGTTCCTATTGATTAAAGATTTATGAGTGAAAAAACATATTTTGATATTATGAAATGACTCTTTGCACAAATCCAGTGCAGTTGAACTCTCATTATCTGACGAACATTCAGCGCTTGTTTTTAAGACAGCTGTTGGTTTATTTACATTTTTTCTGTTAGACCTTTGGCTATGATGGCAAATCTGTACTTTTACTACATAAACAAAATTGAAAAGATGATAGAGGAACTCCTCAGATGATCATTGTAGTACTGAGATGAGTATTCATAGTTTTGCTAGACACAAAAAGCTGGAGTAACACAGCATCTCTGGGGAGAAGGAATGGCTGATGTTTCGGGTCGAGATCCTTCTTCAGACTGGTTAGGGATAAGGGAAATGAGAGGTATAGGTGATGATGTAAGAACAATGAATGAAAGATATGCAAAAAATAAACGATGAGAAAGGAAGCTGTTTTTTATGTGAAAGCGAGAAACTAGTGCGACTTGGTGGGGGAGGGATAGAGGGAGAGGGAATGCCGGGGCTACCTGAAGTTAGATAAATCAACATTTATACCACTGGGCTGTAAGTTGCCCAGGCAAAATATGAGATGCTGTTCCTCCAATTTGCGTTTAGCCTCACTCTGACAATGGAGGAGACCTAGGACAGAAAGGTCTGTGTGGGAATGTGAAGAAAGATTAAAGTGTTTAGCCCATGACAACAAATGAGGAAACACTGGTTATAAACAGGGCTGCCAACATTGGGTGAGAGTTCGGAGTGAGAAATTGCGTGGGAGCGAAGCAACCGAGGGGAGGGGGGAGGGTGTGGGGAGGGGGGAGGGTGTGGGAAGGGGGTGTCCCCCCTCCTATGGTAGGGAGCTTTTGCATTTTTCAACTTGAAATTATGCAATCTGGTGCATACCGTAGCGATTCTTTTAACTTACACTTGAATTCCTAATTACATTCCAGAGTGGAGCCAGGCTCTGATCAACAGGTGCAGCACATGAATGACCTTAGCATATTCATGTATGGAAATCAGATTATAATTCATGCTGCTATGCATATATATATATATAGAGAGAGAGAAAATAGAGAAACAAGGCAAGAGGAATCGAACTTCCATCACTATTCTGAACGAATAAATTAATCAACCTTACCCTTTGACTATAGAAATAAGACAAAAATAATGCCACATATTCAACCAAGTATATGGTTCAATGAAATTAAGATATATATGTAAAATATATATATGGAAACAGGCCCTTCGGCCCACCAAGTCCACACCGACCATCAATCTACACTACACCAGTTCTATCCTACATGCCAGGGACAATTTACAGAAGCCAATTAACCTACAAACCTGCACTTCTTTGTGGGAGAAACCGGAATATCCGGAGAAAACCCATGTGGTCATCGGGAGAATGTACAAATTCTGTACAGACAGCACCCGTAATCAGGATCAAATCTGGGTCTGTGGAGCTGTAAGGCAGCAACTCTACCACTGTGCCACCGTGCCACCCCATTAAATTATTTTTTCTGTAATATATATATTATGGTGTCACGTCAATAAAGATGAACACATGATTCTGATTTCTACCCTTAGTTGGGTAACGCATATCTCCAGTCATTGTATTTTACATCTATATGGCTGGTTTTCAACCTCTTCAGTCTGACCCGAAACATCACCCATTCTTTCTCTCCAGAGATGCTGCCTGTCCTGCTGAGTTATTCCAGCTTTTTGTGTCTATATTCAGTTTAAACCAGCACCTGCAGTTCCTTGCTACACTCTTTGTTAAGCGAAACAGGTGTTATTCTCATAATATTATTCACCTCAACTAAGTATTTTCTTCACCTCCGTTGCTGCAGTGAATACAATCCAAGTTATCAAATCTTTCTTCAAAGTGAAAAAAAAAATCCAGCTCTGCCAACATCTTCATAAATCGCCCCTGGATCCTCTCCAGAGCAATTACACCCTTTCCATTCTGAAAGAAGAAGGGTCTCGACCCGAAATGTCGCCTATCTCCTTCGCTCCTTAGATGCTGCTGCACCCGCTGAGTTTCTCCAGCCTTTTGTGTACCCTCGATTCTCCAGCATCTGCAGTTCCTTCTTTAACCCTACACCCTTTCTACAATGTCTTAGAGCATGGAAACAGGCCCTTCATCCCAACTTGTCCATGCTGAACAAGATGCCCCATTGAAATTAGTCTGATTTACCCGCATTTGGCCCATGGTACCCGGACGCGGTGCCGACAGACAAGAAGCCGAAGCAAAGAAGCCGAAGCCAAAGAACCGAAGAGAAACAAGGCCGAAGCACGAATTAACTGAAAGAGCCCGAAGACGAAACGCCTACTAACCGAAAGGATGGGACGCCTAAATGCAAGCTAACCAAAAGCGCGGGATGCCTAAACGCCTATGAACCGAAAGGCTGCGTTGCCTAAAAGCAAACTTACCGAATGGCCGTTCAGTCGATACGCCACCTACGCGAAAGGCGGCGGCGCCTACGGGCCAACGGACCGACTCCCACTCAACAGAAAAGTCCAATAACGGACTTGGCGTTGCCGGGGGTCGGGAATAGTCAGCGATTGGTCCAGACCCCCGCGTCCATCACGGCATGAACATTGCCCCAAACCTCTATTCCACCCGACCCACAGCCCGCGGAGGGTGGCTGTGGGAGAGTGGGGGCTGTCCCGAGCGATGCACACCTTCGGCCGCTTTCAACTTGGTGCTTGGGTTCAGATTGCCCAGTCACCTATGGCTTGTGTGGGAAAATGAACCCCACGCTGTCTCCCCCCCTCTCTCTCTCTCCCTCCTCTCTCCTCCTCTCTCTAGCCTCTTCTCTGTCCACTTCTCTCTCCCCCTTCTCTCCCTCCTTCGTCTCCACCCGTGGTAGCGTCCCACAGTCACTGACCGCGATGCACCACCATCGGACCCCAACCTCCACACCAGGGTGACCCCCTCCAACACCCACATCAGGGTGATTCACCCCGGCCGCGGGGACAGACGGTTTATATATTACCGTCTCGGTGTTTGGGGAGAGAGAGAAGAGAGACAGAGCGGGGTGGGAGGGAAGAGAGAAGGGGGAGAAAGAGAGAAGATGGAGAGAGAAGAGGCTAGAGAGAGGAGGAGAGAGAGAAGAGGCTAGAGAGAGGAGGAGAGAGAAGGGGGACATATGGACATAGAGCCGCCGGAGGTGAGGGTGGGAGGTGTGAGCGGTGCCTCAGGGATCGGTCACCTTTAGACTCTAAACTAAACTCCTTTTTTCCCAAATCATCCCATGACCGGATTGGGCCCCATTTGCGGGCCGGTAGTCTGACACCCCTCCTTTAAACCAATGCCCTCTAGTTCTTGAATCACATATCCCGGGGAAAAGACAATGCATTCACCTTATATATTCCCCTCATGGTTTTTACTCATCTCCAAAACAATTTTTGCTTTATTTTGAATTTCCAGCACCTGCAGATTTTGGTCCCATGAATGTCAATGGAATCATTAGTCCTGCAGAATTTGCCATTTTAAATAGTGTGCGATGGGATTAAGCCAATCAAATTGCTCGATCCAGGGGAAACCCGCTGACAGAAAACTATTCTCATTGGTGAGTGTGGAGGAGTGTGGAAGCCTTGGGCGAATTGAATTTTTCGTGACTTTCTTAATTTTTAATAACATTTTTGAGTGTGAGAAATACTGTGATCAGCGTGGGAGCATGAGAATCGCGTGAAATACGCAATTTCCATGCTCAATGCGTGAGAGTTGGCAGCCCTGTTATAAATGACCATAATTTTGGGTGCGGGAAACTGGTATCCATTATTGCCGATTGTCCACTATAACCTCCAAAGACGTACAGGTATGTAGGTTAATTGGCTTGGTGTATGCATAAATTGTCCCTAGTAGTAGGATAGTGTCAATGTGAGGGATCTCTGGTCGATGCGCACCCGGTGGGCCGAAGGGCCTGTTTCCCCACTGTATCTCTAAACTAAACTAAACTAAAACTAAACCTAGTAAAGTATTATCATTATGTCGGTGAAATAAAGAGCTGAGATGATGGTTAATACACAAAAGGACAAAGTGCTGGTGTAACTTAGCGGGTCAGGCAGCATCTCTGGATCCCTGGAGAACACAGATAGGTGACGTCAGGACCCTCAAACTGATTCAGTCTCCTGAACTACTCCAGCACTATGTTGGTTCACCTTAAAACTTGGCACAAATGCCGCTGATCTGCACCAGCAAGCCCTTCCTCACTAGTTGACGCGGCTGTTGTTGCGGCTCATGTTGTAGCCTGCGACAAGAAGCGCTTTCTTCAGGCTGCCACTACCAACAGGACGCACTCGGTCCAGAGGTGGAGTATGTTGGCCACTCCGGAGGAGGTGTCGGCGGTGGAAGGATAGGTCAAGGTCAAAAAGGTCAAAAGAGTTTATTGTCGTGTCCCTGACAGGACAATGAAAATCTTTCTTTGCATAGCACAACAGAACATAGTAGGCATTGACTACAATTATATACATAAATACGCACATGAATTAATAAATTAATAAAGTGCAAACAACAGATGGAGGGATATTAATGTTCAAAGTTTTGTCCGAGCCAAGTTTAATAGCCTGATGGCTGTGGGGAAGTAGCTATTCTTGAACCGGATCGTTGCAGTCCTCAGGCTCCTGTACCTTCTACCCAAAGGTAGCAGGGAGATGAGTGTGTGGCCAGGGTGGTGTGGGTCCTTGATGATACTGCCAGCCTTTTTGAGGAAGCGACTGTGGTAGATCCGCTCGATGGAAGGAAGGTCAGAGCCGATGATGGACTGGGCAGTGTTTACTACTTTTTGTAGTCTTTTCCTCTCCAGGGCACTCAAGTTGCCGAACCAAGCCACGATGCAACCAGTCAGCAAGCTCTCTACTGTGCACCTGTAGAAGTTAGAGAGAGTCCTCCTTGACAGACCAACTCTTCGTAATCTTCTCAGGAAGTAGAGGCACTGATGAGCTTTCTTAATAATTGCATCTGTGTTCTCGGACCAGGAAAGGTCTTCACAGATGTGCACGGCCAGGAATTTGAAGCTCTTGACCCTTTCAACCATCGACCCGTTGATATAAACAGGACTGTGGGTCCCCATCCTACTCCTTCCAAAGTCTACAATCAGTTCCTTGGTTTTGATGGTGTCGAGGGCCAGGTTGTTGTGCTGGCACCATATGGACAGTTGCTCAATCTCTCTTCTATACTCTGACTCATCCCCATCAGTGATACGTCCCACAACAGTGGTGTCGGATAGGGGAAAGAGGCAGAGCAGATAGAGCAACGGGAGAAGGTGGAGGAGCGAGCGGTGAGTGTACAAAGGGCCGTCAGGAGGAGGCGGTAGCAGCGTGGGGAGAAAGAGGCCAAGTGGGCAAAGCGATGGGAGAAGGAGGGGGAAAGGCCAAGTGGGCAAAGCGATGGCCAACAGAAAGAAGCGGTAGCTGGTAAGAAGGTAGGGAGACGAGCACGTCATGTCAGTGGCAGCCACCTGAAGAAAGAGCTGCAGCACAAGCCGCAACAACAACCGCGCCAACTGACTGTGCAGTGGGTGAAGAAGGGCTCGCAGGCGCACCTTGCCAGCTTTGGCAGTGCCAGTACGTCTGTCCGCTATAACCAAAATCCATCATTGAGGGATACATTAAAACAAGGGTTTACTGTATTTCTAAATGCAAATGGAATGCAACTGAGATGGGAATGTGGGGTGAAGATTCCAAGAGAATGTTCTGCTCCTCTCATTGGTGATAGAGACTGCAAGGAAGGAAGCTGGTGTCAAAATCACTATGTTGTACTGGATCCTGTGAATAACTGGTACAAGAACAACATTTCAGTGGTGAAGGAGATAATACTGAAAATAGCCATTTGTGTACTGAAATGAATTGCCTTGCCTAGGATGACATTGGGCACGTTAAATGTTGTTGCAATTATACTCATTCAGGCGTTTTTTATTTCATCATATATTTGATATGACCTTTAGAGAGTAACTTCTCTGGGGAAGGGGTAAGGAAGGGGAAGGGATGATGGCCAGGAGGATTGTTACTCATTGCATGCCACACAGAAGCTGTCTTGTCCTGAGAGTTGGTCGACACCCAAAGCTGTGCTGACTATTCCTAACCAGTCCTTGCATAACTAAATGTTGGTGGATTCTGTCCCTCTTAATCCCCTCCAGTTACTGGTGTCAGGTTCACCAGCCAGTATTTCCACAGCTTGCCCTAGCAATCCAATAAATGCACATTAATCACCTTCCAATCTTTCCCGTGGCTGTAGATTGTGCAAATATTTCTACCAGGGTCCCAACAATTTCTTTTTTAAGTTTCCACAGTGTCTGAGGATACTCTTGGTCAGGTCTCAAAGATTTATCCATCTTAATACTCTTTAAGCTTATGCTTGGAATTTATGCTTGGAGTTAGAGGATGTAGGTGAAGTACTTAACAAGTGCTTTGCATCTACATTCACCAAGAAGGGGTTGGTGGAGAACAGTGAGATCTGTGTGGGGAATACCAATTTACTAGGACAGTTTAAGATGTAGTTTATATCTTGTCTCGAGGTTTCGGAGGACTCAAGTGTAGTCAATGTTGTTCCTTTAAGAAGGGAAGTAGAGGTAATGTAGAAAATTACTAAGTTGATTGTTGAGGGTAGGGAAGCACACGTTGTACATGGATTTTAGTAAGTCATTTGATAAAATCCAACTGACCCACAAAATTAAGATGTATGGGAACCATGGTGACTTGGCTGTTTAGTTTCAGACTGCCTTACTCATAGAAGACAGCGGATTGTGGTGGAAGAACAATATTAAGGCCGAAGATCTGTGAACAGTGGAGTTCCACAGGATTCTACGCTCCCAGGAGGCTGTGGCCCTTGAAAAACCAGACGGCGGGCCCCCGTGGACGGACCCGGGGTTGGAGATTGCGGCTTGAGGAGGAGCCTGTCAAGCCGTTCCCGCGGTCAAAATCAATGTCAAAGATTGTGGCTTTGGGGGAAGGTCACCGAGCTAGTCCCGCGGCAGCTCAAGGTCCGCGGCTTCAAGGCAACCCCGCATAACTGGTTCCCGTGGTCGCACTGAAGGTCCAGTAGCTTCAGTGGAGTCGGTCCCCCATAGCCAAACAGAAGGCTCAATGGATCGCGGCCTGCAGGAGGAAGTCAGTGAGCCGGCCTCATGTTTGTTGGACCCAGTGGACCGTCGGCCTGGAAAGGGAAGCTGTTGTGCCAGCCCCTGTTCGTCCAGAGGAGACCAGGAGGATGGTGCCAGCGACATCCAGGCAAGTAGCGAGGCCGGTAGGAGTGGACAGGGAACCAGGGTATGGCCTACCGTGCCCTTGTGGTAACCCCAGGGAACATAGGATGGGTGAGGAGAGTGACGTGGTGTCCAAAGAAGGAGACAGCTGGAGGCCAGCAACAGCCTCGGACTTGCCTGGTACAGGAACTGCTCATATGAACTAGAGCTTGAAATTAGTGCCAAAACATGCATGTGGGTCAGTAGATTACACTTGTACACTTGCTAATCAGTTATTGGGGGTACAGTGATACTTTACTGGACTGTTTATAAGGAAAATAATTTCACTTGTAACCAATTAATATATGTGATAATAAAAGCGCTTTTGACCATTGGTTCTGTGCCGGGACATCTGCTGTTTGTGATATATACAAACAAATTGGGCATAAATGTAGATGGTTGGTTAGCAAGCTTGTAGACAACACTAAAATTGATGAGTTGCAGACAGGGAAGAAGACTGTCAAAGTATGCAGCAGATATAGATCAGTTATTGATATGGGCGGATAAATGGCAGAGTTAAATCCAAGCTTGTTGCAGTGAGGTGTTGCACTAGGGAGATTGAATGTACGGGGAAAGTATACAGTTAATGGCAAGACCCTTAACAATATTGATGTACAGGGGGATTTTAGGGTCCAAGTCCATAGTTCCTTGAAAATGGCTATACAAGTTTGCATGGTATGCTCACCTTCACTGCTAAGAGCATAGAGTATAAAGGGCCTGTCCCACCGGCATGCGATTGCATGCGTCTAGCACGACCAAATGTGGTCGCTTGAGACGTACAGCCTCGCGGAGAAGGCCGTGTGGAGTTGTGCGGGGCTGGTCCCGACATCGGGCGGGGCTCCGAAAATCCTGCACTGTTCGAAAATTCTGCGCACCAAGGGCCTGTCGGCCCGCAGGCGCATTGGGGGCGTACGCAGCGTCTTGACGGCGTACACAGTGTCTCGACATCGTACGCAGCGTCTTGACGGCGTATGCCTAGCGCGTGGCGTTGCGCGATGATGTCACCGCCCGACTTGCCTTTGCGTGATGACGTTACTGCCCAACGATGTCCATATTCAGTAGGCCCGCCTCCTGCCCAGCTGATTTCGGGACCAGCCCCTCACAACTCCATACGCCTTCGCGGTTCGAAGTGGAACCGGCCCCGCGCGGCCTTACGCCTCAAGAGACCACGTTTGGTCGCGCTAGACACATGCAATCGCATGCTAGTGGGACAGGCCCTTAAGAGTCAGGAAGTCATGATGCTACTTTATATGACTTTGGTCAGGCAACATTTAGAGTATTGTATGCAGTTTTGGTCACCCCATTTCAGGAAGGGTGTGTGTGCTTTGAAAAGGGTGCAGAAGAGGTTTATGAGAATGCTGCATGGATTAGTTGCTATTAGTTGCTATTAGGTTGGACAAATTTGGATTATTTTTTCTGGAATGCCAAAGGTTAGTCTCTAAAGTTACGGGAGACATCGAAAGAGGAAAAAGTCTATAGATGTATCTTTTATCCTGGATGGAAATGTCAAAGACTAGAGGGCATAGCATTTTGGTGAGATGGGCAAAGTTTAAAGGAGATGTGCAGGGCAAGTATTATTCCCCCACAGAGGGCAGTGGGTACCTGGAAACATGCTGCCCGGGAGTTGGGGGGGGGGGGGGGATAGTGACATTTAATAAGCTTTTAGATAGGCACATGGATATGTAGGCACATGGATATGTTGTTTATCTTGGCATCATATTCGGCGCAGGCATTGTGGCCAAAGGGCCTGCTCCTGTGCTGTACCTTTTTATGTTCTATGTTCAAATTGTTCCATCTGATTTGCTGATAGCTTTATACAATGTAGCCCCTTTGGGATGTTCCATTTTGTGTAAAAACACACGTTGAAAGGTCACACTTAAAAGTCATGAGTGATTTACTAACCTTCACTATTTTTTCTTCATTCTTCAGTGCCTTCTCGATTCTAGCCACTTGTTCCTCAGTACACACCACCGAGTCTGTCACGGCTTTGAGTCTGCCTTCAAGAGCTTTGGTTTCCTCTTTAGCATTCCTTAGTCTGCAAGTTAAATTACAATGTGATTTATATATTCATTGTCGAATCCTCTCCTGATTTTGTTTCAGTCAAACGAGGGTTTTGTTTTCTGACTTCTGACTTAAGGGAGGCAATATATCATCTGTAAAATTCATGGCTTTCTAAATTCCACTGAGAAACTATAATCTTTAGCGGGTGTCAGTTTTATCACACAGGCAATATATAAGGCAGGCAATACATTTATAGAATTCATGGCTTTCTTCACTCCACTGAGAAATAGCAATCTTTCGTATGTATCAATTTTAACATACAATGATAAAACCAATTTCACTGACTCAAAATATTTCTCTTCATACAATTTTCTTTTCTCAAATTTCTGGAAGATAGTTCTGGTAAAAATCCAATGTTTTTTGAAACCCTTGTCACCATACAAAATTTTATTTGGAATGACTGTTCCAGGCGTACACTGGCCCTATCCCCAAACTCCATCTCCGTTACATTGCCGACTGCATCGGTGCTACCTCTTGCACCCATGCAGAACTCATGGACCTCATCAAATTCACCACCAATTTCCATCCAGCACTCAAATTTATTTGGATCATCACCGACACCTCCCTCCCCTTTCTTGATCTCAGTCTCCATCACAGGAAATAGACTATCGACTGACGTCTATTACAAACCCACTGGCTCCCACAACTATCTCGGCTACACTTCTTCCCACCCTACTTCCTGCAAAGACTCTATCCCCTACTCCCAATTCCTCCGCCGCATCTGCGTCCAAGATGAGGTGTTCCATACCAGGACATCCGAGATGTCCTCATCCCCTCTCCCATCATAGATGAGGTACTCACTTGTGTTTCCTCGGTACCCCGCAGCTTCTCCCTTGCTCCCCCTCCCACTAGTTGCAAAAGAGACAGAGTCCCCCAGTCCTTACTTTTCACCCCATCAGCCGTTGCATACAACACATAATCCGCCGAAATTCTCGCCACCTCCGACGGGATCCCAACACTAGTCATATCTTCCCATCTTCATCCATTTCCGCCTGCCACAGAGACCGTTTCCTCCGCAACTCCCTGATTAGCTCATCACTTCCCATCCAAACCACCCCCTCAACCGGTACCTACCCCTGCAAACGCAGAAGATGCAACACCTGTCCATATACCTCCTCCCTTAACTCTGTCCAGGGACCCCGACAGTTCTTTCAGGCTAGGCAGAGATTCACTTGCACCTTCTCCAACCTCATCTACTGTATCCATTGTTCAAGATGTGGACTCTTATACATTGGCGAAACCAAACGTTAACTGGGCGATCGTTTAGCTGAACATCTTCACTCAGTCTGCCTGCACCTACCTGTCTCTCCAAGTTGCTAAACACTTTAATTCTTCCCATTCCCACACTGACCTTTCTGTCCTAGGTCTCCTCCATTGTCAGAGTGAATATAAACGCAAATCGAAGGAAAAGCATCTCATATGTCGCTTGGGCAGCTTACTGCCCAGTGGTATGACATTTTGATTTCTCTAACTTCAAGTAACCCCGGCATTTCCTCTCTCGCTATCCCTCCCCCCACCCAAGTCGCACTAGCTTCTCATTTTCACCCAACAAACAGCTAACAATGGCCTGTTTCCTTTATCATCGTTACTTTTTTACATATCTTTCATTTATTGTTCTTTATCTCTCTACATCATCGTCTATATCTAGTTTCCCTTATCCCTAACTAGGCTGAGGAAAGGTCTCGACCCAAAACGTCATGTATTCCTTCCCTCCAGAGATCCTGCCTGGCCCACTGAGTTATTCAGCTTTTTGTGTCTATCTTCTTTTATTTGGAAGGATCTTGTTTCTAACCCTTAGGTTTCACTACAATTATCAGGGTACTGGGTAGATTTTTAGATTGGACAGCATAACAATCTAATTAATGGAGTGGCCTTTGATGCTCGTGTATAGATGTAAAAAAGTATGAAATGATGTCAATATTGTCATTACTGTTGGCACTTGAGAACCTCCTCTTGATTACATCCTCAAAATTGAATGTCTTAGCAATAAGTATTGAGATAAGAGAATGGTAGCATTCTACCTTAGTTGTAGAATTTATTTAATATCATTTTCAAAGTAGGAAAATAGAGCAGTGGTTAATTTCAGTACATAACATTCCCCTAATCATATGGTACCAACCTACTTTGAAGGGGATTTTAAATTTGATATTCATTTCTCTCCTTTAATAAATATTTATAACTATTTTTTCTGCTCATTTTATAATAACTACGTGCACACATTTAAATAGCTATTAATACCTACATATTTACATAATGTGTTTAATGCAAATGTTTGAGGTGCAAAATAATATAAAATGTACATGATCATTAAATGAGAAAAAAAATTGAAACCACAGGCAGAAATGGATCAAAAATATTTTTGAAAATACTGAAACAGATAGAGGTGAAGAGGTTTGACAAAAAAGCTCCAGAGAAGGGTATAGAAAATGCCCAAAGACTATCACTAACGATGGAACAAAATTTAGATTAAGAACAACAGATGGTTTAAGAGAGAATATAAAATCTGAGAAGATTGTTTTGAAGAATCATGACGAGGAAGAAATGTATATGGAGCTGGAACAATGTGTAGGGAATGGTTGAACTAAAGTAATCAGTAACTTCATGTGGAAAGGTTTTTATATTGCAAAGAATACTATCAGTTTTGGATAACACTAATGCAGATGAGGAATGCTCCAGAAAAATCATTCTATTCACCTGGAAACCTGCACCTCTGTTTTGGGCAAAGTTGACTGCACAGGTTTTATATAATGATAGAAAACATTTTATTGAAACTCCATCCCATTAGTCAAACTTTTTTGAAACAACCAAAGTATGTTACACAAGGAAGTAAAAACACCAGGTTTATAATGGCAAAAAAAAATCATAGCAATAAGTAGAACTCTTACTTGGTGTTTTTTTCTATGTTTTCCCGCTTCAAATTTGTTATTTGACTTCTCACAGTTTCTAGATCAGTTGCAGTTCTATCCACTTTGCCTTTTAAGGTATCAAGCTGTACATATTACAGAGACATTTTAGGTGGCACTTGAAAACATCATTTTATCATCCATTAAAGTTCCAACATAGGGAAAAAAGTAAATTGCAGAGAACATTTATATATTCATACACCCTTCATAATTCTGGTTTTAGCCAGAAAACTAAAGCAAGAGAATACGAGAAAACAAAAAATTGACATTTAATAACAAATCTTGGGTTTTGGCAAGGCAGATGTCCTATTTATGTTTAAGGTATTTCCCATACCCATTCCTAATGGTCAATGAACAAAATAGATTGATAGGCCAATGTTAATGATCAAATAGATTGCTAGGAGTCTGGCATCATATAAAAGACAAGTAAAGCAAGGATAATAGATTTCCTTCTCTGTAGCACAGTGGTGTACTAGCATGCTTTTAATGATAAATCAGTAAGTTCATGACCATCAGTGCTGATAGTAGCCTTACTTTGTAACATTTTAATTGTGAGTTTTAATTTCAGAATTATATCTGCAAATCCTCAGACCAGGCTTCTGGCTACAGGTCAATCACCATCCACTGATATTCAATCACTATTGTACCATAACCTCCTCAATAGTGGAAAAGCTTTGGAAAATCAGAAGGTCAGTATACTTGTAACCACCATATTAATGGAGTCAATCAAGTTAACTTTTTTGTTCAATTGGGACTCCTAGAGTATTTATGATGGAGGTTTGACAACATCAAGATGGATAGACTTTCCTTCATCACAGAGGGTCAATGCTTGGCATTTGTGAGGTGCAAATATATTTGCAAATTATCATTCCAGGTCTTCTGGCTTGCAAGCATCATTATCTGAGAAGATCCAAATAAAACTGAATAATGTGAAATCATCATATATCCTCACTGCTGCTCTCGTGTTGGGAGATCATTAATGAAACAACTAAAGATGACCAGGCCCTTAAGATTGGTTGGAAAGATATTCTGGGTCTCCAATAGTTACATCCACCTGCCTTTGTATCAGTGGAGAGTTTTCTCCTCAATTCCCATTTATGTCATTTTGCTTTCCAACTTCTATTTATTAAGTCCACATTATATGCTGACCTGGTAACTATCCATTGCTTAACATTCCTCTCTTCTCAGTTTCAGTGAATTCTAATTGCCCTGAGATCGATTGCATTAGATGTATTTTGCTGGCAAGTAGTGAAATGCCACTAGTAAGTGTTCAGCTGAAGCTGGGGTTAGTGTGGCTGGGAACATCAAGGGTAAAGAAAATTAATATGTTTTGTATAAGACATTTATGCAACCCTCATAATGTTATCCTTTCCTATAACATATTGAGCAATGACATAAACATTCAAGCAGTCCTTATGACTTTGCACAATGCGTGGCTAAAAAAAATTGTGCGCCCCAAATTTCATCTAATCATTCTTATCGAGTACCATCCCAAATAGGTTTTGCAAATGTTCCCAGACCTGAAACTTTAACTATTTCTCTTTCCACAGATGCCGCCTAATCCCCTGAGTGTTTCTACCATCTTTCGTTTTTCAGTTTTGTGAATCTCGTTTGCTGCAGCCCTGTCATGTTCTGCCTTGAGTTAAGTGAAAAAAAAAGTTAATTGAAATGATTGCCATAAAAACTACTCTGTTTTGTTTAACGCCAGTGATTTAAATCAACCTTTACAGATAAATATTCAATTAAGCAATAAGGAACAGTCTAATTTGTGTCAAGTATCTGGTGGCCCTTGTCTGTCTGGATAAATCTGCTGGTATTGCAACATGTGCATTGTTGCTTTGAGTAACCAGTTAAGGTTTTTTGGCAGGTACCATTTTTAGGAAATATTAACAAAAATGTAAACATATTAGCTATATAAATGGGCTAATAATGATCATGTTGTTCGTGTGAAAATTACTACCAAAATTATTCATGATGTTAAAGATCATCCAGCTAAAATTACTACAGGTCATTAAAAAAAAAAACAGTAATTTGTTTGCACCTTTGCTTCTAAATCTGCAGCCAAACAACCCATTTGCAATCAATGGGATCTTGCGTCCTTTACAGTCGAATGCAGGATCTGGGAAGCAATTCTCCTATTTGGAACTGCTAGCATTTAGCCAGTGAAATCCAACCACCTTACCTATTAGTTTAAGATTTTCTACTTACAGCCATGAAAGACAAAGAGTTTTGTTAATTACCTCATTTTGTAGTTGAATACGGTTTGTTTCATGTGCTTGATACTCCAAACGAAGTTTAGCTCCTTGACGTTCATTTATGGAAATCTTTCTTACAAATTCTTCATTGTTTTCAGTCTCATTCTTAAGAAACTGTACTTTTTCATTAATTAATGCTTCTTTTTCTCGTATTTCCTGCTTTACTTCTGCTAGTATCTATCAAAGAGATATTTTTGTGTGTTATGTATTATCCAATATTCAAAATACAGATTACAATTATTCAGGGAATTTATATTTTTTGTACACCTTTAAATCAGTATCAACCCTATTAAATAATATTAGATAAAGGATTTGTTCTCCATGTGCTTCCATCTTACTCTATCCTCCTGGCTGCAATGAAGCTTATCCTTAGGATGAAGAAAAATTCTTCAACAGGACGTTTACAGTGAAGAATTAAAAATTAAATGTATCCAGTTGCCGGTAAAATCAGAAAGTCATTTTTGGCTCATGGATAAAGGCTGAAAGAGATTCCAGATAAACAATGTAATATGATAATTGTAATATTTAAAAAAAAATATTGAACGAAGGGTGGCCTAAAACACTTCTGCTGAGAATAGCGCATTGGGGTTAGAACATTTAAAGCAGATAATTTTAGCCTTGACATTGGCTTTCATCTACTTTTTGTGATTAAATGTCTTGCAATTAGCATCCGTGAAAAATCAGCCTCCCTCAAAAATAAGGTAGTTGGTGAAAACAAATAATTTGAAACAGCATTAGGGTAGTTTATATGTAGAAAATAAATGCACAACACCATAACCTGTAAGGTTCTTAACAGGACAAGGCTCACTCAAACACAACTGGCAACAGAAGAAGATAGAAAGAGATGGAGGCACACAGCAGATCAGGCAGTATCTCTTGAGAACAAGGATAGATGTTTCGGGTTGGGACTCTTCTTCAGACTACTTGCAGAAGGGGGGTAAAGCTGGAAGTGAGATGGGGGCAGGACAAACCTGGCAAATGAGCAGCACCGCAGCTTGGCCCCCTTATTAGGGCGGGCACCTAAGGAAGTCGAACCGGATGGCTGCAGACTTCTGCTGCCTCAAATGCAAGAAGAAGAAGATAGGTGGATACAAGTGAGGAGAGGTTTGATTGGCAGATGGTTGAATAAAGGCCAGAGCTGCAAAGACAAAAGAAGTAAGGATAGAAGAGTTGTGAAATGTGAAGCCAGAGGAAGGAATATTGGTGTAAGGTGGTGGGAGGGAAGGAAAGGGGATGGGGAAAGAGTGGCAATCCAGAGTGGTGGGGGGCGGGGGGGGGGGGGGGGGGTGGGAGTGGGGAGGAGCATGTGGGGGGTGCTTGTAAGTTATTTACCTAAAATTGGAGAATTCAATGTCCAGGCTATTGGTCTGTAAGCTACCCAAACACAATACGAGATGCTGCGCCTCCAGTTTGCATGTGGCCTTAGTCTGACAATGGGTGCGGCTCAGGACAGGCCAATATAGGAATTGGAAGGAGTTAAAATGGTGAGCAACTGGGGTGTTACAGTTGTATAAGACATTGGTGAGTATTGTGTTCAGTTTTCGTCACCTTATTTGAAAAGATCAAAGAATTGAGGAGCTGTTGGAAAAGACACAGATGAGGAGTTGAGGCAAGTATAGTTTAGCCATGATCCTATTGAATGGCTAATCCCCATGAACAGGGGAATTGTCTTCTCTAGCTTGACAGTAATTAGCCACGGTCAACGTGATCCTATTGAATTGCAGGACAAGTTTGTGGAGATTGGTAGCCTACTCCTGCTCATATTTTCTTGTGTGCTCTTACATATAAAACACAAAGATAATGTTGATCACGCTTCTGGGATTTCCTTGGCAATAAACTAGCACAACACAGTTAATTTTACTGAGATTATTCAATGATAGTTTTGAGCTCCAATTTACGATGGTGCACTTAAAAATAGTCGTTGAATAAACAATGCCATTAGATGTTCCCATGATTTAAATAAAATGTCAGGTCCACTTACATGGATTGGAATTGGAAGTGATCAGTCCAAATTTGCAATTGGAATGTCTTTACCTGGAGATGATCATAAAGCTGACATACTCTGTGAAAATCTATTTTTCACTCTTAGCTCATAAAAAGGTTAACATGATTGCTTTTAGTATTTTTATAATTTGAACTCTGCTGCATTTATTTTGGAAGATAACACAATATATAAATATGAAAAAATGCAACAAGCAATATGCCTGATTTATGATGACAGCAATACTATGGTTTCATGTACTATGACAGAGATTACAAGTGTTGAGCAAACGTGTCAATTATTCTCATTAAGTATAGTTGCTTCAAAATTAATGTATGATTGGTCGCATTAAATATGCCATACAAGATGAAAATTGAGATGAAAACAATGGCAGAATTCACAATCTTTGCTATAAAATGCACTTAGTACTACTTGCCAGTAATCATTTGCTTGGAAGATATTTTTTTCCCCCACACATCATTCCCTTGACTGTGAATGTCTTTCAATACATATTTATTTTGAGCAAATCTTTGAACAACGTGTGTGTGTGTGTGTGTGTGTGTGTGTGTGTGTGTGTGTGTGTGTGTGTGTGTGTGTGTGTGTGTGTGTGTGTGTGTGTGTGTGTGTGTGTGTGTGTGTGTGTGTGTGTGTGTGTGTGTGTGTGTGTGTGTGTGTGTGTGTGTGTGTGTGTGTGTGTGTGTGTGTGTGTGTGTGTGTGTGTGTGTGTGTGTGTGTGTGTGTGTGTGTGTGTGTGTGTGTGTGGCAAAATGAGCAGCCCCTGTGCAGTTGGGGGATATGGGTGAGTGGTAGAATATTGCGTTGGGGAAACGGGTGCATGGTGGAATATTGCCTTTGGGAACGGGTTGCGTTGGGGGACCAGGCCTCCCAGGGAGGCTATGGGTGAGTGGTGGAATATTGCGTTGGGAGAACAGGTTGCATTGGGGGACCAGGTCTCCCGTGTGACAGGGAACCAACGGGTCCCACGTGGTCTAGTTAACTTTAAAATTGATATGGCGAAGAAAAACAAACTGCAAACTTTGCATCATCATGTAGCAAAAAATATATATTGCACCAAGTGGCATTCCTGGATATTTAGTCCCCAGTGTTAAAAGGAAGATACATTAATATTAATGAGATTTCCCTGCTATACGTATTATTTTAAGGCAGGAAATTTCACTGAGCATTTACATTTTACAATGGTTAACAATTGCACCCAAAAATATATATAACTGATCTCACACTAAGGAGGTGCAAACAACCGTTCAAAGTTATGTTAATACTCAATACTCGTCACAAATGGAGCCTTTTTACTGGGCAACTGTAGGAAACTTGCCTGGTGTATCAATATATTATGAAATGGCATATCTAAATGTGACTCCTACAAAATGCAGGAGTTCCTATATCAAGTTACTTCTACTAAACATGTGCAGTTAAATATCCTGGGGATTTTATGTGCCCAAAAAATAAATGTGATGGGAAATCAGTTGACAATGGCAGTAGATTTCTTCCATGATGTTACAGTTGCATATTATTCCCCGACACATCCAGAAATTCCTGTCAGAAATAACAATTCTGTACTTAAGAAAAAAATCTGCAAATGACAAACAATGAATTTGATAAATATTCTGTCATTTTAACGTAGATAACTTGAAATATAAGCAAGAGATACAGGTGTAATTCAGCGATTCAGGCAGCATCTCTGAAGAGAAGAAATCTCCAGAGAAGCTGATTATCCTGCTGACTTCCTCCAGCATTTTGTGTCTCTCTTCGGCGTAAACCAGCATCTGCAGTTCCTTCCTACACATTTGAAATATAAGCAATCTGTTTTCCTCTTGTAACAGCCAGAAACAGATATATGTCTTGCGGTCTTGGCCCAAACCAAAATGTGAAGGAGCATGCAAATATTATACGTGTCCAAAGGCCACAATAATTTATATATAATGGCTTCAATATGAGAGATAATAAAAAACTGTGTTGCAAATTAAATTACTGACATGGGAAGAAATGCTCCCTACCAATGCACACTTGTCCATATCCTGATCCCTTCTCTGCATCTGTTCAATTGTGTTCTGCCATTGCCTAATTAGTTCTTGCCTCTCACTGTGGGATCTGCGAAAGTCATGTGCTATTTTGTCCAGTTCCATCTACAAGAAAAATATGTTTACAGGTTTGCTTTCATTAATAAAAAACATTTAACTTTGCTGCAAAGTGCAGCAAAGCTTTACATAAAAATGTGGATAAATGTGAGGTTATCCACTTTGGTGGCAAAAACAGGAAAGCAGACTATTATCTAAATGATGGCCGATTAGGAAAAGGGGAGATGCAGCGCGACCTGGGTGTCATGGTACACCAGTCATTGAAAGTAGGCATGCAGGTGCAGCAGGCAGTGAAGAAAGCGAATGGCATGTTAGCTTTCATAGCAAAAGGATTTGAATATAGGAGCAGGGAGCTTCTACTTCAGTTGTATAAGGTCTTGGTGAGACCACACCTGGAGTATTGCGTACAGTTCTGGTCTCCAAATCTGAGGAAGGACATTATTGCCATAGAGGGAGTGCAGAGAAGGTTCACCAGATTGATTCCTGGGATGTCAGGAATGTCTTATGAACAAAGACTGCATAGACTCGGTAGAAGATTATACTCTCTAGAATTTAGGAGATTGAGAGGGGATCTTATAGAAACTTTCAAAATTCTTAAGGGGTTGGACAGGCTAGATGCAGGAAGATTGTTCCCGATGTTGGGGAGGTCCAGGACAAGGGGTCACAGCTTAAGGATAAGGGGGAAATCCTTTAGGACCGAGATGAGAAGGACATTTTTCACACACGGAGTGGTGGGTCTCTGGAACTCTCTGCCACAGAGGGTAGTTGAGGCCAGTTCATTGGCTATATTTAAGAGGGAGTTAGATGTGGCCCTTGTGGCTAAGGGGATCAGAGGGTATGGAGAGAAGGCAGGTATGGAATACTGAGTTGGATGATCAGCCATGATCATATTGAATGCTGGTGCAGGCTCGAAGGGCCGAATGGCCTACTCCTGCACCTAATTTCTATGTTTCTGTTTCTAAAAGGAATCTCAAATATAATGCAAGGTTGTATTTAATATTCACACAATAACAATCCTGAAATTCTGCTGAAACAAAAACCAAAAATGCTCAAAGCACTCAGTAGATTAAGTAACAGCAATGGGGAGAGAAAGCAAGTCAAAATTTCAGTTCAAGAACCCATCATCGGAACTGAGAAACTGCAAAGGCTTGTGTATTTTAAGTTGCCGAGACAGGGGGCAGAGGTTTGTGATCGCATGCAAACCCAAACCCATGATCAAGCTAGCAATTCTTTTGTTTTTTAATTGGCATTTTTTTCCAAATGTAACAGCAATTAACGTACTTCTTCCAATGTTGTCTATTGCATTTGGTGCTCATTACCTTGTCTTGCACAGATTCGGTGACTACTTCACTTCGTAATGACAACGTTAGACTTCCATTTCAATTGAAAAATGGCTCTCATTATCCATCCCCTCTCCCTTTTGCTTCCTAATTGCTCAAGAAAGGCCAAGGTAAGTTTGACAAATAGCATCTCATATTCCATCTGGGCTCATTTCAGCCCACGTGGCTCAATATTGAATGGAATAATTGCATTTATCCTTTCCCTTCTTTCGCCAGAAATATCAGAACGTTTCTGTTCCAACTTTGGTTGGTCAATCGATCAAACCTGTTGAGGTGAAATTTCTACACAAGTTATAGAGGACAATTGACCTACAGACCTGGATGACCTTGGGATGCGAGGAAACCCGAGCACCCAGAGTAAACCCACGCGGTCACAGGGAGAATGTGCAATCACCACGCAGAATGTACCTGAGGTTAGGATCGTACCCGGGTCTCTGACATTGTTAGACAGCAGTTCTACCAGCTGTGTCACAGTGTTGCACTTGAAATGTTGGTATTTAAAATAATAATTATCCTGACAATTTCATTTTGTACCCCTATCATACACAATTCCTCCACAGATTTACTTCTTTACAATGTAATGCATGCTTATTTATTTCACCTCAACAGGTTTGATGAAGGGTTCTTGCTATGAACGATTGACTGTTTCTCTCCCCACACGTACTGCTTGACTGCTGAGTACTTTCATATGGTCTGTTTTTTGTTTGATGTTCAAGCATCTCCAATTTTTGCTCCATCTTAATTCCACAATACCAATAATCGCACTGTTCTATGTGACATATCTTACCTGTGCTGCAATTGTTTCCGTCATTTCATTGTCAAGTAGCTTTCGTTTTTTGTTTACATCATTAGTCATCCTCTCCATTTGTACTGATATATCCTGTGGTAAATAGAAAATTATTTTGTTTAATGTACAAGCTTTTGTTTTCAATGTTCTCCCTTAGTTCCTAAAATCATTAACTTGTAATAAAGTACTAGAGCAATTGATACAGCTCCTTTAATGAAGAATACCACCCCAAAATACTTGACATGGGTGGAGTCAGATAAAAACAAATGTCAAATTAATCAAGTTGATATGAAAATATACTGTTGAAAGATTAGATGAAGAGACAGGATTTAAAGGAGTCAGGAGTCATGATTATTTCATTGTCACTTGTATCAGCAATGGGTAAAATTATTATTTGCTGCAGCTTAATTGACAAAACACACATTATAAAAAAAGTTAAAGGAATCAACAATACAACAATTTAATAATCAGTAATATTAGATAACGACGCCAAAATAATGAAAAATTAAAGTCGGTAGTGCAACCAAAACAAAGTCTATAGTAGGTCATGTGTAGGAAAGAACTGCAGATGCTGGTTTAAATCGAAGGTAGATGCAAAATGCTGGAGTAACACAGCGGAGCAGGCTTCATCTCTGGAGAGAAGGAATGGGTGAAGTTTCGGGTCGAGACCCTTCAGTCTCAAGAAAGGTCTCGACCCGAAATGCCACCCATTTCTTCTCTCCAGAGATGCTGCCTGTCCCGCTGAGTTACTCCAGCATTTTGTGTCTACCTATACTAGGTCATACTGCTTGTGATTAGCATTGTGTATTGTTCAAGAGACCTGATGGCTGATGGGAAGAAGTTGTTCTTGAACCTGGAAGTTACTGTTTTCAGGCTCTTGAAGCTTCTTTCCGATGTAGCAGCGAGATGAGAGCATGGGCAGAATGATGTGGTCTATGATGATATTAGCTGCCTTTTTAAAGCAGCAACTCTTCTAGGGGGGGGGGGGGGGGGGGGGGGGGGAAAGAGGTGTGGGTAATGGTCCAGGCTTTGTCCACCAGTGAAAATTCAATGGAATTTGGGACAGAATACCAGAATGGTAGAATCATGGAAAGGCACTCATCATTTACAGTAAAATAATCTGTAAGGTATGGGTGGTACTAAGGAGACGGAAGAGATAATAAAGAAACAGGAAAGGGGGAGGGTGCGAGAGAAGTTAATGCCGTGAGGAAAGGAATTTTTAATCCTCGGGTGTTTGGGAAGAGGCAATCAGTTTGGCAGGGAGGCGGGCAATTAGAAACTGTGTGGAATATAATATGCACTGAGAGTTTCGTGTTAGTCAAGGCTTAATCATGAAGGATGGGTGGTTAGCCAGATGATGCTGAGATTGTCAAATAATGAGTTGATAAACACTGGGGTACACAAAAGGCTGGAGAAACTCAGCGGGTGCAGCAGCATCTAAGGTGCGAAGGAGATAGGCGACGTTTCGGGTCGAGACCCTTCTTCAGACTGGTTAGGGATCAGGGAAACGAGAGATATAGACGGCTATGTGGAGAGATAAAGAACAATGAATGAAAGATATGCAAAAAAGTATCGATGAGAAAGGAAACAGGCCATTGTATGCTGTTTGTGGTGTGAAAATGAGAAGCTAGTGCGACTTGGGTGGGGGAGAGATAGAGAGAGAGGGAATGCCAGGACCCGAGGGCTGAGGGAGAGGTGGGAAGGGGAGGAGACGGCAAGGGTTAACAGAATTGAGAAAATTCAATGTTCAAGCCCAGAGGATGCAGACTCCCCAAGCGGAATATGAGGGAATTGAGAAAATTCAATGTTCAAGCCCAGAGGATGCAGACTCCCCAAGCGGAATATGAGTTGATTAACACTGGGATAAGGTTTTGGGAGACAGTCAGAATAGGTAGGTTAGGAGGTAATTGACATTATGGAGGTGATTGTCAGTGAAATTTATGAGTGAAAAGGAAATTCGAAGATGGCATCAGAACTGAAATGGGGAGACCACCGTGAGGGAGGGGGAAGAACAGTGGATGACCTGGCATGGGGAGGGGGGAGGCCACCGTGAGGGAGGGGGAGGGGGCAAGAATAAAGGTAGATCTGGGGGGGGGGGGGGGTATACTTTGCCACTTTTTAAATGCTCTTTAATATGGTGACATTAAGCAAAGAATTTCACTGTGACTTGTCACATGTCATGGGATGGAAGTTTGTGGAGTGGCTATTACTAGGGAGAAGGTGCTTGGGAAGCTGAAAGGGCTGAATGTGGATAAGTCACCTGGACTGCACCCTAGGGTTCTGAAAGATGTGGCTTTTGAGATTGGAGGCATTGATAGTGATATTTCAACACTAGTCAGGAGTGGTTCCAGATCATTGGAAAATTGCCAATATTAGCCCACTGCACAAAAAGGAGAAAAAGAGAGTAGTGGGAACTATAGGGCGGTTAGTCTGATTTTGGTGGTTGGTAAGATTTTAGAGTCCATTATAAAGGATGACGTTACAGAGTACTTAGAAGTTCACGATAAAATAGGCCAGTCAGCATGGTTATGTGAAGGGGAGGTCTTGCCTGACAAATTTGGATATCAGGTTGGCTGGATAGCAGAAGGCAAAGAGTGGCAATAAAGGGGGCTTTTTCTGGTTGCCTGCACGTGATTAGCGGAGTTCCACAAGGTTCGTTGCTGGGGCCACTGTTCTTCATGCTGTATATTAACGATTTAGATGAGGAGATTGAAGGCTTTGTGGCCAAGTTTGCGGATTATACGAAAATAGGTGGAGCCGCAAGTAATGTAGAGAAAGCAGGGACTCGGCAGAAGGACTTGGATAGGTTGGGAGAGTGGGCAGAGAAGTGTCAGATGGAATATAGTGTAGCAAAGTGTGGAGCCATGTATTTTGGTAGAAGGATTATTTTCTTAATGGGGAAAGAATCCAGGAATCAGAGGTGCAAAGGGACTTGGGAGTGCTGGTGCAGGATTCAGTAGTAATCAGTAGTAAATAAAGCAAATGCAATGCTAGCATTTATTTCAAGAGGGCTTGTATACAAAAACAGGGATGGATTGCTGAGGCTCTAAAAGGCACTGGTCAGGCCGCATTTGAAATATTGTGAGCAATTTTGGGCACCATATCTGAAGGATGTGCTGGCTCTGGAGAGGGTCCAGAAGTTTACAAGAATTATCCCAGGATGAGCGTTTGGCGGCACTGGGCCAATACTCGCTGGGGTTTAGAAGCATGAGGGGGGACCTCATTGAAACATACAGTATAGTGAAAGCCATGGATAGAGTGGATGTGGAGCGAATGTTTCCACTAGTGGGAGAGTCTAGGACTAAAGGTCATAGCCTCAGAATTAAAGTACGTTATTTTAGGAAAGAGATGAGGAGGAATGTCTCTAGGGAGGGTGGTGAATCTGTGGAATTCTTTGCCACGGAAGGCTGTGGAGGCAAGGTCAGTGGATATTTTTAAGGCAAAGATAGATAGATTCTTGATTAGTATAGGTGTCCGAGGTTATGGGGAGAGCAAGAAAATGTGGTTAGGAGGGAGAGATAGATCAGCTATGATTGAATGGTGAAGTAGACTTGTTAGGCCGAATGGCCTAATTCTACTCCAATCACATGATCTTTTGTGACAATAAAGTATTAATTCATTCAAATAATGTGATTTCTGCTACTTTTTGCTCTCAAATCTGCATCATTAGTTATAACATTTCCATCGCCAATGTGGCAGAGACTTGTAGCTAAACACAACACAAATTATTTCACTGGCATGTCATGACAAAGTGGACGTGTTCATTCTTAGGTTATTTCTCCATTGGTTTATTACAATTATTTGTCACACAATTATATTTGACAAAAACATCAGCAACACCAAATAAAAAAAAATTACCCTGATCTTCCCTTCATCATCTTTAGCGTATTTCTGTATGATAATTGTATCTTCATCCGTTTTTGTTGACTCCTCAAGCCACGCCTCCAAAGCTTCCTTATCCCAGTTCAACTGACACTTCAAATCCTCTATTTGTTGTGTATACCTGTAGATATTATTCTAAAAAAAAAATTAAAAATGCAATAAATAGGCAGCCAGTTGAGTGTAATAAATCGTTTAAGTTTAAGAAAGAATTAACACACGTGGATTTATCATCTCGCCAACTCTGAAAATGCCAAATGTTTTAAGAATTATATCGGTATGGGCATTTTCTTTTTCAAGAAAGATGAATAATCTGGGAATAACAGTTTTATTACCAATAATAAAGCATTAAGCTATGAAATATAAATAAAGTCACTGTTTACTACTGAATGTAATGAACCATAGACAATGGAAATTACTCAGCTCGGCAATCGTTGACAGAATTAAAAGTTGAAGCCTTGAGTTGGAAAATAAATTACTCTGCAACAGAAAATATAAAGGTGCCACTATATTCCCTGGCAATATTCCATGTTACCTTTCCTTTGTGCTGGCCTTAAACTGGAAATAATGGGGGGGTGGGAATTTGTCCACCAAATTGATTAATCAAACTTAATTTACAACTTAATATCGACACAAAAAGCTGGAGCAACTCCATTCTCTGGAGAAAATGAATAGGTGACATTTCGGGTCGAGAACCTTTTTCAGACCGAGTCAATGGAAAGGGAAATGAGAGATATAGACAGTGATATAGCGAGGTATAGATCAAAAGAATGAAAGATGTGCAAAAAAGTAAAGATGATAAAGGAAACAGGCCATTATTAGCTGTGGACTAGGTGAAAATGAGATATAGACAATGAGACTTCAAAGGACTACCATCAATTTGAGAACATCCTGATTATGTAAGGAATTGTAGTGTAAAATATGTTATCAAGTAAAAGATTAGCTTGACTGCTTGACTGCTAAATCTGTAACTAACATTACAGAGCTCAAATTATTATAGGGCTCGAAAGTTGCACTTACATTCCCGATGAATCATCTAACATTACAGATTTAGCAGCACATATCACCAGAGAAATAAAGAAGATCACAGAGGCAGGAAAAGAGATGCATAGCTTTAATAAAGGTGGAGAATGGTGGCCATTTAGCTTGTTTGGAGGAATATGGGGAATGATAATTCACTGTGGATCTATTGTACTGCTGATCGTTGTATTCATCTATGTACTGAAATGCCTGAAGCCTTTACTGTGTACCAACAGAGGACCGTAGTGTTATCATCAAAAATGATAAAAGGAGGGAATGAGAATATCCTGGTTATGTAATGAATTGTAGTGTAAAGTATTTTATTAAGTAAAAAATTACCTTGACTTTTTGGGTTCTGAACAAACTGAAGTACAGGCCCCTGCTTACCAGAGAAAAACCTACTGTGAAGCAGGTTAGGGTCTGGCCAGAGGGAGCTATGACAGCATTACAGGACTGCTTTGAGTGCACGGACTGGGACATGTTCAAGAAGGCTGCAACTGACAGTCAACACACCAACCTGGAGGAGTATGCTGTGCCTGTGTCTGCTTACATGGAAAGGTTCATAGAGGATGTCTGTGTCACCAAGACAATCACTATATGGGCCAACCAGAAACCCTGGATGACCCCTGAGGTACGTGGAATGCTGAGAGCACGAAATGCCACGTTTAAATCCGGTGGCTTGGTGGCACTCAGATCCGCAAGAGCCAACCTGAACCGAGTCATCAGGCTGGCAAAGCGAGCCCATGGTCAGAAAATCCAGAGCTTCTTTCATGACCCCATGAACACCAGGCGCATGTGGCAGGGAATCAAAACAATCACGGACTATAAGACTGCTCCACCACCCTGTGAAGACAACATAAACTCCCTCAATGAACTTAATAAATAGTTTGGACGGATGGAGGCATTCAACAACACACCTGCGAGAAAAGGTATTCTTCACTGTGATGAACAGGCACTCAGTCTTGATACAGTGGATGTCCGGAGGACCCTAAAAGGAGTGAACACACGGAAGGCGGCAGGCCCTGATAACATACCAGGTCGGGTGCTCAAGGAATGTGCTGATCAGCTGGCACATGTCCTTACTGACATCTTCAACATCTCACTGAACCAAGCTGTCGTCCTATCACGTTTCAAGACTTGCCACCTTCATACCAGTGTCCAAAAAATCCGCAATAATGTCTCAACAATTACCGCCCTGTAGCACTCACTCCCATAATGATGAAGTGCTTCGAGAGGCTGGTCAGGGATCATATTACATCCAGACTTCCCTCCACATTTGACCCATACCAGTTTGCTTACAGGCCAAACCGCTCCACAGAGGACGCTATATCCTCCGTACTCCATCTGAGCCTGGAACATCTAGAGGAGAAGAACACGTATGTGCGAATGCTGTTCGTGGACTTTAGTTCAGCGTTCAATATAATCATCCCTCAGCACCTGGTAAGCAAACTGGGTCCATTGGGCCTCAGCACCCCCTTGTGTAACTGACTACTGGACTTCCTCACTGACAGATCCCAGTCAGTGCGGGGTGGAAACAACATCTCTAACATCATCTCTCTGAGCACCGGCTTCCCTCAGGGCTGTGTCCTGAGTCCACTGCTGTTTACCCTGATGACCCACGACTGTTGTGTGAGGTTTAGTACAAACCACATCATGAAGTACGCAGATGACACAACAGTGGTGGGCCTCATCCGGGACGACAATGAGCTGGCTTACAGGGAGGAGGTGAAACAACTGGTGGACTGCTGCAACACGAACAATTTGATTCTGAATGTCGAAAAAACAAAGGAGGTCATCGTTGACTTCAGGAAAAACCGGCACAGTCACACACCACTTCACATTAATGACAGCGATGTGGAGTTGGTCAGTAGCACTAAGTTCCTGGGGGTGCAGATCACTAACAGTCTGACCTAGTCAGAAAACATCACATCATTAGTTAAGAGAGCACAGCAGCGGCTGCGCTGGATGAGAAGAGCTCACCTCCCCCATCCCGTCCTCCCCACTTTTTACAGGGGCACCATAGAGAGTATTCTGACCAGCTGCATCTCTGTCTGGTTTGGGGGACTGTAAAGCCTCCGACTGGAAGTCCGTGCAGAGAGTGGTGAGGACGGCTGAAAAAATCATCGGGACTTCTCTCCCCTTAATCGGGGACATTGCAAGCAAATGTTGCTTGTCTAAGGCCAGCAGTATTATAAAGGACCCTCACATATCCATCGTGGCCTGTTCACTCTGCTGCCCTCGGGCAAAAGATATCGCAGCATCAGGAGCAGAACGGTCAGGTTCTGCAACAGCTTCTTCCCCCGAGCCATCAGACTCTTGAATGCCATGTAATGGGCCGCCACCATTATCTATTTTATCTTTTTATCCATTTTATCCTTCTGTTATTTTTGTGTTGCACGGGGATCCAGATGAAACGAAATTTCGTTTAGAATTGCTTTTACTGATGTATTTCTGAATGTATGTCTGTTGCATACTTGACTCAGTATCCCTGACACTCTCGCCGGCTGATGATCAGTAAAGCTTGAGTTGGTTTACCTAACCCATTGTGAGTTGTCAGTTTTTAAGAAGTCAACCTTAACATTGGTGTATAGTCGGCAGAATCTTCGCTGGAGCCATCAACAAATGACTGAATAAGAGGCCGCAGAGTGACAGGGACTGGACGGGGAGAAAACTGAGCTCTAATCGGACCCTTTGAGACC
This sequence comes from Raja brachyura, assembly GCA_963514005.1. Next base: position 6,219,838 of record OY740794.1, on the reverse strand, counting down.
GAACTCCCGAAGAAGCTCCCTGGAACATCTGTGGTCCATCGTCAGAAGGTTGATTTGGTTCCCTGCAAAGATACTTAATACAGACAATGAAGGTAAGACCAATTGCGTATGTTTTTGCTACCAAGAGAGTAGTCGGTGACTGTGAATGACAAACTAAAAAGGTTTGTCGCAAATGTGTAATTTGCTACGAGGAAAGTAGTTAGCAAGAGGTTTTGCTACTGGGAGAGTAGCTGGTAAGGTATTTTGCTACTAGGAAAGCAATCGGCGATTGGCTCCGCTAACTAAAGAAGTTTGTTGTTCACAAACTAGCCGGGCTGAGAGAGACTCACGGCTATGGGGAATAATCTGGATAAAAGTGATGGGGGAACGCCCATATAATATATGTGTTATTTAAACCCTAAAAGTTATATAGATTACTAGACTAAGTCGAGTTGGGTCCCATGTTCCCACGGAAGAGCTGGTCCCCCAACGCAATATTCCACCTCACCACCAATTCCAATGTTGCTGGCCAGTGGGGGGGGTGGTTCTGGAGCGCTAGTATGGGTGTTGTGGGCCGAAGAGACTGGTTTCCAGAGGGCTAGTATGGACTCTGTGGACCAAATTGATTCTTGGGCTGGCAGCTCAGTCACTCAGGCCTGGTGGGCTGGCAGCTCAGAAACTGCCAAAAATTCTGCCCAAAACAGGGGAGAGATTGTGAGAGAGAGAGAGAAGGGGGAGAGGGTGGAGAATCAATTTTAGACTTTTATGATCTTTTTCTGCAGATCACAGCAATGAAGGAGTAAAGTCTATCCTGGCCTGGATCTCACAGGGAGCAAATGAAGGGAGGGAGAGAAATACTGGGATGAGGTTTAATTCTTGCAGGGGGAATACTTCCTGAAGGGCCGAATGGACGCCTGGGCTAGTACTGGCCTGATCGGCCGAAGGGGCTCTTAAAAAAAAAAAAAAAGAGTGAAATCTCGGTGCAAGGCAGTTTTTCTGGACTTTTCCTGGCCTGGCACGGACCTTTGTGCAAAATGCTCCTCCTGGGCGAATACGTACATTTTGAGCAAAAGGGACTGGTTTCTCGGCTAATAGGGGTCTTGTGGGCCGAAATTAGTGGTTTCAGGCAGGCCAAACAACTCATTTTTGCAATTTTTAATATTATAATTGTTAATTATTGGTCTTTTTAAGTATTTATTGCTCTCAGGTAGTGTCCACGTTGTATTTTATGTATTTTCTGTCTGCGTTCGTTTTGAATGTGTGGGTTTGTTGGTTTGGGGCTTCTGGACATCTGAATTTCCCTGAGGGGATCAATAAAGTATTTATTATTATTATTATTATTATTTCATTTCATTTCCAATTGCATTGCAGTTTCAAGCACAGGGCAGGCCCATGCCAAACAGCTGATTGCATTTTCACTTCATTTCCATTTCCATTGCCATTGCACTTTCAAGCACAGGGCAGGCTTAAGCCAAACAGCTGATTGCATTTTCACTTCATTTCCATTGCCATTCACTTTCAAGCACAGGGCAGGCTCAAGCCAAACAGCTCATTGCATTTTCATTTAATTTCCACTGCCATTGCACTTTCAAGCACAGGGCAGACTCAAGCCAAACAGCTGATTGTATTTTCATTTCATTTCCATTGGCATTGCAGTTTCAAGCACAGGGCAGGCCAAACAACTCATTTCATTTTCATTACGGCACCGTAAACAAATCATTGATTCAAATACATTGCATACTCAGTGTTCTGTAGTTTCCCGGTTCAGACAGAGAGTCGTGACCTCTCCCTCGCCATCTTGCAGAGAGACTGAACCACGCCCACATCCGGGTTTTTATAGTCCCTCCCCCTCCCACCGGAAGGGGCGTGGCCTTCATGGTGGTGATTGACAGGAGAGAGAATCTCAAGGTTTTTTAAACTCTAAGTCTTTTATTTTTCATCGATGGGAAAAATCCTCGGGGACTCAGAGTAAGATGGTCAAAAAATCACAGCCATATGTGGTAGCGTTTTTTCTAAAATAAAAGCACAGTGCGGACTTCAGGTGGCGCCATGTTTTAGTAACAGTCGCCACACATAGCTCCGCTCCCGTAAATTTGCGATTTTTCGCATTAAAACTGGGTCTACAGATCAGGATCACGGAAATAGAAGAAACAATAATCTCATTAAAAAATGGAAAAACACCAGGTCCCGACGGATTCAGTAATGAATTCTATAAAAGTTTTTGTGACATATTTACTCCACGCCTACAGAAAATGTATACACATGCCTTCAGAGAACAAATATTACCTGAAACACTAGCAGAATCTACGATTACATTCATACTTAAGAAAGACAAAGATGTGGAAGAACCCGGATCATACAGAGCTATTGCACTGTTAAACACAGATCAAAAAATTTTAGCAAAAATATTAGCTAGAAGATAATTAGCTAGACGCCAGTGAACTATTACACCCGGATCAAACGGGGTTTATCCCTAAGAGACAATCATTCAATAATTTGAGACATCTGCTAAACATAATACACTCACACCAAACTAAAGATCAAAAACTATTTCGCTGGATGCAGAGAAAGCATTCGATCAGGTTGAATGGAAGTATATGGTTAAGGTATTGCTAAAATGTCAATTGGGAGAGAACTTAATTCTATGGATTAAATTAATATATAACCCAAAGGCCAGAATATTAACTAATAACATCTTATCCACAAAATTTCAACTGTCAAGGGGTAATAGACAAGGCTGTTCATTATCACCATTGCCCTTATAATTGAACCACTAGCGGAAAAAATTAGAACTCATCTGAATATCCACAGATATAATACAAAATATTCAAACAATAAAATATCATTATACGCTGATGATGTACATTTGTACATCACAAAACCTCATATCACTAATCCCAATATTTTAAACTTAAGGATTTCGGATCATTTTCAGGTTACAGAATAAACTGGAATAAAAGTGAAATCATGTCAATAAAACCCGAAAGATTTTACAAATCTCGTACAATTTTCTTTTAAAATAGCTATGGAAAAATTTAAATACTTGGGTATTTAAACCACCAGAAGATATCAAGACATGTTTAATGCAAACTGTAACCCTGTACTTAAGAAATTACATAATTCAATTAAATTCTGGAAAACGCTTCCGATGTCCTTAATAGGCCGAATAAACGCCATAAAAATGATTTTGTTACCACAAATTCTATACCTGTTCCAATCAATCCCAATATACCTACTCAAAATGTTTTAAAAAAAAATTGGACTCAGATATTACACATTTTATTTGGGATTATAAGTCCCATAGAATACAAAGACCACACCTGAATAAATCCAAAGTACTAGGGGGATTAGCACTCCCTAATTTTATGTATTACTATTGGTCTGTAAATATCAGAAATATGATTCAATTGTTGGATAACTCTCCCCAGCAACCTGAATGGATTATTATGGAGAAAGAGAACTGCTGCCCTTTTAATATTGACGCGATCCTTCTCTCACCAATGCCGGTGAATACAAATTACAAGAAAAATCCAATTATACATAGTACAATCAGAATTTGGAAACAAATAAAATATAACTTAAAATTAAGAAATTTATCTCTCTTATCTCCTATCGCTAAAAACCCTCTGTTTAAACCATCAACTATAGATAAAGCATTTATACAATAGGAAAGAGCAGGAATTAAAACTGGGAGATTTGTATGAAACGGGGAAACTACTATCATTTAAACAATTACAACTAAAATACAATCTGGGTAACAATCAGTATTTTAAATATTTCCAAATATGTGATTATCTGAAAAAGTATGCACAATAATTTCACAATATGGCATCAGACTTACTGGATTAAGCAATGAATACAAAGGCTGAATCAGCAAATTTAATTTCATATATATATAATATTATACTAAATGCAGTAATACCAACAACTGAAGGTATCAGAGGAGATTGGGAAAACGAATTAAGCATAACAATTTCCAATGAAAGGTGGAAAGAGTACTTATTAAATGGGCATAAATGCTCAATTAACGCAAGACACACTTTAATACAATTTAAAATCTTACAAACATTATACTACTCAAAAACTAAATTAAATATTTTTTTCCCCAACGTCTCACCAATTTGTGATAAATGCCAGTCTCAAGAAGCTAATATAGCGCACTCATTCGTCTTTTGTACAAAAATTCAAAAGTTTTGGATTGAAATCTTTGAAATCTTCACAAAACTGTTTAAAATAAAAATGACACCAAAGCCAGAGTGGATTATTTTTGGAATAACAGAAGGTAGCTCGGAATTAAATGTGTTTCAAAATAATCTATTTGATTACGGCTGTGTGACAGCTAGACTGCCAGTGGACAGAGGAAGAAGTGAAAATGGCCAAGGCAGAGAAAGAAACGCTGATATGATAAGTTCATAAAACTAGCAATTAGTGGTTACGATCAAACCCGATATCGATAAGTCCTCCGGAGTCCCCTTGTCCGACATTGGCGACCCTGTTTAAAGAAGAGGGGGAATGAAGGAACAAAGTCGGGAATAATGTAGACCACCTCCCCCCTATAAGATCCCGCAGGGAGGGGGAGGCTCCAACATCCCGACAGGGAAAGGGCTAAGGCAGAAGAGGAAGATGGAGCAGTAATTGAATCCAGCAGCGAGCGAGTTAAACAATGCAGAGTACCAGAGAGAGAAACAGCAAATAAATTAAAGAAGATTGGAAAAAGAAAAAAACCATGAGAATGGAGGCTGCTCAAGAACGTTAACAACAGCCTGTACAGTTTAAAACAAACTTGCCTTCGAACTTTGAATAACTTTTGACACAGAGCTCGCCTCTGCTGGAGAGAGACAGAGAGGAGAGTTTGTGAGTGACCTGACGGCTGTGGGGTGTGGCGAGACCCTGAATGACAGGGAGTCTGACCAATCACAATCTGGATCACTGTCTGATCACAGCGCCCAGGATCCTGACTGACAGGAAATTGGACCATCCCATTGTGAATCGTACCAGCTTGCCTTTTTTAGCAGATAAGGGCTTTTCTGGGCTTGGTTAATCCTTTTTCATTTTAACTCTCTCATTCGAACAAAAAGACGACTTTCACAACTTAAAGACAACGCTGGCCACAACATTAGCCACACTGCAAGCCTCAGCCCTCCCAGTCCACTTGGCCATTATTAAGTGCAACACCCATACGAGTGGCCACGACAAAGTCTCCCAGGGGAATGCCCTAGCTTGCGAATTCTGCACATGGGTCCCCACAGAAACAAGATTCTAATAGACAGAACAGTCTTGTCAGACACGAGGCGCGGGTAAATGGGACGAATAGGTATGGGGGACTCAAGTATGATAATTTTAAAGGATGGTACACACCCCCGTTTAAACCAGGGTGGAAGGTGAATGAAACTAGGGTATGGAAGATACCCCGGTTGAAAATAGAAAACAACCCCCGGTTGAGAATAGCAAGCAATAAATACCTCATGTCATTGCAACTACCCAGAAAAATGGGTATATTTGGGAAACAGCTCATGCACTACAATCTCTCCTCAGGGACCACCACGATCAATAAATGGAACATAGTTTGTGTGTGGGTCATTGGCATACCTGTGGCTGCCAGGGATGCCACGGGGAGACTACAACAATTGGGAAAGGAAGTGGGGAAAGAACGACCACTGGAACTTGTATGAGGGTAGTCCAGGATCTTGCAGAGGTAGCTAGAACCCCAAGAGTCAAAAGGGGTATCTCGGAAACTGAGAGGTATTACATTATCATTTCCCCCCCATATGGCGCAGCTAGAGCAGCTAAGGAATTAAAGATTATGGCATCGGCTACGGAAACTTTAGCTAACTCCACTGCCCAGGCTTTTATGGATATACGGCAATCCATTCAGGACATCACTGCTGAAATGGTTGCGATGAGAGTAGCAGTCCTCCAGAACCAAATGTCATTAGATTTTATTCTAGCAGAGAAAGGGGGCACTTGTGCTATTATAGGGCTCGACTGCTGCACTTCCATTCTCGATGAATCCTCTAACACTAGCAGCACATATCACCAGAGAAATAAAGAAGATCACGGAGGTAGGGGAAGTGATGCATATGGGGAATGATAATTCACTGTGGATCTATTGCACTGCTGATCGTTGTATTGATCTAGGTACTGAAATGCCTGAAGCCTTTACTGTGTACCAACCAAGGACTGTAGTGTTATCATCAAAAATGATAAAAAGGAGGGAATGAGAATATCCTGGTTATGTAATTAATTGTAGTGTAAAGTATTTTATTAAGTAAAAGATTAGCTTGACTTTTTGGGTTCCGAATAAATTGAAGTTTTGTAATTCTGTACCATATTAGAGGAACTATGGGGATCTGGAAGCCAGAGGCCTGCGTACCATGCTTTTCTTATAGTGCATCCTATTATGCCCAGTGAAAAGACAACCGTTACAACCGCAGCTGGCGGCGAGCATAAATTATCCAACAACGCACCAGCTGCAGGAGCAAGTTATCAATGATACCAAGGCCAAATACCTTGCTCCAGAGAACTGTGTATCTCTCAATGTACCAGTCAACAATCCCATCTGGGGGAAACATAGAAACATAGAAAATAGGTGCAGGAGTAGGCCATTCGGCCCTTTGAGCCTGCACCGCCATTCAATATGATCATGGCCGATCATCCAACACAGTATCCTGTACCTGCCTTCGCTCCATATCCCCTGATCCCTTTAGCCACAAGGGCCACATCTAACTCCTTCTTAAATATAGCCAATTAACTGGCCTCAACTACCTTCTGTGCAGAGAATTCCAGAGACTCACCACTCTGGAAAATGTGTGAAAAATGTTTTCCTCATCTCGGACCTAAAGGAATTCCCCCTTATCCTTAGACTGTGACCCCTTGTTCTGGACCTCCCCAACATCTTCCTGCATCTAGCCTGTCCAACCCCTTAAGAATTTTGTAAGTTTCTATAAGATCCCCTCTCAATCTTCTAAATTCTAGCGAGCACAAGCCGAGTCTATCCAGTCTTTCCTCATATGAAAGTCCTATAGAAACATCAGTCCCAACATCAGGGCCCAAGAGGTCAGGATGCAGAAGATATTAAAACTGCTAGCTGCGGGAATTACTGCATTTGCCAGATCAATAGATGGCAACGACATGACGGATGAGCAACAGGACGCTTTAGCACTATTCTACAATGTCCAATTCGAAATTAATTGCTTCATAAAAAGCGCAATCCGGCCTACACTTAACCCAAAATTCGCAGGGTTGTGTAAAACAAGCAGCACACCGCCACCTACTCTGCTGTTCGGAGACAACCTGCCTAAACAGACTGCACCGACTACCATCAGGTCAACAGTCAGTCGGCGGCAGCACCCCTATGCAACCACCAACAGGGCCCGCTACCTTAGCGACAGGATAGTGGGTGAAACACCAAAAGGCCGCACAACCCAAACAAAGGTCATTTTTAGGCCATGTCCCAGAGTGGCCTTCCTGGAAGATGCTCCAACCCCACACTACAGCGCCTCCATCTCCCAAGAGCCAAGGACGGAAGAATCCTACCCAGCGCCACCGGTAACCATGGAGGTAGGTGGGTCTGGTTGCCTTGGGAATATCGCATGTGTAACTTCACAAATAGGGGTAGATTACACTTGTTTCGGGATGCATGGAATTCTATACCTTCTGAGATTCAGGGATACAAAATTGAATTCATTGACAAATTCCTCCTACCAGTTCAACATGTACCTAGCCGGAAATTTGTGCTTTCACAAAAAGAGAAAGTGGAAGGTCATGCGGAACTACTTAGATTGTATTCTAAGGGAGTAATAGAGAAAACTAACCATGAACCTCTTGAGTTTGTATCAAACATCTTCACCAAAACCCAAAATGATGGCGGATGCCGCATTATCATTGATTTGACACAACTGAATACTTTTGTGCAGTATACCCACTTCAAAATTGAAACTTTTGTAACTGCTAAACTACTAGTTTCCAAAGGGTACTTCATGGCTTGCATCGACCTAAAAGATGCATACTATTCAGTACCCATAAATGAAGATCACCCCAGATATTTGAAATTTATCTGGATGGGGCAGCTATGGCAGTATAAAGCGCTGCCTAATGGACTGACAACAGCCCCCAGACTATTTACCAAAATACTGAAACCAGCATTGGTGTTTCTCGGAAACAAAAACACATTGTCATGGCAAATCTTGATGACATCCTAATTGTGGGGAGAACCTTGGAACTGGCTAAATTGGCTGTTATAGCCACCAAGCTTCTATTTAAAAAACTGGGAATTATCATCCATCCAGACAAATCCAAGTTAATGCCTTCTGTAATGATAGATTATCTGGGGTTCACAATCGACTCTGTTCATATGACTGTCACCGTGCCAAAAAGCAAGGCGACAGACTTAATAGAGGCATGCAATAGCCTTGTTTGCGCCAGTAAACCAACCATTCGGCACGCTGCCAGGGTAATCGGGAAACTTGTGGCTACCTTTCCAGCCACACAATATGGACCTTTACATTACCAAAATTTACAAAGAGCCAAAATTTCAGCACTCAAATCTCACGCTGGTCATTTTGACAGGCATATGCAGCTACCGGCCAAAGCAAAAATCGAATTGCGATGGTGGATTAGCAATATTTGACATTACTTTAATCCCATCACAATCACAAACCCTTCGGTTGTGTTACAAACTGATGCCAACACTCATGGCTGGGGAGCTACCGACACCACCTCCAGTTGTGGTGGTAGATGGAATACACACGAATCTACCTTACTTCAGACACAAGGTATTAATTATTTTGAAATGTTGGGAGCGTTTCATGGACTGCGGGCCTACTGTTCAGATATGCACCATCTGCACGTTCGCCTACAAATAGATAATACCACAGTGGTGGCATATATTAATCATACGGGTGGTATCAAGTCGATATCTTATGATGAATTGGCAAATTCAATCTGGCACTGGTGCATAGAAAGAAACATTTGGATATCAGCTACCTACCTTCCGGGTAAGCTCAACACAGTGGCGGAGACCAGGTCATGCATATTCAATAACAACACCGAATGGATGTTGAACCACCAGGTATTTACCGACATTATAGCTCGATATGGAACACCAGATATCAACCTTTTTGCATCTAGACTTAACCATCAGCTACCAACATATATCGCATGGGAACCAGACCCTGGGACGGTAGCGATGGACTCTTTCTCGCTACATTGGGGGGATTTGTTTTTCTATGCATTTCCCCCTTTCTGCCTCATCAGTCGGGTATTGTGGAAAATTCAATTAGACTCCGCATCGGGGATTCTGATAGTACTCGATTGGCCTTTGCAGCCATGGTTCCCTGTGGTCCTCGACATGGTGAAAGAACCATGTCTTCCGATTCCCAAACGCCCGAATCTCCTGGTACATCCCGTGACAGGGGAGAATCATCCGTGCCATGATTACATTAACCTATTGGCTTGCAGGTTCTGAATTGACTTCTCCTGGAGTTCGGGTTGATGGACAGGACCATGAACATCATCATGGCGTCGTGCAGGGAGTCCACCAGGAGACAATACCTCACCTATGTTCAAAAATGGGAGGTATTTTGTTCCAGGACTGGCACCACATACAACTCTGTCACCATTATGGACGTAATGGAATTCCTGGCTAGCCTTCATTATGATGAGGGCCTCAGTTATAGTGCCATCAACTGCGCCAGAAGTGCTTTATTGTCCTACCTCGGGCTTGGGTTAGAACACCTTGGAGTAGGATCCCACCCCCTGGTGTCTAAACTTATGAGGGGTATTTTTAACTCTAATCCTCTGAGGCCACGATATTCTCAAACCTGGGATATCGGACTGGTCTTGACCCTGCTTAAGGATTGGGCACCAGTCACGTCACTCTCATTGACCAAGCTCACCTATAAGGTAGTGATGCTAATGGCACTTGTTACTGCACAGCGGGTCCAGACCCTGCATAAATTAAAATTGGATACCATGGTATCGACTCCAAATAAGGTAACCTTTTATATAAATTTACTTAAACATAACAGACCTGGGTCATCTGGCCTAAAATTGGAGTTCCTGGCCTATCCATTAAACAGACACCTTTGCATAACAACCCACCTTCGTCATTACCTAGAGGTCACCAAAAATCTCAGGGGTACGGAAGCGGGCCTTTTAATCAGTTTTAAACGCCCTCACCACAGGGTGACTGTACAGACCATTTCAAGGTGGCTCAGGGTGGTGTTAGGTGCAGCAGGGGTAGACACTGACGTTTTAAAATTTCATTCTACCAGGGCTGCGTCTACATCAGCGGCGAGGATGATGGAAGTTCCCATGGACCATATCCTTGCAACGGCGGGTTGGTCCAATGAGTCAACTTTTCAACGGTTTTATAACAAACCTGTGACCACACCTGCAACTTTTGCAGATACTATTTTAAGTTCCGTATCTTAATTTGTCCCCCGAAGTTAGGGGTTTATTATTTGTTGTTACTAAATACATTATTGTTTTTCAGCACTGTTTCAAGTCTGAAATACGTTAACATACTTCCTCCATTGACAGTATGACATATTGACAGTATGGCAGTATTGACATATGGCAGTGTGTGAGCATGGACTCGTTTCCAGGGCATGAAATCACAGAGCATTAAAGCTTCACTCACGTGACTCCGAAGTAAAATAGTAAGATTAAACGAGAACTTACCAGTTCGAAGTTTGATCCTTATTTTATGAGGAGTTACGATCAGGGGTTTCGTGCCCTCCGCTCCCAACCCTCTATTATAAGGTCACTGGTATGTTAGTTCTCTTATCTTACTATCTTCAGTCAACTCTACTATCTGTGATTTCACACCGCTGCTTTGAAGAATGTCGCACATGCGTGTTGGCAGGGTCTTCACAAAATCCCTCATCGTAACTCCTCATAAAATAAGGATCAAACTTCGAACTGGTAAGTTCTAATTTAATCTTACTATTAACAATAGTGAGAGAGGATGTGTTTTCTGTGACTTGTAAATTTCTGTAAACAGAAATCTTCTGTGCTATTACTGATAACGATCCTTACATTATTTAAGAATAAATTACAAATGTAAGTTCCTGTTGTTTAGGGGTTTTGTAACTAAAGATTGTGATTGATTTAATCACAGTATGACAAGTGTATTGTATGGTGACAAGTATGCTTTCAATGGGTTCAGCCTGATTGATTTGAGTATTATGTTGAATGTCATTGCTGCAACTCTGTATAAGCATGTGACCACATTTCCAAAATACTATAAAATATCCTGTATGTCTTCGTTCATTAGAGTGGTGGCTCTGGAGAGTCAAGTGCCTGTTGCATACTTGAATCTGTATCCCTGACACTCCCTCCGGCTGATGATCAGTAAGGCTTGAGTTGGTTTACCTAACCCATTATGAGCTGTGTGTTTTTAAGAAGTCAACCTTAACAAATTTTTCTCGCTACATTATTCAAAGCTGGTTAAATCCCTTTCCTTTTAGACTTCATGGAAAGGGAAACAATTTATATTTATACTACTGCCAAAATTTGCTTCTCAAAACTGTAAAAAAAAAATGTTCACCAGAAAAAGGAAACAAAAACAAATCTTCAACATTTCACGAGTTAAGTGGCCATTTGATTCTTTACTGAACTGTACAGCTAACAGATGAACATTATAAAATATAACTAATCAACGTGTATAAAGATAAAGCACAATTGAAGTAACCAATAACTCTCAACATGAGCCTCACTAACAACCTTGAGGATATCCATGTACTGGATCAATGAATCGAGTACATGTTGTTATGATATTTTGTTGCTGAGGTAAACAAGTAAATATTTGGATTCTACATGTTTACTTTATTGTCACTGTATCTTAAGCAATCTAATAGTCATGCACGTTACAAGCAATCTCTGCATTAAGTGCCATTTGGGTTGCAGAAATATTGCTCTTACAATATTCACAAATCAGTGCCAGAAGTTTAAGACTTGGAATAAAACAGGGCTCGAAAGTAACGGTTGCCCGGGTGCCAATGGCGACCTAAAGTCGCGCCGGGCAACCTAAAACCGTGCCATTTTGCCCGGCTTGGCAAGCACCCGGGACACCCATCGTTGAACTCTGAGCGGGCCCCCTTCTCTATCTCTCTCTCTGTCACTCTCCGTCTACGCCCTCCATCCGTGTTCGGGTCACCACTCTCCGCCCGCTCCTCATTCGTCGGCATGGCCGGCCGCCTTACACATGCGCACTGCCATGGCCTGCACATCCTCCCCCTGCACATGCGTACAACCACGGCCAGCACATATTCGGCCGCCCTGCACAAGCGCACTGCCACGGCAACTGGTTGGCGCCGAGCACCTTCTCCCTCCCTTTGCATTGTGGGAGATCTGGCCGCTATTGCTGTCCGGTCGCCGCCTTGCCACGACCGCTGAAAACCAACGCAGAATCACTTCCTGGAGCTGGAGTAACTCCCTGGACTAACTCTTGCTTCTTGGTTTCCTGGTCCTCCAAAAATATTCCAAATGGAATTTAAACTGGAGTGGACCCTCCACCACCATACTCCAAACTCTGAAAAATAATGGCCTATTGCACTTTATCTGTTTATTTCATTTCGGAGTCACGTGAGTGACTTCATGAAGAACCCGCCAGCACGCATGCGCGACATATCGTTGCTCGCATTGCAGTCGACGGCTGGAGAGGAGCGCGGCTCGTCACCAGCCCTTCATAAGGGCCACTCAGGTAAATACTAACAACCTTGAGTTGGTTGTTCTGTGTAAGTAATTGTGTTTTCTTCCACAGAAACATGGACAGCGGGAAAAATAAAGGCCGTAAAACTTCTACAAGGAGTTGTCGGCAACCCAACCCGGAGCCCCCCTCCACGGCAGGAGGACGGGCCGGGAAAAAGGCGCGCAAGCCGGGGAGCCCTGTATTCACAGGATCCGGTTTACCGACGCAGCTATGCCCTAGCGGGGTACCTGCAGTACAAACAGTCGGTACAGCGCCGGAGCAGGTGCATCCTGACTCCATCTCGCTCTCACCCACTGGGTCGTTTGCAGAGACGAGCAAGAGGGATTCGCGTGCTGATGCACGGCCCTTCTCCCTGAGCCCTCTTGAAGGAGGCAGGGATGCAATTCCACTACCTAGCCCTTTGCGGGTTGAGGTCTCACCAGGAGCCACTAGGAAGTGGTCTGGTGAATCAGGCAGGCCCGAGTCCACTTGCAGACCAAGGAGGGCCAGTGTCGACTCACCACCCAGGGGGACCAGGAGGAGTCACAAGGGTGGAGCCTCGCCTAGGTCACCGCTTCCCCCGCTGGGGGCAGGTCGGGACCGTACGCCGTCTGGGTCCAGATCAAGGACAGTCGGCAAGCCCGCGCGGACGTCGGGTCACCACGCTGCGGCGTCAGGTGCCGACCTCTCCCCACCCATGCCCTTCGAGGCGGCCGGGTCCAGCTCAGCGAAAAGGAGGCGCTTGAGCAGGTCTGCGCGGGAATCGCTCAGCTTCGCCGAGGCGGCTGGTAGCGACACATCATCACAGTACCGATATTACCTCGACGAGGTACGGACTGCTGATCGGAGCCTCCGGAGTTCCTTCGGGCGCGAGGCCTCTTACCTCCCACACCCGCCCGATGAAGGGCGCTTGGATCGTATGGAGAGGATATTGGAGCAAGTTCTTCTCAAACAGAAACAGGACACACACAGCTCCAGGGGACTCATGGATATATCCCCGTCCCCATCTATGGACAGCATAAGACCAGATGAGGAGGACATCCTGGTACATGCCCCAGCAGCACCTGAGGTCCCTCAGGAAGATCTGCTGGATGTGGCAGCCAAATTCGGGTTACCCGTATCATCAGGACAACCCCTCAACATCAAACTGGCCGCAACCATAGATTACCTTACCAACCATCAATTGCAGGAGGAGGTCCTTGTGAAGGCCATGGAGAGACACAAGGCTCCAGGGAACTGCAATTCACTCCACGTGCCGATTGTGAACATGCCAATCTGGGGTAATATCAGCCCGGGCATCAGAGCGCAGGAAGTGAAACTGCAGAGGATTTTAAAACTACTTACGTCTGGGATCACCGCTTTTGCAAAGTCGGTAGATGGGGTTGATCTAAGCACCGAACAGGAGGATGCTCTAGCTCTGCTCTGCAATACGCAGTACGAGATCAACGCTTTCCGGAAGAGCATTATTAAACCTTCCTTGAATCCCAAATTTGCGGGACTATGCAGAGCACCTCCTACCCCCCCACCTAGACAGCTGTTCGGGGAAGACCTCCCAAAGCAGGTCAAAGAGCTGGATGACCATGCGAAAACCATAGGTCTGATGAGACCACATTTTGTGGCCAGACCTTCGGCCAAGAAGACACCTTACTTCAGGCCATGAGGTCAGACCGACAGGCCAACAAGGACCTACATTCCGGCACCTCCTCAATATCAACAGCCTCCTCAGCCCAGGCCTTTTTTAGGGCTAGGCCCTCAGCGGCCAGCATGGAAGATGCGGATTCCGCACCAACCACGAAACCCAGCACCTCCACGTCCCACCAAAAATCCCAGGGACCGCCGATAACCATGAAGGTAAGGGGGTCTGGATTCCATGCACTTGCATGTCTAACCTCACGAGTTGGGGGCAGATTACGGGGATTTAAGGAGGCTTGGAAAACCATCACTTCAGATGAGTTTATCTTGCAAAGTATTCAGGGTTATGAAATTGAGTTTATTCATGGCCAATTGCCTCCACCCCAGCATATGCCGAATCGCAAATTTGTGCTTTCCAAAAAAGAATTGGCAGAAGGCTATGCTGAAATCTTGAATTTACAAGACAAAGGTGTGATAGAACGAACCACACATGAACCAATTGAATTTGTGTCTAATATATTTACTAAAACTAAAAAAGACGGTGGATGCCGGGTCATTATAGATTTAACTCACTTGAATACCTTTGTAAAATACACCCATTTCAAAATGGACACATTTGAAACAGCCAAATCTTTGATTTCGGAGGGCTGCTTCATGGCATGCATTGATTTAAAAGATGCATACTATTCAGTATCCATTCGGAAACATCATAGGAAGTTCTTGAAGTTTACCTGGATGGATCAGCTTTGGCAATACAAAGCATTGCCCAATGGGCTTACTACAGCCCCAGACTGTTCACCAAACTACTCAAGCCAGTGTTATCTACACTGCGGAGACAAAATCATACGGTCATGGCCTATTTGGATGACATTCTGATAATTGGGCACACTCTGGAATCAGCAGAGTTGGCGGTTTCAGCCACAGTGGAAATTTTTCAAAAAATGGGGTTTATAATCCATCCAGACAAATCAAAGTTCCTCCCCGCACAGATCATGGACTACTTGGGGTTCACGATAGACTCCAATCGCATGATCACCACCATCCCAACTAACAAAGTTGGTGATGTGTTTCAAGCATGCAAGAACCTGGTCTGCGCCAGTATACCGTCTATCAGATTAACTGCCAGGGTAATTGGCAAAATTGTAGCAGTATTTCCAGCTGCTCAATATGGACCTTTACACTATCAGAATTTACAAAGGTCAAAAATAACAGCATTAAAACTAAATGCTGGACATTATGATAGACCTATGCAGTTGCCGGTTAAGGCAAAACTTGAGTTACTATGGTGGATTGGCAATATCCATAACTCATTTAAACCCATCATTGTGCCTCGTCCAATGGTATACTTGCAAACAGATGCAAGCTCCCATGGCTGGGGAGCTACGGACAACAACAACAGTTGTGGAGGTAGATGGGATTCACTTGAAGCTACTTTGTTGTTAGCACAAGGGATAAACTATTTGGAGATGCTAGGAGCATTCCACGGACTAAGAGCCTATTGTTCAAACATGACTAACACTCATGTCCGTCTCCAAATAGACAATACCACTGCGGTGGCTTATCTGAATCATATGGGCGGTACCAGGTCAATTTCATGCAATGAATTGGCAAACACAATTTGGCTCTGGTGTATTCAACGGAATATTTGGATCTCAGCTACCTACTTGCCAGGTGAGCTCAATACAGTGGCGGACACCAGGTCACGGAAGTTCAATGACAACATCGAGTGGATGTTGAACCCCCAAATATTCACCAAAATTACAGCCAAATTTGGTAAACCGGATATTGACCTTTTTGCGTCACGGTTGAACCATCAGGTACCAACATACGTATCATGGGAGCCAGATCCTGGGGCAATGGCGATGGACGCATTCTCGCTAGACTGGGGGAAATGGTTCTTCTATGCCTTTCCTCCATTCTGCCTCATCAGTCGGGTATTGCGGAAAATCCAGCTCGATGCTGCCAAGGGCATCCTCATTATACCCGACTGGCCTACGCAATCATGGTATCCGGTGGTCCTTGGAATGATAAGTCAACCATGGGTCCTCTTAGAGGGTTGCCCACAATTGGTGACGAACCCTGCCACAGGGGAACCACACCCCTGCCATAGTCATTTGAATCTATTGGCTTGCAGGATCTGAACAGACCACTACTTCAGTATGGTCTATCTTCAAGGACAATGGATACCATGGGAGCATCATGCAGGGAGTCCTCAAGACGGCAGTACTTATCGTACATCAGGAAATGGGAATCCTATTGTGGCCGCATGGACGTTGCCTATGACTCCGTCTCCATCACAGATGTGCTGGAATTTCTTGCGGGGCTACACCATGATCAACATCTCAGCTATAGTGCCATCAATAGCGCCAGGAGTGCGCTATCGTCCTACCTCAATATTGAGGTAGGATCCAATAAATTGGTCTCCAAACTTATGCGGGGGATATTTAATTCCAACCCGCCGAGGCCCCGTTACAACGTCACATGGGATATTGGCAAAGTGCTGACCCTGCTGAGAACATGGTCACCCATGACGGGGCTCGAATTGGACAAACTCACCCTGAAGGTGGTGATGTTGATGGCACTTACTTCAGCACAAAGGGTGCAAACGCTTCACAAGGCCAAGATCGACAGAATGATCTCTACCCCTGAACGGGTCACTTTCTTCATTGATGAATTGCTCAAGCAGCATAGACCTGGATTTACAGGGCTGCAGCTGGAGTTTCCAGCATACCCCGCTGATGCTAGGCTATGCATAGCCACCCATATCCGCCACTATATCAAAGTGACGAGGAAAATAAGGGGAATGGAGCAATACCTGTTCATCAGTCACAAAAAACCTCACCATAGAGTGACGGTGCAGACGATATCCCGATGGCTCAGGATCGTCTTGAACAAGGCAGGTATTGACACTGATGTTTTTAAATCCCATTCCACCAGGGCAGCATCAACATCGGCGGCAAAGGTCATGGAGGTGCCCATGGACCAGATACTTGCCACAGCGGAATGGGCCAGTGAAGCAACTTTTCAACGGTTTTACAATAAACCCGTCACCGTACCTGGAATGTTCGCAGGAGCCGTGCTGGATGCAGGCCGAGAGCATACAGTTACCCCTCAGTGAGGGGCCTTTCTTGTTGTTATTAATAAATATTATTACTTTTTCAGAGAAACAGTGACGGAAATTGATTACTGCTGTCCACCTTTTCAGTAGCGTGTGTGATAGCATGGACGTTGTCCAGGGCGTGAAATCACAGAAGCTTTGAAGTCTTCACGAAGTCACTCACGTGACTCCGAAATGAAATAGTAAGATTAAACGAGAACTTACCAGTTTGAGGTTTGATCTTTATTTTATGAGGAGTTGCGATGAGGGATTTCGTGCCCTCCGCTCCCAACCCTCGATCATAAAGTCAACTGGTAACTAGAGTCTCTTCAATCTTACTATAACAAGTCATTTCTTGGCTTGGTTTTTTCTGTGATTCCACACCGCGGCTTTGAAGTATGTCGCGCATGCGTGCTGGCGGGTTCTTCACGAAATCCCTCATCGCAACTCCTCATAAAATAAAGATCAAACCTCAAACTGGTAAGTTCTCGTTTAATCTTACTATTTATTGTGTATATATATGGTCTATGGTATATAGACACAGTGAACTTATATCTCCTGTTCTGTATTATGTTTACATATTCTGTTGTGCTGCGGCAAGCAAGAATTTCATTGTCCTATCTGGGACACATGACAATAAAATTCTCTTGACTCTTGACTTGGACAGGCAAAAAAGGGTTCTTGGGGAAAAAAGAGCTACCTTAAATTTAGTTGCGTCTGATTGGGTACCTATGGTAGGGTGAAGACTATTCCATGCTTTAATTGTGCAGGGGAACCCCATGGAGCAGCCAGCATCTCTGGATAGAAGAAATTGGTTGATGTTTCGGGTAGAGACCCTTCTTTAGATTTCCTCTGGTTTTAGTGTTTGTAGTTTAATTTAAAGATACAGGATGGAAAAAGGCCCTTTGGCCCACCGAGTCCACGCCGACCACCGATCACACGTACACTAGTTCTGTCCCACACACTAGCGACATAAGTCAAGAGTGTTTTATTCTCTCACGTCCCAATTAAAACAATGAAATCGTTACTTGTAGCAGCACAACAGAATATGTAAACATAGTAGGGTCGAGACCCTTCTGAAGACGGGTCTCGACCCGAAACGTCGCCTATCTCCTTCGCTCCTTAGATGCTGCTGCACCCGCTGAGTTTCTCCAGCTTTTTGTGTAATCCTCGATTCTCCAGCATCTGCAGTTCCTTCTTTAACACATGTAAACATAGTACTTTGAAAACGGTTATAAACGAGAAAAAAAAACAGTGTATATTTATATATGAATATATAACTATATAAATATATATAACTATATAAATATATAACTATATATAAGTGTGTGTGTGTTTGTGTGTGTGTGTGCGTGTGTGCGTGTGTGTGTGCGTGTGCGTGTGTATAATATATATACTCACACACACAATTTCCCTCCTGGGATTAATAAAGTTCTATCGTATAGTATCGTGTGTGAACGAAGGAACTGCAGATGCTGGTTTAAACTGAAGATAGACACAAAAAGCTGGAGTAACTCAACAGGTCAGACAGACTCTCTGGACAAAAATAAAATTTTACGTTTTGGGTTGGGTCTGAAAAAGGTTCCTATACACACCTTTAGAATGTGGAAGGAAACAAGAGCACCCAGAGAAAACCTATGCGATCAAAGGGAAAAGGAGCAAACTCCATACATACAGCTCCCATATTCAGGACCAAATCTGGGTTTCTGGCACTTGTAGGCAGCAACATTATGGCCAATGTACTGCCCCATAGTCTTGAACTGAATTAAAGCATGCAGTAGCTGTAAAGGGGGACATAGTGTCACTTAGAGGTTTAAGACTGAAAATGGATAGTTTCTTTTTTTTTAGTAACCAAAGTTATCAACGTTTAATTTTTTGTGTGTTGGAAAACAAAATATAGTGGCACAGCTGGTGGACTTGCTACCTCACATGCCAGAGCTCTGTGTTCGATCCTGTCCTCGGGCACTGTGTGTTGAATTTGCACATTCTCCCTGCAAGCGTGTGGGTTTCCTCCCACATCCCAAAGACGCATGGGCTTTGTAGGTTAACTTGTCTCTGTAAAATTGTCCCTAATATGTAGGGAGTGGGTGAGGAAAGTGGGATAACAGAACTTGTGTGAATGGGTAGACAAAACTGCTGGAGAAACTCAGCGGGTGAGGCAGCATCTATGGAGTGAAGGAAATAGGCAACGTTTTGGGTCGAGACCTTTCTTCTGACTGATGTGAGGGTGGAGGGAGAGAGGGGGGGAAGAAGAACGGAAGAGGTGGAGAAAGTGGGCTGAGGGAGAGCTGGGAAGGGGAGGAGAAAGCAGGGACTACCTGAAATTTGAGAAGTCAATGTTCATACTGCTGGGGTGTAAACTGCCCAAGCGAAATACGAGGTGCTGCTCCTCCAATTTATGGTGGGCCTCACTCTGGCCATGGGGGAGGCCCAGAACAGAAAGGTCGGATTCGGAATGGGAGGGGGAGTTGAAGTGCTGAGCCACCGGGAGATCAGGTCAGATATTGCTGTAGATTGATGTTGCATGTTAACCAATCACACACCAGCCAGCATCTCTAACTCCACCCCACTGCAATACTGATACTAATACTATTGCTCTGCACCAAGAGTTGGGGCAGCCAGGAGGTGTTGATAACTAACCATCCTTCATGCTATTAAGTTTTAGTGCTGATTAAAGATGTGTTTGAATCATATACTGAGTCTGGAAGTCATTTACATGGTGTCAGAAGTGGGATACGAACCCACGGCTCCAATGCACCGACTATTGTTTTTCGACCTGAAACGTCCGGTGACGATCACCTGCAATGCTTCGAAATTCGGGCTTGGCGCAGCCTGCTTGCAACCATCTGCCGAGGGCACTCTACTACCTGTCTCGTATGCCTCTCGCACCATGACCGACACGGAGCAGCACCATGCGCAAATCGAAAAGGAACTGTTGGCCGTCGTTTTTGCTTGCTCCAAATTCCACGACTTCATCTTTGGCAACACCTTCACGGCCACGCCAGCTCGTTTGCAGCGTATGATGATGCAGCTGCAGCGGTACGATTTCTCTATTACCTACACTAAGGGTAAGGACATGCACGTCGCTGACACTCTCTCCCGTGCACCTCGGGTATCTTGCGAACAGCATCCCTATCAACAGGAAAATTCCACGGTTCTCGGTGTCGACTTCATCTCCAGCAAGCAACTGCGTACCTTGGATCGGAGATGGTCATCCAGAAGCTGAAAAGACACTTCTCTACCTTTGGCGCTCCCGTCAGCCTGAGAACCGACAACGGTTGGCAGTTCATTAGCCACATGTTCAAGCTTTTCACAGACCGATGGAACTTCCAGCACATCACGAGCAGTCCCGAGTATCCACAGAGTAATGTTCTCGCTGAACGCGCTGTCAGAAGCGCCAAACACTTGCTGGAGCGAGCACAGATTTCAAAGTCAGACGTTTATCTCGATCTCCTGAATGTCAGAAATGTTGCCAGGGACGGAACCCTGGGATCGCCAGCACAGCGACTGATGTCGAGATTGACGAGGCCTTCGGTACCCATCGCACAACAACAACTGGTTCCACACGTGCTAAAGCCTGCCACTATCCAGAAACGTCTACAAGAGAAGCACGATATTCAGAAACGGTCATATGACAGTTCCAGCAGACCACTCAGGCCTTTACTTCCGGGTCAGGTCATCCGTCTACGAACTTCAACTGGACATTCCCGTCTGGGTACTGTTATCAACCCAACTGACGAGCCACGGTCGTACCTGGTAGACTGTGAGGGAGCGGTGTACCGGAGAAGTCGACAACACCTGCTTGCTGTGAGGGAGCCGCGACCACCGCCTGCTGGTCCCTATGCTCCACCTCTTCAGTTCCAGCCGCCTTTTGCAATGTCTCCCACCCGTCCCCTCATGCCTTGCCCCCTCCACGTCCCGTGGTCTCCACTAACCACGGGGCCTCTCCCACCGCATGTTTCCCCTTTCGGTCACCACAGGGCTCCATCACGTCATTCTCGCCTCCAGGCTCTCCGTCTCATTTTTCAAGTGAGGGAGGGGAGGGTTTGGTCTGCACGGTCTCGGGCCGTGTTAGTAGACCACCAGACAGATATGGCGAGTATGTTTAACCCCATGGCATGAGTGCCCTTTCGTACTTAACCTTTGGGGGGAAGGATGTAGATTGATGTTGCATGTTAACCAATCACACACCAGCCAGCATCTCTAACTCCACCCCACTGTAATACTTATACTAATACTATTGCTCTGCACCAAGAGTTGGGGCAGCCAGGAGGTGTTGATAACTAACCATCCTTCATGCTGTTAAGTTTTAGTGCTGATTAAAGATGTGTTTGAATCGTATACTGAGTCTGGAAGTCATTTACAATTGCAAACTGAGCGGAGGTGTTGGGCGAAGTGATCGCCAAGCCTACGCTTGGTCGCACCGATGTAGAGCAGCTTACATCAAGAGCAGCGGATGCAATAGATGAGGTTGGAGGAGGTGCAGGTGGACCTCTGCCGCACCAGGAAAGACTGCTTGGGTGTTTGAATGGAGTCAAGGGGGGAGGTAAAGCGACAAGTGTAGCATTTCCTGTGGTTGCAAGGGAAAGTGCCAGGAGGGGGGGTGGTTTGGGTGGGAAGGGACAAATTGACCAGGGAGTTACGGAGGGAGCTGTCTTCACGGAAAGCGACGGGGGAGGAGATGTGAAGATGTGGCCAGTGGTGGGATCTCGTTCATAGACAAAAAAAAAGCTGGAGAAAATCAGCGGGTGAGGCAGCATCTATGGAGCGAAGAAATAGGCGACGTTTCGGGTCGAGACCCTTCTTCAGAATGATGTCGGGGGGGGGGGGGGGGTGGGGGAGGGGGGGCGGGAAAAAAAAGGAAGAGGCGGAGACAGTAGGCTGTGGGAGAGCAGGGAATGGGAGGGGAAGAAGGGAGAAAACAAGGACTGCCTGAAATTTGAGAAGCCAATGTTCATACTGCTGGGGGTGCAAAGTACCCAAGTAAAATATGAGGTGCTGGTCCTCCAATTTGTGGTGGGCCTCACTCTGGCCATGGAGGCGGCCCAGGACAGAAAGGTCAGATTCGGAATGGGAGGGGGAGTTCAAGTGCTGAGCCACCGGGTAATCAGGTTGGTTATTGCGAACTGAGTGAAGGTGTTGTGCGAAGTGATCGCCAAGCCTACGCTTGGTCTCACCGAAGTTGATCATACGCTGAATAATCCAACCACATTTTTGTTTGGAAGTGGAAAGAAATAATAGAAATTGCATTCATTGCAACATGTAAAAAGAGTTGGGATACTGTATTATAATTTTACTGCATGTTATTGTGGTATATATCATGTCTTGATTCGTGAATATGTTTAGTTTGTGACTTTATTTGAAGCAGAAATAATATGTGAATGCTTCATTGAACATAATTCCAACTGGTAACTACGCACTTTGTCCGTGAACATTATCGCACGCGCATGCAAGCCGTCTTAAATGACCACCTAAACTGTCATTTGGCAACCTAAAAAGCTGCCTAGGTTGCCCGGCTGGCATCAGAGAAAAAAAGTTATCTGATTACACAGTTTCCCTGATGGTTGCTTTTTAGATTCAAAGAAAACAGGTTTCAACACTGTTATTTCCTCTTTTCTCTTGCTGCCTTCCTTTTCTCAGATACTCTGTGAAGCTACAACCCAAAGGACTGATATAATAACTAATTGAGAGGAACAGCCAGCATCTCCCAGGATCCTGATACCAAGCAGAGAATAACGTTTCACTGGTTGTAAGTATTTCTCTTGTTCTAATTTTACCACCTTTCAGCTTTTATGAAAGTGAAGGAAATAGACAAATATATCTGTGGCATTCAAAAGAGACACAGGTGTAGTATTTTAAAGAAAATTATTTGTAGATCTTGAGGGAGAGCGTGGGAAATGGGACTAGCTGTATTGCTCTCACATGTAGCCAGCACAGATTTAATGGGCCGAGTGGTCTCCTTTTGTCTATAAGAAGTCAAACCAGGGTAGAACCTTCACAGTGAACTGTCTTTGGGATGTGGGAGGAAACCAGAGCACTCTGAGAAAACCCATGCGGTCACGGGGCGGACGTAAAAAACTCCATATAGACAGCAACCGTAGTCAGGATTGAACCCGGATCTCTGGTGCTGTAAGGCTGCAACTGTACCGCTGCACCACTGTGCCAACCCCATGGATAATGATGGTAGCCACAGATGAGGTATCGGAAGACTGGATGGTTAATGGATTGTTCAAATTGTGCCTTTAGTCTGACCCTGAACTCTCCCTGTCTCACTTTCAAAAGCCTCCCACGTGCCAACCAAATATCCCTTTGTCTGTTTATAGCCTCTGCCAATTAACCTTTGCTATGTCAAGGGCGGCACGGTAGTGCAGCGGTAGAGTTGTTGTCTTACAGCACCAGAGGCCCATGATCAATCCTGACTACGAGTGGTGTCTGTGCGGAGTTTGTACGCTCTCCCCGTGACCTGCATGGGTTTCCTCCAGGTGCTCCAGTTTCCTCCCACTCTCCAAAGATGTACAGGTTTGAAAGTTAATTGTCTTGGTAAAATTGTACGTTGTCCCTGAAGTGAGTAGGATAGTGTTAGTGTGTGGGGATCACTAATTGGTGCAGACTCAGTGGGCCGAAGGGCCTGTTTCCGTGCGGTATCTCTAAACTAAATTAAACTAAAATAAACCATCAAAATTAGCCTCTCCACAATTACTGTTGGCCCAATACTTTATTTTTCTATAACTAATAAAAGCATTTTGACCATAATAAACAACGAGGAGGTTGATTGGAACAAGGACTTGTTTCCTCATTGTAGATCTGATGCATCAAAATCCGCTTGAGGAGAAACCATGAGATGTAGATGTGTGTGTGTATTGTTATGATTGAGGGCTTGCATGACCAGAGGGTTAAGAATGCATCTTTACATTTTACTGTTGGTTGTTTGTGTCCCTTCCACCTTACAGGTTGGCTATATTACTAGGTTTATTTCTCTTTAATATGAGGGTACTTTTAACTTGCTTTTGCCACCATCTCAGCTCCACGATCTTCCTCTCCACGTCAACGGTGCTGCATCCCATTACCATGGCAACCGTGCATCATGCTTTGCCATAGCAACTGTGTCACGGCGCAGTGCAAAGCACTTCACCGCGGTAACCATGCAGCACGGTCCACTGCAGCAACGGTGTGTCTGTTCGCCATGGCAACAACTCACCATGGCAACCCCCTATGCAGACTTCACTTACAAACTTGTCTCCTGGTGACAGCACAAGTCACTATGGCAACAATTAAACAAGCTTAATCACAGCAACAACACACCACTATAACTGCGATATAACTAATTTCACTGTGTCAACACCAACTTTTCAAAAAACGAATGAACTGCAATTGTAAAGGAGAAATATACTGCTGTGATATTCACCATTGTTCCCCAGGCTACTCTGGTAAACAAATGAAGAAGGGTGTTGCCACAGATAGACTCAAAGTGCTGGAGTAACTCAGCAGGCCAGGCAGCATCTCTGGAGGACATATATAGGTGACCCTTCAAGAAGGGTCCCGCCCCGAATCATCACCTATCCTTTCCCTCCAGAGGTGCTGCCTGTCCTGCTGATTTACTCCAGCACTTTGCGTCTATCTTTGGTATAAACCAGCGTCTGCAGTTCTTTGTTTATACAAGAATGGTATTGTGTACAGTTTTGGCTGTCTTGCTATAGGAAAAACATTAAACTAGCTAAAATGCGGAGAAGATTTACAAGAATATTTAGGACTCAAAGGACTAAGTCAATGGGAGAGCCATGGGAAAGCTAGGACTTTAATTAATTAGAGCCCAGGAGGCTGAGCGGTGATCGTATAATGGTGCATAAAATCATGAGGGGTATAGATAGACTGAATGCAGTCTTTTACCCAGGGTAAGGGAATTAAAAAGCAGAGGGCATAAGTTTAAGGTGAGAGGGGAAAGATTTTAAAGGGTAATTTTTCACTCGGAGAAGGTGGTGAGTGTATGGAGGATGCTCCAAGAATAAATGGTTGAGGCAGGTACAATAACAAATGTAAAAGATATTTGGACAGGAACAGGGGTACAAAAAGTTTGGTCAAACATGAAGAAATGAGACTCGCATGAATGGGCATGTGTGGAACTGGATGGGACATATTGGTTGGTGTGGGGAAGATGAGCCAAAGGGCCTGATTCCACACTGTATGACTATGAATCTATCTGCTTCCACCCTCTCTCACTAACTAATTCCCTCTCTCACTGATTCACACCCTCACTGACTCGCTCCCTCACTCCCTCCTCTCCCGCTTTCTCCATAGCTGTAACACCATAACTCTATAACATTAAACAGTGAACCTTAGTTATAATGGACCATAGAGGTGGTGGAGAATGGTTTCTGTTATTGCTGATTGTCTGCCATAACTAAGTAAAGAATTATAATTGTATATGCAGTAAAAACAAACAACTGCAGATGCTGGTTAATACACAAAAGGACACAAAGTGCTGGAATAACTCAGCAGGCCAGGCAGCATCTCTGGAGAACCCAGGGACATTTTGCATCGGGACCCTTCCTTCACAACCGCGTCGGGAATCCAGGTGAGTTGATGGTCCCGGCCTGCTGGTGGCCGAGGGAGAGGCGAGGATCTGCAGAGTCCATGGTCGTGGCCCGCGCGCGGCCGGACTGCAGGTAAGAGTTGGTGATGGCGGTGGCAGTGGCGGGCCCCTAAGCACTTATCCTGTCACTAACTCTAAGAATTTTACGTTTCATATTTCTGGACTCTCCTGTGTCGGCTCATTCTAATTAAACTCAGGTCTCTCTTTCCAGTGATCTATTTACAAATCTTGCACATACAAATCTGTGCGGTGTCTTCAGTTAAAAAGTTTAAAACAAAAATGTATCAAGTATCCAATGTGAGTAAATCACATTGTACAGTAAATCATAAAATTGCAGCACAAACTCATTGCTTATATAAAAGTCTTCTTTGAAGCCAGATTAGCACCTGATTGTGTGGGAAGGAGCTGCAGATGCTGGTTCATACCGAAGATAGACGCAAAGTGCTGGGGTAACTCAACGGGTGAGGCAACATCTCTGAAGAAAATGAATAGGTGACGTTTTGGGACAGAACCCGTCTTCAGTCCTATGCGCCACTGTGCCGTCCTGACCTGCATTTTATCTTTTGTGCACATCAAAATCCCAATAGCATCAAGAGTCATATTGTCATATTTTAATATCGTATGTCCTGAAACGGAACAATGAAATTCTTACTCTTAGCAGCAGAACAGGTTTGTAAACACAATACTCAATAGAAAATGTAATTAAAAAAATAAAGAAAAAGGAAGTTCAATAAATAAAGAAACTAATACAGTGCAAAAGCAAAGAAAGCCCAGGTTCCTAGTTCAACCCAAGCAGTTCGTAGTTTAGTTGTATGTTGTGTTTTCAGCAATATTCAGCATTTCTCTTTAAAGAGATAATGCATGAAAACAGGCCCTTTGGTCATCCCGTACACTAGCACCACACACACGGGACATTTTACAAATTTACTGAAGCCATTTAACCTACAAATCTGCCAATCTTTGGAGTTTTGGAGGGAATCAGAGCACCCAGAGAAAACCCACAAGGTCACAGGGACAGAGTACAAACTCCATACAGACAGCATTCATAGTCACGAATGAACCCGGGTCTCTGGCACCGTAAGGTAGCAACTGTGCCGCTGCACCACTGGGCCACCCGACTTTATGGCCAATGAAGTAGATACATAGTTGAAATGCAGAAGACACAGCAGT
Organism: Raja brachyura; assembly: GCA_963514005.1. Next base: position 6,192,676 of record OY740794.1, on the reverse strand, counting down.
CATTCTTCACACAGGATAGTTCAAGAATGCAGCCACCCACATCAACATAATCGAACAAACACTGATTGGAGAAAATGAGAGGACTACAGGAAGATAACAAGCATGACACATACATAATAGGTTGAGAGTCTTTGAATTCCTTGGCTTTATAAGTAAGAACCGTTTTATGTTGTTATCTGACAATCAAACAATTGAGTAATGTCAAACCAGTTACATCCTGACTCAGTGAACGTTTATAGAGAGGAACTGTAAAATGGTAAGTATACACATTGGGGCAGTGGTAGAGTTAATGCTACACAGTGCCAGAGACCTGGGTTTGATCCTGACAACAGGTCCTGTCTATATGGAGTTTCCCCGGGTGCGCCGGTTTCCACCCACATACCAAACATATACAGGTTTGTATGTTAATTGGCTTCAGTAAAAAATGTGCCTAATGTGCAGGATAGAATAGTGTATGGGTAGACACAAAATGCTGGAGTAACTCAGCGGGACAGGCAGCATCTCTGGAGAGAAAGAATGGGTGGCGCATCGGGTCGAGACCCTTCTTCAGACTGATCAGTCTTTGATTTAAACCAGCATCTGGAGTTCTTTCCTACACTAGTGTATGGGTGTTCGCTGGTCGTCATGGACTCGGTGAGCGGTTTCCATGCTGTATCTTTGAAACTAAAAAAATGAAAACAATAAAAACAAGGTACTGCAGATGCTGGTTAATATGCAAAAGCACACAGCGTGTTGGAGTAACTCAATGGGTCTGGCAGCATATCTGGAGAACATGGATAGGTGACATTTCGTGTCAAGACCCTTCTTTAGACTAATGAAGAAGGTTGATAGAACCATGGCTAGATCATTTACCCGTGTTCACTAGAGATGCTGTCTGACCTACTGAGTTACTCCAGCACTTTGTGTCCAAATGCTGAGTATCAGTCAATATATTCCAGTCTAAAAAATGACAACTATTTCTTGAAAGCTCTTAGTTCTTCCCATTACACACTTGGAATGGCGCAGGGGTAGAGTTGTTGCGTTACAGCACCAGAGACCCGGGTTTGGTCTTGACTACAGATGTTGTTTTTACATAGTTTGTACATTCTCCCTGTGATCGTTTTTTCCAGGATGCTTCGGTTTCCTCCCACACTCCAGGGACAAACAGGTTTGTAGGTTAATTGGCTTTGGTAAAAATTGTAAATTGTCCCTAGTGTAGGATAGGGCTAGTGTACGGGGACCGCTGGTTGGCGCAGGCTTGTAGGGCCAAAGGGCCTGTTTCTGAGCTGTATCTCTAAACTAAACTAAACAAAAATTTTAAGTAGACAAAAATGCTGGAGGAACTCAGCGGGTGAGGCAGCATCTAAGGAGCGAAGGAAATAGGCAACGTTTCAGGGCAAAATCCTTCTTCAGAAGGGCTTCGACCTGAAACGTTGCCTTTTTCTATCGCTCCATAGATGCTACCTCACCCGCTGAGTTTCTCCAGCATTTTTGTCTACCTTTGATTTTACAGCATCTGCAGTTCCTTCTTAAACTAAAATGGTGCTGTGCCTGTATTGAACTGTGTCTGTTCTTTCTTGTTTTACAGGCAATGGACAACAGCTGTTTGGACATCAATCCCCAGTTGGACAAGTACTACCTTACAAGTCTATACGGAATACAGTTTGTTTTGGGACTTGTGGGCAACATTTTTGTAATATGGGCGTATTTGTTCTGTCTGAAAGAGTGGAAGTGTTGCAACATCTACCTTTTCAATCTATCCATTTCAGACCTGATGGTCACCTGCATGCTTCCCTTGCTTATAAGCTACTACAGCAACGGTAACCAGTGGACCTACGGTGTTCACGCCTGCAATATTTATAAATGCATCCTCCACTCCAACATGTATGCAAGCATCTTGTTTCTCACCTGCATTAGTTGGGATCGGTACCTCCTGGTCGCAAGCCCCTTGAAAGTCCACTATATTCAAACAAAGTTCAATGCCATTATCATTTGTTTATGCATCTGGACTTTTGTTACAGTGGAGGTAATTCCTATGTTCACCATTTTTAACAGTGCCACAGCATTGTTTGGAGCCCCAAACAATATGACCTCCCATTGTTCTGACTATGCCAGTACAGGAGATGCCATGTTGAATCTGATGTATAGTTTGTACCTCACTGTGTTTGGTTTCCTCGTGCCCCTGTGTGTCATGTTCATCATGTACATTCGAATTGCCCGCATCTTGAAGAAAATGGGGCGGGAAAACAGTCGGATCAGGGTGAACAAGCCTCTCAAGATGGTCATACTGGCCATCGTTATCTTCACCCTGCTCTTCACACCCTACCACGTGATGCGCAATGTCCGCATCGTGTCCCGACTGCACGGCCTACGCATATCCAAGTGTGGTGAGTCTGTTGTGAAGGCTGTCTACACCATCACCAGGCCAGTGGCGTTCCTCAACTCAATCACCAACCCTTTTTTCTACTTCATGACGGGCGACAAATTCAGGGAGCAGATTGTCGACAAGCTGCAGAGCATCTTCTCAAGGGTACGGAAGGCCTCAAATACGAATGAAAATAGCCCCGACAACGTCGTTAAGTTCAACAAAAGCACAGTATGATTTAGTTCTGAAGCAAAACAAAATATTGATAGCCAGAATATTAGCTGTAACGTATTGTTCTTTCAAATGCTTTTTGAGGTTTTTTTTCTGTCGCCCGTCCTAGGAAGCGGCACTGTTGCGCCGCAGGTTGAGCCGCTACCTCGCAACAGCAGAGACCGAGTTCGATCCTGACCTCAGGTGCTGTCCATGTAGAGTTTGTACGTTCTCCCTGCGACCACGTGTGTTTCTTCCGGGTGCTCCGGTTTCCACCCACATCCCAAATACACACAAGTTTGCAGGTTAATTAGCCGTTGTAAATTCACCAAAGTTTGTAGGGAATGTATGCAAAAGTAGGATTACACTAGGAAAGTGTGTATGGGTGATCGGGGGTCGGAGTAGACTGAGTGGGCCGCTGTGTTTTTCAATCCATGCTGTGTTTTTCAATCAATTTCAAAGAAAACTGATAAACATCCCCAGGGCAGTTAGTATACGGAGCGAGCTACAAAAGGAAGTGGTTGAGGCAGGAACAAGAACACCATTTATAAGACTTTCGGACAGGTATACAGACAGGATAAGTTTAGAGGGATTTGGGTCAACCGTGGGCAAATGGTACTATCTTATCGGCATGGACCAGTTGGGCCAAAGGGCTTGTTTCCGTGCTGTTCGACTCTATGACTCTGCGTATCAAGATTTTATTACTCAGCTGCATTTGTATGGCGATTTACTGTGACAATTGACTCACCAACTTGTGCGTCTTTAATGATATGGAAAAAAACTAGACCTCCTGAAAGAAATGCATGGAGTCACAGGGAGAACGTTCAAACTCCAGACACAGACAGCACCCGAGCTCAGGATCATTGGGGGTCGGTCGGTCGGGGATCTCTCGGTTGGTTTCTGCCGAGCTTGGCCAAGCGAGCCATCTGTGGGTCATAGCAGCCGAGTGCTCCACCCAGGCTGACTGCCCGGCCCTCTTCTGGGTTTACGTGTGTGCCCAGGTGCCCCTGGAGACAGAGACGCGGTGTCCATGGGCACAGTGGCCGCTTTCCAGGACTGCTGGGGGCTGCAGGGGCTAGAGTACTTCTTAATGGGAGTAACAATGTTTTGCTTTGATATTTATACAGGTACACCATCGATTTTCTGGCGCCCTTGGTTCCAGAGCCTTGTAAGATTATCCATTTTGCAGGACCAACTTAGGCGACGTAATAATAGTTCAGCAATATACCTCTTACGCACTAATTTACCCCTTCCGTGTCTCTAAAGCAGCAATGACTGCTAAAAACTTAAGTAAAGGATCAACAATTAACAAAGAAGTAAACAATTAACGCTTTCTGGATGAAGGCAAGACTCCTGAAAGAGCATGCACCACATGCAAACCTCTCATAATTTTGTCCGGATTAAAGGAGGTGCTGGGCTATCAATTGCTGGAAATCGGTGGTGTACCTGTAATTTACCTTATGTAAATTCCCTATTTTTAGATTAACATCTCCATGAAATAGCATTTTAGTTATTATTTTGTACCTGTAAATTAACTCACTTTTGTAAAAAAATAACTGCTTGAATGTCATCGAAATGTCATTAAATGGCAGAAATGTCCAAACATTTTGCCCCATTTTAGTCAGAAATCCCATCTCCCCAATTCCAGATTATCTATTCTAGTTTTTGTGTACAAAAAATAAAATAAAAGTGCTTTTCTAATTTTGTAACTTCCCATCTTGAAATATTTAAATTGTACTGTACAATGTTGAGTTCAATTTATTATTGTCACGGGTACCGAAGTACAGTGAAAAGCTATTTGTGGATTGTTTCTCAAGGATACCTGTCTTTTAAAGTGGTCTGAAAACCATTGTGCCTTCTGATTTATAATAAAGGATAATTTGCTCTTTAGTGTTTGTATTATTACTTATATGATGTTTATTTTGCACATAGATGTCAGAATAGATATTTGCCGTAATATTTAGCTGATTCGAATTAATATCGGGAAAATTGAAATCCCCTGGATGATGTAACAACATATTCTTGTTGCTATGATTTTTCTACATATTTGCTCCTGTGTTCTGTTGACTGTTAAGAGGTTTGTAGTATACCCCCAGCAAGGTGATTCTCCCCTAACCTATATTAACCTCTATCTTTATAGATTTGAAGAGCAGTAATCTATCATTATTGCAATGGCACTTCCTCTTTTACATCCGCCTTCACACTTGAGAATTCTATAGAGACACAAGAAACTGAAGATGCTAGAATCGTGAGCAAAACACTGGAAGAACTCAGTGGGTCAGATAGCTGTAGACCTTTAGACGTTAGACTTTAGAGATACAGTGTTGAAATAGGCTCTTTGGCCCACTGAGTTCGCACCGACCAGCGATCACCCCCGTACTCTAGCACTATCCTACACAGTAGGGACAATTTACAATTTTTACCGGTCACCTAACCTACAATCCTGTGGGTCTTTTGAGTGTGGGAGGAAACCAGAGCACCTGGAAAAAATTCACGTGGTCATGGGCAGAACGTCCAAATTCTGAAAGACAGCAACTCTACTGCTGTGTAGCTGTACGTCCAGGGAGCTTCTTAGGAGGGAATAGGCAGGTGATGTTTCTGGTCAGGACCCTTCTTTAGATTGATTGGAGTCAGCAGAGAGAAAACTAAAAAAGAGAAGTCAATACAAGACAAAGACTGACAAGTGATAGGTGGACAGAAGATAGCCACAAAATGCTGGAGTAACTCAGCGAGACAGGCAGCATCTCTGGAGAGAAGGAATGAGTGATGTTTCGGGGTCAGGTCTTGATCCAAAATGTTACCCTTTCCTTCTCTCCAGAGGTGCTGCCTGACTCACTGAGTTACACCAGCATTTTGTGTCTATCTTCGGTTTAAACCAGCATCTGCAGTTCTTTCCTACACAAGTGATAGGTGGATACAGATGAAGGAAGGGAGGGTTCGATTGGCAGTTGGGTGGACTAAATGTCAAAGGCTAGAGTTGAAAAGGAGAGGGTGTTGAATAAGGAGAGAAGAGGAGGAGTGAAATATAAAGATGGAGGGAGATATGTGGGTGGAAGGGGATATGGGGGTGGGGAAAGGGAAAGGGCGGGGTGGGGGAAAGAGGAAATAAGGGACTCGGAGATGGGAGAGAAGTGTACGTTGGAGAGATAAGGAGCAGGTGCCTACATCTAATGTTGAGCAGCAAATCCTGCACTTCTTCCAACCATATCTCTGAAATAATTTAGTTTAGTTTATGATTGTCATGTTTATCAAGGTAGTGTAGAGCTTTTTTGTTGTGTGCTATTCAATGAAGAGACAATACATGATTACAATCAAGCTGAACACAGCATACAGATACAGGATAAAGGGTATGTTATTTAGTGCAAGATAAAGACAGATAAAGTCTGATTAAAGATAGTTCACAGGTCTCTAATGAATAGATGGTAGGTCAGGACGGTAGGTCAGGACCGCTGTCTAGCTGGCGAGAGGAGGGTTCAGTTGCACGATAACATCTAAGAAGAAACTGAATCTGAAGGTATGTGTTTTCAAACTTCTGTAACTCTTTAGTTTAGTTTAATTTAGTTTGTCACGTGTATTGAGGTGCAGTGAAAATTTTTAGTTGCGTGCTTTCCAGTCAGCATAAGGACAATACATGATTACAATCGAGTCATTGCAGGTAGAAAAGAAACATAGAAAATAGGTGCAGGAGTAGGCCATTTGGCCCTTCGAGCCTGCACCACCATTGAATATGATCATGGCTGATCATCCAACAGTATCCTGTACCTGCCTTCTCTCCATACCCCCGATCCCTTTAGCCACAAGGGCCACACCTAACTCCCTCTTAAAAATTGGACCTCAAAGGTAATAATCTCTGGACTCCTACCAGTGCCACTTGCTAGTCAGAGTAGAAATAGGAGGATATTGCAGATGAATACGTGGCTTGAAAAATGGTGCAAGGGGGAGGGATTCAAATTTCTCAGGCATTGGAACCAGTTCTGGGGGAGGTGGAACCAGTACAAACAGGACGGTCTGCACCTGGGCTTGACTGAAGCCAATGTCCTTGGGGGAGTGTTTGCTAGTGCTATCAGGGAGGATTTAAACAAATGTGGCAGGGAGATGGGAGCATGAGCAGAGAGACAGAGGGATGTAATATGAGGGTAGAAGTAATAGGTAGCAAGGTGAAAAGTAACAGTGGCAGGCAGAAAAATCCAGGACAAAAATCCAAAATGCCACTTTTCAACATAATTGTATAAGGGGTAAGAGTGTTGTAAAAACAAGCCTGAAGGCTTTGTGTCTCAATGCGAGGAGCATTCGTAATAAGGTGGATGAGTTGAATGTGCAGATAGTTATTAATGAATATGATATAGTTGGGATCACGGAGACATGGCTCCAGGGTGAACAAGGCAGGGAGCTGAACATCCAGGGATATTCAATATTCAGGAGGGATAGACAGAAAGGAAAAGGAGGTGGAGTAGCGTTGCTGGTTAGAGAGGAGATTAACGCAATAGAAAGGAAGGACATTAGCTTGGAGGATGTGGAATCGATATGGGTAGAGCTGCGAAACACTGAGGAGCAGAAAACACTGGTGGGAGTTGTATACAGGCCACCTAACATTAGTGGTGGAGTTGGGGATGGCATCAAACATGAAATTAGAAATGCGTGCAACAAAGGTAAAACTGTTATAATGGGTGACTTCAATCTACATATAGATTGGGTGAATCAAATTGGCAGGGGTGCTGAGGAAGAGGATTTCTTGGAATGGATGCGGTATAGTTTTCTAAACCAACATGTAGAGGAACCAACGAGAGAGCAGGCTATTCTAGACTGGGTACTGAGTAATGAGGAAGGGTTAGTTAGCAGTCTTGTTGTGCGTGGCCCCTTGGGCAAGAGTGACCATAATATGGTTGAGTTCTTCATTAGGATGGAGAGTGACATTGCATGGCTGTCCGAAGGGGGGGTGCGTTGGGTGCGACCGCACCCCCCTTTTTTTCCAGAGGAAAAAAAATTCAGAGGAAAAAAAAAACATATTTGCAACCATCCGTGCCTGCGCAGTGGGAAGCTGGTGTCCAAAGACCCAGAAGCGAAGCAAACTGACGCTGTCTCTCCGCTCGTGCGCAGTGGGCGGGATCAGATCACCGGCATTTTCAATGCATCGCCTCGATGCTCCGGGCCTAGTTTAGGTGAGTGAGACCGTGAAATATTGCGACGCGTTGCGGGGAGGGGGAATCTGTTTGTTTTATATCGGGGGTATTAAACTACCCGCGAAGGGTCAATTCCGACCCGTGGGATGGTTTTGGAAAAATAAGTTAATGAAAGAAACAATAGAATAAGGGAAGTGGGGGCTGGAGGGGAGAGGGGAGTTCAGTCTACACTCACTTTATCCATCCCTGTGAAAAGTTAGAGATGGTGATTGGATCTGGAAGCGGACCAATACATCTTTTCATTTGCACAATTGATTTTATTGTATTAATTTTAATATATTAATGTTTAAAATCCATGCATTGAAGGAAGGATATTTTACAGCCCATATGTGGTCCTTAACCCCAACCCTAACCCTAACCGGTCGTCACCCGCAGGGCAGCATACGTCAGCGTGTGACAGGACGCACGACATGATGAGACACCCAGACGTCGCCCCTGGATTTTGAACATTCCAAAATCCAGAGGTGACAGGGAGTCACCGCGCGTCACTATATGTGTCACCACACATCAGGCCGTGTCACGACCCGACCACGACTCGACAACCTTTTTTTAGGCTATCGCCGAAAATGTCACCCAAGTGGGACAACCTTTCACGCTGCAAAACTTGAGGGCAAGGCTTTCGAAGGCGGCGTCGGCGGCAAACTTCTCCCTGGCCAGGTTCTCGATCACCTCAGGTCGAGTCCGCAGTGATCGAAGAAACTGTCCAAGCCAAAGCAAGCTCGGGAGAACCGGCAGCTGAGGTCAGAGTGCGAGCTCCATAATCCGCCTTTACCAACCTGCCGCTTGAGCGGCTCCTTGGGGCGACCTGCTGCTGCTTCTCTTGGCGTTGCTGGCATGGTTACTTGTGCACCATCGGATGCTGCTGGCGTGGCGACTGGTGCTTCCTGGGGCGCTGCTGGTGTGGTTACTTGTGCACCATTTGGGTGCTGCTGGTGTAGTTCCTTGTGCACCCTGAGGTGTTGCTGGCGAGGCTGCTGTTTCTCCCTGGAGTGCTGTTCATGTGGTTACTTGTGAACCCTGGAGTGCTGCTGGTGTGGTTACTTGTGCACCCTGGGGTGCTGCAGCCTCTGTACCCTCTGCTAATTCTCCCCTTCTGACATTGCTGCACCTGTTGCCAGCCCCTGCTGCTTGTCACCCTGGCCACTAGAGCCGGGCAGCAGCCAACGGACCAGGCTGCCAGTTGCCTTGAATCTGCAGGCGCTGCTGGTGGCCGCCGCTCCTAGCACAAACTCACACTTCTGCCGGTACATGACTAGCGAATCGGGCCTGAGCTGCCTCTTTGAGCTGGAGCGACGCACAATGTCAGGCAGGAGCCCCAGCTGCCCGCTCTGCTGGGGGTTGCCGGAGGCCAGGTAAGTCTTCATGCTGCTGCTGGCCCTGCCGCCGCTGCCTTCCTCGGGGGCAGAGCTGTCCTAACCATTCGGCTCCACTTTGCACCCCCTCACCGTCTGGCTCTTCAAGTTCTTGGCCTTGTCGGCAGCCAGTCTCTCCACAGCGTTATGCCGACCCCGCCTGTCCCCCTCCATTTGACTGCGGAGGTACCCAGGAGCCTTAGACATGACCCTTAGCCGGGACCCTCTGCACTCGCTTAATGCACATTCACTATGACTTTGCCCTTGACTTGGACAAAGTGGTGAGTAGGTTTGCACAGTTGCATTCTCAAAAAATTGAACTATTTCATGTTGAGGTTGATGTGATGTGAAGTTGTTAGGTCAGGAGGACCATTAAAGGTGCACTGCACACACTTACACAGTCTAACAGTAACAGGCAATCAAATCAACACACAAAACATTTTCTAAAAAAAGGTTTTCTTTACTGCAAAAACAGTATTTTATTTGCAGTTTTTGCATGCTCCTTTATAACATTTTACATAACATTTTACTTCGGAGTCACGTGAGTGACTACGTGAAGAACCCCGTACAGCCGTTCGTGCGTCATTACGTCAGACGTTTTTCGTGCAGGCGACTGTGGAGCAGCTCAGCTCCTCCATGGTAAGTCTAAAAAAGTTGCAGGTAAGTGTTATTTTTTCTTACCTGTTCTAGGTCTCCTGCAGGAACCTCCGGGGTTTTTGCAGTGGATGTTCGCGATGACCGACGAGGGAACCAGCCTAGGGCTTTGGGGGGGGAAACCCTGGTCCGACCGCGGAAGCGGAGAGCTGGGAAAGTCGGGTTCGCGATCGGAGTCACTGATAACACGGTCAGTGACTCCACAGGTTGGGTTCCCGGGTAGGGGAAACCCGAGAATAGTGCGGTTTTAGACCGCAGTAGTCCCTAGGGGATGGGGCTTAACGGACCTGAACGGTCTGCCTGGGTTCCCGGTGGAGGGGAAACTCAAGCATATGCGGTTCTAGACCGCAGTAGTCCCCAGGACATGGGGTTAAAATTAATTTAAATGGTTAAACTGGGTTCCCGGTGCAGGAGAAACCCAGGTATATGTGTGGTTCCCAGACCACAGTAGTCCCCAGCGCATGGGGTTAAGACAAACCTAAATGGTTAGGCTGGGTTCCCGGTGCAGGGGAAACCCAGGTATATGTGTGGTTCTCAGACCACAGTAGTCCCCAGGTAATGGGGTTAATTCACATAAATCATTAGCCTGCGTGCCAGGAGGGTACCGTGGGTATATATTTATATATATATTATATTTATATGGATTCCTGGTGAGGGGAAATTCACCTATGGGGTTCCCAAACTACAATAATCCCCAGGATATGGGGACAACTGACAAAATAGTCAGTACAATTGGGAAAGTTGGGAGATTTCACCTCTGGGAATTAATTTAGAGAGCAGCACTTTTGGGAAGGGCTGCTTCATGGGAATGTCAAGTTATGGCAGTGCCAGCCTATGGGAAAGGCTGTGTCAGCAGTATCTTTGTTTAGGACTGCTAATGGGGATGCCAAGCTATGGTAGGCTAGCCTGATGGAGAGGCTGTGCCAGCAGTGCCTTTGCTCAGGACTGCTCATGGGGATGCCAAGCTATGGCAGGCAAGCCTATTGGAGAGGCTGTGCCAGCAGCACCTTTGATCAGGGCTGCTTATGGGGATACCAAACTATGGCAGGCTAGCCTATTGCAGAGGCGGTGCCAGCAGTACCTTTGCTCAGGACTGCTCTAAGGGAATGCCAAGTTATGGTAGGCTAGCCTATTGGAGAGGTTATGCCAGCAGCACCTTTGCTCAGGGCTGCTTGATGAGAATGCCAAATCTATGGCAAATACTGGGCTATGGGAAAGTCCGGGCCAGCAGCTACTTTGTTCGGGGCTGCTTCATGGGCACCAGGGGTACCTTGTTAGGGCTGCTTTATGGGAATAGCAGTTTAGTAGGGTATTCCCTTTCACAGTGATCATGGGGGATGAGGAGGCATTGTTAGGTTAAGGCAATATAACAGAATGATGACAAAAGTATTCAAAGTAAACTATACACAGTTTTAAAAGCGCTTGTGCTAAAATCCGCTGTCTAGTCTCAAACTATATTTGAGAAATTGGGCTCCTCTATCCAGTTAGATTAAGTCCTATCAAATAGATTTGTAGGATGTTGGGATTTACTTTTAGGTATTCAATTGGCCATGATGCCGGCCTGGGCAACAGATTGCAGTCAATAAGACTTTGGTAACAGTTGTTGGTATAAAACAGTTATAGTCGTTGGATTAATTGTTAAGTGCATAGATGCAATTCAGGTGTGTAAGTACCTGCAACAGTTATTTTGTTAAATGGTTATTAGTAAGTGCCATCTAGGTCATTGTTAACGCCAGCTGAAATTAATAATGTCACGATGATGGACAAACAGTGTTCATTACTGCTCTAGTAGTTGTTAGGTAAACCTTTTATTCTATTGCAAATTGGTGCTAATGGCCTAAATGGGAAATGGTGTCAGCAGGGCTTTGTAGCAGGCCTGCTTTATGGCTCCCTCATGTAAGAGGTGAGCATGTGGGATTGGTATAGTTTAACGCCGAGTCTGAGGGTATAGCCATAGAGCATGCCCAAGAGATCGGGGCATGTGCCAGAGGTCTAGGCCTGGCAAGAAAGTTACCATCCCAAACACAATATGCAGTGAACACCGCTTTCAGGGGATATTACAGTTGGCTGCCGAATCTTCTATTCAGGTAAGACTTTTCCATAGGAGTAACCTGGAGGGCGAAGCACAAGCTATTGGAACAAGCAAGGTTTCATAGTTTTGGCAACAATGCATCCCATGTCTTTTTTGGCAGTAGCGGTTCACTGAAGTTGCTGGCAGCATGAAACCTGGCCAGAGGTTCCATGCACTGGACTTGTGCTACTCTACAATTAAGGGACCACTTGCAGTTTGGTAGGTGTATACTTAGTTATACAGTACAAATGATTGAGACATTATCAGCTACTTTGAACGGTAAATGTAAAATGTACAATATTGGTTTTCAAGCAGATTAGAGTGGACAGGTTCAGTATAAGGACCAAGATTGTCTTGCTAGACTGGCTCGGAAATCGGGCCACAGTTGCTATTTAAGGTAGTTACCAAGTAGCTGAAAGATCATCTCGAGTTTGGAGATGGAACAGATTTGCATGACTTGCCCAAAAAGTTCTGTTATTAGTATCAACTATTTATAGACTCTACGGGCATTGTATGGGCTATAGAGTGATTGGACAAATAAGCATATTGTCATGCTCATGTTCAGGTTGATGCATTGTGATGATGGCATATGTTAGTCACGAGGGTGTAATCGGTTAAAGAATCACTGGAATGGTTACATAGTTTTGTTGCCACAGGAGAATCATCAAGTGTGGGTAATGGCAACACAGAGTTGGTGTTGAATTGCACTGTATTATGAAATTCTGGTTCAATGGAACACCTAATATGAATATATGTATATGTGTATACATATGTATGTTGGTTTCATGTTTATTTCACTGGTTGCAAAATATTTGGCATAGCAGTGGTGAAAGATACATTCTCGCCAAAAGGAGCAGGAGGGTCTTTTATGGCTACCTCCATTTTGTCTCATCAATCAAGGTTTCAAATAAAGTCATTAAGAGGCTTTAAGTTCCTATTGTGTGATTATGCAAATTGATTCCCGATTTGTTGCAAATAATTATATAACCTTTTTGGTTATTTTAAACTTGAATTTGCTTGTTCAGCCTGAGGTTTCGGAAATCAGATGTTGCATGATAAACTCAAAGTTATGTTCTGCAGGTCTAACAAACTGCCTAAGGTTTGGGTTGTTGCATCTATCCTTCTATGTGTTCAAAGTGTTTGCATAGCACCAAACGGCTGAATTTCTTTTCCAGGAGATGAAAGAGTTTGTTATGCTTATGTTCCATGGAAAATGGTATTGATTGCTAATGTTTCAAGTTCATGCTTAATGATTGTCTGTTACTTATGGAGTTATACGGCCATTAATTGGCTCGATGAGCTTCCTCATTGAATTGGCTGTAGCAAACGAGACTCACTCTGTCGGGTCCACACCGGTTATCAAGGGGTAGGATATCTTCAACATGGGTCCCAGGACCAGTATAATGCCATATGCGATGTTGATATTTGTGAACACTATTTCACCAGGAGGCAGCAACTATATCCTTAAATTTGGCTGGATTAGGTAGTTATCCTTCTGGCTCTGGTTTAGTGCAGCAGGTTCAGTCGCTAAATAATTGTGATGGTACAGGATGATAATGTCTGTAAATTATAATATATAATATGTTATAAAGACTTGAGCAGACCAGAAGGGGGTCAGGTCTCAAAATAGTCACAGGCATACCAGGGGACCTTTGATAAGGTAAGCACACATGTATACAACCATATGTCAAGGTCATCAAGAACCTTGGAGTTCTGGACTAGCAATGTTGTTAGTCACAAAGAATTTGGGAGAACGTATTGTTCATGGCATTCCAGATGAGGAAAACGGAGTTATGTTATGTACTAATGGATTCTGTTTCCAGATCTCATTCCACCAGGGCTGCTACAACATCAGCAGCAAGGGTATTTATGTTCCGCTGGGTCGCATTGTTGCGGCTGGAGTATGGTCCATCGAATGAATCTCCAAACATCTGTAATGACCCATTGGTGCACCAGGAGTATTGTTAACTCTATTTATGTTCTGGTTATATGTTCCATCTGGGTGAGAGATGGAAATATTATTGTTTCATTTAAACAGCATCAGCATGTTTTACATCTATGTTATGACTGTATGCATTATGAATGTTTTCCCTTCATTTGTCAATGAAGCAGCTGTGGTTGTGTATACTCGTTTCACACGGCATGAAATCACAGAGCTTTGAAGTCTTCACGTAGTCACTCACGTGACTCCGAAGTAAAATAGTAAGATTAAACAAGAACTTACCAGTTTGAAGTTTGATCTTTATTTTATGAGGAGTTGAGGGACTACGTGCCCTCCGCTCCCAGCCCTCATAGATTTCATCTGGTAGTTCTAGTCTTTATCTTATATTATACTTCAGTTATTATTTGCTGTGATTTCACACCGTTGCTTTGAAGATTGACGCACGAACGGCTGTACGGGGTTCTTCACGTAGTCCCTCAACTCGACTCCTCATAAAATAAAGATCAAACTTCAAACTGGTAAGTTCTTGTTTAATCTTACTATTTTACAACAGTACAACTTGATTATTAAAACAAGGACAAAAATTCTTAATTAAAAAAAAATGTATACAACAATGATCCCAATCATCCCATTCCACCCACTCATTACTCTTGAATCAACCAAATTTATTTCTGAAATATTGGTCATACATTTGGTGCAAAAAGCTAAAAAATATGGCTCAGAATGCACCAGAAAGCATCTAAAACCCCAGAGCTTTCAGGGCCCGTAAGCGGGCCCTGGAACCCAGACGTGAGGGGCTTCCCGTTTGTGATGTGCGCTGCGTGCACATTATTTCACATAACATTTTTGGAATCCTGTCATGCCACCCCCCTTTTTGAAAAGCTTCGTACGGGCCTGCATCGTTAATTCAGAAACAAGGGTTCTGAACTTAAAGAAAGGTAACTTTGAGGGTAAGAGACGTGAATTGGCCAAGATAGACTGGCAAGTGATTCTTAAAGGGTTGACGGTGGATATGCAATGGAAGGCATTTAAAGACTGCATGGATGAACTACAACAATTGTTCATCCCAGTTTGGCAAAAGAATAAATCAGGGAAGGTAGTGCATCCGTGGATAACAAGGGAAATCAGGGATAGTATCAAAACTAAAGATGAAGCATACAAATTAGCCAGAAAAAGCAGCCTACCGGAGGACTGGGAGAAATTCAGAGTCCAGCAGAGAAGGACAAAGTGCTTAATTAGGAAAGGGAAAATAGATTATGAAAGAAAACTGGCAGGGAACATAAAAACGGACTGCAAATGTTTTTATAGATATGTGAAGAGAAAAAGGTTAGTTAAAACAAATGTAGGTCCCTTGCAGTCAAACTGGTGAATTGATCATGTGGAACAAGGATATGGCAGACCAATTGAATAACTACTTTGTTTCTGTCTTCACTAAGGAAGACATAAATAATCTGCCGGAAATAGCAGGGGACTGGGGGTCAAATGAGATGGAGGAACTGAGTGAAATTCAGGTTAGCCGGGAAGTGGTGTTAGGTAAATTGAATGGTTTTAAGGCCGATAAATCCCCAGGGCCAGATAGGCTGCATCCCAGAGTACTTAAGGAAGTAGCCCCAGAAATAGTGGACGCATTAGTGATAATTTTTCAAAACTCTTTAGATTCTGGAGTAGTTCCTGAGGATTGGAGGGTAGCTAATGTAACCCCACTTTTTAAAAAGGGAGGGAGAGAGAAAACAAGGAATTACAGACCAGTTAGTCTAACATCGGTAGTGGGGAAAATGCTAGAGTCAGTTATTAAAGATGGGATAGCAGCACATTTGCAAAGTGGTGAAATCATTTGACAAAGTCAGCATGGATTTATGAAAGGTAAATCATGTCTGACGAATCTTATAGAATTTTTCGAGGATGTAACTAGTAGAGTGGATAAGGGAGAACCTGTGGATGTGTTATATCTGGACTTTCAGAAGGCTTTCGACAAGGTCCCACATAAGAGATTAGCATACAAACTTAAAGTACACGGTATTGGGGTTCAGTATTGATGTGGATGGAGAACTGGCTGGCAGACAGGAAGCAAAGAGTAGGAGTAAACGGGTTATTTTCAGAATGGCAGGCAGTGACTAGTGGGGTACCGCAAGGCTCAGTGCTGGGACCCCAGCTATTTACAATATATCTGAATGATCTGGATGAGGGATTGAATGCAACATCTCCAAGTTTGCGGATGACACGAAGCTGGGGGCAGTGTTAGCTGTGAGGAGGATGCTAGGAGGCTGCAAGGTGACTTAGATAGGTTGGGTGAGCGGGCAAATGCATGGCAGATGCAGTATACTGTGGATAAATGTGAGGTTATCCACTTTGGCGGCAAAAACAGGAGGGTAAACTATTATCTGAATGGTGGCTGATTAGGAAAAGGGGAGATGCAACGAGACCTGGGTGTCATGGTACACCAGTCATTGAAAGTAAGCAAGCAGGTGCAGCAGGCTAAGAAAGTGAATGGTATGTTGGCATTCATAGCAAAAGGATTTGAGTACAAGAGCAGGGAGGTTCTACTGCAGTTGTACAGGGTCTTGGTGAGGCCACACCTGGACTATTGCATACAGTTTTGGTCTCCTAATCTGAGGAAAGACATTCTTGCCATAGAGGGAGCACAGAGAAGGTTCACCAGACTGATTCCTGGGATGGCAGGACTTCCATATGAAGAAAGACTGGATAGACTCGGTTTGTACTAGCTGGAATTTAGGAGATTGAGGGGGGATCTTATAGAGACTTACAAAATTCTTAAGGGGTTGGACAGGCAAGATGCAGGAAGATTGTTCCCGATGTTGGGGAACTCCAGAACAAGGGGTCACAGTTTAAGGATAAGGGGGAAGTCTTTTAGGACCGAGATGAGAAGATCATTTTTCACACAGAGAGTGGTGAGTCTGCCACATGAGGAAAGACTGGATAGACTCGGCTTGTACTCGCTAGAATTTAGAAGGGATATTTAAGAGGGAGTTAGATGTGGCCCTTGTGGCTAAAGGGATCAGGGGGTATGGAGTGAAGGCAGGTACAGGATACTGAGTTGGATGATCAGCCATGATCATAATGAATGGCGGTGCAGGCTCGAAGGGCTGAATGGCCTACTCCTGCACCTATTTTCTATGATTCTATATAGCCAATGAACTGGCCTCAACTACCTTCTGTGGCAGAGAATTCCAGAGACTCACCACTCTCTGTGTGAAAAATGTTTTCCTCATCTCGGTCCTAAAGCAATTCCCCCTTATCCTTAGATTATGACCCCTTGTTCTGGACCTCACCAACATCGGGAACAATCTTCCTGCATCTAGCCTGTCCAAACCCTTAAGAATTTTGTAAGTTTCTATAAGATCCCCCCTCAGTCTTCTAAATTCTAGCGAGTACAAGCCGAGTCTATCCAGTCTTTCCTCATATGAAAGTCCTGACATCCCAGGAATCAGTCTGGTGAACCTTCTCTGTACCCCCTCTATGGCAAGAATGTCTTTCCGCAGATTTGGAGACCAAAATTGTACGCAATACTCCAGGTAAGGTAGATAGTTGTTCAGCATTGCTGTGGTGGGATGATTCAGTTGTCTGATAACAGCTGCAAAGAAGCTGTCCCTGAATCTTGAGGTGTGCGTTTTCACACTACTATACCTTTTGCCTGATGGGAGAGGGGAGAAGAGGAAGTGGCCAGAGTGCGACTCGTCCTTGATTATGCCAAAGTAGCATAAGGTATAAATGGTGTCAATAGATGGGAGGTTGGTTTGTGTGATGGTTCGGGCTGTATCCACAATTCGTTGCAATATCTTGCGGTCTTGAATAGAGGTGTTCCCGAACCATGCTGTGATGCATCCTGATAAAATGCTTTCTATGGTGCATCTGTAGAAGGTGTTGTGGGTTATTGGGGACATGCTGAACTTTTTGCCAATCAATGCATTCATGACCTCAATTCTGTTCCAGATTGTCACCCAATACATTGGTATGGACTTGTTGAAAGGCAAAAAAAAGCAAGTCACTGTCAAATGTCCAGAAAACATCCAGGAAGAGGTTGCAGAGATTAAAGAACTGTTGTGATTTTAACTGGAATTGCTATCATAAATATAAGCTTCTTTATCCACTGCAAAGGACAAAGGGCCAGAGGACTCAGCGTGTCAGGCAGCATCTGTGGAGAGAGTAGACAGGCATCGCTTCAGATCAGGACTCTTCTGCAGACTGAGAGAGTAGAGGGGGGAAAGATGATACGTGGTGTTCTGTTGTTGAGGTAGGATATGGGTTGTGACGGTTGGTTCAAGGCCCTGATAGTTGCAGGAAAGTAGCTATTTCTTAACATTGTAAATACAGTAAACCCTCGTTATTACAGACCTATTTATAATGGATTTCGGTTATGGCGGACTGGCCTTCCGACTTTCACCGCCAGGCTGGGCTGCCAACGTTACCCCCAGCCCTCATCACCTCTGCAGCCACTTCCAGGCTGTACCTACTGCCACCACCCCTGATCCACATAGAGGCCACGCCTGCCACCGTCACCACCGACCCTTCCCTGCACTCTGGCCGCCCGCGGGCTGTGACCATTTACTCCGTCCATCCTCGCCTCTGCCCCGGCTACCAGCAGGCCGAGGCAGTCAACTCACCTGGATTCCAGGCCCAGTTCGGGACCGAGAGTCTGAAGAAGGGTCTCAACCCAAAACGCTATCGATCCATGTTCTTCAGAGATTACTCCAGCACTTTGCGTCCTTTTGTATATAAACCAGCAACTGCAGCTGTATGTTTCTATTATTTACACAATGATAGTACCCACTCAGTTATAGACGTCAATCGGCAATAACAGACACCATTCACCTCACTATGGTCCATTATAACGAGGATTTACTGTGTTTATTAAAATGAAAGGGCATTCTCACCAGTTGAAGAGGAAAATATAATTTATGCTCCAATAAATATTGTTTCCTCTGCAAAATATACATAAGCATTATACATAAGAAGCAATTTATTAACCACTCTATTTAATTGGCAGCTGCTTTGTATTCATTCCTTCAGGAAATCTATGCGTCCTGGCTTTGAAGAAGAATTATTTGGAGTCATGGAGTGTGCAGATATACAGCACTGAGTAAATGCCATATATCTGCATGGGCAACTGCCCTATTCCAAGAAGTTTGGTGACATTTCAGGTCAGGACCCTTCTTCAGACTGATTGGAGTAAAGGGGGCACAGCTGGGAAAGAGAGGTGGCATGGTGGTGCAGCGGTAGAGATGCTGCCTTACAGCGTCAGAGACCTGGGTTCGATCCTGACTACAGAGTGCTGTTTGTGCACAGTTTGTATGTTCTCCCTGTGACCACATGGGTTTTCTCCGGGTGCTACGGTTTCCTCCCACACTCCAAAGACATATTTGTCCTCCAGTGTGTATAATAGTGCTGGTGTTAGTGAACAGGGTGATTGCACAGACTCGATAGGCTGGAGGGCTGTATCTCTAGAGTCCAAAATAAAGGTGGAGGTGGGACAAGTGATAGGTGGATACAGATTGGAGGGGGGGCAGTTGATTGGTAGATGGATGGAGTAAGTGATAAAGGCTAGAGTAGAAAAGGGAACAAAAGGGTCAGATAAGGGGAGAAGAGGAGTGAATTATGAAGCCAGAGGGAAGGATAGAAGGATATGGATAGAAATGGATGGATGGAGGGGTGGGGTTGGGACAAGAGAAGGGCCCATGCCGACAATAATGCCTGATCTGCACTAGTCCAACTTGCCTGTGTTTGGCCCATATCTCTCTAAACCTCTCCTACCCATGTACCGGCCCAAATATATTTTAATTGTTTCAGTACCTTTACCACCAAGTCCACAATGACCAGCAATCGACAGTACAATCGGAATATCCTACACACTGGAGACAACTTACAATTTTACTGAAGCCAATTAACCTACAAACCTGTATGTCTTTGGAGTGTGGGAGGAAACCAGAGCACCCGGAGAAAATCCATGCTATCATGGAGAAACATAGAAATTAGGTGCAGGAGTAGGCCATTCGGCCCTTCGAGCCTGCACCGCCATTCAATATGATCATGGCTGATCATCCAACTCAGTATCCCGTACCTGCCTTCTCTCCATACCCTCTGATCCCCTTAGCCACAAGGGCCACATCTAACTCCCTCTTAAATATAGCTAATGAACTGGCCTCAACTACCCTCTGTGGCAGAGAGTTCCAGAGACCCACCACTCTCTGTGTGAAAAAATTCCTTCTCATCTCGGTCCTAAAGGATTTCCCCCTTATCCTTAAGCTGTGACCCCTTGTCCTGGACCTCCCCAACATCGGGAACAATCTTCCTACATCTAGCCTGTCCAACCCCTTAAGAATCTTGTAAGTTTCTATAAGATCTCCTCTCAATCTCCTAAATTCTAGAGAGTATAAACCGAGTCTATGCAGTCTTTGTTCATAAGACAGTCCTGACATCCCAGGAATCAGTCTGGTGAACCTTCGCTGCACTCCCTCTATGGCAATAATGTCCTTCCTCAGATTTGGAAACCAGAACTGTACGCAATACTCCAGGTGTGGCCTCACCAAGACCCTATACAACTGAAGTAGAACCTCCCTGCTCCTATACTCAAATCCTTTTGCTATGAAAGCTAACATACCATTCGCTTTCTTCACTGCCTGCTGTACCTGCATACCTACTTTCAATGACTGGTGTACCATGACACCCAGGTCACGCTGCATCTCCCCTTTTCCTAATTGGCCTCCATTTAGATAATAGTCTGTTTTCCTATTTTTGCCACCAAAGTGGATAACCTCACATTTATCCACATTATACTGCATCTGCCAAACATTTGCCCACTCACCCAGCCTATCCAAGTCACCTTGCAGTCTCCTAGCATCCTCCTCACAGCTAACACTGCCCCCCAGCTTAGTGTCATCCGCAAACTTGGAGATATTGCCTTCAATTCCCTCATCCAGATCATTTATGTATATTGTAAATAGCTGGGGTCCCAGCACTGAGCCTTGCGGTACCCCACTAGTCACTGCCTGCCATTGTGAAAACGACCCGTTTACTCCTACTCTTTGCTTCCTGTTTGCCAGCCAGTTCTCTATCCACATCAATACTGAACCCCCAATGCCGGAAGGGAGAACGTGCAAACTCCGTACAGACAGCATCCGTAGTCAAGATCGAAACTGGGTGTCTGCCGCTGTAAGGTCGCAGCTCTACCGCTGCACCACCCTTAATGGATACCTGCTTAAATTATCTCCTCTGGCAGATCGTTCCATCCACCCACCATCATCCTTGTGAAAAAGTTGCCCCTAAAGTTTCTATTAAATCTTTTCCCACTCACCTTAAAAAGATAGAGCGAGATCCCTGATAAAGAGAGAGCCAGACATTTTTCAGGGAAGGATTTGAGAGCTTAGGGGAAGAGCAGCTGGAAGTATGGCTGTGACGGCTATGTGGATTCTTTGTTAATGGAATGAGATTCCAGAAATATAAAGAATCGCTAACAAACATGGAAAAGTACTCTGGAATGAGGGACCACATTGTCATTCCTGCTCCTATTTATTGTCGTCTTCTGCTTACTTTGCTTTGGAGATACAGTGTTGAAACAGGCCCTTCAGCCTACCGAGTTCGCGCCAACCAGCGATCATCCTGTACAATTGCACTATCCTACACTAGGGACAAATTTTTAATTTTGCCAAAACCAATTAACCTAAGAACCTGTACGTCTTTGGAATGTGGGAGGTAATCTGACCACCTGGAGAAACCCCATGTGGTCAGAGGGGGAACATACAAACTACATACAAACAGCACTCATAGTTAGGATCGAACTTGGGTCTCTGGTGCTGGAAGGCAACAACTCTACTGCTGTGCCACTGTTCTTCCATGTGGAGAAGATTTATGAGGATGTTACTACAACTTTTAGTTTAGGTTATTTCAATTTAGTCTATTGCCACGTGTACTGAGATACAATGAAAAGTTTTTTGTTGCGTGCAATCCCCGAGTGGAAAAACTATACACGATTATAATCGGGCTGTCTACAGTGTACAGATACATGATAAAGGGAATAACATTTAGTGCAAGATAAAGTCCAGTAAAGTCCAATTAGAGATAAGGTGAGGGTTTTCCATGAGGTAGATTGTAGCTCACGACCGCTCTCTGTTGTTGATAGGGGCTTGAGGGGCTGAGTTATCGGCAGGCTAGGACTTTATTCCTTGGAGCGCAGGAGGCTGAATGGTGATCTTACAGACACAGAGGTGTATAAAACTATGAGGGGAAGAGATATGGTGAATGCACTGAGTCTTTTACCCAGAGTAAGGGAAACAAGAACCAGACATATTTAAGGTGAGAGTGACAAGATTAATATTCACTTGAGGGGTAACATTTTCACTCAGAATTTGGCAGTTACATGGAATGAGCTGCCAAAGTTGAGGCACTTAGAAGACATTTGGACAGGTATATGGAGAGGAAAGGTTTATGGACCAAAATGAAGTAAATGGGATAAGCTTAGGGGACATCTTGGTCGGCATGGACGAGTTGGGCTGAAGGGCCTGTTTCTGTGTTAAATGACGCTATGACGATAAGTGAATAGACAGCCAACACTGTGCCAAACGCACCAAGTTTCATGTGACCTGGTTTAGTTTAAGACAATATCTAAGGTAGCAACAGTGTGAATTAAGTTGTGTGAAGGTACAAAGACAATAAATTCAAGATAGACTTGTAACCCGATGGGTCAGGCAGCATCACTCGTGCAAAAGGATGGGTGACATTTCGGAGACCCTTCTTCAGACTCTGCGGATGAGCTCAGAGGGGCAATAGCAGGTAGAAACAATGGATCTGCCAGGGTTTGAATAGTGAATAGATTCAATCTTCCCTAATTGCCTAATAGGGAAATTCTCTTTGGCACAGACAATGGAATAAATACAAGTTCCTTCTTTTATTGCCTTTCAAAATACCTGGTGACCGTTTCCTCATTCTTGTCGAAAAACAAAGGCTGACACATGTGTTTATCGTGTTTGTGGATCTGTGGATCTGTGTTTTATCCAGGAACTAAGCTCATAATACAGAGAGCTACATGGGATCTGGTTCACATGGGCAAGGAAGGAGAGGGTGACGTAGTTTGATCTCTCTCGGAGCCAGGAGAAGCAGAGCGCAAGAATTCACTCCAATCCTGCCAGCATTGGGTCATCTCAGTTAGATCTAGATACGGATTCATACCTCAGAGGTTAAGCATTTGCCTCTCACTTTAAATCGCCCTTCAGTAGTATCATTTAAACTGTCAAAAGAAACCTGTACAGAAACTTTCAATTACTATTGCAGACTGTACTGTGGTGCCTGCATTATGATATTTGTGTGACAGAAGGCTGATATTTATCTGTGCTATCTCAGAACTCAGTTTAGTTTAGTTTATTTTAGCGATACAGCATGGAAAAGGGCCCTTTGGCCCACCGAATCTGCACCGACCCTTAATTACTCTGCAGACTTATTCCCTTTATCCTGTATCTGTACACTCTGGATGGCTCAATTGTAATCATGTATAGTCTTTCTGCGGACTGATTATCATGCACAGAAAAGCTTTTCACTGTACCTTGGTACACGTGACAATAAATTAAATTAAACTAAACTAAACTTAACTTAACTAAACACTAGTTGTATCCTACACACAAAGGACAATTTGCAAAAGCTAATTAACTTGGAAAACCTGCACGTCTTTGGGATGTGGGAGGAAACCAGAGCATCCGGGGAAAACCCACGCGTTCACAGGGAAAATATATAAAATCATTATAGACAGTACCCATAGTCAGGATTGAACACCAGTCTCCGACACTGTGAGGCAGCAACTCTATCATTGCACCACTGTGCCGTCCTGCATCACTATGCTACCCGTAACAATTGAGACCAGTTGCTTATCACCAAATTAATCAAAATGCATGTTTTTTTTCTGCTTAACAAGGAGATTTTATTCAGTTACAGAGAACAAAAAAGATCAACACTGCGTCGCAGTTTGCAAACATTAGGCGATCCGTCATAAGATTTCAATATTATTATGAATAAGAAGGAACTGCAGATGCTGGTCTAAACCAAAGATAGACACAAAAAGCTGCAGTAACTCAGCGGGACAGGCAGCATCTCTGGAGAGAAGGAATGGGTGATGTTTCAGGTTGAGACCCTTCTTCAGACATTACAATCCTTATCCACAATACATTGACCCCCCCCGGGGCAACCAATGTTCACAGAAGGCTTCCAGATTCCCTGTGGACACTGCATGTTCCCATTCCAGGGACACGCAGACAGTTACAGACATCTTAACTTACCTCAGTCACTGACCTCCCTGTTGCCCACACTGGCTGGCAATTTTACACAGTGTACTGGTAGCCTTTAACCTCTAGATTGAATGACGAAGATTAGCTGGGACCCCTTTCCTTCGACAACCTCCAGTGTGAAAATACTCACAGCAGTGGATACCTTGAACACTCTCCATATCTTCAATGGAGTGAATGGTAGGGTCCATTTAAATTTTCTACATTGTGTTTGTAACCTCTGGTAATTAAAAGTGTCAAGTTGTGTGGAGTGATGGTACATTGAACATAGAACAAACAGCACTGCACAGGAACGGGCCCTATGGCTCACAATGTTTGAGCCAAAAATAATGGCAAGTTAAACTGATCTAATTTGCCTGTTCATGATCCATATCCTTCCATTCCTTTCACTCCCATGTGCCTACCGAAAATCTCCTTAAACACCACTGTCATATCTGCATCACCACCACCCCTGGCAGTGTGTTCCAGGCCCCCACCACTCTGTGTAAAAATGTTCCCCTGCACATCTCCATTAGACTTACCCCCTCTCACCTTATAGCTACGCCCTCTAGTATTTGATTTTTCCACCATGGGTAAAGGCTCAGACTGTCTATCCTGTCTAGGTCTCATAATTTTATATACTTCTATTAAGTCTCCTCTCAACCTCCGACATTCTAGATAAAACAATCCAAGTCTATCCAACCTCTCCTGGTAGTTAATACCCCATAATCCAGGCAGCATTTAGGTAAACCTCCTCGTTCCCTCTCCAAAGTTTCCTCCCACACCCCAAAGACGCACTGGCTTTGCAGGTTAACTTGTCTCTGTAAAATTGCCCCAAGCAGGGAGTGGGTGAGGAAAGTGGGATTACAGAACTTGTGTGAATGGGTAGACAAAAATGCTGGAGAAACTCAGCGGGTGAGGCAGCATCTATGGAGTGAAGGAAATAGGCGATGTTTCGGGTCGAGACCCTTCTTCTGACATGTGAGGGTGGGGGGGGTGAGGAAGAAGAATGGAAGAGGTGGAGACAGTGGGCTGAGGGAGAGCTGGGAAGGGGAGGAGAAAGCAGGGACTACCTGAAATTGGAGAAGTAAATATTCATACCGCTGGGGTATAAACTGCCCAAGCGAAATATGAGGTGCTGCTCCTCCAATTTACGATGGGCCTCACTCTGGCCATGGAGGAGGCCCAGGACAGAAAGGTCGGATTCGGAATGGGAGGGGAAGTTGAAGTGCTGTGCCACCGGGAGATCAGGTCGGTTATTGGGAACCGAGCGAAGGTGTTGGGCGAAGCGATCGCCAAGCCTATGCTTGGTCTCACCGATGTAGAGCAGCGGATGCAATAGATGAGGTTGGAGGGGGTGCAGGTGAACCTCTGCCGCACCTGGAAAGACTGCTTGGGTGTTTGAATGGAGTCAAGGGGGGAGGTAAAGCGACAAGTACTGCATTTCCGGCGGTGCTAGGGAAAGTGCCAGGAGAGGGGGTGGTTTGGGTGGGAAGGGACGAATTGACCAGGGAGTTACGGAGGGAGCGATCTCCACGGAAAGCGACCGGGGAGGAGATGTAAAAATGTGGCTAGTGGTGGGATCCCGTTGGGAGACAAAAAAGCTGGAGAAAATCAGCGGGTGAGGCAGCATCTATAGAGCGAAGGAATAGGTGACGTTTCAGGTCGAGATCCTTCTTCAGGCTGATGTCGGGGGGGGAGGGGGGGGAAGGAAGAGGCGGAGACAGTAGGTTGTCAGAGAGGTGGGAATGGGAGGGGAAGGAGGGAGAAAGCAAGGACTACGCTGCACTGCCTCAATCACAAGGATGTGCTTCCTCAAATTAGGATACCAAAACTGTACATAATACTCCAGATGTGGTCTCACCAGAGCCCTATACAACTGCAGAAGAACCTCTTTACTCCTGTACTGAAATCCTCTAGTTATGAAGGCCAACATTCCATTAGCTTTCTTCACTGCCTGCTGTACCTGCACGCCAACTTTCAAAGACTGGTGTACCAGGACACCCATGTCTCGCTGCACCTCCCCCTTACCTAACCTAACCCCATTGAGATAATAATCCGCCCCTTTGTTTTTGCCGCCAAAGTGGATAACCTCACATTTATCTATATTATACTGCATCTGCCACACATCTGCCCACTCACTCAACCTGTCCAGGTCCCCCTGCATCCTCCTAACATCCTCTTCACAGTTCACACTGCAACCCAGCTTTGTGTCATCCGCAAACTTGCTAGTGTTGCTCCTAATTCCCTCTTCCAAATCATTAATATATATGGTAAACAGTTGTGGCCCCAACACCGAGCCTTGTGGCACTCCACTCGCCACTGTCTACCATTCTGAAAAAGACCCGTTCACTCCTACTCTTTGCTTCCGGTCTGCCAACCAATTTTCTATCCATGTCAACACCCTATCCCCAATACCATGTGCTCTAATTTTAGTCACCAGTCTCCCGTGCGGGACCTTATCAAAGGCTTTCTGAAAGTCTAGATACACTACATCCACTGGCACCACTTCATCCATTTTACTTGTCACATCCTCAAAAAATTCCAGAAGATCAGTCAAGCAAGATTTCCCTTTCATAAAGCCATGTTGGCTTGGACTAATCCATTTAATGCTATCCAAATGCTCCATTATTACCTCTTTAATAATTGACTCCAGCATCTTTCCCACTTGGTCTCACCGTGGTTGATCATACGCTGAATAATTCAACCACATTTTTGTTTGGAAGTGGAAAGAAATAATAGAAATTTCATTCATTGCAATGTGTAAAAGAGTTGTGATACTGTGTTATAATTTTACTGCATGTCATTGTGGTATACAGCATGTGTTGATTGGTGAATATGTTTAGTTTGTGACTTTATTTGAAGCAGAAATAATATGTGAATGCTTCATTGAACATAATTCCGACTGGCAACTACGCACTTTGTCCGAGCACATTATCGCACGCGTCCTGCAACCATCTTAAATGACCACCTAAATTGTCATTTGACAACCTAAAAAGCTGCCTAGGTTGCCCGGCTGGCATCAGAGAATAAACGTTAAGTGAGAGACCTGTAAAATGTTCTCTCACAGAACTTGAAACTTGGACAACAAAAACTCATATGTCAGGCAGTTATTCATCGATTACAGCTCGGCATTTAACACAATCATCCCCTCCAAGCTGGTTACTAAACTCGCAGAACTGGGTCTCTGCGTATCCCTCTGCAATTGGATCCTCGACTTCCTCATTCACAGACCACAGTCTGTTCGTATTGGTGGAAATGTGTCAGACTCGATAACAATCAGCACGGGAGCACCTCAAGGCTGCGTGCTCAGCCCCCTGCTGTACTCTCTCTATACTCATGACTACGTAGCCGGTCACAGTGCGAACTCCATCGTCAAGTTCGCTGACAACACCACTGTTGTGAGACGTATCACTGATGGGGACGAGTCGGAGTACAGAAGAGAGATCGAGCAACTGTCCATATGGTGCCAGCACAATAACCTGGCCCTCAACACCAGCAAAACCAAGGAACCGATTGTGGACTTTGGAAGGAGTAGGATGGGGACCCACAGTCCCGTTTATATCAACGGGTCGATGGTTGAAAGGGTCAAGAGCTTCAAATTCCTGGGCATGCACATCTCTGAAGATCTTTCCTGGTCCGAGAACACTGATGCAATTATCAAGAAAGCTCATCAGCGCCTCTACTTCCTGAGAAGATTACGGAGAGTCGGTTTGTCAAGGAGGACTCTCTCTAACATCTACAGGTGCACAGTAGAGAGCTTGCTGACTGGTTGCATCGTGGCTTGGTTCGGCAACTTGAGCGCCCTGGAGAGGAAAAGACTACAAAAAGTAGTAAGCACTGCCCAGTCCATCATCGGCTCTGACCTTCCTTCCATTGAGGGGATTTACCGCAGTCGCTGCCTCAAAAAGGCTGGCAGTATCATCAAAGACCCACACCATCCTGGCACACTCATCTCCCTGCTGCCTTCAGGTAGAAGGGACAGGAGCCTGAAGACTGCAACGACCACTTTCAGGAATAGCTACTTCCCCACAGCCATCAGGCCAATAAACCTGGCTCGGACAAAACTCTGAACATTAATAATCCATTGTGTGTTATTTTCACTTTATCAGTTTATTTATTCATGTGTGTATTTACGTATATAATGGTATATGGACACACTGATCTGTTTTGTAGTCAATGCCTACTATGTTCTGTTGTGCTGAAGCAAAGCAACAATTTCATTGTCCTATCAGGGACACATGACAATAAACTCACTTGAACCTGAACTTGAACTTGTGTGTGGAAAAACTTTTTTCAACTTGTAATTCTTTCACATGGAAATTATGCAGGGGTGACATTAAATAAATAATCAGAAAATACAGAAACTTTTGTCTATTCTTATTTTTTTCAACTGACATTTCTTGACACATGCAGATAATGTAGCCATTTCAGCATGCCTGACAGGATCAGGAAAGACAATCCATTTTATGCCCAAATTTCCACTGACTGAATAATGATTGCCTTCTGCACCTCTAAATAGCATTTATTTCATTGAACATTAATTTTACTCAGATGTAAACACAAACACAAATGTAATCCAATCTTCAAAATCTTACCACTCAGCTATATTTACCTCCATAATATTTTTTCTCTCTCGCAATAAAACCAAGTCATTTTCAAGCCGTTGAATCTCTTGCTTGAGACGTTGCATTTCATGCTCCGCAATTTTCTTCAAATGCTGTTCAGTTTCGAGTTCTTTTTCTCGTGCTCTTTGTAAAATCTAAAAGGAAGATCATCCATCAGTAATGTTTTACCATTTTAAGATGATTTAATGTTAGAATGGTTAAAGAAATAACCAATGTTATATGGTTTCACACATAACTCAGAACAGATCCGAAGAACGATGTTGACAGGCATTAACAATTTTCATGAACGATACTTAACTAAGGTAAAATAAAATATGAATTTTGGACAAAGCTTTTATTTTTTTAAATTATGTACATTTATCAAAATTACACATTTTGATAAATGCATATAGACAATAGACACTAGACAATAGGTGCAGGAGTAGGCCATTTGGCCCTTCGAGCCAGCACCGCCATTCAATGTAATCACGGCTGACCATCCACAGTACCCCATTCC
The DNA here is from genome assembly GCA_963514005.1 of Raja brachyura. Next base: position 6,163,537 of record OY740794.1, on the reverse strand, counting down.
TGCCTTCTCCCCATATCCCCTGACTGCGCTATCTTTAAGAGCCCTATCTAGCTCTCTCTTGAAAGTATCCAGGGAATTGGCCTCCACTGCCCTCTGAGGCAGAGAATTCCGTTCTAAATGGCTTCCCACTTATTCTTAAACTGTGGTCCCCGGTTCTGGACTCCCCCAACATCGGGAACATGTTGGCTGCCTTTAGCGTGTCCAAACCCTTAATAATCTTATATGTTTCAATAAGATCCACTCATCCATCCTTCTAAGTATACAAGCCCAGCCGCTCCATTCTCTCAGCATATGACAGTCCTTCCATCCCGGGAATTAACCTTGTGAACCTACGCTGCACTCCCTCAATAGCAAGACTGTAAAAGATAAGCATGTCAATATTTAAGTAGACCATTTGGGTGAAAAGAAACGGATATGTGAAACACTGGACATTGACTAGCATCATTGGTGCTCTTGAATTAATTTTTTTATATTTTAGAGATGCTGTATGGAAACATGCTCTGGGGCTCATCATTCACAATAGTTCCATGTTATTCTACTTTCTCAGCCACTCTCTACACAATAGGGTCAATTTACATAGGTTAATTAACCTACAAACCCACACGTCTTTGGGACGTGGGAAGAAACCGTTGAAAACCTGCACAATCACGGGGAGATAGCACGAAGAAGATCAGGTCGAACCTGGGTCTTTGGCACTGCAAGACAACAGCTCAACTAACTGCCCCACTGTGCCGCCCAAATTAACTGGCAAATGCAGTTATCCATCATCAATACAGCCTCCAGCTTCACAGTTCAGCAATAGTGCACAGACCTCCTTTTCCACAAAACCCATATGTAGGATAGTCCTGAGGGGTGCACTGTTTTATCCAGCTCTTGCTCAATATAACTTTCTAGACTAAATGGGACCCATTGGGTCCCATGTTCACACGGGAGGGCTGGTCCCCCAATGCAAGATTAAGGAGAGTCAGTATGCCAAGGAGAACTCTCTCTAACTTCTAAAGGTGCACATTAGAGAGCATACTGACCGGTTGCATCATGGTTTGGTTCAGCAACATGAGCGCCCAGAAGCGGAAAAGACTCCAAAAAGTAGTAAACACTGCCCAGTCCATCATCGGCTCTGACCTCCCTACCATCGAGGGGATCTATTGCAGTTGCTGCCTCAAAAAGGCTGGCAGCACCATCAAGGACCCACAACATCCTGGCCACACACTAATCTCCCCACTACCTTCAGGTAGAAGGTACAGGAGCCTGAAGACTGCAACGTCCAGGTTCAGGAATACCTAATTCCCACAGCCATCAGGCTATTAAACGCAACTCAAACAAAACTCTGAACATTAATAGCCCATTATATGTTTATTTGCACTTTTTCCGTTTTATTTATTCATGTGTGTGTATATATTTATATAATGGTATATGGACACACTGATCTGTTCTGTATTCATGCCTACTATATTCTGTTGTGCTAAGCAAAGAAAGAATTTCATTGTCCTATCTGGGACACATGACAATAAACTCTCTTGAATCTTGAATCACCTCTTCACCAATTCCAATATTGGTGGCCAGTGGGGGGGGGGGCGCTTTCTGGAGTGCTAGTATGGGTATTGTGGGCTGAAGGGACTTGTTTCCAAAGGGCTACTATGGACATTGTGGGCCAAATGGATTATTGGGGAGACAGCTCAGTCACTCAAGCCTGATGTGCTGGCAGCTCACTCATGGCTGGGGGGCGAGCAGTTGACTCATGGCTATTCCTTGAGCAGGGTTCAAGGCCACCAAATTCAAATGCAGTTTCCTACCATTTCAGGCAGGGTGCAAGGCCACCAAATTCAAGTGCAGTTTCTTACCACTTCAAGCAGGGTGCAAGGCCACCAAATTCAGGTGCAGTTTCCTACCACTTCAAGTAGGGTGCAAAGCCAGTGAATTCAAGTGCAGTTTCATACCACTTCAAGCAGGGTGCAAAACCACCAAATTCAAGTGTAGTTTCCTACCACTTCAAGCAGGGTGCAAAGCCAGTGAATTCAAGTGCAGTTTCATACCACTTCAAGCAGGGTGCAGGGCCACCAAAACTCAAGTGCAGTTTCATGCCACTTCAAGCAGGGTGCAAGGCCACCAAATGCTAGTGCTGTTTAATGCCATTTCAAGCAGGGTGTAACGCCACCACATTCAAATGCATTTTCATACCATTTCAAGCAGGGTGAAACCACCATAAAACACCACATAAACACCACACTCACAGTTCAGTAGACATTCAGTGTGTTCAGTTGATTCACAGCTCAGACAAAGTCGTGACCTCTCCCTCCCCCATCTTGCAGAAACTGAGCCACACCCACACTTCCGGGTTTTATATTCCTTCCCCCCTCCCACTGGAAGGGGCATGGCTTTAATTGCGTGATTGACAGGAGAGAGATTCTCAACATTTTTTTAAACACTAATAACACTTTTATTTTTAATTGATGGGAAGAATCCTCTGCACCTGATGAGCGGAGGGAGACTCAGTAAGATGGCACAAAATCACAGCCGTAAGTGGTAGCGTTTTATCTAAAATCAATATACAGAGCAAACAGGAAGTTGTCCAGTTACCACCACCAACAACCATTTGCAGTGCAGCATTTCAAAGCAATTACCACCACCAACAACCATTGGCCGTGCAGCATTCCAAAGCTGTTACCACCACCAACAACCATTTGCAGTGCAGTATTTCACAGCAGTTAACACCACCAACAACCATTTGCAGTGCAGCACTTGAAAGCAATTACCACCACCAACAACCATTTGCAGTGTAGCATTTCAAAGCAGTTACCACCACTAACAACCATTTGCAGTGCTGCATTTCAAAGCAACCACATTTACATTTTCAAACCACATTAAGGGCACTCACAGTTGAGTAACCATGTGTTCAGTGGTATTCATAGCTCAGAGAGACGTGACCCCCTCGCTTCCACCATCTAGCAGAGACTGAGTGAGGCACAACACTTCTGGGTTTTATAGTCCCTCCCCCCTCCCACCAGCAGGGGTAGCAGAGATAATGTCGACATTTTTAAAACTCTTTTATTTTTCATTGATGGGAAAAATCCTCTTGTCCAACACAGCAGGGGGGGACTTTGAGTAAGATGGCCAAAAATCACAGCCGTAAGTGGCAGCATTTTTTCAAAAATCATGAAACAGAAAAACAGGAAGTGGTCAAGATCTTACTTTTAGTAATATAGATTCCAATTTTTCTCACTAATGGGAAGGTACAAAGTGCAGGATATAATTCTCAGCATTGTTACACATCAGTTTCTTAAACTAAGTTCCAAGTCATCAATGGGGTAGAGGCGAAACAAACTGTACCCTGGCTTATGGAAGGACCTTTGAAAAGCTTGATAACAGAGGGGAAGAAGTTGTTTGCACTTTCAAGCTTCAGTACCTTCTGCCGGTTGAGACCATGGAAAAGAAGAAATGAGCATGGTGGGAGACACCAAGGAAGACAAAAACAATCTTCCTTTTTACTCGTGGACATTTTTTATCAGGCTGGAAAAAACGCCGCAACCTACTTGAGGCAGCAAGCACGCGGAGGCCACTCATGAGCATGAGGAAGAGTTACGAAGACCTCCTACGACCTTGTGGCGTCCATGCTGCGAGTATGAGTCAAGGGCAAACATGGCAGAGGCCGCCAATTAGGTTGTGAAAGTGGGACTGGGGCTTAAGGCATTTGAGTCAGTACCAAATGTTGCTTACAATTTTTTGATTAGTGCCTACCTGTGTATTGGTCAACTCCCTACGAACATTCTGCAGGTGCATTGTCATTGCCTGGATGCGATCCTCAAAACTTGTCAGCTGGCTATCAATGTTGGCTTTTTCCTTCTGCTTCTTTTGCACCTGTGATGAGAAAATAATAATCAAAAATATCAAGTTAAGTCTTAATTGCATTGGTGTCTTAACTTTCTGACTTTATATAAATATTGTTAGCTTTCTGACTGGTTACATAAATATTGTTAGCTTCCATTTCACAAACATCGCTATGCAAGTATTTCCAATGAAGCAACATCAAAACTTGGTTCAGCTTGTGAGGAATTGGGGACAGGGATCCAATTGTAGACTGCACAGATATTAAAGCCATAGGGTTCCCTTCTCTGGTGAAGTCCCAGAATCTTAATTTGAGTAGTACATTAATTATAATTTATTTCAACACCATTGCTTTAAAACAAAACCAGATTCACTCTCAACTCTCGCGATGAGGATAAGACTCTACTTTGAAAATAACATGCACAGAGGCAAAGATCATAGAGCAGAGCAAGATACTCCACTCGGCGAAAAAGCCGTAGTACGTCATGGGTAATTTTTCGCGCCATCTTGATGGGCTCGCGATTACCGCCATGTCGTCCACATCTACATCTACAGCTCACTGACTGAATGATACAGACGTCCTGACTGAAAATCACACCCTTCCGATCAATTATTTTAGGATAAGCCTTTCTAGAGAACATGATACTTTTTGCTTTGCCCGTTTTCAAAATATAGAATTTTGAATTTGGTGTTTGATTGGTACAAGGAGACTACAAAACTCATAATATCTATTTTTTTACACACTATAACTTTCTACATTTCTACTTTTGGGTATGTGTGTGGCAATTATGGCTCATGGAATTTTTCCCACACTACTAGTTATATTCGTAACAACATATTTAAATACGTGAAATATTTGATCTTTCCCAACAGCTTAAAAAATGTCTGAAGAAGGGACCCAACCCTAAACATCGCCTAGCCATTCCCCCCATTGATAGACACAAAATGCTGGAGTAACTCAGCGATTCAGGCAGCAGCTCTGGAGAGAAGGGATAGGTGACGTTTTGGGTCGAGACCCTTCTTCGGACCCTGTATAGATCCAGTCTGACCTGCTGAGTTCTCCAGCACTTAAATGTTTTGCTCTTAAAATAAATTTGTGGTCCGCTGAAGAAACTACACGATAGACCACTCTGGAAGTGCAAGTTTTGCTGTACACGTCATACAGTAGAGCACATTTTATGCACCCTGAGTGAATTAATGGGGTAAGATTTTTTTTTAATCTGTTGTCTAGAATTAATCGATACCCATCCTATGTACCTTATATCAGCTTTATTGTGTGAAACGTTCGTAAATGCGGCGACGCAGTATGACTTTTTATATCCTTGCATTTTTTAAGCAGCAAGATCTTAAGTCAATTTCAATGTGTTATTCCTTTTCCATTGGAGAGTGATATGTTAATGAAATCGTAAATCGGGTTGAGCATTTCAAGATGGCGGCCATTATGCTCCGTTACGTATTACACCTCAGTGCATTGGATTACGCAGGAGTGGAGTATCTTGCTCCGCTTTATGATCTTTGCATAGAGGTGCAGGGTTCGGCTTGTTTGCCAACAAATAGAACCACAGTCGGATAACGACGCCGAAAGCAGAACTAAACGATGAACATTCACGCCACAAATAATCCACCCACAGGCTACGTACGGTAGGGTCCGTAACCGAGAACTGTTCGTAACCCGAACAATTCGCAAGTTGGAAATAGGACGTCTGGCAACATCTATCTATCTATCATATCATACCATATCTATATACTATTAAAACTCTGTGTGTGTGTGTCTGCCGACCGGCTGTGTGTCTTATGGGGCCCTTTGATTTCATGGTTCGCCAAAACCACACTTTCAAACCCCGAGATATTTTCCATTTTGCTACACATTACACTTTTACATTTACCCATTCACTCCTCATTACATTTAGACATTTTTATGTACACTTTTTAAAATAAAATCCTTCATCCCCCCCCCCCCCCCACACACAAACACTCACTCATTTTGTGGCCTCCTGCTGGCCAGATACCATAACGGCAGCTGCTGCAGCCCGCTCTCCTCCAAAAACGCTGCCTTTTTTTTCCCCGTGGCCGATTTTCGGGACTGAACACGTTCGGGGGCCAGACCCAACGGGTCTGCACTTGGTCTATATCAATTAAAACTCTCTCTCTCTCTCTCTCTCTCTCTCTCTGTGTGTGTGTGTGTGTGTGTGTGTGTGTGTGTGTGTGTGTGATTTTGCATGTGAAACGTATCTCCTCGAAAACCAGACGCAAAAACGCGGAGAATTTTACAATTTCGGTAGGGATTTAACATGAGTTCAGACATTCATTCCTTGCTCAATTATTTCCCCAGATTTTGAATAAAATTGATCACAAAACTCAATTTTTAAAATATAAACACCGCTTGCCAGCTGCTGACGTCACAATTCCCACATGCCCACCAATCCAGGCCCACCTGCCTATTGCCTGCCCCCCCCCCACCCCCCGCCGCTGTGAATTAAAGGCGTAGAAAGATCGAGAAAGTTCTGCAAAACAAATATTCTACAGCTCCGTTCCGATATAGGATCACTCGCTGAATCTGCTCATCGCTGTTGGCGCAGCTCGTGAAGCCCCGCGTGCTCATTCCAGCGGTGGGTTTCCAGTCAGAAGCCGCTTAATTTGGCAGCTCGGCTCCCCACCACCACCCCACTGATGTTCTTACCTCCTCCCCTCTCCTTCCTCCCTCTCTCTCTCCCCTCTCTCTACCCCTCTCTCTACCACTCTCTCTCTCTCTCTCTCTCCTCTCTCTATCCCCTCTCTCTCCCCCATCCCTTTCTCCCTCCCCCTTCCTCTCTCCAACCCCCTGGCCAATCACAATGGATCTCATTTACATATGCCATCACAATTGGACAGGTGTGGGAGATTGCAACCTTCACGTGGTCTGGCGTGCACAATCAAAAAAGATCAAATAGAGCAAGTTGTCCAACCCCTCCTGTCTACCCCTCCCTCTCTCAACCTTCTCTCTCTCTCCCCCCCTCTCTCTCTCCCTCCCTCTCCCTCTCCCCCTCTCCACCTCCCTCACCCCCTCCCTCTCTCTCCCCCCTCCCTTCCTCTCCCTTCCTCTCCCCTATCCCTCACCCCCTCTCTCCCCTCCCTCCTTCTCTCCCCACTCTCTCTCTCCCCTCTCTCTCTCCCTCTCTCCCCCCTCTCCCCCATTTCTCTCCCCTCCCTCTCTCTCGCCCTCTCTTTCTCCCCCTCTCCCTTCCCCTCTCTCTCTCTCCCCTATCCTCCTCCCTCTCTCCCTCCCTCTGCCCCTCCCCCCTCTCCCTCCCCCTCCCTATCCCACCTCTCTCTCTCTCCCCCCCACTCCCTCCCCCTCTCCCCTTCTCCGCCCCTCTCTTCCCCCCCTCTCCCTCCCCCATCTCTCCCCCACCCGCCCTCTCTCTCCACCCCTCCCTCTCCCCCCAATCTCTCACCCCCCTCTCCCCCCTCTCTCTCCCCCCTCTCTCTAATCCCTCTCTCATCCTCCCTCACCCCCTCCGTCTCTCCCCCTCTCTCCCTCCCCTCCTCTATCTCCCCCCCCTCTCCCCTTCCCTTCCTCTTTCTCTCCTTCTGTCCCCCTCCCGCTCCCACCTCCATCTCCCTCTCCCCCCCTCTCTCCCCCTCCCGCCCTCTCTCTCCCTCTCTCAACCCCCTCACTCTCTCTCTCTCTCTCCCCCCTCTCTCCCCTCCCTCTCCCCTCTCTCCTTCTCTCCCCCTTCCTCCCCCTCCCCCTCCCGCCCTCTCTCTCTCCCCTCTCTCTCCCCCTCTCTCTCGCCCCCTTGCTCTCTCTCGCCCCCTCGCGCTCTCTCCCCTCTCTCCCCCCTCCCTACCCTCTCTCTCCTCTCCTCCTCCCCCTCCCCCTCCCTCTCTCCCACCCTCTCTCTCTCTTCCCCTCCCTCTCTCTCTCCCCCTCGCTCTCTCCCCTCTCTCTCCTCCCCGCTCTCTCTCTCTCTCCCTCTCCCCCTCCCTCCATCCCTCCCCATCTCCCCTCCTCTCTCTCTCTATCTATCTCCCCCCCTCTCCCCTTCCCCCACCCTCTCCCCTCCCTCTCCCTCTCCCCCCTCTCCTTCTCTCCCCCTCCCTCTATGCCTCCCCATCCCTCTCTCCCCCTCTCTCTCCCCCCCTCTCTTCCCCCCCTCTCTCTCCCCTCTCTCTCCTCCCCTCTCCCCCGCTCTCTGCCCCCTCTCTCCCTCACCCTCTCTCCCTCCCACTCTCTCTCTCTCTCCCCCTCTACCTCTCGCCCCCTCTCCCCTCTCTCTCTCCCCTCTCTCTCTACCCCCTCTCTTCCCCCCCTCTCTCTGTCCCCCTCCCTCTCTCTACCCCTCACTCTCTCCCCCTCCCTCTCTCTCTCTCCTCCTCTCTCCCTCTCTCTCTCCTCCTCTCTCCCCCTCCCTCTCCCTCCCTCTCTATCCCTCTCTCCCACTCTCTCATCTCCCTCTTCTCACCCCTCTCCCTCACCTCCCTTCCCTCTCTCCCCCACCCCCTTCCCTCTCTCCCCCACCCCCTTCCCTCTCTCCCTCTTCCACCACTTCCCCTACTTCTCTCCCCCTCCCTCCTCTCTTCCACTTCTCTCCCCCCTTCCCCCACCCCTCTCTCTGCCCCCTCTCCCTTCCCCCTCCCTCTCCCTTCCCCTCTTACCCTCTCCCCTCCCTCCCCACTCTTCCCCCTCTCTCCCCTTACCCCTGTCCCCCTGCCTCCACACTCTTCCCCTCTCTCCCCTACCCCTCTCCCCCTCCCTTCACACTTCCCCCTCTCCTCTCCCTCCCTAATCTCTCTCCTTTCCCCTTTCCCCACTCCCCTCCCTCCCCTCACCCCACCATCCCCTCTCCCCACCCAGTCTCCCCCTCGCTCCCTCTCCCCCCCCCCGCCTGTGTGTTTGGGGGGTGGTTAGTGTGTGTGTGACACTGCAGGCCCCATCCCCCCCCCCCCCCACCGTAAATGCACGTTGGGGAAACAGACCCAACGGGTCTGCACTTGGTCGAGTATATACTTATAAAACTCTCATCTTGTCCTCTTCTAGTTTGTGTTGTGCAAAAACAGTACACAATAGCGCTACGATTTTTTGCCACCTTGCTCGCCATTCTTCTGTGCTGCAAGTGCATCAAGTTTTATTCCGATCTGTGAAATATTACAAAGGTAATTGGTCTGTTATTCGCCGGGAGGGTGATGCCCCTTCCAGCACCAGCTGTCAATCACCAGCAGCGAGAATAAAGCTGAAGGAGCGGAGTGAGCAGAGTGTGGGCGGGGGCTGTATTCGCGGGTGGGGACCACCACCACGAGCCGGTAGCCGCTGTGTGCAGCCGGGGCTGGGAGACACTGAGTACGACAGGTGCCAGTGAGCGCCCCTTCCCTACACAACCCCCCTCCCCCATACAATCCCTGGCACCTCAACACACCCTCCCCCCCCCCCACCTGAAGCCGTCCCCGTCCCCCGGCTACAAAACGCTCCCGCCGTTGCGTTGGGGAACAGGTGAGTGGTGGAACATTGCATTGGGGAATGGGTTGCTTTGGGGGGCCAGGCTGGGACCCAACGGGTCCCACTTAGTCTAGTATTTAAAAATAAAGTGTGGTTAGACCAAAGATCCCGCGATTCAGCAGCCGGTGAATTCACCCGCCGCTCCCTGTACACCCAGGGATGGGGAGTCCATCACTTATTTACTTTTTATTTACTTTTCATTTACTTATAAACGATAAATATAAACAGAGAGTCCATCTCCCGCAGCTCCGTCTTCCCCAGGCGTCGCTTGCGGGCTCCGCCACTCACCTCATCCTCCATAGACTTGTTTTCTGTGTTTGACACCGGAATAGCGAAGCCATCGTCCCAGTTTATTTCACAGAGAACAGCGTTCGCCATTTTCTGGGCTTTACACCGACGCAAATGTTGACTTTAAAAAAAAGTCGGCGTGAGAGACCCGCTGTCCCTGGTTACTGCCGGCGCCTTAGCAACCGCCTTGGAGACGGACAACCTCCGGCTGTAAACAAACGCACTTCCGGACGGCTGTGGGCCGGCGGGGGGCGCTGTGGTCCGGCGGGGGGCGCTGTGGGCCGGCGGGGGGCGCTGTGGGCCGGCGGGGGGCGCTGTGGGCCGCTGTGGGCCGGCGGGGGGCACTGTGGGCCGCTGTGGGCCGGCGGGGGGCGCTGTGGGCCGGCGGGGGGCGCTGTGGGCCGGCGGGGGGCGCTGTGGTCCGGCGGGGGGCGCTGTGGTCCGGCGGGGGGCGCTGTGGGCCGGCGGGGGGCGCTGTGGGCCGCTGTGGGCCGGCGGGGGGCGCTGTGGGCCTGCAGCGTAATGAATTGGTTCCAAAAATAGGAACTCCGATCCTTTCAATACCTTTAAGGCAGAGGTTGATCGATTCTTCATATGTTGGGCAGCGAAAGTTTACCCGGGCACTCAAGAATGCACTGTTGTAGCAACGTTACAAAATTTTGAGATTTAAAAAATCAGGTCTGCAATTTATCCCATCAGATAAAGTATAAAAAGAAGTTTCATTTGACACCTAATTCACTTCACTATCCTCAGTATTAAAAAATTAGCAAATTAGCATCTTGTTTCCTATTGCTTTTCCATTGACTTAACTCAAAAGCTGTGATCGAGGACAGTCAAAAGCCCATAACTTTCTTAAAAATTAAGAGAACTGAATGTAGTTTTCAGTTATTATGGTTTGAAGCATTCTGAAACAAATATGAAACAATCTTACTTGGATGACCTGAAATTAAAGCATATAATTAGTTAGTTACCTAATTGTAGCTAATTACAAAATTCAATTACTAGATCTAAACATCTATCCATTTCTTAAGAAAAGGTTAACATTTTTAAATAGCCTAAGTGTCCAAATAACATTCACACAAGAATTCACAATATAACATAATTTTTAAATCTCGTTGTCATGTATTTATAGGCCAAATGGAAGGAATTTAGTGTTTAATTCCCGTAAATTAATGCGGTGAATTTAAACCCCATATCCGCAAGAAAAATACTGCCGGTTCGTATATTTACATAATCACATTTTCGCTGATGAAATTCTGATTAAAGTAATCCTAAGAAGCAAGTTTATATGTAAAATAAACGACTTACTTTATGTTTTGTCCAGTACGGGAGATCCGTCCCGTTGACGCCGTTAGAAGTAGATTTTTATTTTACTCCAGCACTTAAATTGTCCCGCGGTTTAAAAACAAATTCACAGAACGGCAGTCGGAATATTTATTCAGCAACAGGTAATAGCCCGAGAAAATATATCTTAGCCAGGCAGGAGAAAATGGCATTTTAATCCCGTCCCCCCCCCCTCTCAAAGGCGCCAAAGTCGCGCTCACGGCCAGTGACAGAACTGCAGCACCGCTGAATGTAAGTTTTGTAACATACCTAACTGTTGAGGTTGTTGTTCATCCTTCTAGTTGAAGAAGACCATGACTTCAGTGTTTTTGTTTGTGGGTCCGGGGGTGACTGGTGAGACCGAGGCGGGCCCGGTAGGTTCGCCCACATATGGGACACAGTTGGGTGGGTGCTGCAGTAGAAGTTGAAGTGGCTCGAGCCTTGTGCGCAGCGCATTTTCTCAGAGCTTCTACGGTGCGCTTCTTCTCAGCTGCACGCGCTCCTGCGGTGATCTTGCTTTGCCCAGTTGGGCGGTATGGGTCGTGAAGTCATGACTTGCACGTGGCTTGGATTAAAATGAGGGAGAGTTGCGCAAATCGTCAGCATCACTCTCTCGTCCAGGCCTATCAGGATCCAGTGGCAAGACATAGTCAAGACGGCTGGCGATAGGCCAGGATGCAGTGGATAGCCACCAGTGTTCTACGTGAACACTGTGCCCTAATTGCGCTCCACGGCGCTTTGCTGGGTCCACCTTCATACCCGTTGGACCGCCAAATGGTGGTCTCCTCCGCGTTATCCGCAGGATCCAGTCTTCACCTTTCCTGAATAAGGTAATAGCCACAAGGCAGTGGAGGTTTGCATTTGGTGTTTGCCTTCACCCCTCCAGGGTGTTATATGAAGGACACCTGTGCGTGACTTTGTTTAACGTGGGGAAACTGGTGCACAGGCAGCCACCCCACGGTTCTTGATAGATCTGGGTCGGGATCCAGTGGCATGGAGTCCAAGACGACGGGAGACCCTTTTCTGCTGCAGCCTTCATCAGCCTTCCCAGCCGTTGTGACGCTCCGCTAAGGTCAGCCATTGTCCTCCGCCTGTTCCACCGTTGAGGTCTTGGTTGGATTGCTCTTTGTCACAGACCTCCTCCTCGACCTTACCGCCATGGGTGGCCCTACCAGGAGCATCGCTCCAGACGGCATCTGGATCTCAGATCCACACAAGCTTCTCCACCACGACAAGGTGACAATCCACGGAGAAGACTGTTGAGGTTACAGAGTCTTAGACTGACCTTTTAGAGACTTAGTGGCAGAGCTGATTTGTGCAAGTGCCCCATTCCTGTTCCTTATTGGCATTTTTGAATTTATGAACTTGAAATTTGCTCAAAGAAGCTGAGAGTTTAAGGATACAGATATCGAGAGTTAGAACATCATAGTAACATTAAATTGACCCTGCCACACCTTATCTTGGTATGTGCTGAAACCATTGTGATGTTTGATTCCCTCTTGGATGTTTATTCATATGATTCCGATTGGTCTCCTTTGAAGTCATCCTAATTTCTACAATGCTGGGTTCTAATTAGCCGACATTTGGCATTAAGTTGAAGGTTCGTAACCAATGTGTCGACTATTCACAGGCATGAGATTTCTCCGCGGATGCAGATTTTGGAATTCGTTAAAAAGGAAAATATGTCCAAATCTCTTTAAATCTATAAATGACTTTCCGCGAGACAGTGGGACTGATGATTGAGGGCGCCGATTGGGCGAGGGAGATGTCGGTCAGCAGGCGGGGGGGAGGGGCGGGACATGATTCAGCGCGATAATTGGAGGAGGGTGGCGTCAGTCAGAGGAGGAAGTGGGGGGGGGGAGGCGGGACTGAGCATAGAGTGCGGTGATTGTAGGAGGAAGATGTCCAGGGGCGGGACAAGGCGAGGCCAGGTGGAACGGGAGAGTGGGCACTGGGCTGGGAAAGGCCGGGGCGCGGCTGCAGGGCCGGGTCCTTGTCGGTGTCATTAAGCGTTTTAAAGCAAGTAGAGGGAGTGTGTGTGAGCCCTGGTGAGCAGAGGGGGGAGTCTCTGTGAGTGTGATTCAAGGTGAGGGGACGTCCCAGTGAGGGCGAGCAAAGGCGAGGGAGTTCCCTGTGAGTGTGAGCAGGAAGGGGGTCTCTCTCAGTGTGAGCAATGGTGAGGGGTTTCCTGTGAGTGTGAACAGTGTGAGGGGTTCCCCGTGAGTGTGAGCAGGAAGGGGGTCTCTGTCAGTGTGAGCAAAGGTGAGGGTTTCCTGTGAGTGTGAGCAGTGAGGGGTTCCTTGTGAGTGTGAGTGGGGAAGACCTTGCAAGAAATTAAGGGTAAACAGGCAAGAAAACTCATTTCAAGGTACAATTATCAAAATAAATCTGCATTAAGGGGGCCCTGCCCCCTTTTACTCCCGCCGGGCGGTTGCCCCCTGTCCCCTAGACCCCATCCCTCTTCCTCTTTTTTCAGTTTTTGCCTGTCTCATGCCTGTATTCATTTCTCTCCACAGATGTTGTCTTATCCACCGAGTTCCTCCAGCAGCTTTTTTTTGCTCATGTCCAGCATCTTCCACCGTGTGTGCCTTCAACTTGATTTTAAAGTTCCCATCCTTGTTTTCTAATTCCTCCTAATTTCGCTCCACTTTTGTTGTCATTTCTGCCAACTCAATGATCCTCTAAGATGTTTACTGCTTTACACTTATCCAAATCTTGTATTCAATTCAATTCAATTCAATTCAAGTTTAATGTCATTGCACAAATACAAGTATAGGTACAACGAAATGCAGTTTAGCGTCGTTCTTAGTGATAGCGATATAGAAAAATAAATACAGAGTGCAGTGGTAGCAATATGGAAAATAAATAAATACAGGGTACAGACAAGTCTATCAGCTGGGCTCCGAGTTCAGCAGTCGGATGGTGTAGTTGAAGAAGCTGTTCTTCGTCCTACTGGTGCGGGACTTGAGGCTCCTGTACCGCCTCCCTGATGGGAGGAGGGCAAACAGTCCATGATTAGGGTGTGAGGGGTCCTTGATGATCTTCCCGGCCCGCTTCAGGCACCGTTTTCGGTGGAGGGCATCCAAGGCAGGGAGCGGGGCACCAATGATGTACTGGGCGGTTTTCACCACCCGTTGTAGTGCCTTCCTGTCTGCCACGGTGCAACTGCTGTACCATACCGTAAAGCAGGTGGTCAGGATGCTTTCGATGGTGCAGCGGTAGAAGTTCGTCAGGATCTTGATCTTGATAATCTCCTAATTTATATACTTAACCAATGCTAAAATGGTGGAATTTCCTCCTGAATTATCTCATTTCCCTATTGTAATGAGCTGAGTCGAACACATATCAAGATACAACACGTTTACTAAATCTACTTACAGCATAGATCTGCAGTACATTACAGTTCCTAGCACCTACTCGTACTAACTAGCGTAGGCAAGCTCTTGATAATATAAAGCACATAATATGCAGAGTCACTACAAACAAGCACTATAATTGGCTTTTCTTTCGACGCTTTCCTTGTACATCTACATCTTTCCTTGTAGAAACAAAAGAAGCATCAGTGGCTAAGCATTATAGGTGGAACGTTAATAACACATTTGGGGAAGTTTGCAAAATTAGACAAAATCACCATATCTAATTAGAGGCCTTCAAACACGTCCGGCGCGTGTGCGGTACAAATCTGACACCTCCTTTCACCGGAGAAGACACCGGGAAGGGAATTGGAGAAACGACCGGAGACCCAACAGGCCGAGAAGGTGATGAGATAGGCGAGCTAGTCGCTAAACTCCGCGGGCAAGCCGCTGTGGATATGTTCGCTGAGAGCGGGGCCGCGGGACTGACCGTGGAAGGGTATACGAAACACGAGACGTCTGGATATGGAGTCGCAGGACGCGGTTCCTTCACTGGAAGGATACATTGATGGTTCCGTGTATAGATGGCTCCGTCCACTTCAAACAGATAAGAGCGTGGTTCTTTGTCAGGCCTGTAGATGTGACCCAGATGGGCATGGCCCTTGTTGGTCTGGAGATGAACCACTTGTCCACGTGCGAGCGGTTTAAGTGGCTTGCTGGATTTGTCAAAGAAACGTTTCTGTGTGTCACGTTTGAATTGTAGTTGTTTCTGGACTGCAGGCGGGGACAAACTTGTGGCGGCAAAAGCTGCTGGGACACAGGAAGTGGAGCACGGGTTTGGCGAGACATCAGTCGTTGGGCTGGGGAACCCAGTATGGGATCACTTGCAATGTTCCTGGTGTTGAGCAAGTCCAGGTATACGTCCAATTTTGCAAGGTATGAACGCTCCATTAGTTCATACCTTGCAAAAGTATGCTTTAACTGTCCGAAACGGTCCGAAACTGTTTTGCGTTTCGGACAGCACGTTCGGCGAGTCCGTTGGACTGCGGAAACTCAGGGCTGCTGGTAATATGTCGAAAGTCCCATCATTTTGCAAAGTTTTTGAAAGCTTGGATGGTGAACTGTCTGCTGTTGTCAGACAGAAGACGTGCAGGGGAGCTGCGCACGGAGAAGTGACGCTGCAACTTCTCGATAACCGCTTCAGAAGTAATGGTTTGAAGTAAGTCAATGTCGAACCAGCCCGAGTAAGAGTCAACAAGAACCAGATAGTGTTTCCCATGCCATTCGTTAGAATATGTCAGTGGCTAACGTGGACCACGGGAGAGGAGGGACCGGGTGCGGCAGTAAAGGCTGCTTCTGCTGATGTGGTGTCAGATGGCGCACACTTCGTTTTTTTCGCGTATGTACTTGGTCATACCAGGCCAGTAAAGCATGCTTTGTGCCCATTGTAGGGTTACCTCCACGTCGGGGTGGCCCCTGTGGACAGCGTCAAAGTATTTGTCCCGGAGACAGCTGGGACCACTGCCTTGTGGCCCTTAACTATAATCCCATCCTACAATACCAATTCGTCGCGAGCCAGGAAGTATGGGCAGATTACGAGCGGGATGTTGTGTTGTTTATCTGGCCAGCCACGCCGGATGACTGCAGACAGCAATTGTAAAGTCTCATCAGCAGCCGTGTGTTCTGCTAGGCTGTTCGGGCAATCAGTCGGAACATACGATACCTTCATTACTGAGAACTGGTCCTGTTCAGAGAGTTGTTAGTTGGTTTTGTGTGGGGTTCTTTTGACTCGGTTTATACTCTCTAGAATTTAAGCGAAAGAGAGGAGATCTTATAGAAACTAACAAAATCCTTAAGGGGTTGGACAGGCTAGATGCAGGAAGATTGTTCCCGATGTTGGGGAAGTCCAGGACAAGGGGTCACAGCTTAAGGATAAATCCTTTAAGACCGAGATGAGAAAGACTTTTTTCACACAGAGGGTGCTCTGGAACTCTCTGCCACAGAGGGTAGTTGAGGCCAGTTCATTGGCTATATTTAAGAGGGAGTTAGATGTGGCCCTTGTGGCGGAGGGGATCAGAGGGTATGGAGAGAAGGCAGGTACGGGATACTGAGTTGAATGATCAGCCATGATCATATTGAATAGCGGTGCAAGCTCTAACCGGCCACCATTTAGATAATAGTCTGCTTTCCTGTTTTTGTCACCAAAGTGGATAACCTCACATTTATCCACATTATACTGCATCTGCCAAACATTTGCCCACTCACCCAGCCTATCCAAGTCTCCTTGCAGTCTCCTAGCATCCTCCTCACAGCTAACACCGCCCCCCAGCTTAGTGTCATCCGCAAACTTGGAGATATTGCCTTCAATTCCATCATCCAGATCATTAATATATACTGTAAATAGCTGGGGTCCCAGCAGTGAGCCTTGCGGTACCCCACTAGTCACTGCCTGCCATTGTGAAAAGGACCCGTTTACTCCTACTCTTTGCTTCCTGTTTGCCAGCCAGTTCTCTATCCACATCAATACTGAACCCCCAATGCCATATGCTTTAAGTTTGTATACTAATCTCTTATGTGGGACCTTGTCGAAAGCCTTCTGGAAGTCCAGATACACCACATCCACTGGTTCTCCCCTATCCACGCTACTAGTTACATCCTCGAAAAATTCCACAAGATTCGTCAGACATGATTTACCTTTCATAAATCCATGCTGACTTTGTCCAATGATTTCACCACTTTCCAAATGTGCTGCTATTCCATCTTTAATAACTGACTCTAGCAGTTTCCCCACTACTGATGTTAGACTAACTGGTCTGTAATTCCCCGTTTTCTCTCTCCCTCCCTTCTTAAAAAGAAGGGTTACGTTTGCTACCCGCCAATCCTCAGGAACTACTCCAGAATCTAAACAGTTTTGAAAGATTATCACTAATGCATCCACTATTTCCGGAGCTACTTCCTTATGTACTCTGGGATGCAGCCTATCTGGCCCTGGGGATTTATAGGCCTTTAATCAATTCAATTTACCCAACACCACTTCCCGACGAACCTGGATTTCACTTAATTCCTCCTTTGACCCGCGGTCCCCTGCTATTTCCGGCAGATTATTTATGTCTTCCTTTGTGAAGACGGAACCAAAGTAGTTATTCAATTGGTCCGCTATATCCTTGTTCCCCATGATCAACTCACCTGTTTCTGACTGCAAGGGACCTACATTTGTTTTAACTAATCTCTTTCTCTTCACATATCTATAAAAACCTTTGCAGTCAGTTTTTATGTTCCCTGCCAGTTTTCTTTCATAATCTATTTTTCCTTCTCTAATTAAGCCATTTGTCCTCCTCTGCTGGTCTCTGAATTTCTCCCAGTCCTCTGGTATGCTGCTTTTTCTGGCTACTTTGTGAGCATCATCCTTTGCTTTGATACTATCCCCGATTTCCCTTCCCTGTTATCCACGGATGCACTACCTTCCCTGATTTATTATTTTGCCAAACTGGGATGAACAATTTTTGTAGTTCATCCATGCAGTCTTTAAATGTCTTCCATTGCATATCCACCGTCAACACTTTTAGAATTAATTGCCAGTCAATCTTGGCCAATTCACGTCTCATACCCTCAAAGTTACCTGTCTTTAAGTTCAGAACCATTGTTTCGGAATTAACAATGTCACTCTCCATCCTAATGAAGAACTCAACCATATTATGGTCACTCTTGCCCAAGGGGGCACGTACAACAAGACTGCTAACTAACCCTTCCTCATTACTCAAAACCCAGTCTAAAATAGCCTGCTCTCTCGTTGGTTGCTCTACATGTTGATTTAGATAACTATCCCGCATACATTCCAAAAAATCCTCTTCCTCAGCACCCCTGCCAATTTGATTCACCCAATCTATATGTAGATTGAAGTCACCCATTATAACTGTTTTGCCTTTGTCGCACGCATTTCTAATTTCCTGCTTGATAGCATCCCCAACTTCACTACTACTGTTAGGTGGCCTGTACACAACACCCACCAGCGTTTTCTGCCCCTTAGTGTTTCGCAGCTCTACCCATACCGATTCCACATCCTCCAAGCTAATGTCCTTCCTTTCCATTGCATTAATCTCCTCTCTAACCAGCAACGCTACCCCACCTCCTTTTCCTTTCTCTCTATCCCTTCTGAATATTGAATATCCCTGGATGTTCAGCTCCCAGCCTTGGTCACCCTGTTACAATGCTCTTACCCCTTATACAATTATGTTGAAAAGTTCCCCTTTTTGATTTTTGCCCTGGTTTTGTCTGGCTGCCACTCTTACTTTTCACCTTGCTATCTATTGCTTCTACCCTCATTTTACACCCACCTGCCTCTCTACCCAAGTTCACCCCGTAACTTGCTATCAAGCAGTTCTCCGACAAGTTTGTCACGGATGAGTTCATCGCACAGATCTCAAAATTGGCAGCGTGCAGCCATGTGTTTTAAGTCACTAATAAAACGTTCAATCGGTTTATCAATCTGTTGCATAGGAGCATAAAACTTAGTCCATTCAATAATGTAGATCGAGGGCAGGTCACACAACCGTCTGAACTTTGCAAGTAAGACAGCAGGATCGTCAATCGTCTCAGCAGGCACCAAGACCTGACCATTAGCATCCAGAACAGCAGACTAAAATGTGAAATTGTCCGCACGATTCATTGCCTCAGGTCCCACTAAGTTGAGCAATACAGAAGCACGCACATCGGGGGGGAGGGTCGTTGCGATGAACGATGCGAGCATAATGAGTGTAGACGTGGTCGAAAAGACACCAGCGTTCAGTAATGTCAGAGTCAAAAATCAGAGGACTAGGACGACGACACGAATTTGCCATGATGGATATAGTAGGCACATAAACTAATTAAAAAAACAAAACCCAATAAACATGAACATGGTTGGCTAGATTCACTCTCTGACACCATGTAATGAGCTGAGTCAAACACATATCAAGATACAACAAGTTCATTAAATTTACTTACAGCATAAATCTGCAGGACATTACATTTCCTAGCAACTACTTATACAAACTAGCGTAGGCAAGCTCTTGATAATATAAAGTGCATAATAGGCGGAGTCACTACTAACAAGCACTATGATTGGCTAGTAGGAAATCTACACCTATCTTTTGTTATTCCATGTGTGTTGTGCTGTTGCAAGCAAGAACTTCATTGTTCCAGACAGCATCATCTAGGTATGTTACAAAACTTACCTTTAGCGGCGCTGCAGTTCTGCCACTGTCCGTGTGCGCGACTTTGGCATCTTTGAGAGGGGGGCGAGTATAAAATGCCGTTTACTCCAGACCATTCAAATCGATTAATCTCAGGGGGTTTAGTTGCTGAAGCGAACTCGCTCCAACATTTGTTTTATGGAGTTATTTTTAAACTATGCTGGATAATGTATTAGCATGAGTAAATTAAAAATCATCTTCTAAAGCCATAAACGCCGACAACGGGACGGATCTCACGTAGGGGACAAAACAAGGTACGCAGTTTATTTTAACATAAAAACGTGCTTCTTCGGAAGCCTTTAATCAAAATTTCATGTTGTGAAAAGGTGACAAAAAATATACGAACTGGCAGTATTTTTCCTGCTGACTGGGAGTTAAATTCACCGCAAACCGCAACGTTCCAAACGATCGCGTTCCACAAAAACCCACTTGCGATGATTTAAATGGCCATTAATTTACGGGAATTAAACACTTAATTCCTTCAATTTGGCCTATAAATTCATGACAATGAGATTTAAAAATCATGTTATATTGTGAATTATTGTGTGAATGTTATTTGGACAATTAGGCTTTTAAAAAATGTTAACCTTTTCTTAAGAAATGGATAGATGTTTAGATCTAGTAATTGCATTTTGTAATTAGCTACAATTAGGTAACTAACTAATTATATGCTTTAATTTCAGGTCATCCAAGTAAGATTGTTTCATATTTGTTTCAGAATGCTTCAAACTATAATAACTGAAAATTACATGAATTTGTCTTAATTTTTAAGAAAGTTATGGGCTTTTGACTTTCCTTGATCACAGCTTTTGTGTTAAGTCAATGGAAAAGCAATAGGGAACAAGATGCTAATTTCTGAATATGAAAATGGCCATAACCTTTTTAATACTGAAGATATGAAAGTGAATTAGGTATCAAATTAAACTTCTTTTTATGCTTTATCTGATGGGATAAATTGCAGGCTTGATTTTTAAAATCTCAAAATGTTGTAACATTGCTACATCATCAGAGACCCACACCACCCTGGCCACACACTCATTTCACCCCTGCCACCGAGGAGAAGATATAGGACCCTGAAAACTGTTACATCCAGGTTCAGGAACAGCTTCTTCCCAAAAGTCATCAGGCTATTAAACACTACAAGCTCCAAATAAGCTCTGACCTACATAGACTTGCGGGCATTGTTTTTGTTTTTGCACTATTCTTGTTTGTTTCTATCTGCATGTATGTGTGTGTATATATATATGTATGTACACATAATGTGTACATATGCACACTGAACATTTTTCTCATTTATTATATTGTTTGCAGAGTACTATGTTTACATATTCTGTTGTGCTGCTGCAAGTAAAACATTCGTTGTTCTACCTGGGACATGTGACAATAAAACACTCGACGATATATGACAAGAAAATATCTTGACATTTCCTTTAAAATGTCTTTGAGGAATTTGAGGAAGGACATCCTTGTGATTGAGGCAGTGCAGCGTAGGTTCACGAGATTGATCCCTGGGATGGCGGGACTGTCATATGAGGAAAGATTGAAAAGACTAGGCTTGTATTCACTGAAGTTTAGAGGGGTATCTTATAGAAACATATAAAATTATAAAAGGACTGGACAAGCTAGATGCAGGAAAAATGTTCCCAATGTTGGGCGAGTCCAGAAGCAGGGGCCATAGTCTTCGAATAAAGGGGAGGCAATTTAAGACTGAGGTGAGAAAAAACGTTTTCACCCAGAGAGTTGTGAATTTGTGGAATTTTCTGCCACAGAGGGCAGATCACTGGATGGATTTAAGAGAGACTTCGATAGAGCTCCAGGGACTAGTGGAATCAAGGTGTATGGGGAGAAGGCAGGCACGGGTTATTGATTGGGGATGATCAGCCATAATCACAATGAATGGCGGTGCTGGCTCGAAGGGCCAAATGGCCTCCTCCTGCACCTATTTTCCATGTTTCTATGTTTCTTTATAACAATTTTGACAAAGCTTGTTTATTACCCTAATTTCTCCTTATATGATTTAATGTTAACCTAAGCAAGTTAAATCCAAGGAAGAGGCATATAAATGGCCCAGAGGAAGAAGCAAACTGGGAGAATTTTAGAAAACAACAAAGGGGTTAATTAAGAGGGGGGGGAATAGAGCATGAAAGAAAGCTTGCAGGGAATATAAAAACTGACTAAAAGCTTTGTTGGAAATGTGAAGAGTAAAAGATAAGTGAAGCCAAATGTAGGTCCCTTACAGTCAGAAACAGGTGAATTTGTAATAGGAAACAAGGAAATGACAGACCAGTTAAACAAGTACTTTGGTTTTGTCTTCATTAAGGAAGACACAAACATTCTCCCATAAATACTAGGGGACCAAGGATCTAGAGTGACGGAGGAACTGAAGGAAATTCACATTAGTCATGAAATGGTGTCGCGTAAACTGTTGGGACTGAAGGCAGATAAATCCCCTGGGCTGATGGTCTGCATCCCAGAGTACTCAAGGAGGTGGCCCTATAAATCGTGGATGCATTGGTAACATTTTCCAATGTTCTATAGACTCTGGATCAGTTCCTGTGGACTAGCTTATGTAACTCCACTTTTTGAGAAAGGGAGGGAAAATGGAATTATAGACCAATTATAGAGCTTTTGCCTTCCATCACAGTGAAGAGGTGCCTGGTAGACTCACTGTTGTGGATGTTAAACTTTGTTCATTGTGTGTTCTGTTAATTTCTTTTCTGTCATGACTGGAAGGTATGCAATTTCATTTAAACTAAAAGTTTGAATGACAATAAAGGAAACTTTATACTTTATATTTTAGTTAGCCTGACATCGGTAGTGGGGAAGAAGCTGGAGTCGATTATTAAAGATGTAATAGCACCGCATTTGGAAAGCAGTGACAGGATTGGTCACAGTCAGCATGGATTTATGAAGGGGAAATCATGCTTGACTACTCTTCTGGAATTTTTTGAAGATGTAACAAGTAGAATGGATAAGGGAGAGCCAGTGGATGTGGTGTATCTGGACTTTCAAAGAGGTCCCACACAAGAAATTAGTGTGCAAAATTAGAGCACATGGTATTGGGGGTAGGGTATTGACATGGATAGATAACTGGTTGGCAGACAGGAAGCAAAAAGTAGGAATTAATGGTTCCTTTTCAGAATGGCAGGCAGTGTATAGTAGGGTGCCGCTGGGACCCCAATAATTTACAATATATATTAACGATTTAGATGTTAGTATGAAGGAATTAAATGTAACATTTCCACGTTTTCGGATGACACAAAGCTAGGTGGCAGTGTGAGCTGCGAGGCAGATGCTGTGAGGCTGGGGGGTGACTTGAATAGGTGGGTGAGTGGGAAGAGTGAAGAAAGCTAATGACATGTGGTCCTTCATAGCAAGAGGATTTGAGTATTGGAGCAAGGAGGTCCTACTGCAGTTGTACAGGGCCCTGGTGAAACTGCACATTTCCATTCTAATTTTGCAATTTATTTTTATATATTATATTAGTATATTAAGATACTAAACTAAGTGGAACCCATTGGGTCCCATGTTCACACGGGAGGGCTGGCCCCCTGATGCAATATTCCACCTCTTCACCAATTCCAATATTGGTGGCCAGTGGGGGTGGGGGGGAGGCTTTCTGGAGTGCTGGTATGGGTGTTGGTGGCTGCAGGGGCTACTGGTCTCCAGAGGGCTAGTATGGACATTGTGGGCCAAATGGATTCTTGGGGTGGCAGCTCAGTCCCTCAAGCCTGATGTGCTGGCAGCTCACTCATGGCTGGTGGGCTGGGAGTTGATTCACGGTTATTCCTTGAAATTCTATTTCAAGCAGGGTGCAAGGCCACCGAATTCAAGTGCAGTTTCTCACCTCTTCGAGCAGGGTGGAAGGCCACCAAATTCAAATGCAGTTTCATACCATTTCATGCAGGGTGCAACGATACCACAATCAAATGCAGTTTCATACCATTTCATGCAGGGTGCAAGCCACCACATTCAACTGCAGTTTCATACTATTTCAAGCAGGGTGAAACCACCATAAAAAACACCATAAAACAACACAAAACACCACACTCACAGTTCAGCAGACATTCAGTGTGTTCAGTTGTTTCACAGCTCAAACAGATTTGTGACCTCTCCCTCCCCCATCATGCAGAGACTGAGCCACACCCACACTTCCGGGTTTTATAATCCCTCCCCCTCCCACCGGAAAAGGTGTGGCCTTCATTGCGTGATTGACAGGACAGAGATTCTCAACATTAAAAAAATAATAATAACACTTTTATTTTTAATTGATGGGAAGAATCCTCTGCACCTGCTGAGCGGAGGGGGACTGAGTAAGATGGCCAAATATCACAGCCGTAAGTGGTAGGGTTTTATCTAAAATCAATATACAGTGCAAACAGGAAGTTACCAAAGCACCCAAACCACCATTTGCAGTAGTGCCTTTTTACTTCAACCCAAAGCACCCAAACCACCATTTGCAGTAGTGTCTTTTTACTTCAACCTAAAGCACCCAAACCACCATTTGCAGTAGTGCCTTTTTACTTCAACCCAAAGCACCCAAACCACCATTTGCAATAGTGCCTTTTAACTTCAACCCAAAGCACCCAAACCACCATTTGTATTAATGCCTTTTAACTTCAACCCAAAGCACCCAAAACACCATTTGCACTAGTGCCTTTTAACTTCAACCCAAAACCCCCAAACCACCATTTGCAGTAGTGCCTTTTTATTTCAACCCAAACCCCCCAAACAACCATTTGCATGCAGTGCCTTTTTACTTCAACCCGGATCCCCCAAACAAGCATTTGCATGCAGTGCCTTTTTACTTCAACCCGGATCCCCCAAACAACCATTTGCATGCAGTGCCTTTTTATTTCAAACCAACCATATTTTCATTTTCAAAGCACATTAAGGGCACTCACATTTGAGTAGACAACTCACAATTGTCTCCATTGCTAAAGTGATGGCATAAGTAGCAATGTTACTTTCAGTTTCCAAATTGTTGCTAATTATTAAGCTTTTACGTACTTCTTCCATGGCTGTTTGACATTCCATAATGTTAGAAAATTATTTCAAATAATGGTGAAATGTCTATAGGGTTTTGAAACAATTAAATCTTGATATTTTGTGGGCATTCATTACCATGAATAGTTATTCTTACAGTTTATCTCATCATCAGAACATTTTAGTTGAAAAATGTCTCAAAATTCGTTGACAACCATCTCATGTCTGATGCATGAAATACACAGGCCCACATGATGTATTTATGCTTATACTCAATGTAAAATCTTAACTTTAAAATGCCAATTAAGAAAACAATTTTTTTTTGCATACTTTGTCAATTCATCGAGGCCAAATTTTTGATGAAATGTTATATGACTGAGGATGTCTTCAATCATTTGCGCAAATATTAAAGTTTTATTAAGTGCCAGGATTTAATATATTTAATTAGAAACCCAGGGAACTAATTGAAAACACTGATTCATTTTTTTCTCAGCTTTAACTATTTTTTGAAGGAAGTCTCCTGTGTACTCTAAGGTAATGTACTAAAAACCACGAGAATTTAAATTAATACCACCCACCTAAAACTGATAAGATTTTTAAATTAATTTATCTTATTGCAGTTCAATTAAATACAAACTCAAACTACTACAATTTCATATAGTGACAAGTGCATACAATTGGATATCTGATTTTTCATAAATTTGCAGATTTAAGATCCAGTTGGAAGAAATTTGAATGGATAAAAATTACAACAATGACGCAAAATGTAAAGAATTTCAAGCGAGCAGGGCTTTTACAAAATGCTGACGCCAGCAGTCAGAGCAACGGGTTGCCGAAATCCAGCAGAGAGATAGGAAGACTTTTCTAATTTGCTTTTCCTCTTTTTTAATAATAGCTGTGCATAAGTAATTTATGAAAGGCCAACCAGCCAGTTGGCAACAGAAAATTAAACTCATTTTATCTGAAAGCAGGTGGATTTCTATACATCATTAGCATGCATAGAATTTGCACAATGTTATTTTTAGTTCTGATGGAATGTAACCAAATAATATGAGTTTCCCTTAGACACGAGTGAAATTTTTAGATAAAAGTGTCTGCCTTTTGCAATTTTCTGCAAATGGAAACTAATTCCATGAAGCTTCTTATTACAGGAGAGACTCATTTCGTTTGCATTAGAGACTGACATAAGTGACATTAGGATCTTACTAACACATATTCTGAAATGCAGTGTAGTCTTTAATATCATTAGTGAATCCCTCAGTAGTATCAGCCATTCTGCCTTGTACCTATCTTACTAAATGTAAATGTTATTTTTTCCATATTGTCTTGCATATAGATGAGATTTCTCACTTTTTACTGGTCAACACAATGCTATTATTCCCCTATTAGTATTAAATGCTGCAAGCATTTTAATATCTATTTTGAAGCATATGCATAGTAAACCTATGCGTTTTTAGGCTATAATTGGAATTGATTATTTTACTCGTAACAATAACGTTTATTTTAGAATAATTGCCCAAGGTGATTATTTTACATACCTTCTAAACATTTCCATTTATGTTACCCACAACCTGCTGAATGTGAAGAACCTTCCACACCAACAAAATGCTGTGATAATTGTTGATTTAACCATCAATTATAGTTGAACAAAGTTAAACGTTTAAAAAAAAAATCAATGTTGGTCCATCGTACGGAATGTCATTGAAACGTGACAACTTGTTACTTTTCATGTGTTTGTTTTATATGTTTCCTATGTTATACAAATAGTTACCTGAACAAAGATTTTATGTATTGGTAATTCTGCTTGGGCTTGACAATACTTGCATCATAGTTTGCAGGGTACAAAGTATAAATATTAAATGTAATAGTACATCACCTTTGAGAAGATTAGAAGAAAATATTTAGGAATGTTATCATAATATTCAGTGCAGCATATTCAGGACTTCTGTTGCCCAGTTTTAACTACACTGCTGAAGATACCAGTTAATTCTGCTGATTTATGGAAATACTGTATCAGTATCACCAGAAGCATCAAGGAACATCTAAAAAGCTTATTATAAGCTTTAGCTGAAATGGTATGCCGTTTGAATTTCTGCAATGACCATAAACTGCAAAGAGAAATCCTAATTCAGCAGAAATGTTGTGTCTCTAATCATAAAACTTTAATACTGTGGCATCAATCTTAGAGGATTGGCTTGTGCAATTTACTGTAACAAACACAGACGTCAAGGTATACATAACTGAAAAACTGATATAACAAGACTGAAATTGTGGGACTTCCATTTGTGGTCGAGGCATACACATTTCTTAGCTCTCTGAAATGAATTTCTCCTTCCAATTGCCTATCTCCAAATTCAGCAACCATATTCTGTTGTCTGTTAATTACAAAAGTTTATGTGCTGAAATAAAATGTTCATAACCTAATCAAAAATATTACATCGATCAACATGCAGGCCCATGTAGCAAGATTGGAAGTTTCTATTTTATTTAATTTACATAGTTCAGCAATCTATTGCCAAGAAAGCTGTAGCGATGGAAATATATTTATAATGTGCAATATCTTACTGCCATTTGTATACAAAGTTTTTGTGAATATTATACCACATGTATTGGATACTGTTGGTGATTATTTCTGGGGTTGATTTGTAACCAATGCGAAATTGCCTTGATACTTGAGGCACTCATGATGAGATTCCTTACAATATCTAATCATTCCTTGGCATCAGACACAGTATCTAGGTCTGCGTTCATTGTCAGAAAATGGGCTGCCAGAGATGTGTCCCACAACCTGCATTAATATCTCACAAAGAATCAAGGAGCAAACCTCACATCAAGCACAGTGGTGCAGCGGTAGTGTTACTGACTTACAGCGCCAGAGATCCCGGTTCGATCCTGATTACGGGTGCTTATGTGTACGGAGTTTGTACGTTCTCCCTGTGACCGTGTGGCTTTTCTCCAAATGTTCCGGATTCTTCCCACACGCCAAAGACTTACAGGTTTGTAGGTTAAATGGCTTGGTATAATTGTAAATTGTCCCTAGTGTGTATAGGATAGTGTTAATGTGTTGGGATCGCTGGTCGGTGTGGACTCGGTGGACCAAAGTGCCTGTTCCCGTGTTGTGTCTCTTAAATACAACTAAACTAAGTCAACCAAGGAGATGTGGCTTAATAAGTCCCAACTTCTGTTTATGCGTTAGTTTCTATTTCTGACACCTCATCCATATATTTCTAATAACTTTGCGGACTGTCGCATTTATGGCATTGGACTTGATCTAAAAAAGAACAATTGCACTGGGTAGGATGATAAGACACACTGAAGACATGTTTTAATCCATTCACCTGTTAATCTTTTTCTCTTGTTTTAAAAGTATGAATTACATTTGAGGAACATATCCCAAAACATTATAATCTTTTCAAATGACTGGAAAGTCACCATAATCTTTAGAATTCTGTTCCATAACTGAACCACACTCGGAGAAAAGTGAAATATTTTGATTGCTAAACACCCCCTTTGCTTTGTCAAAATTTGTATCAACAGTTCGTGGTTATACCTGTACTCTTTCCTGCTTATGTGGTATTATTTTACCCTTTCATGTGCTACGCACATCACTGCCAAGCTCAACATTTAGTGGCCATCCCAAATCGCCCTTGCAATCTAGTTTGCCTGTAAGGTGGCTATATTGCTGTGAGATTGGATTCATGTGTATACAGCAGATTCACAGTGGACATTAATGAGCAAGACCAGTTTTTATGCCAGTCTGTTGGTTTCCCAGCTACCATTATTGATACAACCTTTTGTTTTTATTCCAGATTATTTAATAAGGTGCCATGGTTAAATTCAAATGCATGCCTACAAATTACTCATTGAGAATTTTGGTTTGGGGCAGGTTGGTGGGGAACAATAAATTGCATTTGTAAGATCCAATGATATATGAAATTTGACGGATCCTTCAACAAGCATTCAACACAGATTTAAACAGGGCTTCTGCACAGTCACTTTAAAAAAGGCTGCAGAGAGTTTCTGGACAACAATGTCACAAAACCAGTCATAGTCATGAATAAGTGGAGAGTGGTCATTGGCAGAAGATTTGAAAAATCACTTTATTTTCCGTGTGAACAGATTTGATAATCTGCTGAAGATCAACATCTGTCCCTGTGAAAGGTAACAGTTGCTACCTGAGCTCCTACTCTCTCTGCAGAGAATCTTTAGTTTATTAATATTGTCACGTGTGCTAAGGTACAGGGAAAAGCTTTTTTATTGTGTGCTATCCAGTCAATGAAAAGTCTATGCATGATTACAATCAAGCCCTCCGCAGTGTATTGATACAGGGTGTCGTCTAGTTCAATTAAAGACAGTTAAGAGCCACTGGTGAGAGGATGGTTTAATTGTCTGATAACAGCTGGGAAAAAACTGTTCCTGAATCTGGAGGTATGTGTTTTCAAAGTTCGGCTGGCGGGAGAAGAAGGCATGACCAGGATGAGACTAGTCCTGGATTATGCTGGTGTCCGGGCCAAGGCAGCATGAACTGTAGATGGCATCCATGCAAGCGCGATTAATTTACTTGAAGGTCTGGGCTACGTCCACAACTCTCTTCAATTTCTGGGGGTCTTGGATAGAGCTGTTCCCTAACCATGCTGTGATGCATCCTAATAAAATGCTTTCTATGGCACATCTGTAGAAGTTAGTGAGGGTTGCTGGGGACATTTGGCTGCACAGTTTTGTGGGTATAAGGGGTATAGTAGGGGGCTGCGAATGCATTCTTGTGGGGCACCAGTGTTGAGGATTATTGTAGAGGATGCTTTGTCACCTATCCTGTTAATCAGGAAATTGACGATCCAGTTGCAGAGGGGATCGCTGACTCCAAGTTCCTAGGAAGATTTGGGGTTACAACTATTCCAACTTTTCCAAATAAAATTTGAATTTGGAAACATGATTTCCGTACCATTGAATTATTTGAAATTATCTTTAACAAATAAATAGATTATTTTATTTAGTTCATAATAGATTAGTTGGTTCATAAAACATATTCCTAATTTGAAGATTCATTTCAATTTTCTTGTTACAGCCGCAGTTTGGCCGCAGTTGAAATATTGTGTGCATTTCTGCTGACTCAAGGAAGGATGTAGAAACATAGAACCATAGAAAATAGGTGCAAGAGTAGGCCATTCGGCCCTTCGAGCCTGCATAGGCTCGAAGGGCCTTTTTTTCCCATTCAATATGATCATGGCTGATCATCAAACTCAGTATCCCTTACCTGCCTTCTCTCCATACCCCCTGATCCCTTTAGCCTCAAGGGCCACATCTAACTCCCTCTTAAATATAGCCAACGAACCGGCCTCAACTACCTTCTGTGGCAGAGAATTCCAGAGACTCACCACTCTCTGTGTGAAAAATGTTTTTCTCACCTCGGTCCTAAAAGATTTTCCCCTTATCCTTAAACTGTGACCCCTTGTCCTGGACCTCCCCAACATCGGGAACAATCTTCCTGTATCTAGCCTGTCCAACCCCTTAAGGATTTTGTAAGTTTCTATAAGATCCCCCCTCAATCTTCTAAATTCTAGCGAGTACAAGCCGAGTCTATCCAGTCTTTCTTCATATGAAAGTCCTGACATCCCAGGAATCAGTCTGGTGAACCTTCTCTGTACTGCCTCTATCGCAAGAATGTCTTCCCTATAATGTCATGAACTATAAAGGAAGCTCTGCTTTCAAGATGGCACCCAACTCGGGCGACTATTTGCGTGCTAGCCACAGAAGCAGATCTACAATCACAGATCTACAATCACTTTTAAATCTCTACTCCAACAGCAACATTTCTATACACTATACATGGCTTGATTGTAAACATGTAATGTCTTTCTGTTGACTGGACAGCACGCAACAAAAGCTTTACACATGACAATAAACTAAACTGAACTGAAAAGGATGTAGCTTGGACGAGTTATAAGTAGGCACTGGATAGACTCGGACTATTTCCCTGGAGTGCAGGAAACTGAAGGGCAATTTATAGTGGTATATAAACATAAAGCTCTTAAAGTGAATGGTCACAGTCTTTTGTTTCTCAGGGTAGGGGAGTCAAAAATTATCAGAAATAGATTTAAGGTGCAAGAGAAAATATTTAAAGGTAACTTGCAAGCTAGCTTTTAATCACAGAGGATGGTGGGTTTGTGGAAGGAGCTGCCACGGGATGTGGTGGAGATGCGTACAGTTACATTTTGTATTAAATTAGATATTAACATAGATAAGGTTTAGAAGGTTATGAGCCAAATGCAGGCAAATGAGACCAGCTCGAGTAGGCAATTTGATAGACCTGGCTGAGTTGGGCTGAAGTCGGTTGTGTGATGGAATACTGTCCACTTGCCTAAATCTTGCAGCTTCAAACACATTCAAGAAGCTGAACACCATGCAAGACATAGCAATCCACTTGACAAGCATCCCTCTAGCCATTCACTCACAGCACCAACATAACCCTGTGGCAGCCATTTGTACAGGATGCACTCCTTAACACCTTCCAAACCCAAGACCTCTACCAGCTGGAAGGATGAGGGCAGCAAAAGCATGGGGACATCACCACGAGGAAGTTGCCCCCAAACTATATATCATTCTTACTCGTAAGTATATTATCATTCCTTCACCATCAAAATCACGGAAGTCTCCCCCTAACAGCACTGTGAGTATACCCACACCTCAAAGTATAGTGGCTCCAGAAAGCAGCTCACCGCCACCTCTCCAGGATAATGAAGGATAATTAAATGATGGCTAAGCCTGCAAAGTCATCATGAATGAATATTAAAATGAAATACGCATAAGATGAGTAATTTTCAATTTATATCACAAATACAGCATTTTTGAATTATTCTTCCACATTACATTTAATCAAACACTTTAAATGACATGAAATATTGGGCAGATTATGATCAATGGATTCCGATTTTAGTTAGCAGCTGTCTATCCTATTTAATAGGATCATCACTTTGGTGGAAATAATGCTCACCACTTGCTTATTAAAACTGTAAACTATTTTCTGAAGTTAACAGCTCTTTAATAAATCATACTCTTCGTACGATCCCAAGATTTAAGGATAAGAGTATATATTAATTCCTCAGATTTGCAATACCAACATCTGTTATTTACAATTAGATTTAAACTCTGAGTAAAAGTTTAATTTAACTTAAATTCTGTGAAGAAATATTTATGTGATTTTCTGCTGAGGAGAAAAAAATTGGATTTATTTGAGATGTAACAAATTATAGATTTTATCAATATTTAGGAAGCTAAATTGGATAATCATTAGAAATAATTGATCTACTCCCATTGGTTCTAATTCAAACAGCTTTGCAATTTTGTGTTTATTTATTTACGCTGTTGCTGTGTTTCAGCCATTACTAATTGTGCCTTGGGGAGCTGCATGTGTTAACCTGGGATATTATGAGGGGTAGCAAGAATAAAGATAGTTTGCACCCTTTATAGCCTTACATTTCATCATGTTATGGCTGCTGCAGATAGCCAACATTCTGAACTGGAAAATCATCCTCTTTCTCATCTCTGCCATCCCATGGTCACTTGTTTACAAAAAACTACTGGTGGTGTAATAATACACCTCTCACTGCTCCGTTTCTGTACTCCTACTAACCACCCTCCCCTCACCTCACAACCTAGCTCACTACAGATTTATCTTGGAGCTCTCCTCTTTTCAGATTGACATTGGCAAGAAACCAGTGAAGGTGAATACTTAGAGGCACTTACATACATGCACACAACCATCAGTTTACATGCCAGCTCAAGAAGAGGAATCTGCACATGGTGAGGTACTGTGTGCAAACTGCTGTGCAGACAAGGCAGGAGGCAACAGCAAATAAGACATAAACTCACAAAGCTCCTGCTTTTTGTCACTGATAAATCAGGTAAGGATTTCAACACGTCTAGTGACAGAGGCTGATGGCTACTGTATATACAATTAAATACTCATGGCAGCATCAGACTAACCAAATCCATGCATGCATTGTCAAGGAACTAGGAATCCAATGCACTCATCTTTATTCATCATATGGAATAAATGGGTATTTCCAGAGGCAAATTCCAATGCCTGCAAACAGCAACACCAAGGCAGCATTCAGTCAAGGGCTGATACATGACAACTAATGTTTGTTTTACAGTAGCTAGACTCACTCTTGTTGTTGACATTCCTTGCTCCTGACATACATTGGCCCTATCTCCGAACTCTATCTCCGCTACACTGATGACTGCATCAGTACTACCTCCTGCCCCCATTCAGAACTCATGGACTTCATTAACTTCACCACCAATTTCCATCCTGCACGCAAATTCATTTGGACAATCTCCGACATTTCCCTCCCCTTTCTTGCTCACCATCTTCATCACGGGTGATAGACTATCGTCTGACGTCTATTATAAACCTATAGACTCCCACAGCTATATAGACTACATTTCATCCCACCCTGTCTTCTACAAAAACTCTATCCCCTATTCCCAATTCCTCCGTCTATGCTGCATCTGCGCCCAAGATGAGGTGTCCCATACCAGGACATCCAAGATGTCCTCATTCTTTAGGGAACAGGGGTTCCTCTCTTCCATCATAGATGAGGACCTCACAAGGATCTCCTCGTAACCTGTAGCTCCGCACTTGTTCCCCCTCCCCTCAGTCACAACAGGGACATGTTCCCATCCTCACCTCTTTCCGCTTTCCACAGAGACCGTTTCCTCCGCAACTCCCTGGTTAACTCATCCAACCCAAACCACCCCCTCCACAGGTAGGAGCAGGAGATCCAACACCTGTCACCGTGGAAGTTGCCCCAACAGTCCTTTCAGGTGAGTAAGAGGTTCACTTGCACCTCCTCCAACCTCATCCACTGTATCCACTGTTCTAGGTGTGGACTCCTATATATCAGCGAGACCAAGCGCAGACTGGACGATCGTTTTGCTGACCACCCTCGCTCAGTCCGCCTTGATCTCCCACTTTAACTCCCCTTCCCACTCCCCTACTGACCTTTTTGTCCTGGGTCTCCTCCATTGTACGCTACAACCCAGTGGTATGACACAGTATAACTTCAAGTAACTGTTGCATTTCGTCTCTCTCCGTCCCTCACCCACCCTACTCATCCTACTAGTTTCACCATCGTCTGCTTAGTTGCACTGTTTTAGTTGTTAGAGTTTACTCGTTATCACCTTCTCCGCAGTTAACAATGGACCATTGTGGGCTCCATCTTTCCTTCACCATAATTTCTGGCTTTGAGATTTGCCTTTCACATACCTTTCTTTCGTTTGTTCTATGTACCTCTTCATATCTCTAATTTCCCTCTCGGCTGACTCAGTCTGAAGAAGAGTCTCGACTCAAAGTGACACTTATTTGTTTTCGCCAAAGATGCTGCCTGACCTGCTGAGTAATTCCAACATTTTGTGTCTATCTTCAGCATAAACCAGTACTTGCAGTTCCTTCCTGCACATTTAATGGCATTATCTCCAAATCGCTCATCATCAATATTCTGGAGGGAAGGAGGGAGGGGTCACTATTGACTAGAAGGTCAATTGAAAGAGGATAAATGTAGTTTATCCATTCAGTAAATCCATTCACACTTTCCTCGCACCCCCATGTCAGCCTGAGGGGAAATTACTTCAACAGCATGACCTGATTCCACTGCTTAAGTATACAGTATGAATGATTTTGTTGTTGCCTGTCTAGCAAATGAATGTGTCTGAAAAACGAGTGGCATTTTAACAATTCTTAAAGCAGATAAATCACATAAACACTTCCTTAGGGCAAGCGACTTCAGAATTGCCGTTAGCGTTGACTTTACCATTCATTTAGTGCAACAACAATGGTGGCAGTACAATTTCTAGACATAAATTCCAGCATAGCTATGATCTGCATAATTCACTGGCTTTTGTCAGACACCAGATGAACACCAAGGGAATGTAATCCATTTGCTCACGGACAAGCCTTCAAAATCCATGAAGCCACAAACTTACTTTTGCTGCAAAGGAAAAGCTCAGTTACTTTCCCTACCTAACAGCAGAAAGATGTTGAAAATATCTCCAGGTCCAACCTGAAAGATATTTCAGCCTGAAACCAGACACAGATATTTCTAGCCTTGATACCCACTGGTAATGAGTCATTTCCTTACTCTGCTGCAGTTGTAGATAGAATAAAAGGTGGATTTCATTGAGGATATATTGTCCGCACATTGTCCCTTGCTGAAACAATTGATCCCTGTGGACTGTGGATAAATATTATCTCTCCCACTGAGATATTTCCTGCTCTTCTGCTCCTGGTAGAGTTTCCAAATTAGCATACCTTCCACGCATTCTCTCATATGTCTGGGAGCAAAAGGTTTATGAAGAAATATTGAAATCAGGGCAAAGTTCTCCAGATCTTGTTACCTCACTTGCTTTGGACTTAAACAACATTAAATAATTCTAGAAAGCACAACTCCATTGTAACTCTCTAGAAAATCTGGCTAAAATAAATAAACATTGAATCTGAAAGAACGGATTTGACCTGAAACATCACCCATTCCTTCTCTCCAGAGATGCTGCCTGTCCCGCTGAGTTACTCCAGCTTTTTGTGTCTATCTTTAGTAGGATACGAGTTATTTAAATAGAAATTTGGACTGCAATATGACAGCATTGCCATCAAATCATTTTTGTGTGCTGATTCAGATCATGATCCAGCTACTCTGCATACATACCTAGGCATTTATTAAAACCATTACCAATGTGTAGACTGGTATGATGTGTATCATAAATAACTTGGATAGAGTGGATGTGGAATGGATGTTTTCACTGGTGGGAGAGTCTAGGACCAGAGGTCACAGCCTCAGAATTAAATAGCATTCCTTTAAGGAGATGAGGAGGAATTTCTTCAGTCAGAGGGTGGTGAATCTGTGGAAAACATTATCACAGATGGCTGGGGAGGCCAAGACAATGGATATTTTTAGGACAGAGAGAGAAAGATTCTTGATCAGTAGGTGCGCCAGGGGTTATGGGGAGAAAGCAGACGAATAGGGTTGCAGAGGAGAGTTAGATCAGTTATGATTGAATGACGGAGTGGACTTGATGGGCCGAATGGCCTAATTCCGCTTCTGTCATTTATGAACATGAAATGCCCAGATAGTTTGCAGGCCTCTTTGGAAATTAAATGGCAGTCGTAGATACCTAGACTATGACCAGAAGAGCTATATTTTGTGTGCTGCACATTTAAAGACATAGGAATATTGGATTATTTTGATTCCTTTGGATTAAATAGCAGTGATTGTAATTTTATGGGATGATGAAGGTTAATAGCAGTTTATTTTATAAATAAGCACTGAGTCACCCAAATCAAAGCTATTAGTTATTTTATTTATATTAAGTTTTTAATATTTGATATTAAGCTGTTAATTTATTTCACGAAATTCATTAAAGTAATCCTGGATATAATGAGGCAATAGTCACATTCATAATAAAGCTGAAGGTAGAATCTTGCAAGTCCTATATTTTGATTTTGCAGCACAAAATTTAAATCGGATTTCCTTCATTCGGGCTGATAGCACTAGCTGCTGAGATAATATTTAGTTATGACCATATTTCAGCTATGTTATCAAGTCTAATTTGTCAGATGCAAGGAGTTCTAAAATGGTTAAATTCACCTATTAATAAATATATTCAAATTATAGAATGCCATTCATTTTAATTTGAGTTTATACTTTAAGGCTTATCATGTTATTTTTAAGGCAACTAATAACAAAAGAATTATGATGACTATTATGCACTTTGTGCACTAACAGCCCAATACCATTTCAGCATGGGTGTACTTTCAGTCAGCGTCTTCAAAGTAAATTAAAGTTATTATTTGCATTGCTTGCTTTATTTCATTTATAACTAACATAATTAACTTGAAGATCGAAATAACTGCTTTCTAAGTTTCTGAACAGCTAAAGGAAAATGTATTTTAAGCAGATTGTTTCCGTTAAATAACAGTCTATTTTTTTTTGCTTAATCGAGCTCCCCGAGTAAGAACATCAGTTAGAGCAGGTAGCTGAGAAATGTCATTAAAATAAACTCTAGGCACATCAAAATTATGCATTTTGAGCAGTTAGAACATCCTACAAAAAGATGAGGACAGGCTCATCTCATTAAAGGAGAAGAAATAGTGGAATTAGCCAGAATCTAATTACAAGCCACGCTATCTAATGTAAAAACATGTCTGTTTTTTCACTCTCATTCATTTTGACTAGTAATTAGTTTTGGCCTCTAAAATGCCACCCTTTAATCATCCAAACACAGATGTGATTTGCTGTGCAATTTAATCTTGCTTTAATGAAGAACTAATGGACGCATCACAAATTACTTTCTCTGTTGGAAAAAATTCTATTTCCTGCTTTCAAAAGATCAAGAGTATCTTTGATAATAGCTTGAGCAGCCCTGGCAGCTTTGCTGCACCAAGCAAACAAGCTCTTTTACTCTGCTCACAATTCAATAGAAAGAGGCTACAATTAGCAACAAAGCAGTGAAAACCCAGCATCGCAGCAGAAGTGCTTTCCACGTCTTAACCCCAGCAACTATTACCTTGTTGGAGCCAAGGCTAACCGTCAGTAATGAACAATACGCCATGATAAATTACTCCCCAAAACAGCTGTACTGCTAATTTTCAATTATACCTATAAATGGCTTGTAGATTGGGAAAAAATGCAGCATGCACCGAGAAAACACTATTACATACTAACTATTTGCCTGTTTTTCTGTCGCAGATTACTTTTAAGTGATAGTTGACTTGTCAATCTTGAAGTTTATTTCATGGTTTATGATGATTGAGCTGCTAATTCTGTTTTTCTTGTGTTTCCACAATGTACATTCACATATATTTGGAAAACATATTTATTCATATTTAAAGATACATGAGAAAGGAGTACATTGTTACAGTGAGCTATTTTGGCATGTTTGCCTTTTTGACTGGGAGGTTGCTTTTAAGATTTGAAGCAATTTGTTTGCTCTTAATCCCTGAGGTTCATTTATACACTGGAAACATATCATTAAACTATGTGTATCACTGCAGAAGTTACGTTTAGCTGGATCTCTTGTGAATTCACAAATGCCTTTCTGTGATTACTTAACTCTCTTTATAACATAATGATTTCACTGATTAACAAGCATGCAGTCATGCCTTGTTGCCTTGTCACTTCATGTTGAGGCCCACCTTGTGCAGTTCCTTGTACTGCTCATTAATTGGTCTTGTCTTATAATTCTGCTGCTGATGAAAACCCTCCCCATGGCTCATAAATGCTTAGCTTTGGCTTCCTATTTTCACTCTGAATCTAACCTAGTTCATGCAAATATAGTACAAAAAAAAATAGAAAGTAGTGTGAAGATTATCTTTACCCAACGTGCTAGCAATGATCAGATACAGACAGAGGGA
This sequence comes from Raja brachyura, assembly GCA_963514005.1. The sequence goes on along the minus strand of OY740794.1, from coordinate 6,125,650 downwards.
CTGGTGGGTTGATGTCACAAGTTACTCACATGTGGGCAAATTGGGATTTTATTGGGCTCTTTTCAATCATGCCACATTGCCAATTGTACGTAGACACAAGAAAATGCAGATGTTGGTTAGCAAAAAAGGCACAAAGTAGTTGAGGAAGTCATAGTGGGTCAGGCAGCAGCCCTGCAGAATATGGATAGGTGGTCTCAGGTTAGGATCCTTCTTCAGACTGATTGTGGTTGGGGGGGGGGGGGCAAGAATACCAGATGAGAGGAGGTTCAGGACAAAGCCTGGTGAGTGATAGGTGGATACAGATGAGGGAGGGGTTTGATTGACAGATGATTGGACAAAGGCAAGAGATGAAAAGATTAACTGGCATGAGATGAGGATGGAAGGGGTGTGAATTGTGAAGCCATAGGAAGATAGGTGGAAGGGGGAGGGGAGAAATGGCCAGTCCAGGTGGGACACAGGAACTGTGGGGGGGAGGGGGAAGGAAAAAAGTGGAGAAGGTTGATTTAGGTTAGCTTTGTGTATTCCTTGCAGTTTCACTACCATGTAGCCATCCTACCACTCATTCCAACCACTATTCCTTCACGTTCAACAACCCTTTAATTTCCCTTATTCCACTGTTAACCAATTCACCTATAATCCTCCGCTTCACTTCTCCTAAGAGCCCCGCAGAACCGAAAGTTTTCCTCTTCACTATTCCTCTTCCGTTTCCATCCTATTTATTTTACCTTTGAAGTGCCCTTGGTTTCAAAATTCAATTTAGTTTAGTTTACATTCGAGATACAGCAAGGAAACAGGCCCTTTGGCCTAACGAGTCCATGCCGACCAGCGATCACCTGTACACTAGGTCCATCCTACATACTCCAGCATGTGGGAGGAAACCAGTGCTCCTGGAGAAAAACCAAGTGGTCACGGGGGAATGTACAAACTCCGTACAGACAGCACCCATAGTCAGGATCGAACCCTTGTCTCTGGCGCTGTAAGGCACTGTGCCTCTCCTGCTCATTAATTTATAAACATTAAAAGAAAATTGCAGTTGTAGAAATCTGAAATAAAAATAGAGGATGTTGGAAACACTCAAGCAGGATTTTTGGAAAGAAAAGCAGAGTTAATATTTCTGGTCGTGTTTCCAGCATTTCTGCTCATCAAAAAGAGAATATGTCTAAATACCTTTTTCATTTGGTTTATTCAGTGGTAGAAATATTAGAATTTATGCCTTACAGGTTTATGTGTTTATCATACACTATGAATTAAACCAAGATAAAATATATTTTTGGTTTCAATGCTAAACAGTATTCTTTTTGAAATGTTTTGCAGTTTAAATGAATAAAGATATGCCCTATGACCACTCATTCCCAGTCTCCCATCCTCTCTCTGCTCAATTTAAAACTTGCTTCTAAAAATTACAAAGCAAAAAAGAAAATCCTCAGTTTGAAAATGTACACATTGATACTTAGGATATACATGCTGTGTGGCTCTGCTGCTGTAGATTGGCCTGCTTTGGGTTGCTGCCCCTTCAAAAAGTCAAAGTCAAAGTATCCTTTATTGTCATTCAGACCTTTCGGTCTGAACAAAATGTTGTTGCCTTGCAGTCATACATATAATAAAAAACAAAACACACAATAAACACAATTTAACATCCACCACAGTGAGTTCACCAGGCACCTCCTCACTATGATGGAAGGCAAAAGTCTTAAAGTCTTTTGTCTCTTCCCTCCTTGTTCTCCCTCTGCCTCCGATGCTGTCGTCCACTGGGCCCGCGGCCGAGCCTCCGAAGTCGGGCTGCCGCCGCCGGAACGCCGCCACAGCCCCGAAGCTGCGCCGCCGCTGGCACCGGAACGCCGCCACAGATCCAAAGTTGGGCCGCTGCTGGATAGCCACCACAGCTCCGAACGTTGGGCCGCCGCCGCCGGAACGCCGGAACGCCGCCACAGCTCTGAAGTCGGGACGCCGCCAGGATGCCAGAATGCCGCCACAGCTCCGAAGTCAGGTCCGCCACCGCCGGAATGACGCCACAGCTCTGAAGTCGGGCCGCCGCCGCCGGAACTTTGTAGGGGTCACTGCATGTTTGCACAATATCTGAAGCAATCCCAAAACCCAGCCTGGAAACTGCATGGGACTTCTCCCCACCCCTCTCCACCCCAAATAGAACCCAAATATCATATCTTGCTTTCATGCGGATGAGTCGGGAGCTAAATGTAGATTTCAAGTAAATTAGAAGTTAGGTGCTAACTTTGTTTTTTCTGGGCCACATACCAAATTTATGATACAATTAATATAGGACTTTATCATAAACTCTAGCTTTATTAGACACTTTTCAGTAAAGTAAGAAAATAATTTGTATCATTCTAGCTGTAAACCTCTCACATAGACTATCTGTCTCAGTGTGCTTAATAAAAATTGAACAAAATTGAGTTTTGGATTTTGCCTTTAGATTTTGCTTCAGCAGCCAAATATGAGTAAATACTCTGCATAGCAAAGCATTATAACCATTTTGTTATAGTCACTTGTTTGCTTGAGTTATGCACATTAATAACACTTCCTTAAGAGTAGATTACCCTCATTAATTTCTCAGGTTGTTTCAGTTCGAACTATATTCCATTTGGCATTGTATTCCCAGGTTCAGAGATAACCAGAACACTTGCTATGAGCTAATGATTATAATCTAACTGCACATGCTAAAACTCAAGTCAAGTCAAGTGAAGTTTATTTGTCACAAGATGTGCAGTGAAATGAAGTGGCAATCTACTTGCATCAAAATGTTCTCAGCCTGAGATATGTGAGCATTAGTAAAAATCTAGAATATACTTCCTGTCAGTTTCATGCATTGTGATGTTGATTGTTTATCACTAAACCGTACACCTACAGCTCAGCTGCCAACACAGCCAGAGTGGTGAGTCTCTGGAATTCTCTGCCACAGAAGGTAGTTGAGGCCAGTTCATTGGCTATATTTAAGAGGGCGTTAGATGTGGCACTTGTGGCTAAAGGGATCAGGGGGTATGGAGAGAAGGCAGGTACGGGATACTGAGTTGGATGATCAGCCATGATCACATTGAATGGCGGTGCAGGCTCGAAGGGCCGAATGGCCTACTCCTGCACCTATTTTCTATGTTTCTATGTTTCTATAGCACTTCCTGTGTGAGGTAGCCATTGAGTGAGCTTTAGCCTAAAAGGTAACAGCTCCATCCAAGACCACAATAAATTACAGCAAATTGTGGACGCAGCCCATGCCATCACACAAACCAATCTCCCTTCCATTGACTCCATTTATACCTCACGCTGTCTCGACATGGCCAACAACATAATCAAAGAATAGTGACACCCTGGCCACTCCCTCTTCTTCCCTCTCCCATCAGGCAAAAGGTGTGAAATGCTCCAAATTCAGGGACAGTTTCTTCCCAACTGTTATTAGGCAACCGAATCATCCTACCACAACCAGAGAGCAGTGCTGAACAACTATATACTTCTTAGGTGACCCTCGGACTATCCTTGATCAGACTTTGCTGGCTTTACCTTGCACTAAGTGTTATTCCCTTATCATGTATCTATATACAGTAAATAGTCCGATTGTAATCATATCGTGTGCGGACAAGAAGCCGAAGCGAAGAAGTGGAAGCCAAGATACCGAACGGAAATGATTTTGCTGGCTTTACCTTGCACTAAATGTTATTTCCTTATCATGTATCTGTACACTGTAAATGGCTCGGTTGTAATCATGTATTGTCTTTCTGCTGACTGGATAGCACACAACAAAAGCTTTTCACTGTACCTCTGTACACATGACAATAACCTAAACTGTAAACTTTAAATAGAATTGGGGTGAGGTTCAGAAAGTTTTTGCACCTAAATCATTATGCATTGGCTTGAACATTATTCTTGGTTCAATGGCAGTATCTTTATTTCTGAATCAGAAGTTTGTTGGTTTCTCTTTTCCAATTGAGACTCTGAATGATAAAATACCAAATGAAATATTGGATAGAATCATAGTAGATTCATGATGTAATAGAAAGAAGAGCACAGATGTATTCCTGGTGTCCTGTTTGTAGATCAAATAGTATTGCTGATTTGATCCATCTTGTTTTGCTGCTGATGACCTGATCAATAATCCATGTCAGGTTTCCTACACCAGCGCCATCTCGTGCATGCGGGCAGCCATGTTGTGTTTTAGTTTTAACTTACGATTCGGAGCCTACAGGACTCATCTCAATGGTCTCTGTATGTATACAAATTAAAGTACTTGTTATGATATATAATTACTCTGTATCTTAAGTACTTTGGACACTGTCCAATATGTATTTCTTAGCTAAAGAATGCTGCAATGGTATATCAGCTTAATATCTTATTGCAAAAGATCACAAATCAATTAGCATTGACTTTTTTAAATTGTATGTAAATACAACATCCAAGAAACTGCAGATGCTGGAAAGATCAATGACCTAATAATCCATCTGAAATATGAAGTTTGTTTCACTCTCGTCAGATGCTGCCTGACCTGCTGGGTATTTCCTGATGCACTTCTTGGTGAGATGAAGGTTCACATGCACATCCTTTAACCTCATCTACTGCATGTGGTGCTCCCGTTGGGACCTCCTTTACATTGGTGAGATTAAGTCGACATAAGAACATGTGCTTTGTCTACCAAGCTCTGCTGGATCTCCTGGTTGCTAACCATTTAAACTCCCATTGCCACGCTTTGTTTCCTTTTCACCTTTAACCTTTTTCGCTTACCCCACCCATCTGACAATCAAACTTCGCTCACCAACATCAATCTATCACTTGCCAGGCTTTATCCCGTCGCCACCTCTTTTTCCAAGTTCCCCCCTACTGAAGGGTTCCGACCCAAAACGTTGCCGGTCTATTCCCTCCAGAGATGCTGCCTGACCCATTGTGTTTCTCAAGCACTTTATGCTTTGCTTGATTTCAGCATCTGTAGTTTCTTGTGGCCACCAGTGTATCTAGTTTACATGCTTACCCTTGTCTGATTTCAAACCTAATGTACTAATGGGGAATGTTGATTTTCATAAAAGTGGAATATTAATGGAACAGAAAGAGCAGATGGAGACAGAGATAACATCTATTTATTTCTCTTCTATACACCTATTTAAATAATTAATTATATAACTAGACTAAGTGGGACCCGTTGGATCCCATATTCACACGGGAGGGCTGGTCCCCCAATGCAATATTCCAACTCTCCACCAATTCCAATATTGGTGGCTAATGGTGGGGGGGGGGGGGGGGGGGGGGGGGGGCTTTCTGGAGAGCTAGTATGGGACTGGTTTCCAGAGGGCTAGTATGGACATTGTGGGTCGAATGGATTCTTGAGCTGGCAGCTCAGTCACTCAGGGCTGGTGGGCTGGCAGTTCACTCATGACTATTCCTTGAAATTCTATTACACGCAGAGTGCAGGCCACCAACGTCAATTTCATAGCATTTCAGGCAGAGTGCAGGCCACCAAAGGCAATTTCATAGCATTTCAGGCAGAGTGCAGGCCACCAAAGTCAATGTCATAGCATTTCAGGCAGAGTGCAGGCCACCAAAGTCAATGTCATAGCATTTCAGGAAGAGTGCAGGCCACCAAAGTCAATTTCATAGCATTTCAGGCAAAGTGCAGGCCACCAAAGTCAATTTCATAGCATTTCAGGCAGAGTGCATGTCACCAAAGTCAATTTCATAGCATTTCAGGCAAATTGCAGGCCACCAAAGTCAATTTCATAGCATTTCAGGCAGAGTGCAGGCCACCAAAGTTAATTCCATAGCATTTCAGGCAGTGTGTAGGCCACCAAATTCAATTTTATAGCATTTCAAGCAGAGTGCAGGCCATCAAATTAGCAAACAACTAATTGCATTGTGATTAAGGGCTAACAAATCATTAATTGCTAGTGCATTGCAGACTCATAGTTCAGTTGATTCACAGCTTAGAATCACAGTTGTGGACTCTCCCTCGCGATCTTCCAGAGTGACCGACTCATGTCCAGCATCCGGGATTTTATAGTCCTTCCCCCCCCTCCCCCGGAAGGGACGTTACCTTCATCGTGGTAATTGACAGGCAAGACGATCAATCAGCTGATCTCAAGATTTTTTAAACACTCATAACTTTTTTATTTTTCATCGATCTGAAAAGTCCTCGGGGCTGCCTCAGCGGAGGAGGACTGTGAGTAAAATGGCCAAAATCATAGCGATATATGGTAGCTTCTTTACTAAAATCAATATACAGCGCTGACAGGAAGTGGTTATGATGAGACTTTTATAACCATATAACCATATAACAATTACAGCATGGAAACAGGCCTTCTTGGCCCTCCCAGTCCATGCCGACCATTTATTTTCCCCTAGTCCTATCTACATGCACTCAGACCATACTCCTCCATTCCCTTCCCGTCCATATACCTATCCACTTTACTTTTAAATGTTAAAATCGATCCTGCCTCCACCACTTCTGCAGGAAGATCATTCCACACAGCCACCACTCTCTGATTAAAGAAGATCCCCCTCATTACCCCTAAACTTCTGTCCCTTAATTCTCATGTCATGCTCTCTTGTTTGAATCTTTCCTACCCTCAATGGGAAAAGCTTATCCACGTCAACTCTGTCTATCACTTTCATCATTTTAAAGACCTCAATCAAGTCCCCCCTTAACCTTCTGCGCTCCAAAGAATAAAGACCTATCTTGTTCAACCTTTCTCTGTAACTTAGTTGCGGGAACCCAGGCAACATTCTAGTAAATCTCCTCTGTACTCTCTCTATTTTGTTGACATTCTTCCTATAATTAGGCGACCAAAATTGTACACCATACTCCAGAATTGGTCTCACCAATGCCTTGTACAATTTTAACATTACTTCCCTACTCCTATATTCAATGCTCTGATTTATAAAGGCTAGCACTCCAAAAGCTTTCTTTACCACCCTATCTACATGCGATTCCACCTTCAGGGAACTATGCACAGTTATTCCTAATCCCTCTGTTCCACACCATTCCTCAATTCCCTACCATTTACCATGTATGTCCTATTTTGATTTGTCCTGCCAAGATGTAGCACCTCACACTTATCAGCATTAAACTCCATCTGCCATCTTTCAGCCCACTCTTCCAAATGGCCCAAATCTCTCTGTAGACTCTGTAAAATCTACTTCATTATCCACAGCACCACCTATCTTAGTATCATCTGCATACTTACTTATCCAATTTTCCACCCCATCATCTAGATCATTGATGTACATGACAAACAACAGTGGACCCAACACAGATCCCTGCGGCACCCCACTAGTCACCAGCTTCCAACCTGACAAACAGCCATTAACCATTACTCTCTGGCATCTCCCATTCAGCCACTGTTGAATCCATCTTGCTACTCTGCCATTAACACCCAAAGATTGAACCTTCTTAACCAACCTTCCATGGGGAACCTTGCCAAAGGCCTTACTGAAATCCATATAGACAACATCCACTGCTTTACCCTCATCAATTTCCCTAGTAACCTCTTCAAAAAATTCAAGAAGGTTTGTCAAACATGACCTTCCAGGCACAAATCCATGTTGACTGTTCTTGATCAGACCCTGTTCATCCAGATGCTTATATATATTATCTCTAAGTATCCTTTCCATTAATTTGCCCACCACTGACGTCAAACTAACAGGTCTATAATTGTTAGGTTTATTCTTTGAGTTTTTAGTTATATAGATATTGCTCATGATAAAAGCAAGATAGTTAATTTTATTTCGGAGTCACGTGAGTGACTACGTGAAGACCCCGCCAGCACGTATGCGCGACATATCATCGAACGCATTGCGGAAGCGACAGTCGGGAGGAAGCGTCGCTCCTCCAGCGTAAGTTTAAAAAGACAACCAGAGGTAAGTACTTACCATTCTGGAAAAGACTCTGTGTGTGTATTTTCACAGCCAAGAAGAACAGCATGGAGTCCAAGAAATCGAGGAGAACAGCGGCAAAAATCGCTGCCATGAAAACCAGCCAGCAGCGTGCCGAGCCTCCAGAGCTGCAGGTGCTGCCAGCAGCTCCCGACTTCTCGCCGCAACAGACCGCAGGTGCGCCGTGGTCCGGTGGCAATACCACCCGGAAGTTGGACAGGTCCGTAGACTCGGCTGGATCCGGACCTGAGGACACCCCATTCGCGGATAGCGACGGCGGGCGGCTTTCCCGCATGGAGTGGATGGTGGAGCAATTGCTCCAGTGTGACCTGCTTATGCAGGGGCAGAGTCACAGTGGGTCTCTTCACAGACCCACGGCAGCATCCTATCAAGGACTGCCAAATGTCTCACCCTCTTCGCACGGGAGCATTTGGCGTCAGAACTGGGCTGACCCTGAAGAAGGGTACATGGCTGAAGACTCACCTGTGTTAGGGGTGCCGCAAGAAGAACTATTGGGTATGGTCAACATATTTGCTATGCCTACCCAAAAAGTTCTGCCATTGCATCCCAAGCTGGCTGCCAGTATTAATTACATGGCAACGAACCAGCTGCAGGAATTAGCAATTGACAATACGGCAGAAAAATACCTTGCGCCAGAGAATTGTATTTCTCTTAATGTACCTGCTGTCAACAACCCCATTTGGGGCAACATGAGCCCGACCATAAGGAGCCAGGAGGTGAAACTCCAAAGAATCCTCAAACTGCTAGCTGCTGGGATTACAGCAGTAGCCAGAAATTTCGATGGGGTTGAGATGCCTGAAGAGCTGCAAGACACTCTAGCACTCCTATGCAATCAACAGCTGCATGAAGAGCATCATAAAACATGCACTAAATCCCAAATTTGCGGGATTATGCAGGCCTAGCAGTGCACAGCCGCCTACATTGTTATTTGGGGACAACCTCCCTAAGCAGGTTAAAGACCTGGATGAGGAGGCTAAGGCAATCGGCATGATAAAGGTGCCAACCATCTCCAAAACCCCATATCAGCGGCGGCAGCACCCCTACTTAACCACCAGGCACCGCTACAACGAGAGACCATCTGGTGGTGAAAGCTCGAAGGTCGGCCCACCTGCAAAACGGTCTTTTTTAGGCCGTGGCCCAGCCCGGCCTTCTTGGAAAATGCGCCAACCCCACAACGCAGCAACACATCAGAACAAGAAGCAAGGACAGAGACAACCAACACAGCACCGCCGGTAACCTTGGAGGTAGGTGGGTCTGGTTGCCTCGAAAACATAGCATGTCTAGACTCATCACGGGTTGCGGGACGGTTGCACTTGTTTCGTCATATGTGAAACACATTTACCTCTGATCCTTACATACTGGAAAGTATTCAGGGATATAAAATTGAATTTGTTTACGAACTCCCCATCCCAGTTCAGCATACTCCTAGCCGGAATTTTATACTTTCACAAAAAGAAAGGACAGAAGGCCATGCTGAACTTTTAAGATTAAACACAAAAGGGGTAATTGAGAAGACAAACAGAGAATCTCAAGAGTTTGTATCAAATATTTTTACCAAAAACAAAAAAGACGGCCAATGCCACATAATTATAGATTTGACCGAACTGAATATCGTTCAGTATGCCCATTTCAAAATGGACACATTTGTCACAGCCAAACAGCTAATCTCCAACAGGTACTACATGGCTTGCATCGACCTAAAAGATGCATACTATTCAGTACCAATACACAAGGATCATCGGAAATATCTGAAATTTGTCTGGATGGGCCAGCTTTGGCAGTATAAGGCCTTACCCAACGGGTTATCATTGCCACCCAGGCTGTTTACCAAATTGTTAAAACCAGCTTTGGCACATTTGAGGAAACAAAACCATATTGTTATGGCCTACCTTGATGATATTCTCATTGTAGGGGAAAATTTAGAGTTGGCTACATTGGCAGTATCAGCCACAAAGCATCTTTTTCAAAAGCTGGGATTTATCATTCATCCAGATAAATCAGAATTGAGACCCTCCACTACCATGGATTATTTGGGGTTACTATCGATTCTGTTCAAATGTCTATCACCTTGCCACCAAACAAAGTGGCAGACTTGACGGAAGCATGTAAAGGCCTCACTAGCATCAGAAAACCATCCATTCGGCAAGTAGCCAGAGTGATTGGGAAACTAGTGGCTGCATTTCCAGCAGCACAATTTCGACCACTCCATTACCAAAATCTACAAAGAGCAAAAATATTAGCTCTTAAAACTCATGCAGGCCATTTTGATAGGCCTATGGAACTACCAGGGGAAGCTAAATTAGAGTTAAATTGGTGGATAGACATTATTCAGCATTGTTCTAACCCCATCACTATTATGAATCCCACGGTTACTTTATAGACTGATGCCAGTGCAAAAGGTTGGGGAGCAACTAATACCACCTCTAGTTGTGGTGCCAGATGGAGTGCACAAGAATTAACCTTGTTTGGAGCACTAGGGATTAATTATCTAGAAATGCTGGGAGCATTTCATGCCGGGCCTACTGCTCAGACATGCACCATTTGCATGTACGATTACAGATTGATAATACCACTGTGGTGGCATAGATTAATCATATGGGTGGAATAAAGTCGATATCATGTGATAAATTGGTTAATAATATCTGGCACTGGTGTCTGGAAAGGAATATATGGATCTCAGCCACTTACCTTCCAGGTAAGCTAAATACAGTGGCGGACACCAGGTCACGCAAATTCAACGACAACACCGAATGGATGTTGGATCGGAAAGTGTTTGCCGATATTATAGAACGGTATGGGACACCAGATATCGACCTTTTTGCATCCAGATTAAATCACCAACTACCAACATATGTTGCTTGGGAACCAGACCCCGGGGCAGTAGCGATGGACGCTTTCTCGCTATATTGGGGGGATTTGTTTTTCTCTGCTTTTCCCCCCTTCTGCCTCATCAGTCGGGTCTTACAAAAACTCAAACAAGACACCGCTTCGGGTATCCTGGTTGTTCCCGACTGGCCGACCCAACCATGGTTCCCAGTAGTACAAAATATGGCCGCAGAACCCTGCATTTGGATCAACAAACGTCCAAGCCTTTTGGTACACCCTGTGACAGGGGAAAGTCATCCGTGTCATGACTGAATTAACCTGTTGGTTTGCAGATTCTGAACAGGCCATTTCTGGACTATGGACTCTCCGACAGGACGATAAATGTCATCACAGTGTCATGCAGGGAGTCCACCAGAAGACAAAGCCACCATCACTGAAGTGCTGGAGTTCCTGGCTACCCTCCATTTTGATGCGGGATTGAGCTACAGTGCCATTAATTGTGCCCATAGTGCCCTATCCAATTATCTGGGGTGAGGGTTTGATCACCTGACTGTGGGATCACACCCACTGGTATCTAAACTGATGAGGGGTATAGCTAATTCTAATCCCCCCAGGCCCAGATACACCCATATATGGAACATAAACATAGTGCTGACTATGCTTCGAGGATGGACACCTATATCGGGACTGTCACTGGATAAATTAACCTATAAAATGGTTATGTTAATGGCACTTGTACCAGCACAACGGGTCCAGTCCCCACATAAATTAAGCATGGACGTCATGTACATTAAAAAAGACAAGATAACTTTCTTTATACAGGGGCTACTTAAACAGGATAGACCCGGATCCACTGGCCAAAAATTAGAATTTCTGCCTATCCTGCAGATTGTCGGCTCTGCATCGTGACATATATATTGCGATATATAGAGGTCACCAAGAGTCTCAGGGCACGGAGAGGGCTTTACTTATTAGCCACAAACGCCCTCACCATAAGGTCACAGTACAAACCATTTCCAGATGGTTAAGGGTTGTATTGGGTGCAGCGGGGGTGGATACTTATGTTTTCAAATCTCACTCCACCAGGGCTGCATCCACATCAGCGGCAAGGATGATGGAAGTTCCAATGGACCACATCCTTGCAATAGCGGGTTGGAGCAATGAACGGACTTTTCAGCGCTTCTATAATAAACCCGTGGCCACTCCCGAGCCATTTGCAGGAAAAATTTTAAGTTCTGTTTCATGATTACCCAATGTAGGGGCATTATTATTTTAGGTATGAAATAAATACCTTTTTGTTTTTCAGCACAGTTTCATGTCTGAAATACGTTACATCATAGCATGGCAGTGTGTGAGCATGGACTCGTTCCAGGGCATGAAATCACAGAGCTTTGAAATCTTCACGTAGTCACTCACGTGACTCCGAAGTAAAATAGTAAGATTAAATGAGAGCTTACCAGTTTGAAGTTTGATCTTTATTTTATGAGGAGTTACGATGAGGGATTATGTGCCCTCCGCACCCAAACCCTCTATTATAATGATCAACTGGTATATAAAGTTCTCCCTTATCTTACTATGTTAGTCAACTTTGGTATCTGCGATTTCACACCACTGCTTTGAAGAATGTCGCGCATGCGTGCTGGCGGGGTCTTCACGTAATCCCTCATCGTAACTCCTCATAAAATAAAGATCAAACTTCAAACTGGTAAGTTCTCACTTAATCTTACTAGTAAATATATAAGGAATTGATCCACCTAGAAAAGGAGATGATTATTTGTGTACAAATTATCATATTGGATATTTTAAATCATGCACAATAAAAGAAGTAAATAAGACTGTCAGGTTTTGAACAGACTGTATGTTGATAACATAGCACTGATGTTTCAGAGTGGCTGGATCGACATGGTAAATTATAAACAGTATGGCAAGGAACTTAATTTAATTCTGGGTACATCGGTTTGCGTGTAAATACAAACAGCATCACTATTTAAACGACAGCTAACTTAACAAAATAATAAACACAAATTATTCAATAAAGCGCATGACCTGGTCTAATGTATAATATCTATTCATATAATGTCTATTTTTGGTTCAAGAAAAATCATTTCAAACGGAGGCTTAAGTATTACAAAATTACAAATAGAGTGAAAAATGAAGAGCAAGATTGAATATTTCAATCTAATTTTAAGCAATGTTATAAGTAGCAATTGGGAAATTGCCATTCATTTGAGAGTATTTACTCAAGATTATTGAATTAATGCAAAATTAATATGGTGCTTTTAGTTAAGCATCATTTTTATAGAGATGCATTGATGTCGTGCAAATGGCTCAGGGTCAAACTAATATTATCTCCAAATTTATCACAAACATTCTATTCGATTGCTTTTATTTTAGTATTGTCAGTTTATAGTAATTAGATGATTTTGGGGGGACGTTACATGTAAAGTTCCCAAATGTGCTGGAAGATCAGTAGGAGGGAAGTAGAAAACCTAATCCCTTAATGCCTATTAAACAGAGAAATTGATGAGAGGTATCCTCCGCTAGTCCTTGACCTGCGCATATAAAATTGCAAACATTTCTTCAATCATATGGTAAAAGTGGGTGCATATATTTCTGATTGAATACCTGCGTGTCGCCACCACACAGTACCTTTGAGAAATGTTCCGCAATTTCTAACCTCTCTGATTCTCAAGTGATTTTTTATTTGCAGAATATTTTAAGGAACTGTATCACTTCAAGAAAATTTGTCAAATCACCTCACACAGGAGAGAACAGAATACAAAGAAAAAAAACATTAAAAAGCAAAAAAGTGAGAAATGATGGAACTCTGAAATAAAAGCAGAAAATAATGAAAATACTCAACGTCAGGCAACGGTTTCAGAGAAAGAGAAGCATTGTTGGCAATCGCCTTCAGGAAAGTGTGCATTTATCTATCTGTTGTCCGACATTGACTAAAGTCCTATCCTTGTGAGAGACCCTTGATAAAACAATCTTTTAAAAATAACATGAGTAGAATAAAGTTGTTTGGGAAGTGATTTCATTCAACAAACAAGATTAATCTAAAATGCAAGATACCTGTTTTTCCACTGACTCGCTGTCTGTGGAATTTCAGTAGAATAGCAACTTTTCAAAGTGCTGATAAATGTCACCTCATCCTGATCAAAACAAATTTACTGTGAAAATTAATGGTAAGGTCAAATTGAATTAAGATACATGCAATTATAAACAGGGCAAGGAAGAGACGGTCATACAAGGTGGGTTCAGACTAATCTGTACAGAGAGGAGCATTAGTACCAGAATGAGTTGAGTCCAGAAATGGAGTTTGTGCTAAACACATGGGAGTCATTAAGTTTACTATCACCTGCACAGGTATGGCGAGATGCAGCTAAATAAAAATCTTGCTTGCTGCAGCATTACAGGCACATAGACTCAAACAACCCACGGAAACACAAATCATACATAAATTCCACATACATTCCACAAGACAGTGAAAATAAAAAAATGCTGAAAAACAAAACAGTGCAAAACACTAAACCAGCAAACGAATCCATGGTAGTGCAAGAGATGATCCTGAGTGTTCCACTGCTATGGTAGGATCATGGTTGCACAGATCAGTTCAAGAACGTAATGTTATAGGATAGTAGCTATTCCTGAACCTGGTGCTTGGTGACATCAGGCCTCTGTGCTTTCTGGCCAAAGGTAGCAGTGAGAAGAGGACATGGTCCTGTTGACGGAGATCCTTGATGACAGATGCCACCTTCTTGAGGCAGTAACTCTTGTACGTGCTTTTGTTGGTGGGGAGGTGTGAGTTGAATTGAAGTAACACTTAAGATTTAAAAGTTGTGTAACATTAGAATGCAATAGCTGTAGAAGTACATGTAGCATTTCTAATCAGGTAATTATATATTTTTTGTAGTTACTGTTTCTAAGTGTCAGAAATAGTTTTTATTGGTTTGACAGCCAGCTAAGCCAGGAAGCATATTTTTTTAGCTATCAACAGTTTTTGTTGGTATTTTCTGGGAAGGGTTTTGTTATGCCCCTCTCCTTAAAGCCTCCACCAAAACAGTAGAATTAAAGGACTCAAGGTCCTGTTTTTGAATAATTTGTCAACATTTAGAATCAGAAAGCCCCCAGAAAGCAAGTTCACAAAGGTGGATCAACATTCATTACCTCGTAGCTCGGTGGTTGTCAGCAAATTCTGGCCCATTACAAACTGCTGTCCTTTCCGAGTGACTGTAGACGTTTAGTCTCTAGATGGCAGCAGTGACTCTATGTATTTTTATACCAGCTTCACAATATACACCTTGCGCCAGTCGATTAATGAAATTGAAGAATTCCAACAATTTCTCTTTTTTATGGTGTATGTTTATGTATTTTGACAAACACTTTGACTGCCTATCTACAAAACCTCTATGATCTACTGCTAAATATTAAATGCTGTTTGCTATTATTAATCTGTAATTTCCTGGCAAATGTGGTGAAGCAATACTGTATCCTGTGAAATGCAAATCACCACACAATATTGCACCCCTCCTCCATCAATCATTAAAGAAAAAGGCAACTTGCCTTCAATCATCTAGCTTTATCAAGTTCCTACTACTGCATGTTCATTTTGCAATAACATCTCCACAGAAAGTGGCAGTTAATACCTTACAATGTAAACTTTAGAGGAGAGTTACATTCTTGTGATGCCAATCAATCCCTATAGTCCTGAAAGTGAAGCTTAACATCTTTAAGTATAAGTACCGAATAGTGAAAGGCTTGGATAGAGTGGATGTGGAGAGGATGTTTCCACTAGTGGGAGAGTCCAGGACTAGGGGTCATAGCCTCAGAATTAAAGGACGTTCCTTTAGGAAGGAGATGAGGAGGAATTTCTTTAATCAGAGTTTGGTGAATCTGTCAAATTATTTGCCAGAGAAGGCTGTGGAGGCCGTCAATGTTAATATTTAAGGCAAAGAGAGATAGATTCTTGATAAGTACGGGTGTCAAGGGTTACAGGGAGAAGGCAGGAGAATGGGGTTAGGATGGAATAGATCAGCCGTGATTGAATGGCAGAACGGACTTGATGGGCCGAATGACCCAATTCTTGCTCCTATCACCTATGACCTTATCTTTTTTGTTTTAAATGTTTTAATTGTCTCTTAGTATAAGCCTTCCTTTCATTTAAAACAAATCTGTGCCAGATGTTTCTAATTAATAGTAAGATTAAATGAGAACTTACCAGTTTGAAGTTTGATCTTTATTTTATGAGGAGTTACGATGAGGGATTACGTGAAGACCCCGCCAGCACGCATGCGCGACATTCTTCAAAGCAGTGGTGTGAAATCACAGATAGCAACGTAGACTAATATAGTAAGATAAGAGAGAACTTCCATACCAGTTGAACTTTATAATAGAGGGTTCTGGGAGCGGAGGGCACGTAATTCCTCATCGTAACTCCTCATAAAATAAAGATCAAACTTCAAACTGGTAAGTTCTCATTTAATCTTACTATTTTACTTCGGAGTCACGTGAGTGACTACGTGAAGATTTCAAAGCTCTGTGATTTCATGCCCTGGAACGAGTCCATGCTTACACACTGCCATGGTAGTGATGGAGGATGAACATATTTCAGACATGATACTGTGCTGAAAAACAAAGAAGGTATTTAATCATACCTAAAATGATATGCCCCACATTGGGTAAATCATGTAACAGAAACTTAACATATTCCCCTGCAAACGTCTCAGGAGCGGCCACGGGTTTATAATAGAAGTGCTGAAAAGTCCGTTCACTGCTCCAACCCGCTGTAGCAAGGATGTGGTCCATAGGAACTCCCATCATCCTAGCCGCTGACGTGGATGCAGCCCTGGTGGAGTGAGATTTAAATCATCAGTGTCCACTCCGCTGCACCCAATACCACCCTTAACCAACTCGAAGTGGCTTGCACTGTGACCTTATGATGAGGGCGTTTGTGGCTTATGGGTAAAGTCCTCTCCGTGCCCCTAGATTCTTGGTTCCTTCTATATCGTAAATATATGTCACAATGCAGAGACGACTATCTGTAGGGTAGGCCAGAATGATAATTATAGGCCAGAGGAACAGGGTCGATATAGTTTGAGTACCCCTGTATCAGAAAGGTTATCTACCATAGGTAACACATGGCATACATACTTAGCTTTATAAAGACTGGACCCGTTGTGCTGTTACAAGTGCCATAAACATAACCATATTATATGTAGTTATCCAGAGTGAGCCCCGATATTGGTGTCCATCCTCGAAGCATAGTAAATTCTATGCCTAAGTCCCATGTATGGGTGTATCTGGCCCTGGGGAAATAGAATTAATACCCCTCATCAGTTTGATACCAGAGGGTGTGATCCTATAGGCAGGTGATCACCCCCTCGGTCCAGGTTGGTAGGTAGGGCACTCCTTGCAAATTTAACGGCACTGTAGCTCAAACCTTCATGGAATGAAGGGTGGCCAGAACTCCAGCACTCCAGTGATGGTGGCCGAGTCATATGAAGTGTTTGTTCTGAAGACAGAAACACTCCCATCTTCTGACATATGTCAGTGCTGTCCCTGGTGGATTCCCTGCACGACGATGTGATTACATTGATCGTCCTGTCGGAGTATCCGAAGTCCAGAAATGGCCTGTTCAGAATCAGCATCAATAGGTTCATGCGATAATGGCACGGATGACTTACCCGTCACAGGGTGTGCCAACAGGCCCGGCCGTTTGAGGATCCGAAAGCAGTGTTCTGCGGCCATCTTTGTACTGCTGGGGACCATGGTTGGGTAGGCCAGTCGGGAAACCCGAAATACCCGTTGCGGAGTCTATTTCATTTTTGTAAGACCCGACTGATGAAGCTGAAGGGGGGAAATGCATAGCAAATAATCCCCCCCCGATGCAGCGAGAAACATCCATCGCTGCTGGCCCCGGGTCCCGATCCAACATCCATTCAATGTTGTCGTTGAATTGCGTGACCTGGTGTTCGCCACCGTATTTAGTTTACCTGAAAGGTAAGTGGCTGAGATCCAAATCTCTCTATCCAGACACCAGTGCCAGATGTAATTAGGCAATTCATCACATGATATCGATTTTATTCCACACATATGATTAATATAGGCCACCACTGTGGTATTATAATTTGTAACCGTACATGCAACTGGTGCATATCTAAGAAGTAGGCCCGGAGTCCATGAAATGCTCCCAGTATTTCTAGATAATTAATCCCTAGTGCTCCCAACAGGCTTAAATCTTGTGCACTCCATCTGCCACCACAACTAGTGGTGGTATTAGCTGCTCCCCACCTTTATCACTGGCATCAGTCTGTAATGTAACCGAGGGATTTATGATAGTGATGGGTTTGGAACAGAATTGAGCATTTCCCATCCACCAATTTAATTCAACTCTTGCCTTTTCTGATAACTTCATAGGCCTGTCGAAATGGCATGACTTTTGAGAGCTATAATTTTAGCTCTTTGTAGGTTTTGATAATGTAGTGGTCCGAATTGCGCTGCGGGAAAAGCAGTCACTATCTTCCCAATTACCATGGCCACCTGCCGTATGGATGGATCCCTGATGCCAGTAAGGCTTCTGCAAGCTTCTATCAAGTCCACCACCTTGTTCGGTGGTAAGGTGGTAGACATTTGCACCGAGTCAATGGTGAACCCCAAGTAATCCATGGTAGTAGAGGGTTCCAACTTTGATTTATCTGGATGTATGATGAACCCCAGCTTTTGAAAGAGATGTTTTGTGGCTAGAACTGCCAATGTAGCCGTTTCCAAATTCTCCCCGACAATGAGGATATCATCAAGATAGGCCATAACAGTATGATTTTGTTTCCTTAAATAGGCCAAAGTTGGTTTCAATAATTTGGTGAACAGCCTGGGTGCTGATGATAACCCATTGGGTAAGGCTTTATATTGCCATAATTGTCCCATCCAGATAAATTTAAGGTATTTCCTATGATCCTTGTGTATTGGTACTGAATAGTATGCATCTTTGAGATCAATGCATGCCATGTAGTACCCATTAGCTATTAGCTGTCTGGCTGTGTCGAAAGTGTCCATTTTGAAATGAACATACTGAACAGAAGTATTCAGTTCGGTCAGGTCTATGATTATGCGGCATCCGCCATCTTTTTATTTTTGGTAAATATATTAGATACGAACTCCTGTGATTCTCTGGTGGTTCTCTCAATTACCCCTTTGCTAATTAGTCTTAATAGTTCAGCATGGCCCGCCGTTCTTTCTTTTTGTGAAAGTATAAACTTTCGGCTAGGCGAATGCTGGACCGGGGTAGGGAGTTCGTAAATGAATTCAATTTTATAGCCCTGAATAGTTCCGAGTATGTAAGGATCAGAGGTAAAAGTGCGCCATACTTCATAAAACAAGTGCAACCGGCCTCCCCCATAAGATGAATTTAGACATATGATGTTCCTGGGGGAGGCAGACCCACCTACCTCCAAGGTATTGTCGGTGTTGCGGTCCAATACCACCGTTATTTCTCTGTTGAGTTGCTGCGTTGTAGGGGTGGCGCATTTTCCAAGAAGGCCGGGCTGGGCCATGGCCTAAAAAAGGCTGTTGTGCAGGTGGGCCGGCCTTCGAGCTTTCACCACCGGACGATCTGTTGTGATATCGCTGTCCGGTGGGTGTGTAGGGGTGCTGTTGCTGTTGGTTGTGCGGTTTGGAGGTACTGGGTACCTTTATCAGGCCTATGGCCTTGGCCTCTTTGTCCAGGTCTTTCACCTGTTTGGGGAGGTTATCTCCGCACAGCAGATTTGATGGTTGAGCGTTACCTGGTTTGCATAACCCCGCAATTTTGGGGTTGAGTGCCGGTTTGATAATGCTCTTCCTGTAGTTATTATCTCAAACTGTGTTACACAGTAAGGCCAGAGCATCCTATTTCTACCGGTAGCTCTATACCCACCGCAGTACTGGCCACTGCCGTAATTCCGGCGGTCAAAATCTTCAGGATCCTCTGAAGTTTGACTCCTTGCCCTCTAATCGTAGGGCTCATGTTCCCCCAAATAGGGTTATTCACCGCGGGAACAATCAGCGAGTTACAATTTTCAGGAGCAAGATACTTATCAGCTGTAGCATTGATGGCTTGCTCCTGAAGCTGGTTTGTAGTCATATAATTGAACTAGCTGCCAGCTTAGGGTGGATAGGTAACCTTTTTGAGAAGGAACTGCATGTTGCTTACCATATCCAGTAACTCTTCTTGCACCCCTGACACTGTTGGTTGTTCAGCCAACTCCCCCTCTTCAGGGTCAGCCCAGTTCTGACCCCCAATGCTCCCCTGCGAAGAGGGTGAGACATTAGGCAGTCCATAATAGGATCCTGCCGTGGGCCTGCGAAGAGGCCCACCGTGACCCTGCCCCTGCAAAAGCAGGTCACGCTGGAGCAATTGCTCCACCATCCGCTCCATGCGGGTTAGACGACCTCCGTCGCTAACAGCGAACGGGGTGTCCTCGGGACTGGACCCAGCTGAGTCGGCAGTCCCGACCGGCTTCCGGGTGGATTTACCGCCTGTCCGTGGTGAACCAGCGGCCCTCCCGGGCGGGAAGTCGGGAGCTGCAGGTAGCACCTGCAGCTCAGGAGAAAACGGCACGCTGCTGGCTGCTCTCTATAGCAGCAGCTCTTGCCGCTGCTCTCGCCGCGCTCACCACTCCGGTGAGTCTTACCGTTCGTAAGTTTTGAAACTTACGCTGGAGGAGCCCCGCTCCTCCCGACTGTCGCTTCCGCATGCGAACGACGATATGTCGCGCATGCGTGCTGGCGGGGTCTTCACGTAGTCACTCACGTGACTCCGAAGTAAAATTCATCATCTTTTTCCACATTCAACTCTTTTGCATGTTTTAACTGTTCATGATTAAATAAATGATATGTGGGTGCAATCATTCACTAAGTGATCAAATGCTCCATTGCCCATGGGATCTCCAGCTACTAACAGGGAAAAGAAAATCAAGCTAAAGATCGATGCAAAATATCAAATTGTCATTTGAATGTAAGAACTCAAGAAAATAGGAACAATAATTTTATATCAACCCCTCCTATCTTTCCCAATTGATGTTGCATCATCAGCCAACATGGTTGTACATCACTTTGTCAGTTCATCAGTCATGAATGTATATTTTTAGGTTGGGGTCCAGTATCGGTTCCCATGTCATCCTGTTCGTTACAACGTGCAACCTGTGAATTAATATTTATCTTGACTGCTTTTTAAATGTATACATTTAATTTCCATGTTAATGTATTACCCTATTGACATCTGCCTATTGAGTTCATGTCATTGATTGGATTTATCATTCAGCCCTCCATGTTCTTATCTTTTAACAATCTGTTCAAGGAGGTCAGCTCATGAGCAGCAGCAGGCGAAGGAGAGCAGGGATTGGCTGAGAGGCAAGCTCTTGGGAGTTTGACAGTGTTTTTCTTTCGGTAGCGGTAGAGCTAGCGGTTGTTTGAAAAACCAGACGGGACCAGCTACAGCACATACCTTACAAGGAGGCCAGCTCAGGAGCAGCAGCAGGTGAAGGAGAGCGGGGATTGCCTGAGGAATCTAATTTGCAAATTGGTAAATTGGCGAATTAGGCAATATATCAGCCAATATAAGCAAGGTTGCTCTAGAGGAGCGGCCAGTCTGAGAGCTGCGTTGTTGAGGGAAGTGCTTTGTGAGAAAAGTGCGAGTCTTTGGCTCGGGAGTCTTCGACAAGGAGGATGAGGAGAGGAGACTACGTCAAAAGTTGTAGAGGACGAGACGTGGGGAAGACCATGATGGGTAAGATGATTCAGTATGTGGTTTGCAAGATGTGGGAGGTCAGAGTTACTGATGGTGCTTCTGGAAACTACACCTGCAGAAATTATGTCCAGGTGCAGCTCCTGAACGAACGTGTTAGGGAACTGGAGAAGCAACTGGATGACCTCAGGGTCATCCGGGAAAACGAGAGTTTCCTGGACAGGATCTACAGTGAGGTTGTCATGCCAAGGATACAGGAAGAGTGAAGGTGGGTGACTGTGAGAAAGGGGAGTAACCATGGAGTGCAGGCTGTGCCAAATGAAATTGTAATCATATCGTGTGCGGATGGGACGTAGAAGGATGAGAAGCCGAAGCGAAGAAGTGGAAGCCAAGATACCCGACGGAAACAACGGCGAAAAGCCAAATAACTGACTGGACACGACGCCGAAAAACTAAATAACCGAACGGACACGACGCCTAAAAGCCAAATAACCGAAAGGGCACAACATCTAAAAGCCAAATAACCAAAAGAGCATGACACTGAAAGGATACGAACCCGAGCGTACTCCACGTCAAAAGGATAATACGCAGAACGGACATGACGTCGAAAAGCCGCCGAACGGACATGATGTCTCCGTAAACGGGATTTGCCCGAGACCATGTCAGCGATTGGTCCAGACCCCCGCGTCCATCACATCACTGGCCGAGGGAGACAGGAGGGTGAGGGGGATTTTTAATTTTCCTTCGCTACTTTTGGACTTTCCTGAACATGAAATAAAACTACGTGTAATGCATTTCGTTGTCTCTGTACTGTACACTGACAATGACAATTAAAATTGAATCTGAATCTGAATCTGTGTGATTGGAACTTTCGGTTGATTTAACAAAATGATAATCGAAATAGGTTCCATAGATATTTACACCAACCGTAACGCTGTAACAATTATATTTTGACTACCACAATACATACACTACCGTGCATTTTGAAGGCCAGTGGTCCTTTGGGTGTGAATCGAGAAACCAGACGAAAAAATATAAAAGTTTTTTTTAATAATATCTTAGCTCCCTGAGTTGGTTCAGTGATATGACAGTACTGGTCGTTTTGTGCTCGGCGATTTCTTTCGGGTTGGAAAAGTGAGTCAGTTGTAGAGAAAAGCTTTATCAAATACATTGGGCGAAATTAAACAAATTTTGAAACCAACTTTCGTCTGATCTAACCGACCACATCAACTATATTCTGCTTTCCAATAGGAAATACACTCGGGGTGATAGGGGAAATTGTGTAAAACATGCAGTTTCAACAATGCCAACCATTTGCTCGGGTTTGTAACTGAAGGTGCAGGGGACAAAGGCAAGGAGGTTGTGTAGAACTTTGTTAAAACATTGGTTTCATTAAGGCTGGGGATATTGGGCACTGCACTGTACAGCGCGAAAGTATGGCAAAGAGCGCAGACAAGATTTACGAGAACAGTGTAGGAAGAAACTGCAGTTGCTGGTTTACACCGAATTTAGACGCAAATTGCTGGAGTAACTCAGTGGGACAAGCAGTGACTCTGGAGAGAAGGAATGCGGGTGATGTTTCGGGTCGAGACCCTTCTTCAGACTGAACTGAACCGAACCCTCATCGGTGAGAGTGCTTGTGATTGCCTGAAGAAGGGTCTCGTCCCGAAACGGGGAGGGAGAGGGTTAGAGAGGGAGAGAGGGAGAGAGGGAGAGAGGGAGAGGGAGAGGGAGAGGGAGAGAGATTTTTATTTGATATTCAGGAAAGACCAAAAGCGGATAATTAAAAATCGCCCCCCCACCCTCCCGTCTCCCCCGGCTAGTTATGTGATGAATGCGGGGGTCTGGACCAATCGCTGACAAGATCTCAGACAAATTCCGTCCCCAAAGACATCATGTCCGTTCGGCGGCTTTTCCAAATCATGTTCGTTCTGCGTATTGTCCTTTTGGCGTGGAGTCCATTCAGGTTCGTATCCTTTCGACGTCGTGCCCTTTCGGGTTATTTGGCTTTTAGGCATCATGTCCGTTTGGTTATTTGGCTTTTCGGTGTTGCGTCCGTTCGGTTATTTGGATTTTAGGCGTTGTGTCCGTTCGGTTATTTGGCTTTTCGGCATCGTGTCCGTTTCAAGGTATTGTTGAAAATAAAAATAAGAAGTAAATAAACCAGTCGCCAAGAAGGACTGGCAGCATCTCTGGAGAGAAGGAATGGGTGACGTTTCGGTTTGAGACCCCCTTTCAGACTGAGAGTCAGGGGAAAGGGAAACAAGAGATACAGACGGTGATGTAGAGAGATATAGAACAAATGAATGAAAGATATGCACAAAAACAATGATAATAAAGGAAACAGGCCATTGTTAGCTGTTTGTTAGGTGAGAACGATAAGCTGGTGCGACTTGGGTGGGGGTGGGATGGAGAGAGAGTGAATGCAGGGTTTACTTGAAGGTAGACTACATTGTTTAGAGTAAAGGTACAGCAACAAGTTTCTTCTATTCTTGAGGGAGAGCAACCCAAGGCTTTTTGGAGATATGTGAAATCTAGATGGACAGACAACGCTGGTGTTCAGATGCTTAAAGTGAACAACTGTCTGATCACTGAGGACCAGGTGAAAGCAGAAACTCTTGAAAACCAATTTCAACACGTTTTCACCCGGGAAGATACGGAGCCTTCATTATTTCCAGATCTACTGCCCAGCCCGTATGCTGATATGCCTGCTATTAAAATTGAGGTTGAAGGTGTCAAGAAGTTATTGCTCAACATCAATACAACAAAATCTATTGGACCGGATCAGATACAGAATCAAGCCCTCAAGATCGCGGCTGAAGAACTGGCTCCGGTTTTGTAGTTCATTTTCCAACAGTCCCTTGACTCAGGTGATGTTCCACTGGATTGGAAGAAGGCTAACATCACTCCTCTCTTTAAGAAGGGTTCAACCACCAACCTGGTGAATTATCGTCCTGTTTCATTAACAAGCACTTGCTGCAAACTGCTGGAGCATTTAATCAATAGTAATCTGATGAGACACATAACATTCTTGCTGACAACCAACATGCATTTAGGAAGCATAGATCATGCGAGTCTCAGCTTATTCTGACGACAAATGACCTGGCCAAGAACCTTAATAGCAATGTCATCACGGATTTAGTAGTGCTAGACTTTTCTGAAGGATTTGATGTCATCCCACACCAGAGACTGCTTCGGAAGCTTGACTTCTACGGTGTTCGTTCCAACACAAAACAATGGATTTCCAGTTTTCTGATGAAATGTCTTCAGCGCGTGTGTATGAATGGAAAAAGCTCTGATTGGCGTCCAGTGTTCAGTGGTACACCTCAGGGCACAGTACTTGGCCCACATCTGTTTTTGCTTTACATTAATGACATCCATGAAAAAGTCACAAGCACGGCCAGATTATTCGCTGTTGAATGTTTGTTGTACCGTCCAATTAAGTCAGCTGATGATGAAGATGCTCTCCAAAAGGATCTTGATACTATGGTTGAGTGGTCACAACAATGGGGCATGCAGTTCAACCCTTCCAAATGTGAAACCATGCGTGTCACTAGAAAGAGGAAACCAGGCGTCACATCTTACAATATCCTTGGTGCTACCCTTGAAGAATCCAAACAGACCAAGTCTCTTGGCATCAAATTACAGAACAATCTACGTTGGAATGGTCAGACTCATCATGTAACGGTGAAAGCAACAGGTGTCCTAAATTTTCTGAGACGCAACTTTCATCATTGTTCAAATTCTATCAAGGAGAAGTTATACTTCACCCTCTTTAGACCACATTTGGACTACGCAGTTGCAGTATGGGACCCATATAGAAATAGAAACATTTCTTCCATCCAAAGACAGGCAGCCCGATTTGTTACTAATACCGATGAGAGAAATGCGAGTGTCACCAAACTTCTGAATTCACTGGTGTGGAACCCTCTCCAAGACAGACGTAAAGCTTACCGTTTGACCTGTTTTTACAAAATGTTAAATGGTCAGCTCAACATACATTACCAAAACTACGCCAAACCCAAACCTATTAGGAGCAGACGAGGGCATTCGATCCAATTTGAGATACCAGCTGCCAAGACAGACGTGTACAGCAATTAATTCTTCCCCCGCACAATTAAAGCATGGAATAGTCTTCACCCTACCATAGATTCCCAAGCAGACGCAACTAAATTTTAGGTAGCTCTTTTTCTCAAGAACCCTTTTTTGCTTAAATCCACCCTCCGCCACCTCCAGTTTTAATTCCATTTGGAATATCTTTGGAGGACCAGGAAACCAAGAACCAAGAGAAATCAATATTCATACCGCTGGGGTGTAAGCTACCGATGTGACATATGAGGTGCTGTTCCTCCCCTTGCATTTAGCCTCACTCTGACAATGGAGGAGACAGAAAAGGCAGTGTGAGAATGGGAATTAAAGTGTTTGGCAACTGGGAGATCAGGTAGGTTCAGGCAAAGGTGTTCAGGGAAACAAATGCCCAGTCTATGTTTGGTCTCGCCAATGTATAAGAGTCCACAGCTTGAATAACGGATACAGTAGATAAGATTGGAGGAGGTGCAAGTGAACCTCTGCCTAACATGAAAGGACTGTCGGGGTCCCTGGACAGAGTCAAAGGAGGAGGTATAGGGACAGGTGTTAAATCCGTTTGGACCTACCTGATACCCAACATAGCCTGGGTGATCATTTTGCTTGACCGAACAATGGCCTGTTTCCTTTATCATCGTTAATTTTGTGCATATCTTACATTCATTTGTTCTATATCTCTCTACATTGTCTATATCTCTTGTTTCTCTGTCCCCTGACTCTAGTCTGAAGAAAGGTCTCGATCCGAAGCTGCCTGTCCTGCTGAGTTACTCCAGCAATTTGTGTCTATCCTCAGTTGAAACCAGCATCTGCAGTTCCTTCCTACATACCAGTAGCTAAGGTGGTTCTGCTACTGTTCACTTGCCTTGTATTAGTCTCTGGTAGAGAATTACTTCCTGGAATAGATCATCTCTTCTCGTATAGATCAAATAGATATTTGTTTGTGTTTATCAATAAAGGAACCTTATTTCTAACATTAATTGCTGTCATGCCATCTTAATCCGCCTTGCAGATGCGAAGGAATAAACCAGAACTAGGAATGCCAAGTCCCAATGGATAAATTTAATCTCCTATCTAAAGGTGTATATTTTTATTCTGAGGCTATGGTTTCTGGTCCTAGACTCTCCCACTAGTGGAAACATCCCCTCCAATCCACTCTATCCTGACCTTTCACTATTTGGTAAGTTTCAATGAGGTCCCCCTCATCCTTCTAAACTCCAGCAAGTACAGGCCCAATGCCATGAAACGCTCATCATATGTTAATTCAATCATTCCTGGGATCATTATCGTAAACCTCCACTGGACCCTCGCCCATGCCAGCACATCCTTCCTCAGACATGTGGCCCCAAACTGCTCACATTACTCCAAATGTGGTCTGACCAGTGCCTTATAAAGCCTCAGCATTACATTCCTATTTTTGTATTCTAGCCCTCTTGAAATAAATGCAAACATTGCATTCACCTCCTTTACTATTGATTCGAATTGCAAATTAACCTTTTGGAAATCCTGCACCAACACTTCCAAGTCCCTTTCTGAATTCTCTCCCTATTTAGAAAATAGTCTATGCCTTTATTCCTACTACCAAAATGCATGACTCCACACTTTGCTCCGCTGTATTCCATCTGCCACTTCTCTGCCCACTCTCCCAACCTGTCCAAGTCCTTCTGCTTTCTCCACATGACTTGCTCCCCTACCTATCTTTGTATCATCTGCAAATACAGCCACAAAGTCTTCAATTCCCTCATCCAAATGAAGTTTGTGAAGTTTAGCGGCCCCAGCACCAAACTCTGCGGAACACTGCGGGTCTCTAGCAGCCAGCCAGAAAAATCCCCCTGTATTGCCACTCCTTGCCTTCTGCCATCCAGCCAACCTGCAATCCATGCTAGTTTCTTCCATCTGATAACATGGACTCTCATCTCCTTTAGCAGCCTCACATGCAGCACTTCATCAAAGGCCTTCTGAAAATCTTGGTCAACAACGTTCACTCACTTCTTTGTCTATCCTGTCTTTTTCAATCACTTCTTGTAGAATGCCAACAGTTTCGGCAGGCAAGATCTCCCTTTAACAAAACCGTGCTGACTTCGGCCTGTTTTATCACATGCCTTTACTCAGAAACCTCACCCTTGATAATCTTATATTATTATGAGTAAGATCTTAACCATTTCCTGTTTATCTGTTTCATGATTTTCTTTAAAACGCTGCCACTTACGGCTGTGATTTTTGGCCATCTTATTTCACATCCGCTGGGCAGGACAAGAGGATTTTTCCCATCGACAAAAAATAAAAGAGTTATTAATGTTTTAAAAATGTTGACATTCACTCTGCTGCCCCTGCTGGTGAGAGGGGGGGAGGGACTATAAAACCCGGAGGTGTTGTGCCTCACTCAGTCTCTGCAAGATGGAAGGAGCGAG
The DNA here is from genome assembly GCA_963514005.1 of Raja brachyura. The sequence goes on along the minus strand of OY740794.1, from coordinate 6,097,723 downwards.
AGGGTCACATCCCTCTGAGCTGAGAATAACACTGAACACATGTCTACTCAACTGTGAGTGCCCTTAATGTGGTGTGAAAATGAAAATGTGGTTGCTATGAAATGCTGCACTGCACGTGGTTGTTGGTGGTGGTCTTTTTGTTCTTCTTTCTTGCAGTGTGCACAGCCTAAAGTTGTAGGACAACTTGTTTTCTTTGATCTACTGTTTGTGCACATCGAGTTGATTGCATTAAACGAAACAGGGCGGACCACGTGAAGGTTGCAGTCTTCCACCCTGTTGGTGGTGGTGCCTGATTTGAAATGCTACGCAGCACGTGGTTGTTGTTGGTGGTGACTGCTTTGAAATGCTACACTGCATATCGTTGTTGGTGGTGGTAAATGCTTTGAAATGCTGCACTGCACATGATTGTTGGTGGTGGTAACTGCTTTTTAAAATGCTGCACTGCAGATGGTTGAAGCAGGTGGTAAAAGCTTTTAAAATGCTGCACTGCACATGGTTGTTGGTGGTGGTGACTGCTTTGAAAATGCTACACTGCACATCGTTGTTGGTGGTGGTAACTGCTTTGAAATGCTGCACTGCACTGCACGTGGTTGTTGGTGGTGGTGACTGCTTTGAAATGCAGCACTGCACATGGTTGTTGCTGGTGGTAACAGCTTTGAAATGCTGCACTGCACATGGCTGCTGGTGGTGGTAACTGCTTTGAAACGCTGCACTGCACATGGTTGTTGGTGGTGGTAACTGCTTTGACATGCTGCACTGCACATGGTTGTTGGTGGTGGTATGCTTTGAAATGCTGCACTGCACATGGTTGTTCGTGCTGGTAACTGGTTTGAAAATGCTGCACTGCACATGGTTGATGGTGGTGGTAAATGCTTTGAAAATGCTGCACTGCACATGGTTGATGGTGGTGGTAAAAGCTTTGAAAATGCTGCACTGCACATGGTTGATGGTGGTGGTAAATGCTTTGAAAATGCTGCACTGCACATGGTTGTTCGTGGTGGTAACTGATTTGAGAATGCAGCTCTGCACATGGTTGTTGGTGGTGGTAACTGCTTTGAAAATGCTGCACTGAACATGGTTACTGGTGGTGGTAAGTTCTTGGAAAATGCTGCACTGAACATGGTTGTTGGTGGTGGTAAGTTCTTGGAAAATGCTGCACTGCACATGGTTGTTGGTGGTGGTAACTGGTTTGAAATTGCTGCACTGAACATGGTTGTTGGTGGTGGTAAGTGCTTGGAAAATGCTGCACTGCACATGGTTGTTGGTGGTGGTCTTCTTCTTTCGTGTGGCGTGTACAACCTAAAGTTGTTGGACAACTTGGTCTATTTGATCTAGTTTGTGCACGTCGAGTTGATTGCATTAGTCGAAACAGGGCGGACCAAGTGAAGGTTGCAGTCTTCCACCCTGATGGTGGTGGCAACTGCTTTGAAATGCGGCACTGCATCTGCTTGTTGGTGGTGGTAACTACTTTGAAATGCTGCACTACACATGGTTGTTGATGGTGGTAACTGCTTTGAAAATGGTGCACTGCATATGGTTGTTGATGGTGGTAACTGCTTTGAAAATGCTGCACTGCACATGGTTACTGGTGGTGGTGACTGCTTCAAAATGCTGCACAGCACGTGTGTGTTGGTGCTGGTTACTGCTTTGAAATGCTGCACTGCATATGCTTGTTGGTGGTGGTAACTACATTGAAATGCTGCACTGCATATGCTTGTTGGTGGTGGTAACTGCTTTGAAAATGCTGCACTGCACATAGTTGTTGGTGGTGGTCACTGCTTTCAAAATGCTGCACTGCACATGGTTGTTGGTGGTTATAACTGCTTTGAAAATGCAGCACTGCACATGGTTGTTGTTGGTGGTAACTGCTTTGAAATTGCTCCACTGCACATGGTTGTTGGTGGTGGTAACTGCTTGGAAAATGCTGCACTGCACATGGTTGTTGGTGGTGGCCTTCTTCTTCTTTCGTGTGGCGTGCACAACGTAAAGTTGTTGGACAACTTGTTCTATTTGATCTACATTTTGTCCACATTGAGTTGATTGCATTAGTCGAAACAGGGAGGACCACGTGAAGGTTGCAGTCTTCCACCCTGATGGTGGAGGTGACTGCATTGAAATGCTGCACTGCATGTGGTTGTTGGTGGTGGTAACTGCTTTGAAAATGCTGCACTGCACATGGTTGCTGGTGGTGGTATCTGTTTTTTTAAATGCTGCACTGCACATCATTGTTGGTGGTGGTAACTGCTTTAAAAAGGCTGCACTGCACATGATTGTTGGTGGTGGTAACTACTTTGAAAATGCCGCACTTCACATGGTTGTTGGTGGTGGTAACTTATTTGAAAATGCTGCACTGCACATGGATGTTGGGATTAGTAATTGCTTTAAAAATGCTGCACTGCACATGGTTGTTGGTGGTGGTAACTGCTTTGCAATGCTGCACTGTACATGGTTGTTGGTGGTGGTTACTGCTTTGAAATGCTGTACTGCATATGGTTGTTGTTGGTGGTAACTGCTTTGAAAATGCTGCATTGTACATGCTTGTTGATGGTGGTTTTGTTGGTGGTGGTAACAGCTTTGAAAATGCTGCACTGCGCATGGTTGTTGGTGGTGGTGTAGATGATATGTGTGTACACGTTTAATGGTAGTGATGTAGCCCTGTCTAACCACTCCCCTTATCATTCAGCATAATTGTGACCTTCCCACCCTTAGCTCTCTCTCTAGTATCTGTGACAGACCACGTACAGCTAGGGCAGTGATGTGTGTGTTTAATTACGGGTAGTCAACCTTTAGGGTCCCGGCCCGTAACATCCGTGTACATTTTATGATTTCCCTCCAAAGATGCAGTCTCCCGTGGTTTGTTTGCACAACTCTCTCCCCTTTCTCTCCCAACATGGGCGGGGGGAGGGGGGGACGACGAGGAGATAGTTTAAACGGACCTTACCCCCACTTCATGCTTCTGTTGCGCATAATTCAGCAGTAAAACCTCTCTTCCCCTTTCCCAGCGACGCCCGATTCCTCGCACCCCCACAAGTTCACATCGACGAGGGAAGAATGAGCGGGGAGTCTGAAGAAGGGTCCCGACCCGAAACATCACCCATTCCTTCTCTCCAGAGGCGATGCCTGTCCCACTGAGTTACTCAGTGTGTATCGTCGTGTATCGCATGTTTGTGTGTATCGTCGGTGTAAACCAGCATCTGCTGTTCCTTCCTACACACACAGTGAAGGTCCTCGGTCAAACCATACACACCAATAAGTACTGGGATTGTTTTAGTTTGGGCTCAGTGTGGTGTCCGTAGCCTGGGCATACTGCTGGAAAAAATATTGATAAATATGTGTGGAACTTTCACAAATAAGGGGTTAGATTGGTCTGGAGTGTGGTGTTAACCACGGGACTGTGCCCTGCTGAGATAGACACAAAATGCTGGAGTAACTCAGTGGGACAGGCGGCATCTCTGGAGAGAAGGAATGGAGACGTTTTGGGTCGAGACCCTTCTTCACATCAGCGGAAGCAGATCTGTGTGTTTGGACTTGATGGACTAAACCGCCCCACCTAACCCCAAGATCAAAAAGATGTTGACATATCCACTATATATGTTATTTAATTTCTCCGTCAGAACCGGTGCGTTCAGTGGAGGTTTTCTCGATGGAGGAGCAAGGATGATATTGAGAAATAAAGTGGCGGGAGAGGCTCCAAACGAAAATAATTAAATTAATCTTGTTTAAAAAGAGAATATGTCTGTTAAAAAACCCCCAGAGGAAATTAATTGCTTCTACCGAGAAGCGGAGTCATTCCATTATGAATCATTGATTCTCAATGTATTTTTATAAATTAGATAATTTGAACTGCTACAGTTTTGAATGGTAAAGCCGGGCTTTGGCATAATTTCTAAAATCTAGGAGATGATTTTAAGCAAATATCGGACCTATTTATTTTCTCTTTCTCGCTTTTAGGTTTTGATGCGTTTATTTTGTCACGCAAGTAAATAGATACAAGTTATAAATGTTTTAAAATATTGTACAGTGGTTTAACACAATCTCTATGATTGACATACTTTTCATTTAAAGGGCAGCCCTTTAAATCTTGAGCTCATAGATGCATAGTATGCATGATATTCATGCACTTTAATATTGGATGTAACTAGGGTGTGTGGATTTTTATCCTGGAACATTAGAATTCTCTGATGTGAAGGTAGTCTGGTTTGCGTTTCTTACTACTTGACCATATCCGAAACTAAAGTATAGATAGACACAAAATGCTGGAGTAACTCGGCGGGACAGGCCGCATCTCTGGAGAGAAGGAATGGGTGGCGTTTCGGGTAAGTCTGAAGAAGGGTCTCTACTCCATTCCTTCTCTCCAGAGATGCTGCCTGGTCCGCTGAGTTACTCCAGCATTTTGTGTCTATCTTTGGTTCAGTCTTTACTCGAGTGAATGAACAGATTAAAGAGTTCCCACGGTAGACGCACAAATCACTAAGGTTAACGCACGGGCCACTACGTTATTACAATGAGTTTAAATGTTTCCATTTTTAACTTGGACAGTAAATTTGACTCGTGGAAAATATCAAACATGTTTGATTTTTTTCACGAGTTGACAAGTTTCACGGGTACCTGACGTTAGCGCCATGAGTCGCTAAGTTGCTCACGCGAGTTCCGACGTCCCCGCTACGTTGGCTGTATGGGATTACCGCGAGTGAATAACTCGGGGTACCTCGTGGGACAACTCGCACCGTGAGACAGGGGTTTTAGGCGTTTTGCCATTGCAGTGTGAATAGCCTGATCTATTGTCTCTAATGTTAGTTGAAAATGGAAAACCAGTTGGATACTGCTACTGACGTTGAGAGCCCCTTACAGATCCTTTGCAGTAAATACCCTGAGGAAGCAGAACGATTGAAGCATTTTTCTGGAACTTTGAATAGAAAATTAGGAAGTGAATTGTGGACTGAGGGAGGGGTTGGAACCCTGGAGGGTGTGAGAAATATCGAGAAAATAATTTGACAATATAGTCAGAGTGACACTGCTAAGGAACTCATTGGTCTTTGGAGACCACATTATGAAGAATTTAGGGAACGGAGAGAGGCTGCAATAATGGCGGATTGGCAAGAGGCAGCTTTGAAATTGGGGATAGAGTTAATGGAGGACGGAGTGAATAAACCCCTAGAAGCATTAAGAAAGGAGTGTGGATGCGCCTATAGAGCATATAAAGAACGGGAGACTAAGCGGACTCCCGATGGGAAGGTAGCATTTACGGCATTGGAATTGAGAGACTCGTTGGTTGGCTTTGGTTTGGATGGGGGAGACGAGGATTGGGAGAGTGTCCATATCAGAAAATGGCTGCAACCCCCACCTTATGCCCCTGGTGCACCCTATATGCCACCTGCACCTCCTGCACCTTATGTGCCTCATAGACCTTCTGTGCCTGAAGCACCACCTACACCCCCTGCCTATAGTGATCCTGTAGCACCATCTGCTTCCCCTGCAACAGCACCAATTCAAAATTCCCTGACCCCAACACCCTGACATTGACAAGCATACCTGTTGCGCTCGGTACGGGAGCAAAACTAAGAAACCAACACCTATATCCCAAGTGCAAGAACAAGTGCAGAAACTAGTTTATGAACCACCCAAACCTAGGAGAATAAAACAGGCACCAAGTCCTTTGAGAATTATCGTCTTCCCCCTAAAGAAGAGAACGAGGAATGGGAGAGTGATTTAACCTCCTGGGACATTGAAACTGAGCCTGAGACAAGAGCAGGCAAGAAAGCTGAGTGACAAACTCACCGCCAGTTCCCAGTTAGGGAGATGCCTAACCCAGCCTTTGATCCGGCTAATGCAATCGGTGCAGGTAATCCTCAAACTATAGAAGTATACACCCCATGGAAACTAAATTAAATGATGGCTATTCTAAGTAAAATGCCTGATAGGAAAAAGTCACTGCTGCTTTTGTGGACTATCTCCGGACCACACAGATTCGAGAGATTTGTGGGCTGTAATTCAGCAGGTTATAACTCCAACAGAACATGTCAGGTTCTTGGCTAATTAAGGACACCCAACTCACGAAGCACCGGTTAATGCAATCGCTAATAACATTGCACGAGAGGATGTAATTCTAACTGCCCTTGCCACCACCCTCCAAAAGCCAATGGGCATCGCAAAAAATTCAGGATGTCAGACCCAAGAGAGGAGAGGGAGCCGATGAATTTTTAGAGAGATTCTCAGAAATGTATATGGATCAGTCGGGAGATTTGAATTTTTGAAACGGTGCAAACTCTCTCCAGTACTGCGCAATTTTAGTAAACTGCTTTCCAACCAATGTTGCAGATGCAATTAAGACAAATAACATGGATTGGTCTGAAAATAGTGCAAGTCAAATGGTCCGTGCAGTTAGATATCATTGGGAAGACATTAAGAAGCAAGAAAACCAGCCCCAAAGACCGAATATGTAATGAAAAAGGAAATGCCAAGAACCAATCCAGACTTATGGAGTAGTTCCCAAACAAGACAGAGAAACATAGAAAATAGGTGCAGGAGGAGGCCATTCATCCCTTTGAGCCAGCACCGCCATTCATTGTGATCATGGCTGATTGTCCCCTATCAATAACCCTTGCCTGCCTTCTCCCCATATCCCCTGACTCCACTAGCCCCCAGAGCTCCATCTGTCTCTTAAATCCATCCAGTGACTTGGCCTCCACTGCCCCCTGTGGCAGGGAATTCCACAAATTCACAACTCTCTGGGTGAAAATGTTTTTTCTCACCTCAGTCTTAAATGACCACAGCATAATGTGCCAGAATGGGCGAGGGTACAAGATCCAGGTTACCCCAATGAACCACCTCCCTTAGAACCAATTTCCCCAAGATCATACTGGAGAGGGAATAGAGTATTGGGACCAGACCACTGTTATACCTGTGGAGGACAGGGTCATTGGAGTAGGGACTGCCCGACACAAATACGACAGGAAGGAGGAGGCCAACAGCAAGAGCAAAGAGGGAGCTGGCAAGGGAATCAGGGACAGGGGAGACAAATTCTCTCCAATCAAATTTGATTATTCTCTCAAAATAATCAATTTTCACGAACCTGATTGGCTAACTTGGTGGTGAACGGATGCAAATCTGAATCAAAGAACCTGTACTATCAATGCGAATAAAGAGAAGAATATGCACCTTTTTGGTAGATACAGGAGCGTCCGTGTCATCTCTTCAATCAATCTATAACCTTCCCAAGTCTAACGAAGTTCAGAGCCGGTCCGGATTCCGGGAATAAGTATGCCGATACCTCATCTCCATGCCAGTCAAAGTAATATATCGGAGCAAGGCAGTACAACATAAATTTGTGATTACAACAGGATTGGATTGTCATTTAAAAGTCAGGGATTTGCTGTGTGCATTCCAGTGAAAGATTGAGTGTGGTAATAATGGAATTGCTGTAATCCCATGGGCTCCCGAAAGACAGTGGTACTCGTCAGTAACACCTCAATGGTGGTCCCTAGATTTGGAAGAAGAGCCCCCACTTCATATTACCTTAGCATATGATCGGAGTGGTAATAATAGAGAGCTGGAAACCTTTTTTAAAACCCACAAAGGAGTCACCTGGGAAAGGAGTAAGTTGTGAGAATGGGAAAACACCTTTACCCATGGGTCCCTTTGAGCCTCCAGACGGATCACATTGAGTTGGAAAGGTGACAAGGATATAGGCGTGTACTTGTGATTGTCGACGTATTCAGTATGGAATGAGGCATACCCAACACTTGGCAACAAAGGGTACACAAAAGGCTGGAGAAACTCAACGGGTGCAGCAGCATCTAAGGAGCGAAGGAAATAGGCGACGTTTCGGGTCGAGACCCTTCCTCAGACTGGTTAGGGATCAGGGAAACGAGAGATATAGACGGTGATGTGGAGAGATAAAGAACAATGAATGAAAGATATGCAAAAAACTATCGATGATAAAGGAAACAGGCCATTGTAAGCTGTTTGTAGTGTGAAAATGAGAAGCTAGTGCGACTTGGGTGGGGGAGAGAGAGGGAATGCCAGGGCCCGAGGGCTGAGGGAGAGGTGGGAAGGGGAGGAGGCAGCAAGGGTTAACAGAATTGAGAAAATTCAATGTTTAAGCCCAGAGGATGCAGACTCCCCAAGCGGAATATGAGGTGCTGTTCCTCCAACTTGCGGTGTTGCTCACTCTGGCCGTGGAGGAGGCCCAGGGCCGAGAGGTCGGATACAGAATGGGAGGGGGAGTTCAAGTGCTGAGCCACCGGGAGGTCGGGTTGGTTATTGCGGACCGAGCGGAGGTGTTCGGCAAAACGATCGCCAAGCCTCCGCTTGGTCTCACCGATATAGATCAGCTGGCATCTGGAGCAACGGATGCAGTAGATGAGGTTGGAGGAGGTGCAGGTGAACCTCTGTCGGACCTGGAAGGACTGCTTGGGTCCCTGAAAGGAGTGGAGGGGGAGCGGTTCCGAGGATCGGCCCCCGTGGTACTGTATATGATAAAATAGAGCTGAATTCCAGTGTTCGTATTCGGAGTTTGACTGAACCAAACCAGGGGGTTGAGATTAGATCCGGAATTAACAGGATCACGATGAACGTGACGGAAATGTTGGAGCATCTAGCAGAAGCTCCAGTTCTGTCATTCGGTTAGTCAGGAGCTCCATCTGGACACACTTCCCACATGTACAGTTGTCAGGGAAAGTGGAAGTTTCCCTGACTTCACACATCCGGCAGGAGAGGCACGCTAATGACCTAACTGCTATCCTGGCTACACTTAAACTAAAGAAGAGTCTTTTAAAAAGACCTTACCTTATCTTGCTTTCCCCCTCTCTTCAGCCTCCTTGCTTAAGTCTCACGAAACACAGCACTTGCACCTCAACAGTCTCTCTCATCGCGGTTACTGAATGTTTTTTTTTGTGCACTATTGTTTTTTTTATTTAAAAAAATTTTTTTGGGTGTACGTATGTGTGCGTGTGTGTATACATATATAATAGTGAGATTAAACGAGAACTTACCTGTTCGAAGTTTGATCTTTATTTTATGAGGAGTTACGATGAGGGATTACGTGAAGAAGCCCCGCCTGGATCGGCATACTTCAAAGCAGCGGCATGAAAAACACAGAACCAATAGCCGGAGTAAAATAGTAAGGCTCAAAATAGACTAGAACTACCAGATGATCATTTACATTATGAGGGTTGGGAGTGGAGGGCACGTAATCCCTCATCGTAACTCCTCATAAAATAAAGATCAAACTTCGAACAGGTAAGTTCTCGTTTAATCTCACTATTTTACTTCGGAGTCACGTGAGTGACTACGTGAAGATTTTAAAACTCTGTGTTTTTTATGTCGTAAATTCATTTCATACGACTCTCTGTTTAGTCAAAACAGTAGTGAGTAAATAGTATTTTAAGACATTGTTACAATTTATGTAATAAGTCCTTTCATCATAAAAAGAACAACTTTTTAATAATAACCCCTCTATCGCAGGGGAAAATTACAAAATAAATTGATAATGATGTCAATGGTAACATAAATCGATAATATAAATCGATAATATAAAACAAAGCAAGCATTTAAAGAGAACCCAGTACTGCGTGTCCAAATCCTGGCACCGTGACAACAGGTTTATTGTAGAACTTTGAAAAAATCTCTTCTCTAGACCACCCTGCGGCCTTTAAAATTTGATCGAGTGGTACGTCCTGTACTTTTGCCACGGACGTAGCTGCCGCCCTAGTGGAGTGAGATTTAAACACATCAGTGTCTATTCCTGCTAGACCCAAAACCTGTTTTAACCATCTAGAAATGGTTTGAACTGAAACTTTTGTATGTGGCTTTTTGTGTGTTATCAATAACGCTTTCTCAGAACCTCTGAGATTTTTGGTTACCTCAATGTATTGAGTTAAATGCTTAACTACACACAATGTTTCATCAATAGGATATGCTTTAAACATTACCTTCATTCCAGTTCTTCCTGGTCTGCTTTGTTTGATCAAGTCATAAACATAAAACACAATGTTATCTGTAGTCACATGCATGCAATTCAACCATAACAATTGCAAAGTTTGTACTCTTTGAGCTGATACCAATGCCATTAACATTACCACCTTGAATGTTAATTTCTGCAAGACATTGAATTAATTGGAGTCCATTGTTTAAGCAAAGTGAGAACAATGCTAACATCCCAAATTTCTGTATATCTGGGCTTGGGAGGATTTTTATTGAAAATTCCTTTCATGAATCGGGATACTAATGGGTGAGACCCAATGAATCCCGATCCGAAATTTGTCCTAAATAGGATGACAATGCACTACGAGCACAATTAATGGCACTATAACTCAAATGCTCATCAAAGTGTACCCAGCAAGGAACTCCAATACATTTGAAATGTTTGCAGTATGATATCTTTGACTGTGTACAAAAACTTCCCATTTCCTTATATGCGACATATTGTTTTTTAGTGCTATTCCTCCAAGCTGCATCTATAACATCCATGGTCCTGTCCAACAGTTCAAACTCTTGCAACGGTCTGGTCAGAACCTGCAGATTTACAATTCATATGATCATGCAATGGATGAATTTCTTTTGTTACTGGTTGTGTCACCAGATTGTCGCAACTGGGAATTGTCATACATGGTTCAATAATCATTTTAGCATCAATGGGAACCATGACTGCGTGGGCCAATTTGCCACCACCAAAATGCCTTTGGCAGCGTCTTGCGCTATTTTCTTGAGACATTGCCCAATGAGACAGAATGGGGAAAAGCATAAAAGAACGTATTCCACCAGTGTAGCGGGAAGCATCCACCGCTACTGACCCTGGATCGTGTTCCCAAGACACGTATTTGGGCAATTGGTGATTCAATCTAGATGCAAACAGATCAATGTCTGGCACTCCATACCGACTGACAATATTTTTGAAATTTGTGGATTTAACATCCATTCTGTATTGTCTTTAAATATTCGTGATCTTTTGTCTGCCACAACATTGTCTCTCTCTGAGAGATAAATAGCTGAAAGCCAATATTTTTTGCCATACACCATTGCCACATCTGGTTTACCAGATGATCACATGATATTGATCTGACACCACCCATGTGATTGATATATACCACAGCTGTGGTATTATCTATTTGTACTTGGACATGCAAATCTTTTAATGAAGAGCAATAAGCTTTTAATGCATAAATGCTCCCAGTAGCTCCACATATTTAATACCATATGTATGGAGCAAAAAATCCTCTTGGACAGCCCATCTGCCTCCACAGCTGGTCTCATTATCCGTAGCCCCCCATCCGGGAGAACTTGCGTCTTTTTTAGTTTGCAAAAACACTGCTGGCTGATGAACTAATGTTCTTAGCAGCTTGTGGAACATACTCAATCCACCAATGTAATTCTGATAAGCTTCCTTAGGCAATTGCATTGGCCTATCAAAATGGCCTGCTCGCTGAATAAGCGTTTGAATTTTTGCCCTTTGAAGATTTTGGTAATGTAGACGACCACCTCTACTGCTGGAAATGCTGCTACCAATTTACCAATAACCTTGGCAACCTCTCGGATGGAGGGATAAGGTTTGTTAATCAGGTCCTGACACACATTTGTCAAATCCAACACCTTATCCATTGGTAAAGTTACCAACATGGTAACTGAGCTAATCACAAACCCACAGATATTCAATGGTTTGGGATGGCTGTAACTTAGATCTGTTGGATGGATCAGGAACCCAACTTCTCAAACAAACTTGTAGTTGCTGAGACTGATTTTCCAGCTGACTCCTGATTAGCATTGACAATTAAATGTCATCTAGATAAGCCATAACGATGTTTATTTTTTGTGCCCTTAGCAGTGCAAGTGCAGGCTTAATCCATTAGGCAAAGCTTTGTATTGCCACAGCTGTCCCATCCATAGACTTTAATTACCTGCGAAACTATGGTGAATTGGGACCGAAAATATGCATCCTTCAATCTATTGTAGCCATATAACAACCTGTTGATACCAGCTGCATTGCAGTGTTGAATATGTCCATTTTTAAATGTTTATACTGGACAAATGTATTCAATAGTGTGAGATCTAAATTGATTCTACAACCCCCATCTTTCTTCGGTCTGGGGAAAATATTTGATACAATTGTTGTGGATCCTCTCCTTTTTGTTTTCTCAATAACTCCTTTCTCACACAAATACTTAACCTCTTTTGTCAATTTGAATACTTTCAAGACTGAACATCAAAGAATGATTAGGCTTATTGTGTCCCAATGGATCCATACCTCCCTTTCATTATAACATTCGGAGTCTACCACCAATCTGAGGTTCATCCAAACATCCTTCTTTAATAGGATTAAGTTTTTGTACCTCTCCAACTGGACAAAATGATCTCCTTTCCCAATAATGGGTGTACATTCGGCTGTGCTGGCTGGTATTCTTCCTTATCATACTCTCCTTGGCTCGTTCCAGCTCCAAAATCAAATCCCCTTCTCATATGACCAGCCTTTCTGGCCAAACTGAAGGGTTTCACAAGGCCAACAGTTTTTGCCTCTTCATCCATTTCTTTAATTTGTTTAGACTTCCTCTGAACAAATAACCAAGAGCTTGAACATTGCTTGCCCTGCACAACCCTGAAACACTTGGATGTAAAAGAGGCCGAATGGCAATCTTCCATTTTATATATTTTATCTCAAAATGAGTTGCAGAATAAGCCCAACATATGTTTTTTATTCTGAACTTTGGTCATTCCACAACCTTCCAGCTTGTCTTCCAAAAGACAGTGATGCCAAAATTAGCTTGAGGATTCTTTGAATCGTAATTCCTGCGCCCGCATTATTGCTGACATTGGCGCCCAAAAAAGCTGGATTCATCATAGGTACCTTCTTTGAGGTACAATAATAGGTGTTTTAATCCGATATGCTGTCTCAATCATAACAGCTTTTTTGAGGCAGGTGAGAGACCATATAATTAACATTGGCCGCCAGGTTTCATTCCATGGCCTCACCGCCTCCTCCAGGTATAGTAACTTTGTGCCCCATCAGACACACCTGGATTTGTATTGTGGTGGGTACTTCTGACCACAATAAATAGGTGTTTAAATCCAATTTTGCTGTCTCAACCATAACAGCTTTTTTGAGGCAGGTGAGAGGCCATATAATTAACATTGGCCGCCAGGTTTCCTTCCATGGCCTCACCGCCTCCTCCAGGTATAGTAACTTTGTGCCCCATCAGACACACCTGGATTTGTATTGTGGTGGGTACTTCTGACCACAAACACCACTTTCAGGGTCAGTCTCATACAGCCCTGGTACTCCTGAAACTTGTTCAAGGAGACTTCCTCCAGCCCAATCCCAGGCACTGGAGTTTCAATTCCCAATTCAAACAGGCACGTTATTTTTCATGTATATGGAACCCCCTCAGGGGCTGCCTGGGAATATTCTGGGTACTTAGACCCTTGGTTGATATTGTTTGGAATATTTTCTCCATTAGATCCATACTTAGCCAAAAGGCTTTCCTTTCAGGATCTTTCAGAAACCTCAGGCCTTTCAAGCTTCTTTCTTTTACATTTTAGGCACTGGGTTTTCAAAGTTTTTGTTTGTGGAGCAACCAAAGGCTCACTAACGGGTATTTCAACGGCCACCGGTATTGGAACCGGCTCCGCAATAATCTGCTGTCCCGACTCTTCTACACCCCGGGACGCACGTTTTACCCGCGATTTTTTAAAACATTTTTATTTTTATTTTAACTCCTCCTGGTTTACCCACCAGCCTATGGAGTTTTTAGAAAACGCCCTGGAAGTAAAATAATTTTACTTACCTGCGGGCCGTTTCCTTACCGCTGTGTTGGAGTGCGCTCTGCGGCTCTTCCTCTGCCGATAGCGTCGACGTAATGCCGATCCAGCGCTAGGCGGGGCTTCTTCACGTAGTCACTCACGTGACTCCGAAGTAAAATCTCTCTCTCTCTCTCTCTATATATATATATATAGATATATGAACTATATATCTATCTATTTGTATGTGTAGATACTGTATACATACCTGAACTTTTTTTTCTCTTGTTATCACATTGCTTACAGTGTACTATGTTTACATATTCTGTTGTATTTGAGGCATGGTTACCTGAGAGTTACCTGAGAGTGATGTCAGGCTATTTTCGACCTTGTAGACAAAATCAATTAATGGACATTTGTGAAAATGGAGCCTATTTGTTCGCTGTGGATGGCCAGAACAAAACAAAATTACAATCTGAGATGATATCTATCTGCACAGTAAAGCTCCCACCCTGCTTGCTAATATCTAATTAAAATCAGGTCATGTTAAATGTATAAGAACTGCAGATGCGTGACTGATGTCAGGGGAGTAGGCGGTACAGAGATAAAATGTAGTCGTAGATAGTAAGACTGGTGGCAGAACTGGGAAGGGGAGGGGATGGAGAGAGAAAGCAAGGGTACTTCGAAGTTAGATAAGTCAATGTTCACACCGCTGGGGTGTCAGCTACCCAAGCGAAATATGAAGTGCTGCTCCTACAATTTGCGCTGGGCCTCACTCTGACAATGGAGGAGGCCCAGGACAGAAAGATCAATGTGGGAATGGGAGGGGGAGTTAAAGTGTTGGGCAATGGGAGATCAGCTTGGTTTAGGCGGACTGAACGGAGGTGTTCAGCGGAACAATCGCCGAGTCTGTGCTTGGTTCTCGTTGATATATAGGAGTCCACACCTGGAACAGCGGATACAGTAGATGAGGTGCAAGTGAACCTCTGCCTCACCTGAAAATAATGGTGGAGTCCTTGGATGGAGTCATGGGGGAAGTTAAAGGGACAGGTGTTGCATCTCCTGCGGTTGCAGGGGAAAGTACCCGGGGAGGGGGTGGTTTGGGTGGGGACGAGTTGACCAGGGTGTTGTGGAGGGAACGGTCTCTGCGGAAAGGGGTGGAGATGGGAAGATGTGGCTAGTAGTGGGATCCCGTTGGATGTGGCGAAAATGTCAGAGGTTTATGTGCTGTATGTGATGGCTGATGGGGTAGAAGGTGAGGACAAGGGGGTCTCTGACCTTGTTGGGGAGGGGGGAGCAAGAGCAGAGCTGCAGGATATCGAGGAGACCCTTCATCTATAATGGAAGAGGGGAACCCCCATTCCTTAAAGAATGAGGACATCTTCGAAGACCTGGTATGGAACACCTCATTTTGGGCGCAGATGCGGTGTAAACGGAGGAATTGGGAATAGGGAATTGGATAGAGTTTTACAGGAAGCAGGGTGGGAAGATGTGTAGTCAAGATAGCCATGGGAGTCAGTGGGTTTATAAATGTCAGTCAATTGTCTTTTCTCTTGTGATGGAGACGGTGAGATCAAAAAAGGATAGAGAGATGTCCGAGATGTCAAATGTATATATGTCAAATGTATATGACATAATCTGCAGCTTTCATGTCTTTTATGTGGATGTCCTCTTTTCTTGTGTAGAACATTTTTTCTACTTGCTTGTATATAAACAAACACTTCTTGGGTGTTTAAGAGACAATTGGTTTATTGAGCTGTACAGAATATAGTCATGAAGTTTTGGTCTGGTAATGTGACACCATTATCTGTCACTCTCTCAATTTATCAGTGTAGGAAACAAATGCAGATGCTGATTTAAATCGGAGGTAGACACAAAATGCTGGAGTAACTCAGCGGGACAGGCAGCATCTCTGGAGAGAAGGAATTGGTGACGTTTCAGGTCGAGACCCTTCTTCAGACTAATTCAGAATAAATTACAATTTATCAGTCTCTCTTCACTTTCATCTTGATTGCACTGTCTGCCCCTTTGACTGCAGGCCCAGATCACAATCCACTCTGTCTCTCTCATGTTCTACGTAATCCCCTCAATCCCTTATCTTTGATCCTCATCTAATACTCTTCCTGTCCCACTGCTCTCTCTGACTTTGCCTAGTTTCCTCACATTCGCTTTGATTTGGTTCCTCATTCAGTCCCTCATTTTTGTCTGATGCGTCACTCTATTGTGATGCCGCTACTCTTTCTCTTTGCCTCCTTCTCTCCATCCCAGGTTCCCAATCTCTTTTTGTCTGGATGCTTCACAATCTCCCAGTCAATCAAGTTTGCTTGTGTGCAGCACTCAGCTGCACTTGGCTATCTCTTTGTCGCTCCAACACTTCTCTCACACTTGTGGCCTTGGTCCTCTCTCCTTCCGATACATTCTCACTTATTTCTACTGTATACTCTCGTTGGCCAACTGTCACACACCGAAGATAAAAACCAAAAGCTGGAGTAACTCAGCGGGTCAGACAGCATCTCTGGGGAGAAGGAATGGGTGACGTTTTGGATCTAGACCCTTCTTCAAACCGAGTCTGGGGAAAGAGAAACAAGAGATGTAGACGGTGATGTAGAGAGAGATAGAACAAATGAATGAAAGATATGCAAAAATGTAATGATGAGAAAGGAGGCAGGTCATTGTTAGCTGTGGCCTGGATGAAAACAAGTACAGACAATGAGACTTAACAAGCCAACTTTGATGCTAGTACGACGTGGGTGGGGGAGGGATGGAGAAAGAGGGGGGATGCAAGGGTTACTTGAAGTAAGAGAAATCAATATTCATACCACTGGGTTGTAAGCTGCCCAAGCAAAATATGAGATGCTGTTCCTCCAATTTGTGATTAGCTTCACTCTGACAATAGAGGAGGCCCTAGTACAGAAAGGTCAGTGTGGGAATGGAAATTAAAGTGTTTGGCAACCGGGAGATTAGCTAGGTCCAGGCGGACTGAGCACCTGATACACACACCCAATATCCTCCCCTTCTATGCCCACTTCTTCTTCCCCCTCCCCTCTGTTCCTTTCCTACCATCCTTCTCCCCTCAATTCACTGCCTTCCCATTTCTGCCCCTCAGCCACTCCCTTCCCTACCACTCTTCCTTTCTTTGCCTTCTTTTCACACACGCTCCTCTTTCCATGCCTTTTCATACATCTCTTCTGACCTCTTTCCATCCTCTTCCTTCTGCAGCCTTTCCAGCCATTCCCCTTTCTTCTCATCTATCCAGCACACTCCCTTTTCCCCACTCTATTCACCTTACTCTATCTCTGCCCTCTCTCCCCACATTCTCCCATTTCATCTTCACCTTTGCCCCCTTTTACTCCATCGTCTTGTCCACCCACGTTTCTCCCAATCGTCTGCAACCAGCTTTCCATCATCTTTGGCTTCCCTTCCCATGTGGATTTCTTCCAGCTCACCTCTTTCCATCCCCTCTCTTCACCTCCTTTACGGGGATCATGACAGAAGGCTCCTCGTGGTGATCCCCGGAAATGACGTCACGATGCACTCAGTGACACGTCGGGCGACCCATCCTGTCAACATGTTGGATGACGACGGAAGACAACAGCGAGCTATGTGTACCAATGTTACAAAATTTTTTGATTTTAAAAATCAAGTCTGCAATTTATCCCATCAGATAAAGCATAAAAAGAAGTATAATTTGACAACTAATTCACTTTCATATCTTCAGTATTAACAAAGTTATGACCATTTTCATACTCGGAAATTAGCACCTTGTTCCCCATTGCCTTTCAATCGACTTAACTCAAAAGCTGTGTTCTGGAACAGTTAAAAGCCCATAACTTTCTTAAAAATTAAGAGAACTCAATGAAATGTTCACTTATTATAGATTGAAGCACTCTGAAACAAATATGAAACAATCTTACTTGGATGACCTGAAATTAAAGCATATAATTAGTTAGTTATCTAATTGTAGCTAATTACAAAATTCAATGAGTAGATCTAAACATCTATTCATTTCTTAAGAAAAGATAAACTTTTTTTAAATTGCCTAAGTGTCCAAATAACATTCACACAATAATCCACAATATAACATAATTTTTAAACCTAATTTTCATGAATTTATCGGCCAAATGGAAGGAATTTAGTGTTTAATGCCTGTAAATTAATGGCCATTTAAATCAACTAGTGGGTTTTTAGTGGAATGCGGTGGATTGGAACGTTGCGGTTTGCAGTGAAGTCGGTATGAAAAATACAGCCGGTTCATACATTTTTTTGGTCCCAACATGAAAATATGATTAAAGCCTCCCTAAAAACCAAGTTTTTATGTAAAAATAAACTGTGTAGCTTCTTTTATCGCCTACCTTAGGTCCGTTCCGCTGTCACCGTTCAGAGCTTTAGAAGATGATTTTTAAACTACTCTAGTTAATAAATAATCTAGCGTAGTTTAAAAATACCTTTATGAATGAAATGTCGGAGCGATTTCTCTTTAGCGACGAAATCGCCCGACATGGATTGATTTGGATTGCCTAGAAAAAATCGGCATTTTAAACCCGCCCCCCTCTGAAAGGCGCCAAAGTCGCGCACACGGGGAGCGGCAGAACTGCAGCGCTGCTAAAGGTAGGTATTGTAACATACCTACTATGGCTCGTCTGTCACACGAGCGAACAAACCTCCTTTACCCCATCTCTTAACTCCATCCCTTTAACCCCAATCCATTTTCACCTCCCTTGGCCCTCTTTACCACTTCACACTCATGTCCATACCCCTTTCCCACCCAACTTCCCAGCCGTCTCTTTACCCCAATCAGATTTCCAGTTCTCTTGCCTCTTTCACATCCCACTCCCAGCCCTCTTTACCCCCACCATTTTCCTGCACCATCTTTACTCCACGCCTTTTCCCCACCCCTTCTTTAACCCAAGCCTTTTTCGTCTCATTATCCCACCCCTCTCCCCTCCCCTACAAACCCACTTTCCTGCCCTCTCTTTACTCCCATCCCCACTCCATCTGGAACCCAAAACCCTTTCTCGCTTCTTTACCCCAACCTCTTTTCTTGTGCCCTCTTAACTTCCAAAACCCCTTTCCACCTTCCCAAATCACATTTCCCAACCTTCTCTTCACCCAATACCCTTTTCCATCCCCTTACCCCACCCCCCTCTTCCTTCCCACCCCACTTCTCTGTCGTTTACTCCAACCCATTTCCCCATCCCTTTGCCCAACCACTTTCTCGTCCCCTTACCCCTCCCCCAACCCCTTTCTTTCACCTTACCTATTTCTCTTCCCCACCCCTTTCCCACTTCCCCATGCCCTTTACCCTCTTGCCGACCCCTTCCCTGTCCCCTCTTCTCCCTTTCCTGAAACCTCTTTCCCATTTCCCTGCCCCACCTTTCACCATACCTTGACCCTTTTCATAGCTCTCTTTGCCCATCCCTGCCCCTTTCCCCCTGCCCATGTTTCTCCTTCCCCACCCCCACTTCCCTGAACTAACCTCCCCCGGTCCCACTCTTCCTTCCCAACTTCTATCTCCTTGTTCCCTACTCTCCCGATTCGCTCTTCCCCCCCACCTCGTTCCCACAAGTAGGTATGTTACAAAACTTACCTTCAGCGGTGCTGCAGTTCTGCCACTGGCCGTGTGCACGACTTTGGCGCCTTTTTGGGGGGGGGGGGAGGGGGGTCGGGGTTAAAATTCTATTTTCTCCTGCCTGTCCAAGATATATTTGCTCGGGGTGCTAGCTAGTGCTGAAGAATTGTTCCGACTGCCGTTATGTGATTTTTTTTTTTAAACCCTTCGGGACAATTTCAGCACTGGAGTAAAATAAAAATCCGCTTCTAACGCCATCAATGGAACGGATTTCACGTACGGGACAGCTAAAGGTAAGCCGTTTATTTTACATATAAACGCGCTTCTTAGGATTACCGTAATCCAAATTTTACGCTGCGAAAATGCGATTAAGGCCCCATATGAACCAGCAGCGTTTTTCATGCCGATATGGGGTTTAAATTCACCGCAAACCGCAACGTTCCAATCGATCGCATTCCACAAAATCCCACTCGCAAGATTATTTAAATGGCCATTAATTTACGGGAATTAAACACAAAATTCCTTCCATTTGGCCTATAAATTCATGACAATGAGATTTAAAAATCATGTTATATTGTGAATTCTTGTTTGAATGTTATTTGGACACACGCTATTTAAAAATGTTAGTCTTTTCTTAAGAAATGGATAGATGTTTAGATCTAGTAATTGAATTTTGTAATTAGCTACAATTAGGTAACTAACTAATTATATGCTTTAATTTCAGGTCATCCAAGTAAGATCGTTTCATATTTGTGTCAGAATGCTTCAATCTATAATAACTGAACATTTATTTCAGTTCTCTTAATTTTTAAGACAGTTTTGGGCTTTTGTGTTAAGTCAATGGAAAAGCAATAGGGAACAAGATGCTAATATGAAAATGGCCGTAACTTATTTAATATTGAAGAAATGAAAGTGAATTAGGTGTCAAATTAAACTTATTTTTATGCTTTATCTGATGGGATAATTTGCATTCTTGATTTTTAAAATCTCAAAATTTTGTAACATTGCTACCACAAGCCCTCTACCCATTCCCTCCTTTCCAACCCCTCACCTCACTGCCCGTCCCCTTTCCCCAACTGTCCCCAAACCCTTTCCCTCCAACCCCTCTCCCACCCCCTTTTCCTCCAGCCTCTCTCCCGGCCCCCTTAACCCCTCCCTGCCTCTTATTCTCCCCCAACCCGTCACCCTTCAAACCTGCTCCATGCCCCGTTGTACCCTCAACCCCTCTGTCCCCAAACCCCTCTCCGTCCCCCTTCCGCCCAACCCCTCTCCCTGTTCCCCCCTCCTCCCCTGTCGCCTTTTCCCAACCCTTTCCCGTCCCCTCTTCCCCTAGACCCTTCTCCCGACCTTTCTCCCTGTCCTCCTTCCCCAAGACACTCCCCATTTTACTCCCTTGCCTATTCACTCTCCCCCCTCACTGTCTCTCTCTCCCCCCCCCTCCGTGTCTCTCCCCTGCTCCTCGCTATCTCTTCCCCTGCTCCTCAGTCTTTCACCCTGCTCCTCAGTCTCTCCCCCTCTCATCCTGCTCCTCATTTTTTCCGCCTGCTCCTCTTCCTCCGTCTCCCCTGACTCTCTCCCCCCGCTCCTCACTCTCTCCGCCTCTCTCCCCCCCTCTCTTGCTCACCCCCACCCTCCCCTGCTCCTCACTCAGTCCCCCCACTCTCTCTCCCCCTGCTCCTCACTCTGCCCCCCTTCATTCTGCCCCCCACTCTCTCTCCCCCTGCTCCTCACTCTGCCCCCTTCATTCTGCCCCCCACTCTCTCTCCCCCTGCTCCTCACTCTCACCCCACCCTCTCCCCTGCTCCTCACCCTCCCCCCCACTCTCTCCCCTTGCTCCTCACTCTGCCCCCCCCAATCTCTCTCCCCCTGCTCCTCACTCTCCTCCCCCCCACTCCTCACTATCCCCCTGCTCCTCACTCTCCCCCTGCTCCTCACTCTCCCCCCCTCTGTCCCCCTGCTCCTCACTCTCTCCCTCCCACCCTCTGTCCCCTGCTCCTCACTCTCTCCCCCCCACTCTCTCTCCCTGCGCCTCACTCTCCCCCTCCCCAATCTCTGCCCCCCTGCTCCTCACTCTCTGTCCCCCCCACTCTTTCCCCCTGCGCCTCACTCCCTCCCCCCACTCTCTGTCCCCCTGCTCCTCACTCTGTCCTCCCACTCTCTGTCCCCCTGCTCCTCACTCTCTCCCCCCCACTCTGTCCCCCTGCGCCTCACTCCCCCCCCCCACTCTCTGTCCCCCTGCTCCTCACTCTCTCCCCCCCACTCTGTCCCCCTGCGCCTCACTCCCCCCCCCCACTCTCTGTCCCCCTGCTCCTCACTCTCTCCCCCCACTCTCTGTCCCCCTGCTCCTCACTCTCTGTCCCCCCACTCTCTGTCCCCCCACTCTCTGTCCCCCTGCGCCTCACTCTCCCCCCCACTCTCTGTCCCCCTGTGCCTCACTCTCTGTCCCCCTGCGCCTCACTCTCTGTCCCCCTGCGCCTCACTCTCTGTCCCCCTGCGCCTCACTCTCTGTCCCCCTGCGCCTCACTCTCTGTCCCCCTGCGCCTCACTCTCTGTCCCCCTGCGCCTCACTCTCTGTCCCCCCCCACTCTCTGTCCCGCTGCGCCTCACTCTCCCCCCCACTCTCTGTCCCCCTGCGCCTCACTCTCTGTCCCCCTGCTCCTCACTCTCTGTCCCCCTGCTCCTCACTCTCCCCCCCCACTCTCTGTCCCCCTGCTCCTCACTCTCTGTCCCCCTGCGCCTCACTCTCTGTCCCCCTGCGCCTCACTCTCTGTCCCCCTGCGCCTCACTCTCTGTCCCCCTGCTCCTCACTCTCTGTCCCCCTGCTCACTCTCTGTCCCCCTGCTCCTCACTCTCTGTCCCCCTGCTCCTCACTCTCTGTCCCCCTGCGCCTCACTCTCTGTCCCCCCCCACTCTCTGTCCCCCTGCGCCTCACTCTCTGTCCCCCTGCGCCTCACTCTCTGTCCCCCTGCTCCTCACTCTCTGTCCCCCTGCGCCTCACTCTCTGTCCCCCTGCGCCTCACTCTCTGTCCCCCTGCTCCTCACTCTCTGTCCCCCTGCTCACTCTCTGTCCCCCTGCTCCTCACTCTCTGTCCCCCTGCTCCTCACTCTCTGTCCCCCTGCGCCTCACTCTCTGTCCCCCCCCACTCTCTGTCCCCCTGCGCCTCACTCTCTGTCCCCCTGCGCCTCACTCTCTGTCCCCCTGCTCCTCACTCTCTGTCCCCCTGCGCCTCACTCTCTGTCCCCCTGCGCCTCACTCTCTGTCCCCCTGCGCCTCACTCTCTGTCCCCCTGCTCCTCACTCTCTGTCCCCCTGCTCACTCTCTGTCCCCCTGCGCCTCACTCTCTGTCCCCCTGCTCCTCACTCTCTGTCCCCCTGCTCCTCACTCTCTGTCCCCCTGCGCCTCACTCTCTGTCCCCCCCCCACTCTCTGTCCCCCTGCACCTCACTCTCTGTCCCCCTGCTCCTCACTCTCTGTCCCCCTGCTCCTCACTCTCTGTCCCCCTGCTCACTCTCTGTCCCCCTGCGCCTCACTCTCTGTCCCCCTGCTCCTCACTCTCTGTCCCCCTGCTCCTCACTCTCTGTCCCCCTGCTCCTCACTCTCTGTCCCCCTGCGCCTCACTCTCTGTCCCCCCCCACTCTCTGTCCCCCTGCGCCTCACTCTCTGTCCCCCTGCTCCTCACTCTCTGTCCCCCTGCTCCTCACTCTCTGTCCCCCTGCTCCTCACTCTCTGTCCCCCTGCTCCTCACTCTCTGTCCCCCTGCGCCTCACTCTCAGCCCCCCCCCACTCTCTGTCCCCCTGCGCCTCACTCTCTGTCCCCCTGCTCCTCACTCTCTGTCCCCCTGCTCCTCACTCTCTGTCCCCCTGCCCCCCACTCTCTGTCCCCCTGCTCCTCACTCTCTGTCCCCCTGCTCCTCACTCTCTGTCCCCCTGCTCCTCACTCTCTGTCCCCCTGCTCCTCACTCTCTGTCCCCCTGCGCCTCACTCTCTGCCCCCCCCACTCTCTGTCCCCCTGCTCCTCACTCTCCGTCCCCCTGCTCCTCACTCTCTGTCCCCCTGCCCCCCACTCTCTGTCCCCCTGCCCCCCACTCTCTGTCCCCCTGCTCCTCACTCTCTGTCCCCCTGCGCCTCACTCTCTGCCCCCCCCCCACTCTCTGTCCCCCTGCTCCTCACTCTCCGTCCCCCTGCTCCTCACTCTCTGTCCCCCTGCCCCCCACTCTCTGTCCCCCTGCCCCCCACTCTCTGTCCCCCTGCCCCCCACTCTCTGTCCCCCTGCTCCTCACTCTCTGTCCCCCTGCCCCCCACTCTCTGTCCCCCTGCCCCCCACTCTCTGTCCCCCTGCTCCTCACTCTCTGTCCCCCTGCCCCCCACTCTCTGTCTCCCTGCTCCTCACTCTCTGTCCCCCTGCTCCTCACTCTCTGTCCCCCTGCCCCCCACTCTCTGTCCCCCTGCTCCTCACTCTCTGTCCCCCTGCCCCCCACTCTCTGTCCCCCTGCCCCCCACTCTCTGTCCCCCTGCCCCCCACTCTCTGTCCCCCTGCTCCTCACTCTCTGTCCCCCTGCCCCCCACTCTCTGTCCCCCTGCTCCTCACTCTCTGTCCCCCTGCTCCTCACTCTCTGTCCCCCCCCCCACTCTCTCCCCCCCACTCTCTCCCCCCCCCACTCTCTCCCCCCCACTCACTCACTCACTCTCTGTCCTCTATAATCTTTGCTCCTCACTGTCTCTCCCGGCGGCGCTCGG
This sequence comes from Raja brachyura, assembly GCA_963514005.1. Next base: position 6,073,689 of record OY740794.1, on the reverse strand, counting down.
TACAAATTCTAGAAAGCCATCCCAGGCTGCCGTGCGCGCCAACATGGAGGACCTGGCGGTGGAAGTGCGCGGCTCCAACGGAGCTTTCTACAAGGTAAACGGCGCCCGCTCGCCCGGTCGGTCGCCCGGACCCTCGCTCTTCTTCCATCGTCTCCATCCAAACGCGGTATCGTGATCTAGTGAAACCCAGTGGAAAGAGACACGGAAGAGATAGCGTGTCCGCGGCCTCACCTCCCCGGGAACTCGTGTGATCAGGCCTGGCGGTGAACATTGTTATTAGGCCCTGCTTTCATGTTTCATCGTAATCTTATTATTTACCGTGTTTTCTACCCATAATGTAATACCACTTGTGATCAATAACAACTAGTGTAGACAGGACTTTTGCAGACATCTGTTTGGTGTTTTAATGAAGTAATTCCTTCGTTTGTTGACATCCGTGGTGTATTTCACGTTTTCTTCTGTTCATGTCCTAAAAGTTGATCTTTTATTTTAAAAAAACGCTATCTTCTCATCCAGCAACTATTTTATGTACGTCACCCGCGGACATGCCTTGCCGGCTGTTACTTGTCTGTCATGTTTTATCAAGTTTACTAATGCGCTTGGAGTCCAGTTTCAGGTTATTTTTAACCCGGGAACATGTGTTGGAGGCTGAAGCGTGTTGTTTTTGGCCATAAAAGTGCATAAGAACTTCAAATTAATGCGAGCTTTAAGCGTGGTACTTTGAAGATGGGATACCTGGTGCACACATAATGTAATAGATACGTAAATAAATAACAAAGGATTTTCTTTCTTGGTGGGGAAAACATGGAGGAAGTGTTTTACCATTTCTCCCCCCCCCCCCCCCCCGTCTTCGAATCCCTTTGACGCGGCTTTATGTTTCAAACGTCAACTGTCTAAACAATGAATCTTTATATTTGCTGAATTTGATCAGTGGAGACAAATGGAGGATGAAAGTGGCGGTGGAACAAATTTAATGAGGCAAACGTGCTTCTAGGATCGCTTAATCTCGAATACCCAAGGCTGGGTTAATTATTTGATCTCGAGTCTTTCTTTGAATAAAAATGTTCTTTCTGTTTTTTATAGATTCCTTAGAAGACGACGTATTTACAAATGTTTTGTGAATGAAACGCTTCCAATGTTTTCCAGTTTGTGTTTAGATGCTTGCCCCTTATTTGACACTATTTACTTCTTGATTCTAGATTTGCATCGTACGTTTTTTTTAACGTGGTCGCTAACGGTTAAGGCTTTTTGCTTCTCTGGAACTAAATTCTGGTTATCACAGATGAAGGGTTCCAACTTCCTCTCTGTCGTTATTTAGGATAGAGCATGAAGAATGTAACTATGGCTATGTAGTAATGAGCGATAAGGATACCGGGAAAGCTTCCCAAAAGTCTTTGAACTCTGGTGTGATCCGATGGCTATTTTTTAACAGCTAGCACTAGTCCCCCTTTCTTCAAAACAAATGGGTCTCCATCACCACAGATGCCTGGAATATTAGTCAAGAGAAATGTCTGACCACTTTTTTCACCCACGTGGTTTATTTTCAATGTGTCTTTATGCTTTCAGTTAATCTTGGATATGTCATTTTGAATTAATATCAGGCCTAAAACTTACTGTTTTGTCCTTCAAATTATGGTTTGGGGCTTTTTGTTCAGTTTCGTTTGATAGCAAACATTCAAATTGTGTATGGAATATTTGTGTTCACAGCTGCAGTAGTGCTTTGCATCTAATGATTAAACTGGTGTACTGAAATTAAACATTTTAAGTGAGTAAATCTTGAGATTTTATGAGAATGTTAAATTGGTACCAGCAACTTTAGCTCATGGCTGACTGCAGTAAATTGTTAACATGAGGGTAACTTCTAAAATATTGGCATAACTTATTTGCTTCTTCAATACCATGATATTTAAATAACAATTTTCCCTCCCATGTAATTCTTAGGTTTATGCTTATGAATATGGTCATTTAAAAAAAACTTGATATGAAAATAAGATTGAATTAGGAGGTATGCTTTCATTGTGGTACTCAAAGTATAGAGCGTCGCAGTTGAAATGGGTCATGTGGTGATGATTGAAGAAATTGTCATTGGTGAAAAGGCTTTGCTGGGATAATCCTGATTTTTAAAAATATAAAAGCTGAGTTCCAACACTTGTCTTTTTGTGCAAACCCGGAAAAGAAAGATTTGTTTTATAATAGGAGTACATCTTTACATGGATTAAAAAAGTCGGGTACAGATACTTTTGAAAGTTTTGCCATAATCTTTGTTTATGATCAGCCATGATCACATTGAATGGCGGTGCTGGCTCGAAGGGCCGAATGGCCTACTCCTGCACCTATTGTCTATTTACAAATCTGACCATCAAAATAATCAAGATGTGGTTTGAAAGTTGAGCTTATAAACTTGAGCTTATAAACTTCTGTGCTCAATAAAATAATTGGATATACAAGCCTTTTAAGCGCTGAATTTTAAAGTTGAATGGGATGTTGAAAGCCAGAAGTTTTCAAAACTTTAGCTAAATGGATTTAGCTCTTAGGGCTAAAGGAAACAAGGGTTATGGGGAAAAAGCAGGAACGGGGTACTGATTTTAGATGATCGGCCACGATCATATTGAATGGCGGTGGCGGTGCTGGCTTGACTGGCCTACTCCTGCACCTATTTTTTCTATGTTTCTATATTACTTCTAAATGATGGATTTTCATCCAGCACACTTATAAAGCTTTACAACAAATTTGTTCCCTGTCCAGTACTGGTAAAGACTGAATTATATTGTAGTTTTTATTTCCTAGTGATACCAACATGTGAAATGAGAACAATGGTGACTTTAACTAATTGTTATAAGATCTAATTCCTATAAACGTTGTATAGCATTGAATACATTAGCAAAAAAAGTAACTTTCACTTAATGCGATTCAAGAGACATTTATTGTCACGTGCACCAATTGGTACAGTGAAATTTGGGATCACCATACAGCCATACGAATAAAAAAAGCACAGAACACAATAGTCTTAACATAAACTCCTCGCACAGCGGAATCAAAGTTTCCCACGGTGGGGGAAGACACCAAAGTTCAGTCATCCTCCTCTTTGATGTTCACCCGTGATCTGGGCCTCCCGAGCCCCCCCCACAGTTGCTGCAACAGTGGCCCGATGTTCAGGCCCTCTCGCCGGGATGATGAAACTCCGACGTCGGAACGGAAGAACACCCTCAGCGGCTTGGACTTCCGAATCGGCCACTTCTTACCAAAGACCGCCAGGACTCCGTGATGTTGAAGTCAGCGCCACCCGCGGCTGGAAGCTCCGCAAACCACAGCTCCACGATGTTGAAGCAGCAGGCCCAACACTCTGGAGTTTCAAACGACGATCCCGGTAACGCATTGCCCGCTCCACGATGGAATCCAGTGCTGCGCCGCTTGCTGAAGCTCTGGTCCGGTCTCCGGCACGAAAGGCCACGCCAATCCAGTTGGTAGGCCATGAGGGGGGGGAGGGGGGGGGGGTCGAAGACCCTGCCCACCTCCCCACATAAAAATACTAAAGAACCCTCTAAAACATACTTTTTAAACAGACTAAAAATTTAAAAAAAGATGGAAAAACAGACAGACTGTAGGCAGAGGCTGCCATCATGCGGCACCCCTAGTGGCCATTGAAGATTATGGTGACATTGGATGTTTCATACCACAATTTGCTGAATGCATTTGATCTTATACATTCTCAAATTTCTTAATAATGTATGCCAGAATGCATTAAAATGTACATACAATATCAGACAGATTTGTACATGGTATGGTAATATTCTCAAATCGGCAAAGATCAAAATGAATGTTTTATTTCAAATTTGAAAATAAAATATTTTATTTTATAAGACATTTGGCATATTTGAAATATGTTGATACTAAATTTGTTGAATTCGACAATGGATAGTTACATAGCATTTTCAGGGCTGAACTTGGTGGTGGCGTCTGAGCATCTTCTTTCCCCCCCCCCCCCAATATTCTGCACTCTGTGCCCTGTTGCTTTTCTTATAGTACTTGAAATTGTCTTGATTGTATTTATGTAATTATCTGATAGGATAGTATACAATACGAAGCTTTTCACTGTACTTGTGTACAGATGATAAAAATAAACCTATCATCCTTGAATTCCCTATACATTTTCAAACCCTCTGTAGTTAAACATCTACCAATCTGAATATAATGAACCACTGTGCATTTCCTGTTTTCCTCAGGTATAAGGTAATGGATACTCAATAGTTGTGTATGTTCATGGATTTATGACATCTGCTGTAAATAATTGCAATATTTCTTACATAGAGAAAAAAGAACAAGAGTGGTCAATTTTAGTCCCTCAAACCTTTTTCACAATCCCTTTTGCACCTTTCAAAAACAAATATCTATTAGGCTGTGAGCTCTTTCGTTCAAGTTCGTGACCCAACTCACGGAACTACCTGAATTTTTAACATATTGTAAAAAAATATATAAATCGTACCTGAAACTCGTCAAGACCAAAACCTGCACGTTTTTTTTAATATATGAGAAAAAACCTCAAATTTTCCTAGTAATTGTCCAATCAATGCACGTTTGTCATTGAGGTCAAACGCAAATTGACCAATCCCGCGCTTTGTTTTATGGTCACTAGGCAGCAAGGACCCTGGGTTCATGGCTGCCCCCTAATAACATCAAAACAATGGCAAGGTTTCCAAGGAATAAAGGTAATGCTACCTTGCTGATCATTTTGTTTTTCAATTGATTTATCTTTATAAAGTTATGATGAGAACTGTTAAACAAAAACGATAAATAACAAATGTAGAGTTAGGATTAGGGTCAGTCAGTTGGTCGGTCAGTCGGTTATTTGGTCAGTCAGTCGATCTGTCGGTAGGCCGATGGATGCTGTGGAGGATCGGTCGGTCTGTCGGGCCGGGCCGCCGGTGGGTGCTGAGAGCAGTGGTCGGTCAGGCCGGGCCGCCGGTGGGTGGTCGGACGGCGGGTGGGTGCTGCGGGTGGTCGGTCGGGCTGTCGGTAGGCCGGTGTTGCAACGAGCGAGTGGGCGGTCTGACGGAGATGGCGTTATGGGGGTGCTGAAGGCAGCCCGGGCAGAGTGCAGGGCAGTGCTGCTCCCCACCATCATCACCATGATGATCCAGAAGGGCATGCAGGCTGAGGTGGACTGGCTGCGGGGCCACACGTACGGAGCCCGCAGCCGGTCCCAAAGCGGCTCCAGCCGTGGGCAGCTCTGGAAGGGGGGGCGAGTTGGGGTTAGGCATTTTCCTGTCAGTGGAAGATGCCTTAGCCTTCCCCCAGCCTGGCACTGCTCCAGTCCCACTATGGCTGTAACCCCCCACTCTGCACACTGGGAGTCAGTGGGGTTCAGTAAACGGGGGAACCCACAGGAACTGGCATTAACTCACCCATTAATTAGGCTGGTTCAGGAGCCGGACCTCTGCGGCAGTCTCATTCGAAGTACACACTCACAATTATATTCATTATTCATATTCATCATATATTCATATTATTTTTATATAATATAATTATATATGATTAGTCATATTCATAAGTCACATATATATATGACTTTTATATATATATAGTATAATAATATATGATTTAAATAGACCGCAGCACGGAATTAGGCTCCCCATGGTGTAATATGGGCATTGGACACCAGATGGTGCTTTTTCAATATCATTTTCTAATTAGTTTAATTAATGTGCAACTTTTGGCACTGACGAGTTATGACTTCCTTCTCAATTATATTTTATCTAAATCTGTGCAAAATTTCATGTAGTTCTGAGACATGGGTCCCAAAAGTTAAATTCTAGACACATTTTCGATGCTCGCACCACAGCCTATATGAATCTTGTATTTAAAATGTAATAATTGTAATTTCTATTCACAGTACAGGGCTCAAAATTAGCGGTTGCTCGGGTGCCAATGGCAACTTGCAGTCCCGCCGGGCAACCTAAAAGCCATGCCATTTTGTCCGGCTTGGCAAGCAACCGGGACACCCGCCCGCCATCCGTGTCCGGGTCTCGGCTCTCCGCTCGGAGCTAGCTCTCAGCTCTCCATCGGCGCTAGGGTCTCTGGTCTCGGCTCGGGTCTCCGCGCGGCACAGCCGGCTGCGTTATACATGCGCACTGCCACGGCCAGCACATCATCGGCCGTGGTTGTGCGCATGTGCGGCTCTGCACATGCGCACTGCCACGGCAACTGGTCGGCGTCAGCCACTTTCTCCCTCCCTTTGCATTGTGGGAGTTCTGGCCGCCATTGCTGTCCGGTCGCTGCCTCGCCTTGAAAAACAACGCATATAATCAATAGTATATAGACACACTGAACTTTTATCTCCTGTTCTGTATTATGTTCACATATTGTGTTGTGCTGCAGCAAGCAAGAATTTCATTGCTCTATCTGTGGGACATTACAATAAAACTCTCTTGACTCTTGACTTGGACTTAAGCAAAAAAGGGTTCTTGGGGGGAAAAAAAGCTACCTTAAATTTAGTTGTTAAATTTAGTTGCGTCTGGTTGGTACCTATGGTAGGGTGAAGACTATTCCATGCTTTAATTGTGCGGGGGAACTCCATGGAGCAGCCAGCATCTCTGGATAGAAAAAATTGGGTGACGTTTCGGGTACAAACCCTTCTTTACATTTCCTCTGGTTTTAGTGTTTTTAGTTTAATTTAAAGATACAGCGTGGAAACAGGCCCTTTGGCCCAACGAGTCCACGCCGACCACCGATCACCCGTATTCTAGTTCTATCCCACACATCAGCGATATAAGTCAAGAATGTTTTATTCTCTCACGTTCCAGTTAGAACAATGAAATCCTTACTTGCAGCAGCTCAACAGAATATGTAAACATAGTACTCTGTAAACAATGTTATAAACGAGGAAACAAAACTCCATGCAGCCAGCACCCACATTCAGGATCAATTCCGGGTCTCTGGCAATTTTAGGCAGCAAATCTATGGCCAATGTACTGCCCCAATAGCCTTGAACTGAATTAAAACATACAGTAGCTGTAAAGGGGAACATTGCGTCACTTTGAGATTTAAGACTTGGGATTTGGGTCGGTAGGGCAGGAAAAAGAAAGGAAGAGGTGGAGACCGTATGCTGTGGGAGAGCTGGGAATGGGAGAGGAAGGAGGGAGAAAGCAAGGACTACCTGAAATTGGAGAAGCCAATGTTCATACCGCTGGGGTGTAAACTACACAAGCAAAATATGAGGTGCTGTTCCTCCAATTTGCGGTGGGCCTCATTCTGGCCATGGAGGAGGCCCAGGACAGAAAGGTCGGACTTGGAATGGGAGGGGGAGTTGAAGTGCTGAACCACCGGGAGATCAGGTTGGTTATTGCTAACTGAGTGGAGGTGTTGTGCGAAGTGATCGCCAAGCCTGCACTTGGTCTCACAGAGGCTAATTAAAAAAAAAAAAATTACTAGAAGTAAATACATAATAAAAAACATTTTGCTATTAATATTGTTTATATTATCAATTGTATAATAATTGTACTGTATATTTTTTAATTTTTAATATAGATAGAAAATAATAGTGAGAGAAAAGAAACCAAAAAAATTAAAATGGAATAATCAGCTAATTATAAATCATTGGAGATATGTCCGTGAATTATAAAATGTAATTCTTCATCTAATCCTTGATTCGGGTTTCAGGCTCTTGTGCCGAACCGGTTTGCCCCTTCAAATAGTCAATGAATGGAGACCATATTCTAGTAAATAGTTCTTGTGTATCCATTAAGAAAAATCTTAATCTTTCCAAATGTAGTGTCTCCGACATTTCCATAATCCACATTTTAATTGTGGGGTTATTGGGCCTTTCCAAAATTTTAATATTAATTTTTTCCCAATTATTAAACTATAGTCGATAAAGTTTCTTTGGCTTGTTGTAAATATTTGATTTTGTTCTAGTATTCCTAATATTATTTGTTTTGAATCAGGGTCCAATTGGATGTTGACAACTTCCGAAATTATCTTTAAAATTTCCGTCCAAAAATTATTAATTTTTTGTACAACTTACAAATGTGTGCGTTAAGTTAGCCTCTGAGTGCTGACATTTTTCACAAATAGGAGATATGCTTGGGAAAATTCTATTTAATTTTGTTTTTGAATAGTGCAATCTATGTAATACTTTAAATTGTATTAAAGAAGGTCTAGCATTTAACGAACAGTGATGTATATGTTGTAAGCTTTCGTCCCAAATATCTTGCCTTATTGGTTGGCCTAGTTCATTTTCCCATGATTGCCTATATATTTCCGTCATGGGTGCATTGTTATCTAATAGGATATTATAAATATAAGATATCAATTTTTCTATGTTAGGGTGTTTGTTCAAACATTCATCAAGAATTTCTGTCTTTCTATTTCTATATTCCTGTGTATTTGATTTAGCATAGTCTCTAAGTTGTAGGTATCCAAAGTAGTCATTTGAGTGAAGTCCATAAATTTGTTGTAGTTCCTGAAATGAGAGGAATGTACCTTTCCTGTAAAGATGACCCATCTTTGTAATTCCGTGATTTTTCCATTGTAAAAAACCTTTATCCATCGTTGAGGGTTTAAATGTAGGGTTGTTTACAATGGGAAGAAGAAGAAGTGGTAAATTATACAATTTTAGTGTCTTTTTTAATTGTTTCCAAATGCGTATTCCACTATATATTATGGGGTTTTCACTATAGGTTTTTTTGCTGAATTTAGTAATAGCAAATAAGATCGACCCAATTTCAAAAGGTAAACAGTCTTCCTTTTCCATTTTTAACCAATCTGGTTGTTGGTCCAGTTCTTCCAACCAAAAATTCATATTTTTAATGTTAACTGCGCAAAAATAGAGCATAAAATTCGGTAGGGCTAAACCTCCATTTGTTTTTGATTTACGTAAGTGCTTTTTATTCTGTGGTTTTTATAATCCGAGATAAAATTAGTGACTATAGAGTCAACCTTTTTAAGAAAAGTTTTTGGGAGATATATCGGGATTGATTGAAAGAGATACAATAATTACGGGAGAAAAATCATTTTTATTGCATTAATTCTACCAAACATTGAGATAGGTAATGTTTTCCAATATAAAATATTCTTATGTAATGTGTTCAATAAAAGTGGGAAGTTTAAGTTTAAATAAAGAAGTATATGTCTTTGTTACATAAATTCCAAGATATTAAAATTTTTCATTTACTATTTTGAAGGGAAATTGTTGTAATATATGTGGATTACTTTCCATTATTGGCATGATTTCACTTTTATTCCAATTAATTCTGTATCCTGAAAACGAGCCATATTGAGTTAAATTTAATAAGTTTGGGATACTAACTTCAGGTTTTGTAATGTAGATTAATATGTCATCTGTATATAAGGAAATTCTTCTATTCTCAGTATCTTTAGTATTATACCCATATATTTCAGGATGGGACCTAACCCTTTCTGCTAGTGGCTCTATTGCAAGTGCGAACAATAACGGGGATAATGGACTGCTTGTCTACAGCCTCTAGATAAATTAAATTTAGCTGACAACATTTGATTTGTTGATATTCTAGCTGTTGGATTAGTATATAAATGTTTTACCCATGTACTAAACTTCTCGCCCAATTGAAAAATTTTCATAACCGAAAATAAATAGGGCCATTCCACCTGGTCGAATGTTTTCTCAGCATCTAACAAAATAATTGCTAGATCTTCGTTAGTACTTCTCTTTGAGTATATAATATTGAATAATCGTCGCAGGTTATATGAGGAGTAGCGTTTTGGTATAAATCCTGTTTGGTCCGGGTGTATTAATTTATTAATCACTGTGCTTAATCTTTGTGCTAGGATTTTAGTTAATATTTTATTACAGAGGTTGATCATACGCTGAATAACCATATTTTTGTTTGGAAGTGGAAAGAGATAATAGAAATTGCATTAATTGCAACGTGTAATAAGAGATGAGATACTGTATTGTAATTTTGCTGCATGTCATTGTGGTATATATCATGTCTTGATTGGTGAATATGTTTAATTTGTGACTTTATTTGAAGCAGAAAGAATCGGAACAATAATTCCGACTAGTAATTACGCACTTCGTCCAAACACATTATCGCACGCGTCACGCAAGCCGTCTTAAATGTTGCATTTGGCAACCTAAAAAGCTGCCGAGGTTGCCCGGCTGGCAACAGGGAAAAAAAGTTAAGTGAGAGCCCTGCGAGTAGTATTTCTCATTTTTACTATCCTCTGGTTGCAGAATTGTCTCCTATCTTTACTTGGGCTCAATCCTCAACATGTAGGAATAGTTCCTTTTAAAACTTCAAACTTTATTCTAATGATTTACAATAACCTCTCTCCCCCTGCCCCCTAATAGTCTGAAAAAGGGCTTTGACTCGAAATGCCACCTACCCGTGTTAACCAGGGATGCTGTCTGAGCTGCTGAGTTACACTTTGTGGCCTTTTAAATATTTTAACTTTGTTGTCAGGAGTGGCAACTACACTGAAAATATTTTTAATAAATAAGGATTCGCAAGATTAATTTTCTTTGATCCTAGAATATGTACAATCAGGTTTGTTTAGACAGAAAATTAATTGAAAAGATTGTGATCAGATACTGACCTTATTCCTCTTCCTCAGACTTGCATGTACAATAATATAAACATTGCTTCCTCCGCAGAATTTTAAACTTGGAAATGAAAAGTGCTAGGTGTAAAGAGAAATCATCTATGAGTACAGTGAAACAGAAACATAGAAAATAGGTGCAGGAGTAGGCCATTCAGCCCTTCGAGCCTGCATCGCCATTCAATATGATCATGGCTGATCATCCAACTCCGTATCCTGTACCTGCCTTCTCTCCATACCCCCTGATCCCTTTAGCCACAAGGGCCACATCTAACTCCCTCTTAAATATAGCCAATGAACTGGCCTCAACTACCTTCTGTGGCAGAGAATTCCACAGATTCACCACTCTCTGTGTGAAAAATTATTTTCTCATCTCGGTCCTAAAAGACTTCCCCCTTATCCTTAACCTGTGACCCCTTGTTCTGGAGTTCCCCAACATCGGGAACAATCTTCCTGCATCTAGCCTGTCCAACCCCTTAAGAATTTTGTAAGTCTCTATATGATCCCCCCTCAATCTTCTAAATTCCAGCGAGTACAAGCCAAGTCTATCCAGTCTTTCTTCAAATGGAAGTCCTGCCATCCCAGGAATCAGTCTGGTGAACCTTCTCTGTACTCCCTCTATGGCAAGAATGTCTTTCCTCAGAATAGGAGACCAAAACTGTATGCAATACTCCAGGTGTGGCCTCACTAAGACCCTGTAAAACTGCAGTAGAATCTCCCTACTCTTGTACTCAAATCCTTTTGCTATGAATGCCAACATACCATTTGCTTTCTTTACATCCTGCTGCACCTGCATGCCTACTTTCAATGATTGGTGTGCCATGACACCCAGGTCTCTTTGCATCTCCCCTTTTCCTAATTTGCCACCATTCAGATAATAGTCTACCCTCCTGTTTTTGCCACCAAAGTGGATAACCACACATTTATCCACATTATACTGCATCTACCATGCATTTGCCCACTCACCCAACCTATCCAAGTCACCTTGCAGCCTCGTAGCATCCTCCTCACAGCTAACACTGCCCCCCAGCTTCGTGTCATCCGCAAACTTGGAGATGTTGCATTAAATTCCCTTATCCAGATCATTAATATTGTAAATAGCTGGGGTCCCAGCACTGAGCCTTGCGGTACCCCACTAGTCACTGCCTGCCATTCTGAAAATGACCCGTTTACTCCTACTCTTTGCTTCCTGTCTGCCAGCCAGTTCTCTATCCGCATCAATACTGAACCCTCAATACCGTGTGCTTTAAGTTTGTATACTAATCTCGTATGTGGGACCTTGTCGAAAGAAAAGCTTTGTGTGCTACCCAGTCAAATTATGCCACACAAGTGTATTCAAGCCATACACAAATAAGGCAGATAGTGCAAAGTGAGAAATACCAGAGTGCAAATCATTCTGTTACATTGTTACAGTCTGAAAGAAAAAATGAAGACATAGAAAATGTGCAAAAAAACCTCAACACGGTAGATTGGAAGGTCGGCGATACACCCGTTTATGGGAAGACCAGTCAGTAGTCAGATCGTAGGTTGGTGTGTGAATTCTCAGGTCTAGGAGTTTTGAAATTAGTTGGGATTATGGTGTTGAAGGCAGAGGTTTAGTCAATGAATGGAAGTCTAATATAGGTGTCCTTGATATCGAGATGTTCCAGTGATGAATGTAAGGCCAGGAAAATGTATGCCATGAACCTTTTGCAATGGTAGGCAAACTGCAGTGGATCAAATGAAGCAATACATTTTAAAGAATGATGAAACTTTTACCCCAACTTCCTCTCCTTGCGTATGGCATACACAGCTTAAAGTTGTAGGACAACTTGTTCTATTTGATCGTGCACGCCAGGTTGATTGCATTCATTGAAACAGGGCGGACCACGTGAAGGTTGCAATCTCCCACCCCTGTACTCCATCAGATTTTAAAATCATTCAAGAGTATTCATCAGATGTACCGAGTATTCATCAGATGTACCGGATGTGAAACGCCATACATATTGTTTTGTGTTATTCACTCCCTTTAGAAAAGGAACTATGTGTGGAAATAATTTGCAATACTATGGAGACAATGCAGTGAATGGGATAAATGAGTTCTCCAATGATCTTGCATTGATTGATTAGTTGCTAATATCCATTACAAACCCTCAGTTTCTCAATATGATCTTGACTTCAACTTCCTGGAAGGACTCTTCCATTCTCCCGTCTGTATGGTCGTGGTGGTGGCGGCAATAGTTCATTTGCTAGGTGGCAAGGATGGTCAACAGTTAAAGGTGCCTCATAACTCCAGGAGTTGGATCCTGAGTTTTGGTCATGTGTTGGCAATTTGCACTTTCTCCTGGTGACCATCTGGGTACTCTGATTTCAATTCATAAGTTAAAGGAGCCAATGTCTATTGTAAATTATCCCTTGGTGTAAGTAGGTGACTAAATAGTTAAAGGAGCATGTGTGAGAGAGAGAGCAAGTTTCAATAAGATCATGTGATAGGAACAGAATTAGTCTAGTCTACTCCGCCATTCAATCATGGCTGATCTATCTCTCCCTCCTAACCTCATTCTCCTACCTTCTCCCCATAAACCCTGACACCTGTACGAATCAAGAATTTACCGACCTCTGCCGTAAAAATATTCATTGACTTGGCCTCCACAGCCTTCTGTGGCAAAGAATTCCACTAATTCACCACCCTCTGATGAAAGAAATTCCTCCATCTCCTCCCTAAAGGAACGTCATTTAATTGTGAGGCTCTGACCTCTAGTCCTGGCCTCTCCCACTAGTAGAAATGTCCTCTCCACATCCACTCTAACCAAGCCTTTTACTATTCTGTACTTTTCATTGATGCTCCCCCTCATTCTGAACTCCAGCGAGTACAGGCCCAGTGCCATCAAACGCTCATCATATGTTAACCCACTCATTCCTATGATCATTGTTGGAAACCTCCTCTGGACCCTCTCCAGAGCCAGCAAATCCATCCTCAGATACGGTGCCCAAAATTGCTCACAATACTCCAAATGCGGCCTGATCAGCGCCTTATAGAGCCTCAGTAATACGTCATTGTTTTTGTATTCTAGCCCTCTTGAAATAAATGCTAGCAATTTACAGATTAACTTTTTGGGAATCCTGCACCAGCATTCAGAAGTCCCTTTGCACCTCCGATTTCTGGATTCTCTCCCTATTTAGAAAATAGTCTACGCCTTTATTCCTACTACCAAAATGCATTACTCCACGCTTTTCTACGCGATATTCCATCTTCCACTTCTCTGCCCACTCTCCCAACCTATCCAAGTCCTTCTGCAGAATCCCTGATTTCTCTACATTATCTGCCCCTCCACCTATTTTTGTATCATCTGCAAACTTGGTCACAAAGCGTTCAATCCCCTCATCCAAATCATTAATATACAACATGACGATACACCCTAGAATAGTTTTTGATTCGTCAGATTTAGCGCCATTTCTAAAGTTCCAAAGTCCGGTCTCCGCGCATGGTCTTATGGAATAGCGCTCGATCAAGGCGCACCCCAGGTTGCTGCAGGGCCTCCAGACGTCACCTTCATCTGGATTGTCTTGCGAACCGACGCCTTCTCCTCGCTCAGCCACCTTTATGCCACGGGGTGTGGGGGGGGGAGCTTCCCGCAGTCAACCATGACGGCGCGGAAGATCAGACCCCAGCTCATTTTCCTACCGGCCTTGCTTCTTGCACCCATCCTTGCCGGCTCCCTCTGGTTCTCCGGTCTTTGGGGGACGAGCAACGGCTGGGTTTTTGTTTGATATGTGGTGCTCGCAATGTGGTGATCTCACCCACTGCAGAAACCAAACGCAGATTGAACGACTGCTTCACAAAGTATCCTACTGAGGATTTAGGTGTGATTCTGATCACTTTGCCTGTCACTTTGTCCCACCCCCACACTGATCTGTCTTGTTCTCTCAACTTGTTCCAGCGAATTCCAACATAAGCTCAAGCAACGAGTATCTAATTTTCTAACTCTGAATTCAACAATTTCAGATAACCTTTCTTTCGACACCAAGTGCTGGAGTAATTCAGCGGGTCAGGCAGCATCATCAGAGAACGTGGATAGATGACGTTTTGGGTTGGGATCCTTCAGAGCCACTACTCCAACACTTTTTTATAAACCAGCATCTGTTCCTTGTGTTTCAACCTTTCTTTCGAGTTTCTATTGGAACAGTCCAGCTCTGATGAAAGGTCATCTCTCTAATGTTATGTCTGTTTCTTTCTGACTTGCATAGTACTTCCAGCCTCTCTTGCTTTTATCTGAGATTGCCAATATTTTGTGATTTTCATTTGCCTTTCAGAAGTTTGTGACAATCTTGGCTAGATCCTGCTGGGCTGTTTCCAGGCACCATGTACTTACAGTGGGAAACATTTTCTCCAATTATCCCATTTGGTCTGAAGAAGGGTCTCGACCCGAAACGTGGCCTATCTCCTTCACTCCTTAGATGCTGCTGCGCCCGCTATGTTTCTCCAGCCTTTTGTGTACCGTCCCATTTGGTAATGTGGCTAATAGAGAGCTTCCACTGTCACTTCCATTTGCCAATTTTGCACAATAAAACTAATGATCTAACACCCTTAGGGCTTTGGTGTAAGACTGGGATTTTTATGATCTTTACACAGTAGTACATTAAATTGTACGGTGAACTGGTTAGTTTATAAAGCGATCCAGTTGATTTTAAACAGTAAGGCAAATCATAGGAGTTCCAACAAATTGGAGAATGGAATACAGTAACCCTCGATTTAACAAACCCCTTTATGATGGATTTTGGTTATAATGGACAGACCTGGAATTCTCTGCCACAGAAGGTAGTTGAGGCCAGTTCATTGGCTATATTTAAGAGGGCGTTAGATGTGGCACTTGTGGCTAAAGGGATCAGGGGGTATGGAGAGAAGGCAGGTACGGGATACTGAGTTGGATGATCAGCCATGATCACATTGAATGGCGGTGCAGGCTCGAAGGGCCGAATGGCCTACTCCTGCACCTATTTTCTATGTTTCTATGTTTCTATGACCTGCTGACATCAACTCGAGCTTTCACAGTATCACACGTCTCTTACAGCCCTGGGTCTCCACCTCCGGCTCGCAACGTGCACCAGCGAACACTTTTTCATTCACTGCATGGTCCAGTTGAAAGCAGCAGAGAGTAGAATATAACTAAAATGGAACTTAATTGTACATCCCTTTTTGTGATTGTGAAAAGTATTAGAGCGGATTTAAAATATGGTATCAATTGTTTGAGGAATTTGAGGAATTATTTGAGGAATAATCAATCGAGTTGATTTAACTAATTGTTTTCTTTTCATATGACTTGGATGACAAGGTATGATGTATAATGCACTGATTCTGTTGTATATTTTGATTTTAGGCATTTGTTAAAGATGTATTTGAAGATTCGCTTTCCATTACCTTCGAGAATAAGTAAGTAATTTTGAGTCATATAGTAAAATTTAAATGCACCATATAATTGTGAGCAAGTTCAGATCTCAACCATTTACTTTAGGACCCAGCCAATGCAATACATGAATGAATGCTTCAAATTATCCATCAGTTTTGTTGTCTTTCCTGCCCACCTCTTTTCTCGGTCACTGTTCAATTAAGATATTTACAGGATGCCACTTTGGATATATAAATCTATTAATTGTTAGTACCAGCTTTGTATTACTTTGCAATGTTTTTGTGAGACTCTCTCTTTAACCTGTAGCTTCATGCATTTCGATTTGATCCTAAAGTGATGAAAAATAAATAAATTGAAAAGTGATCGTATTTTACAATCTGACCTTATTTAATATCAGTATCTTTTCCTAATGAGAACTCTTTTCCCTTTAATAGTTGGCAACCGGCACGTCAGATTCCTTTCTGTGATGTGAGATTACCACCCCCATCTGATGTCAAAAAGGACATAAGTGAAGGGGATGAGGTTGAGGTATGTTTTTCAAAAGTATAACTACAAAGCCATCTTGAACAAAAACATTAATGATTTTTCACTGCTTTGCCATTGAAAATGAACGATCTTAATGCCAGTAATGCAAAAATAAATGATTTTTGTATCTTAAAAACCTTTTCAGCTTAGAAATATCAATAGCATTTACAAGCATAGTGCATTATTCAGCAGTGAGTTGTTTAAGATAGACACAAAAAGCTGGAGTAACTCAGCGGGACAGACGGCATCTCTGGTGAGACAGAATGGGTGACGTTTCTGGTCGAGACCCTTCTTCAGAATCTGCTGTCCTTGTGTCTGTTTTGTTCCTTCCCTTGCTACCGAAATAGAGTTTGGTTCCACCTTGTACTAAAGTTATACAAATCAGGAAATAATCCCTTTTGAAAAGATTGATTTGCTCAAAGTACAGTGTTCCCTTTTATAAATAGATAAACTACCTGCTCTTTTAACTTTTTGCTAAAAATATTTATGGCTTTTATGCCCAACCACACATTGGCTGTCAAGAGATTTCTTGAAGCACAATTCAAGAGTATTTGAGGTATAGAACATGGTATGATGTGTGCCTCAAAAAAAGGAAGATTATGGATTAGTGTTTATTTGTAAAGATGTGCTAACTGCTGCTTATGAGAATTCCATTCAACATGAATTTCCACTGCAAAACTCTTTACATGCTTTAATTTTGGCAGAAACAGCTAAGCATAATTAACAGTGTGCTTTCCCTATTTTTGGTCTGAGTGCACGATGGAGTGGACCTCGAGCACACTGGGCACTTGGTTTCTCAGGAAGTTATGTGGAGACGTATTCCACTTTTGATTGGCTGCTCTGCCCATATCCCAACTCTATCTTGGTTAAATAATCAGTTTGATATAATATAAAAATGCAGTTGTCATTTCTGAAAACACATGTTAAAGCATTTTTAAAAGCTAATGTGAATGTGCTTGCTTAATATACCTTTTGTCAATGCCAGGCTGTTTCCCATGTAGCTATCCAGTTTAGTTAATTGCTGACAAGCAGTTTTTTGCAACTGAGAGGCTTGTGAGGCAATTTCTGATTACAGGTTAGGATTTAGTCTTTTCATTTGTCTCTGTCCCCTTCAGAGTGGGGTACTGTAAGGCTCGATGCTGGGACTGCAGCTATTTACAAACATTAATGATTTAGATAAAGGGATTAAAAGTAACATTAGAAAATTTGTAGATGACACAAAGCTGGGTGGCAGTGTGAACTGCGATGAGGATGCAGGGGGACTTGGACAGGTTGGGTGAGTGGGCAGATACAGTTTAATGAGGATACATGTGAGGTTATCCACTTTGGTGGCAAGAACAGGAAGGCAGATTATTATCTGAATGGTGTCAAGTTAGGAAAAGGGGAAGTACAACAAGGTGTCCTTGTACATCAGTCACTGAAAGTAAGCATGCAGGGAGAGCAGACTGTGAAGAAACCTAATGGCATGTTGGCCTTCATAACAAGAGGAGTTGAGTATCGGATCAAAGAGGTCCTTCTGCAGTTGTACAGGGCCCAGGTGAGACCACACCTGTAGTATTGTGTGCAGTTTTGGTCTCCAAATTTGAGGAAGGACATTCTTGCTATTGAGGGAGTGCAGTGTAGGTTCACGAGGTTAATTCCCGGGGGGGTGGGACTGTCATATGTTGTAAGAATGGAGCGACTGAGCTTGTGTACTCTGGAATTTAGAAGGATGAGAGGGGATCTTATTGAAACATAAAAGATTATTAAGGGATTGATCACGTGAGAGGCAGGAAACATGTTCCTGATGTTGGAGGAGTCCAGAACCAGGCCACAGTTTAAGAATAAGGGCTAGGGCATTTAGAATGGAGATAAGGAAAAAACTTCACCTTGAGAGTTGTGAATCTGTGGAATTATGTGCCTCAGACGGCAGTGTTAATTATCGTGTTGTACAGGGAGCCAAATGCAATGGAATTTCGTTTGGAACTGCATATATCAATGTATTTCTAAATGACAATAAAGTTTGTTTGTTTTTTTGTTTTTGAGTGGAGGCCAATTCTCTGGATGCTTCCAAGAGAGAGTTAGATAGAGTCTTAAAGATAGCGGAGTCAAGGGATATGGGGAGAAAGCAGGAACGGGGTACTGATTGTGGATGATCAGCCATGATTGCAGTGAATGGCGGTGCTGGCTCGAAGGGGCGAATGGCCTACTGCACCTATTGTCTAATGCCTATTGACAGTGATTTGTAATAAATTTGACTAAAAGCAGTAATTAGCTTTGAGTTTACTTGGTGCACCTTTTATAAGTACCATCAATATTTGTAACAGTTACAGATTGCGCTCTATCTTACAGTGCCCCCCATAATGTTTGGGCACACACCCATCATTTATTTATTTGCCTCTATACTACACAATTTGAAATTTGTAACAGAGAAAATCACATGTGGTTAAAATGCACATTGTCAGATTTTATTAAAGGGTATTTTTATACATTTTTGTTTTCACCATGTAGAAATTACAGCTGTGTTTATACATAGTCCCCCATTTCAGGGCACCATAATGTTTGGGACACTTGGCTTCACATGTGTTTGTAATTGCTCAGGTGTGTTTAATTGCCTCCATCATGCAATTATAAGAGAGCTCTCAGCACCTAGTCTTTCCTCCAGTCTTTCCATCACCGTTGGAAACCTTTATTGTTGTTTATCAACATGAGGACCAAAGTTGTGACAATGAAAGTCAAATAAGTTAATATGAGACTGAGAACCAATAATAAAACTGTTAGAGACATCAGCCATACCTTAGGCTTAGCAACTGTTTGGAACATCGTTAAGAAGAAAGAGAGCAGTGGTGAGCTTACTAATCGCAAAGGCAGGCCAAGGAAGACCTCCACAGATGATGACAGAAGAATTCTCTCTATAATAAAGAAAAATCCCCAAACACTTGTCTGACAGATGAGAAACACTCTTCATGAGTCAGGTGTGGATTTGTCAATGACCACTGTCCACAGAAGACGTCATGAGCAGAAATACAGAGGCTACACTACAAGATGCAAACCACTGGTTAGCTGCAAAAATAGGATGGCCTGGTTACTGTTTGCCAAGAAGTACTTAAAAGAGCAACCACAGTTCTGGGAAAAGGTCTTGTGAACAGATGAGACAAAGATCAGAGTGATGGCAAGAGCAAAGTATGGAGGAGAGAAGGAACTGCCCAAGATCCAAAGCAAACCACCTCATCTGTGAAATACGATAGTGGGGGTGTTATGGCCTGGGCATGTATGGCTGCTGAAGGTACTGGCTCACTTATCTTCATTGATGATACAACTGCTGATGGTAGTAGCATACTGAATTCTGAAGTGTGTAGACACATCCTATCTGCTCAAGTTCAAACCAATGCCGGCGGTTCATTCTACAGCAAGGCAATGATCCTAAACATACTGTTAAAGCAACAAAGGAGTCTTTCGATGCTAAAACATTCTTGAGTGGCCAAGTCAATCACCCGACCTGAACCCATTTGAGCATGCCTTTTATATCTGAAGAGAAAGCTGAAGGGGGCTAGCCCCCAAAACAAGCATAAGCAAAAGATGGCTGTAATACAGAACTGTCTCTGCATCACCAGAGAAGATACCCAGCAACTAACTGGTGATGTCCATGAATCACAGACTTCAAGCTGTCATTGCAACAAAATACTAAACATGACTACTTTCATTTACATGACATTGCTGTGTCCCAAACATTATGGTGCCCTGAAATGGGGGGGGACTATGTATAAACACTGCTGTCATTTCTACATGGTGAAACCAAAATGTATACAAATGGCCTTCATTAAAACTGTCTGCTGTTGAAAATGCATAATCAACAATTTGATCAATTCCTGTTTGGCAATCAATGCCCTGCTCTTCTGCTGTCTTGATTACAAGAGGTATCCACTGTACTTTATTGTTGCATCACATAGGGCTGGGATGATAATTTCAGTGAATGTTTTTTTTGTTCTAAAAATTCCATGATGCTCCAGTTTGTCAGTCTGTATACAAGTTGGAAACAACCACTTTAAGATCAACCAATACACTTGAAATATCGAGCTCAGTTACTTTCCATAGCTGTAGTTTTCATCAAGCTTTATTTCTTTTATCTTCTGAAATATTAATGATTAAATCTATAACAATTAACCGTTGACTACATTGGTATTGATATGGAAATACAGACAGGACTAGGAAAGTATGTAATTGTGTTCCTGCTCTTAAGAAGATTAGTAAAATACATGGAATTTTGCAATTGTTTGTTTATCCAATAGTCACCATCCTGTTCTTTGTTGCTTCATCAACTTCCAAATTATTTTATTAACTAAGTTTAAATTTGATCCGTTATCACTGGATCCTGAAGATCTCACTACAACTGGAGCATGTAGCATTGGGGGTAGCATACTAGCAGAGATTGAGAATTGGCTAATGGACTGAAAGCAAACTGGAAATAAACTTCCAGTTTGGTTAGGAGGCTGTGATCAGAGGAGTGTGGCAGCGATGAGTTTTTGTGTCCCTCCTGTTCATAAACTATACCACTGATTTAAATGAAGAGAGCATGGATAATGTATTCACACTTCCTAGTGATACCAAGCCTTGATGGAATTAAGGGCTGTGATACTTCAAAGGAATATAGATTGGTGAAGTGACTGAGTATATTCTAGCGCTTCAACTTTTATTAATAAATTTTACCCAAAGAGATGCTGCCCTTTCCTGATATAGGTATGATTAGTAAGTTTGTTGGGGACGTGAAAATCAGTGGTATTGTTGATAATGAGGAGAGCACACTTGTGCTACAGAATGATATTAGCTCAACTGGTAAATTGGGCAGGGGAGTGGCGGGTGCTGTTTGTATGTACGCTTAGCAAATATGGAAATTATGAGAAAAAATGCCCATTTTATGTCAATTGCAATTATTTTCTTATGGTTGGTTTCTTTCAATGAATTTCA
Organism: Raja brachyura; assembly: GCA_963514005.1. The sequence continues at coordinate 6,052,258 of OY740794.1, read as the reverse complement.
GATTTGCAATTTTAGCATTTAACATGAGTGAACATTGTGTACAGTATCATAATTTAAAAAGTTTAAATGAATCTTTAATTCCAATATTTTTTTCTCTGCCTTATCCCTCTCAGGTTTACTCAAGAGCAAATGAACACGAACCCTGTGGCTGGTGGCTTGCCAAGGTTCGGATGATGAAAGGAGATGTAAGTGAAAAATGCCCGAAGTTTAAGATAATTGGATTTTATATTTTGTTTTTGCAGATATGGGTTGGAAATTGTACTAGTTACCAAACTATGAAGCAGTTTGATGGTGTGACTTAGCAAATACTTTATTTTCAATTTTGTGGAATCTCCTGCTGGAAGCAGCATTAGGCATACATAAAAGTGAAGTGCTAATTTTCTGAAACTGCAACGCCGGACATTGTGCTGAACACCATGCCAAGTGATCCAACCATTAATAGGTCAGCTCGAGGTCATCTTGCATCTGGTTTCCGAATAGTGCTGGATTGTTAAATGTGTAACCATGAGGTGGCTCCAAGAACACCCCTATCAGCCATATTCAGCCAAAAGTATTGAGTGAATGATCTGTCTTGGTTTCCTCTTGAGATTCCCACCATCACAGAAACATCTGAACCTATCACCTCTACCAACCGAGGGTAGGAGATGCATAGGAGCACTTCACTGCGGCACAGTGACATAGCGATAGAGCTGTTGCCTCACAGCGCCAGAGACCTGGGTCCATCCTGCCCACGGGTGCTGGCTGTGTGGAGTTTGTACGTTCTCCGTAGGACCGTGTGGGTTTTCTCCGGGTACTCCGGCTTCTTCCCACACTACAAAGATGCGCAAGTTTGTAGGTTAATTGACTTCTGTAAATTGCCCACGGTGTGTAGGATGCAAGATGTGATAACATGGACCTATTGTACTGGTGATCGATATTTGCCATGGACTTGGTGGGCCGAAGAGCGAGTTTCCATGCTGTATCTCTAAACTAAACTAAACTTGCAGGTTCCCCTCCAAGTCACACACCTTCTTTGGAAGTGCATTACTGCTTCATCTTTCCTCCCTGTGGCTAAATTCTGGAACTCCCTGTGCAGGAATGACTTAAGAGCATCTTCAGCAGAAGACTTCAAAGGTTCAAGAGAGATGGTTCACCAAGTCAAGATCGCAAGATGTCCAAATCCGTAAAAGTGAATAAAAAATGTTGCATAGAATGGACATAAGATGTTGCATAGAACTTCTACAATTTGTACATTAAAACAAAAAGTTTGATTAAGTGTGAAAGTATGCTGCTTTTGTGCTTGAAAGTTTTCTTTGGAAAGTGAATTACATATAAAATTTGATCTGTACAACTGAATGCAAATTTAACACCCACATTTTTACTTTTTGCGAAATATTGAGTTCCATTTGGAAGCGACTTATGATTTTAAAATAAAATGTAACATTGCAGCTTTGGTACATTTGTCTGTATTGACCATTTCTTTAGCAGGTGAATTTGTTACCCCTTGTATTTTTTCAACTACATTTAAAAAAAAAAAAACATTTTGTATATAAAGTTGTGTATTGTAAAGTTTGATCCTTTGTTTTTGTGTAGTTCTATGTCATTGAATATGCTGCCTGTGACGCTACGTACAATGAAATTGTTACTTTTGAGCGATTACGTCCGATGAATCCGAATAAGGCAATTACAAAGAACACATTCTTTAAATGCACAGTTGATGTTCCAGATGATTTAAAGGAAGCGTAAGTAGAAGAGAGGAATACCTTAACCGTTTTTATTTACCTTGCATACCTTGCTTTTTCCTCATTATGATGGTGGATCTGGAGGTGGCCCAGTTATTTGGCATCTTTCATGCAAGTATTCCAGAATATCGATAAGCATTGACAATTAGCAATGAAGGACATTGGCTAACAACTGAATGTGAATATGGTTGTGCTGTAATTTGTATTAATTGCCATTGATAAAGATAACTGGACAGACAAGGTAGAGGAAAAACATTGCAGTAATTATACATTAGTCGGCTAAGAAACTAAATTGCACAGTTTTAAAGCATGTCCTTCAATAGAGACCCGAGGAGTTCATGTGCACAGATCATAATACGGGATTGAGATTATGCTGGGAGTACTAGGTACCAGGGAAAGTTGTTAATGCTTTTATGAATAAAGATAGCGAATACATGCATTAAAATTGCGGTCTTTAGTATGTTGGTTGCCCTTGGTGACAGTATTTCTAGAGTTTAGTACATACTTTGCAGATAACTAAAGACCATTGGCATTCTTCCAGTAAATTAAGTGGAAAGTCTAGTGAGACTGCAGTTCTACAGGATCCAAAGGAAAATTAATGGGAGGGTGGTAGATTTAAAAATGTATAGAATTGTCAAAGTAAATGGAAAACTTCCTGTACCATTGAAATTGACAGTCAAAGGCTAGATTTAAAATAATTGACAGGAAAAGAGTTATATTTATATGTGAAGTATGATCAAGTACACATGGCCAGAAGCAGTGGTAATTAACATGACAGTTCATTTTATAATTCTACTTGTAAAGAAAATATTTGGAAAGTTGATGCAGATGTGCTGGGATGAATTGCTACCTGTGCTGTCTGATTTGATGCTCCAGCTAGAAACTAGTATTTGCAGAGCTTTGTTACCATTCCTGCACCATCAAATTATTATTTTATTACAATTTCCATATTTCTTTTAAAGCATTTCTTGCAATTTTTAAAATATTTTTTCTTTTCATTGCGGATTGAAGTATTTTATCGAGTGTTAACTCGTTTCTTTTATCTTATGCAGCTGTGCATATGAAAGCGCACATAAAGATTTTAAGAAGGCAACTGAGGCGGATTGCGTTTTTTATGATGCTGACACTGGTCACTTATTGGTTTTGGTAAGAATCGAGGACATGCTCGCATTTAAACCTCAAAGCTGTTTTAAAGCATGTGCAGATCATAATAGGGCATTGAGATTATGCAGGCGTACTATCTCTAGTTTTGGTTTCCTTATCTTAGAAGACATTCTCTTTATTTTATGGGAGTGGCATGTACTTGCACTGTTCTCTGTTGGGAAGAGAGGACAAGTGTATGAAAAATTGAATAGATTTACAAAAATTTAGAACAATGACATTGAATGTTTTTAAATAGATGGTGAGATGCAGTTTTTCTATGTTTTCAGACGTTAGGAATTTGTAATAATAATGGGATGAGAAAATTACTATTTCTGGATGTAATGAGGTTTTTTCATTCAAGGTTATGAATCTTTGGAGATCCCAATTCCAGTGGGATGGGGATCTTCATTATTAGTAACTTTTAAGGCCCGAGGTTCTGAACATTTAGAATTGAGTTTGGAGAACTGAAGAAAGTTGAGTTGAGATAAAGTATTAGTAACAATCTTATTCTATATCATCAAGAAAGGTGGTTTATCTCTAAAATGAGTGAGACTTGCTATTTTTGGAGGAGGTTGCCCTCGCACATCAATCTTGAGAGGTGAGGAACTTGCTGCAGGCTTCAAGGCAGCCAACGATTGCCTTTCTCCTCTTGGCTGAACCTTATCTTAATCTCCCACTTGGAACCCAGAGTTTGGAAACTATTTTCAAAAGTCAATCCTCTGGGAATGTGGTGTTGTAACAAAGCCTGGATGAGTATGTTGTTCTTGCAAGATTATATCAATATATTTTTATCCCCTGTATTGAATGGTATTCTGTGAGGAATAATCTGCAACAAAGCTTTGCTCTTCATCCATAGAGCCTTTCAAAATCTGGTTGACATTGAGAATGTGGCTGACAGTATTTAGTTCCACTTGTCAACACACACGGTAACTGCTACCACTCCTAATAGAGGCCTGCACTCACTGCTTGTTGAGATGTCGCCTGATTTATTCCTCATCTTGCTGCTAAATGGTTCCATGACATACCCCAACCTGCAAAACATTAGCCTTTACAGGCAGTGCCTGTGCATTGAAATCTGGGCAATGCAGGGCTACAAGACTACGCGTAAAGGGTAGGGATTTATGCCAATTTCTTCTTATCGTAACTCGGCCAGCAAATATTATGATTGCTTTTAATGCAGATTCCATTAATTTGCTTCTTCCTGGGATTGTATCCTGTGCATTGAGTAAGGTGCCAGTCTAGTCTTTTAGCCACATTACATCACTCCATTGTTAAAAAAAAACGCAAACATGGGTGTATTGTTACTTTCAAGGCTTACTATTTGCAGCTTGTAATGAAGTAAGTCATTTCAAAGTTGAATTGCCATGACAATCCTATTTGTAATATTTGAAAAAGCCAGCGCCTACATCGGTGTCTTTTGGGCTAATGTAACAAATGCAATAATGAATGGTGGAGCCAAGAAGTTCTGGCACAAATTCCATGGATCTATGAAACTGAAAAATCTCTGAAAAGGTATTGTGAATTTGGCAAACAAGGCTGGATTTGTTAATGTGAGCCAGGATGCTGTGGAAGGGTTACTGGAATTGTATGGAAATAACATCACAAATAGGAGTTTGTTGGAACTTGAGCAACCGATATCAAGGCAAACGAAAAGTTGCTGACATAACATTACTACCACCAAAACCGCTTGTTATGACAAAGCTTTAAGAGGCATTCAGCTATATCAAGATAATGATATCATCAGTCTGAAGAAGGGTCTCGATCCGAAACGTCACCTATTCCTTCGCTCCATAGATGCTGCCTCACCCGCTGAGTTTCCCCGGCATTTTTGTCTACCTTTCATTTTGAAATATGATCGCAATATGGAGTTTAGCATTATGTGGGGCTATGTGATGGAAGGCACAATGCACTTCAATTGTGAGCTTTAATTTTAAAAGAGCAACTCCTGGCTGGTGCCACTATCATATATTATCATTGCCATCTCTGCCTCTTAACTGGCTACCATCTCAACATGCAAAAACACTATTATCACTGGTGCAAAGAACATTTTTGCTTTCACTGACCGAGGATGAAGAGTTCTAAAGATAGACTGATAGATGAAGTGAAATTGGATTCTGTCTAAAAGGGACAAACCCATGACAATGATTCTTAGTTCTATATTCTCTATTTAGACCATGTTTCCACCCTATCAAGATCCTCAGGATATTGCACGGTAAACCTGTTGAAATGGTACAGATATATGTTTCTATTATTCTTAACTGCTGAGCTTGGAGATTGTAACCAGAAGTTTTACATTGAAACTAATGCCATTGCCCATTAAATTTTAATATTTTGCTTAACATTACTTTGTCCTATAACATAACCATGAGGTAAACAATCTCTAAGCACTAATGAAACTAAGTTCCAATCTATTCTTTGATTTATAAAGTTTGTAAGAAAATTATGAAGAAGCCTTGCTGAATGCTTTTATTGATGGTTGTATGCATAAGATATAACTTTTCTTTTAAAATCCAGTCTACCAAAGAGTCTACAGTGAAGAGAGTTAGCATCCTTAGTGATATGCACTTGCGTAGCATTCGTACAAAACTCATGCTTGTGTCCAGAAATGAAGAGGCAACTAAGCATTTAGAGGTGACTAAAACTTTTTTCCATTCTAACAACTTTTCAAAGACTGAAGGTGACTGTAATCAATTGTTTTATTTCTAGAGAAATCCCTTGTCCTTCCAGTACAATCATTTTTAGCCTGAAACATTTGAGTACTTGTGATGTAAGATTCTTGTGATTTGTAACATAAATAGACTTGGTATTTTGTATTATGCTGAATGTTCCATGAAGGATGTTCAATTCTTTATAAATGTTAATCATTGAAAGTTTGGAGTTTTATTCAGTTTGGGATGTTGTCATCAATTGTAAAATTATTGACTGCTACAATTAAAATGGTGCTGAATAATTTGAACAGAAAACTGAATGAAAAATGCTGCTACAATTATCATGGCCATGGGATCAAGTTAAAATATGCTGCCATTCAATCTCCCGTATTCCCTTCCACTGATATCCCTCCCTCTGGCTTTACATTTCACTCTTCTCTTATCCAACACCTTTTTGTTTCCACCATCTGCCAGTCACACCTCCCTCACCCCTATCACATGCCAGGCTTTGTCCCGCCTCCACCTTTTTTTCCAGATTTTTTTTCACCCCCCCCCCCCCCCCCCACTACTATGAGTCTGAAGAAGGGTCTCGACCCGAAACATCACCCATTCCTTCTCTCCAGAGATATTGCCTATCCTGCTGAGTTATTCCGGCATTTTGTGTCGACCCAAACGTTCCCTCAATAAATGCTGCCTGACCTGCTGAGCTACTCCCGCAGTTTGTGTTTTTTTTTCAACATTCCACGATCCGCAATTATTTGTGTCTGCCATTCATCGTGTTATGAAATAATTGCTTTTGGATCGTTTGAGAATACTTGATAGTCATGAAAGTTTTATTGTTATATGGTGTGAAACAGAACAATGACATTCTCACGCAGCAGAGCAACAGCTATGTAAATATATAAGTAGGAACTGCAGATGCTGGTTTACACCAAAGATAGACACAAAATGCTGGAGTAACTTAGCGGGTCAGGTACCATCTCTGGAGAAAAGAAATGGGTGTTGTTTTAGGTCATGACCTGTCTTCAGACTGAGAGTCATGGGAGAGGGAAACTAGAGGTATAAAATGGTACAGCACAAATCAGAACTGGTACCGATGACTTGAGAAAGATAGAGCCCACAGTGGTCCATTGTTGGTTGTGGAAGAGGTGATAATGCAGGGCTCCAAACAGTGAAACTAACAAGACAACTAGGGTGGGGTACGGATAACCCCCCAAACATGTAATGTTACTATGTAAACATAGTATTCAATACACACCGTAATAAACAACATATAATATAGTGCAACGACCGAAACAACGCACAAGTCCCTAATGCAATCAAGAACTGATTATAAGTATTGACATTCAGAAATATTTTTGGTCAGTTGATAGCCTTAAGGTGATGGCTTATAACCTGAGAGACCATCACCAGCAGGAGGAGCAGCAGCTGTGGATGGTGAAACACTTTAATCTTTTAGGTTAATGACCTTGCATCAAATGCAAATTAACTACGGAGACTGCAATTGTTTTTATCCCTACTATGAGATTGATACAATATGTGTAATGTCACTATGATTGGAGACTCGACATACCATTGCATAATTGTTGGAGATTTTCATTGTTAACAGCAATTGTAATTGCTACCATCAGGATCGTTAGCATTCAAGGCTACCTTTTTAAATGAATGCCAACTATTTTTTACATGCAAAATTATTTCTTTTTAAGAAGCATTTTTGTAAAATCAGTTTGAACAGTTTATTTCGTGATCTATTAAAATGCTTGATCTGCAATCAACTGAAATAATCACAGCTTTTGTTTGTTTTTAACAAACTGCCAGAGTACCAAACAGCTAGCAGCTGCATTCCAAGAGGAATTCACTGTCAGAGAGGATCTAATGGGACTAGCAATTGGAACACATGGTTCCAATATCCAGCAAGCAAGAAAGGTGTCTGGTGTTACAGCAATTGAACTTGATGAAGAAACTGGGACGTTCAGGATTTATGGAGAGGTACGTCTGCAGGCAATTTTAATAAATCTTTTGTTTTCATTAATGCTCTGACAGCTAACAAAGTGATAGGAACTATATTTAACGTGTTTTCTTCCAAAGAATTTAAGTAGTATGCCTACTAACATTGATATATAATAGTTGGCACAGTTTAATGGAAACTTGGAACAAAGCTTCAATAATTTTGTACTAAATTCGAAGACATTTTTTTTAATAGATAATATCAATCACTTTGGCTAACAAGAGAGACACTTGCATTTTGCTCTCATGTTGTTTGTATTACTTGGTTCTGCTAAGCCCCCCTTGGGCCGACTGGACTTTGAATAAAGGCGCCAATAATATCGGCGCCTGCATCTGTAATATATGCAAAAATAATTTCCCTGTGCAGTTGCATATTTGGCAAATAAAGCACTATTGAGACCAAGATACTTTCTCAAAGAAAAGGTAGATTAAATGCCGAGCCACATTATATACTTCAATTTGCCTTTGTCACCTCCAAGAGAAAAGTATGAATTTTAATCATAATTAAGTAATGCATTTAAATTACCGGCAAAAACGTTTGCACTTGGGTCTACATGCTATCTCCAAGTTCTTGTATCAAATGAAATAATACTGTGAATGTACAAAGTAACTGACTGCTTTGTCAATAGTGTCAATTTCCCATTTGGAAATCTGTGGGAAGTTTACTTTTATTCTCTTGCATAGCATAAAATAGCCAACCTTATTCCAATGAGTAGTTGCAACTTAGAAACATGACAGTGCCTTAAATGTAGTTTAGTTTATTATTATCACGTGAACTGAGTACAATGAAAAGCTTTTGTTTGCACGCTATTCTGTCGACCAAAAGATAACAATTCAACTGTCCACAGTATACAGATAAAGGATAAAGAGTACAAAATTTAGTTTGAGATAACATCTGATTAAAGACGGCTCGAAGGTCTTCTGAGGAAGTAGAAGCGTTGGTGTGTTTTCCTGGTCTTAAATTGATGTGGCTGGGTCCAGGACACATTGTGGTTGATATTTCTTCCTCGGAACTTTAAGTTTTCGACTGTCTCTATTTTGGATGAGGATGATTTGCCATTTATCTCCACTGATTGTGGTCTGTTAGTCCGGAAGTTGAGGATCCTGTAGCAGAGGGGAGTGCTGACTCCCAAGTTCCACTAGTTTGGAGATGAGCTAAATTGGGCTAATGGTATTGATAGCAGAGCTATATTCTATGAATATGAGGCTGATTTGGATATTATTCTTATCCAGGTGTTCCAGGGATGAGTGTAGGGCCAGGGAGATGGCAGCAGTCGTGGACCTGTTGTGGCAATAAGTGAACTGCAGTGGATCAAGGCTGCTTGGGAGGCTGGATTTAATGAGTGCCATAACCAGCTATTCAATGGTATTCATGCCATTTTACTCCTTTAGACATGCCCTGGCAAAAATGTTTGTTGTAGCACATGGCATCATCATTTGGGATTCTTTCTATCTTTCCATAATATTTGATATCCTGTTTTTATTGAGGACAGAGATCTGAGATTTTGCAGAGTTACAAAATGATTTAAAAAGAACATCCATTTTTAATGTTATTTATTAAAGGAAATACTGATATAGTTATTAGACATTTCTACTCTTGATTTGTTTTGACTGGTGCATATCTGTTGGGCAACAATCTGAGATCCTGAGTGAACATAAGCTTCTATGTTCAATAAAGCAATTTCCATTAATCTTGCAATTTGAGAGAAGAGATAGAACTGGAAGTCTTGCTTGGGATTAACATCAATTTCAGTTAATTCATTAGTGTTCTTAATAAGCGAGTTTGGTATTCCGACTGCGCATGCCCATAGGTCACTCTCGATGAACATTCTCGGCAGCTGTGCTGCTGCATGTGTGCAGGGCTGTGTTTCGTCCGTGGACGGGCCCAGATGCTGCAGGTGCTGTTGAGTTGCTGCTGGGCTGTCCCTGTCCCCTCCCGGGTGTCCCATACCTGTCCGGGGGCCGGCCAGAGGTGGTTCGGCAGCGCTTGCGGCACCGGGGACCCGGGTTCGATCCTGGCTGTGGATGAGGCGCGGGTCTGTGTGCTCGCAGCAGCACAGCCGCCGAGAATGATTCTCCGCCGGTCCAGTCTCTCCCCGTGTCTCCTGCTCGAATCTGCCCCCTCTCACTCGCTGTTACCCCATGCTCTTCTGCTACTTGGCACCCCCATTCCTCAGATTAAATACATTTTTACACATAAATTATGAATAAAGATAGGAATTTATGCACAGTTTATACAGTCAGCGCTAGGTTCGCTTTTCCTTTATCGCGAATGATCTTTGACAAATTCCATGATTCCATGCATTTTTCAGAATACCAAACTTGTTTATTCTTGCAGCAACTAGTGCAGCTTGGCGTTCGATCACTTGACTGTCTTATGTTGTTTGTAACCTTGTAGGCTTGCTTTGTCTGCTTTTTTCACACATATGGCATCTGTGGAATTCTCTGCCACAGAAGGCAGTGGAGGCCAATTCACTGGATGTTTTCAAGAGAGAATTAGATTTAGCTCTTAGGGCTAAGGGAATCAAGGGATATGGGGGGAAAAAAACAGAACGGGGTACTGATTTTGGATGCAGTCATGATCATATTAAATGCCGGTGCTGGCTCAAAGGGCCGAATGGCCTACTCCTGCACCTGTTTTCTATATTTAAGATCTGTGGAATCCAGGTTCTCGTTTGATTGAGGCATTGTGACTTGGATTCTATTCTTTCATTTCCAAAATTGAAATCTTAAATTCACCATCTAATCCATTGGATAAGAACTCTAGTTTTTATTGAGGATTGTGAAGTGTCATTGGTATCACAATGACAAATGCATTAGTTTAATTTAGAGATACAGCGTGGAAAAAGGCCCTTCGGGCCACTGAGTCTGCACCGACCAGCGATCCCCACACACTAACACTGTCCTACACACTCGGGAAAATGTTTACATTTATATCAAGCCAATTAACCTACAAACCTGTAAGTTTTTGGAGTGTGGGAGGAAACTGAAGTTCTCGGTGAAAACCCACACAGGTCACGGGGAGAACATACAAACTCCGCACAGTCGGGATCCAGCACGGGTTTCTGGCGCTGTAAGCTCTCAAAGGCAGCAGCTTTACTGCTGTGCCACCGTTTAAAAAAAATGTGATTTAAAATAAAAAGAAAGATCCCAATGCATTTTTTATAGGTTGAGAGATAATTCAATTATCCACGTAAATCAGATGAAACTGGGCCGATTAATATCCCACAATAGAATTCACTGTATAATTCAGTCGTAGTCCATTGTCTTTGTGCAAATGGAGCAGCTCTTGGGGAATGGGACTTATGAAGTGCTGGCCCTGAAAGGCTAGAAAAATATTTACAATTTACTCATACACTTGATAATTATAAAGATTGTGAGTACTTATCAAGTATAATATATTTCCCCAAATTACGTTGTTTATAACGTTCAATTAATAAATATAATTTTTTTATTGTGAGTGATTAAATGCTGTCCTAATTTTTCCCTGAATTTGCACCAAAACACATTGCATGTACAATACATATTTTGCAAATAGTTAAGTTAAAATTATCTCCATTAAAATAATATTTTAGAAAGAGACCTTGCAAGCTCATGTTTTATTGTATCCCTGATGAGAAGCAAGAAGTAAGCTGGTTTGATATTTTTGGTGGTTAATATTTGTCTAAATATGGGGGATGGGGGGGATGGGGGGGGGGGTGAATCATCACCATAAAACAAAATGCTGGCAAGTGAGAATACCACACGCAATATTTAATATTCAGTGTAACATTAAGATTTTGATCTGTTTACAGACTGAAGAAGCAGTTCAGAAAGCTAGAAATTATCTTGAGTTTGTGGAGGATTCTGTTCAGGTTCCCAGGGAATTAGTAGGTAAGTGTTGCATTAAAAAAATTACTCTTACACATGTTTGAGATCAATGGGTTTCATTGGCACTACATTAATGTAAAAACATATAATGACTGTTAAGGAAACAAATTTAATATGAAAATAGTTTAACCCAAACTATGAATTGTATGACCATTTATATAAACTCTTCTCAGAATATACATAGACAATAGGTGCAGGAGTAGGCTATTCGGCCCTTGCATGTCAGCACCGCCATTCAATATGATCATGGCTGATCATCCACAATCAGTACCCCGTTCCTGCCTTCTCCCCATACCCCTTAATTCCGCTAACCCGGAGAGCTCTATCTAACTCTCTTTTGACTGCATCCAGTGAATCGGCCTCCACTGCCTTCTAAGGCAGAGAATTCCACAAATTCGCGGCTCTGTGTGAAAATGTTTTTCCTCATCTCAGTTGTAAATGGCCCACCCCCTATTCTTAAACTGTGGCCCATTAATATGCCTTAATTCTGCTCACTAAGGCAGAAATATTGGAAGTCATTCAAGAAAGTTATCGGACTAATAACATTTGATACTTGATTTTTCAAAATCGAAGGGTAGAAATAGGAGCCTTCCATTTTGGTAAATGTTCTTGTAGCAGATATTGTACTGCAAATGGTATAACCTACTTGGGTGCAATCGCCATTTAAAAGCAAAATTGTACAGTGCGAATGGATAAAAGTTAGTTGAAATTAGGAAGTTAATCTGATGTGCTAACCAACATGACATTGACTACAGGGTTGGAAAGTTGTCAACTGAAGCTATGGTGGGTAATAACATATTTCTGGATAGATGAGTTAACATTGGGTCAAATGGCTTTCTTGCTCATAATTTGAAATTTAATGCAAAATAACAGGTGTTTGTTATTACTGATTGTCCATTATAACCGAGTAAAGTATTATCATTGTATGTAGTTGAACCAAAAAAACTGCACTTGATGGTTAATACACAAAAAGACACAAAGTGCTGGAGCAACTCAGCGGGCCAGGCAGCATCTTTAAAGAATATGGAGAGGTGTCATTAGGACCCTTCTACAGACTGATTCAGTTTGCTGAATTACTCCTGCACTTTCATCTTAAAATTTTGCGCTGATGCCACTGGCCTGTACTAGCATGCCATTCATGACTATCTACAGCAGGGTTGGGTGAGAGGGCTATCATTGCGGCTCGCGTTGAAGCCCCTGGGTGGACGGGAGGGAAGGAGGCGAATGTTGTAGATGGTGGCTGTGGGTGGACAATAAAAATAACAGGCCGAGTGGATGGAGCAACGGAAGAAGGAGGCAGTGTTGATGGGGGGCTGAGTGGACAGAGCGATAGGAGGAGTAAGCAGCAGTGGAGCAGGGAGTGGACAAGGAGATGGGCTGACAGGTAGGAGCAGCAGCTGGTGGAAGGGGAGGGAGCCCCATGGTGACAGAGCATGTCGCACGGGGTTACAACGTGAGCTGCAACAACAGCCATGTTAATGTGCGGTGGGTGAAGAAGGGCTCGCTGATGTATCTTGTGAGTTGGGATTAGCATTGAAAGCCAGGGCTGTAAGCATCGAGATGGGGGTTGCAGATCTGTTGTGTAAAACCAAAATCTTTTAAAGGGGTTTGTTGAAGTGAGCGTTCACTATACTTTTCTTGAAATTCACTCCATCAATGGGTTTGTAATACACATGACTTGCAAAATATCTTCATTTGGTCTTTTCCCTAGCATTGTTAATCTTTTTTTTTTATTGCAGGAAAAGTAATTGGTAAAAATGGTAAAGTTATTCAGGAGATAGTAGACAAATCGGGAGTAGTTAGAGTGCGAATTGAAGGCGATAATGACAGCAGGCAACCAAGAGAAGAGGTAATCCATTGAAATGGTGCTCACATATATTTTGTGCAGAATGTTATAATGCTACTACCTGCTGTATACATTTTTAAAATTATTTTTGGCAATCCACCCACATCTTTTTGACATTTTTCTTTATTTCAGTTTTTCAGCATCTGGATTTTCTTTTGGTCTCACTTATGAAACATTGCTAAAAATTACAACGTTTTAAAGCTATATTTCTCCTTGTGTTATTCTGTGATAATACAGAAACTAATTCACTGTTTAATTGTGTTGAATAGGATGAAGGACCAGTTGCTAACACATTGGTTTATCATTGCATTACTAAACATTTAAATTTAAGTCCCATTGCCAAAGTATTCATTCCTGGTCCGTAGCACTAAACCTAGGCTGTTGAAAGGCTGGAAGTAGATACGGAAGTCAATGACATCAAGTTCAGTAGACAAGACGGGCAGGGAGTGAGGAATGATAACATTGCATTTATTTCAATCCAAGAGGTCAAACAGGCAAGGCTAATAAACTAGGGTCCTTGACAGGTATGTGAAAATTGGATATGATACCATTATAGAAACCATGTTGGGAGCGACAAGACTGGCAGTTTAATGATCCAGGGTACTAGCACGATAAATGAGGACAATTCATTTATTGATTACAAAGAGACCATCCGGCAGTGGATGATGACATTACTGAAGGGTCGTTCAGCGAGGCTATATGGGCGGAGCTACGAAATGAAAAGGGGATGACCACCTTGTTGGGATTGTACTATAGTAAGTAGTACTGTACTAAATAGTCAATGGGAATTGGAAGAACAAATATGTTGAGAGTTGTTTAAGAAGGAACTGCAGATGCTGGAAAATCGAAGGTAGACGAAAATGCTGGAGAAACTCAGCTGGTGAAGCAACATCTACGGAGCGAAGGAAATGGGCAACGTTTCGGGCCGAAACACTTCTTCAGACTATGTTGAGAGATTGCTGCGAGTTGCGATAATAATAATAGTGTCGTCAAAGTAGAAGAGTTTAACTTTCCTAATATAGACTGGTATTGCCATGTTCAAGAACTTAGCAATGGAACTGAACGAACACAAAAACCATCCAGGTATTCCACAACCAGAAGACTTGGATGAACCAGAAGGTCCACATTCTTCTGAGGACCTGATCTCGGGCATTCAAGTCTGGTGAAGCAGCATTGTACAAGAAGTCCAGATAGGAGCTTGGGGCCGTCAGAAAGGCTAAAAGGAACTTTCGCTCTAAACTGGCGGATGAGGCAGATGTTTGGCAGCTGTAGTAGGGCTTGCACGTTATAACTTCCTGCAAGGCAAGACCAGGGAGCAGCTCGAGCAACAGTGATGCATCACTCCCAGATGAGCAGAGAACACTGATTAACCTTCCCGGGCCCCCATAGCCCCCCATACATCAGTCTGCTCATGGACCACAGCTTAGCGTTTAACACCACCATCCTCTCCAAACTGGTTACTAAGCCCAGGAAACTGGGTCTATGCGCATGCCTCTACTTCCTCGTTAACAAGACCACAATCTGAATTGGCAACAACATTTCCCCCTTGATCGTCATCAGTACTGGGGCACCTCAAGACTGTGTACTCAGGCCCCTGTTCTACTTGCTCTATGCTCATAACTGTGTAGTCGGACACAGTTCCAACTTGATCTTCAAATTTGCTGACAACACCAGTTGTTGGATGAATTACAAATGATGATGAGTCAGAGTATAGGTGGGAGATAGATTGACTGAACAAATGGTGCCAGAACAGCATAGACACAAAATGCTGGAGTAACTCAGCGGGACAGGCACCATCTTTGGAGAGAAGGAATGGGTGACGTTTCGGGTCGAGGCCCTTCTCCAGGGCAGCAACCTTCCTCTTAACAACATAAAACCAAGGAACTGATTGTTGACTTGGAAGAGGAAGGTCGCGGATCCACAAACCTGTCTTCATCAACGGGACAGTGGTGGCGAGAGTCAAAAACTTCAAATTCCTGTGAGTGCATATCTTTGAAGACCTGACCTGGAACCAGCACACTGATACAATCATAAAGAAAGCCCATCAATGCCTCTACTTCCTTAGATGATTGAGGAGATTCAGTATATCAACAATAATCTCTTGAACTTCTACAAATGTACTGTGGAGAGCATATTGACTGGTTGCATCATCTCAGCCTGGTTCAGCAATTTGAACGTCCAGAAACGAAGAAGATTGCAAAAAGTGGTGTCAGCCGCCCAGCCCATCACGTGTACTGACCTCCCCACCATTGAAGAGATCTACAGGAGTTGCTGCCTCAGGTGGCAGCCAGCATTATCAGAGACCCACATCAGACTGGCCACACTCTCATTTCAATATTTCAATGTTGGAATTTGCACTTATTTAATGTGGAAAGATGGTCAGGGATTCTGACAAAAATGTACAGCGCCAAAGGAGGAGAAAATGGGGATAACTTGAATGTTATTTAGAATGACTGTAAAGAAGTTGGGAAGTTGGAAGATGTAGAATTATAATTATAGAGCTTTTCACAGCATGAATCTTGGTAGAATAAGGAATGTGTGATGCTTGAGATTTGGCAGCAATACAGAATTGTAGAGCTGAAGAGGTTTTGAAGATATTAAAATGACTGAAACCATTTTAATAGAAGGAAGGGGGCAAGGAGGGAGTCAATTATGCTATAATTTAGGATACATGGCTGGAAGGGAAAGTGAACAGTTGGGGCTACAGGAATGGGATCAAGGAAGATGTAATATCTCACGGTAACTTCTAATTATGTAGGAAGGAACTGCAGATGCTTGTTTAAACTGAAGAAAGACAAAAAGTAGGAATAACTCACAGGCAGCATCTCTGGAGAGAAGGAATGGGTGACATTTCGGGTCGAGACCCTTCTTCGCTCCAGAGATGCTGCCTGTCCCGCTGAGTTACTCCAGCTTTTTGTGTCTTTCTTCCAATTATGTTAACTACAATGGGAGTACGTTCATTCTAAAAATGTTGATCATTTAAATTAAAAGTTCCATTTTCTTTGGCAGGATTGTAATGGTGGATTTATTTTCTAAAATTTCCACAGGGAATGGTTCCATTTACTTTTGTTGGAACGAAGGAAAGCATTGGAAATGTGCAGGTTCTTTTGGAGTATCATATCTCTTACCTGAAGGTATTCATATTTGTCGTCTTGTTATGGTAGTGTTTCAGCCTCAATAAACCATATGGGGGTATGGTGGAGGGGAAGAGTTAGTGGTGGTTTATTATTCAAATGGGGGAATAATAATCCAATCGCAAGTCACTGTCATCAAACACTGCTATCCTTTCCCCGAACCTAGAATGCTGCATTCAGTTTTGATCCTCTTATCTAAAAAAGCACATTGTAATATTAGAGGCAGTGCAAAGGAGAAACAAATGTGCTGATTCCTGGGATGCGAGGGTTGTTCCACCAAGGCACTCTAAATAGTTTTGGCCTGTATTCCTTTAAGTTCAGGAGAATGAGGGTGATCTTTTTCAAACATATGTGATTGATTCTAAAGGGGTTTGATGGGCTTGATGTTAAGATTCTTTCACTTGTGCTAGGATCCTGAAAGAGTGGACATGACAAGTAGAAAATTAGTTATTTCTTTAAAATGGGGCACAAATCAATTTCTTGCAGTGGGTGGTGAATTTCTAGAATGCTGTGTCCTGTTGGTGGTGAAAGATGGAACATGGACAGTATTAAAAGTAGAGATAGATAAATATTTGATAGATTTCTTTATTTTTGATGATTAATTACCCAAGAAGCAGATATGTTTAAGAAGGAACTGCAGTTGCTAGTTTTACCCAAGAAGCAGACACCCCAGCTTTTTGTATCTTAAGCAGATATGTTTCAGCTATTAAGAAGACCGTTGGAAACCATGTCTTTGGAATGTCAGGATGAACCTTTCAGAAGTTCCCTCTGCCTGAAAATGGCTTATGAGAGTTTGCCTACCTTGTGTGTAGTAAGGAACTGCAGATGTTGGTTTAAGCCATAGACAGGCACAAAGAAAGCTGGAGTAATGCAGCAGGACAGGCAGCATCTCTGGAGCGAAGGAATTGGTGATATTTCGGGTCGAGACCCTTCGGACTTTCACTCAGACCTTTCAATCTGAAGAAGGGTCTTGATCCGAAATGTCACCCATTCCTTCTCTCCAGAGATGCTGCCTGTCCCACTGAGTTACTCCAGCTTTTTGTGTTGTATCTTTTGTCTACCTTAAGATCTCTTGTTAAACATGACCTCGTTAGAAATCTCTTAATGTATGCTATTGATTCTCTTTAATGAATTGTTTGGTTTTCTTTGCCTCTCTCTATATATAGATTATAATTTCAATAGCATCCGATAAACCTCAATGAACACTTTCAAAATAGAACATAAGAACAAAGGTGCCTTTTGTGTTTAGAATTAAATAATGAGATATTGGGGTGCTTATTTGTCTCTTTTAATTGTGGTTTTGAGTTACTCGCATACAGTGCCCTCCATAATGTTTGCGACAAAGACCCATCATTTACTTATTTGTCTCTACTCCACAATTTGAGATTTGTAATAGGAAAAATCACATGTAGTTAAAGTGCACATTGTCAGATTTTAATAAAGGCCATTTTTATACATTTTGGTTTCACCATGTAGAAATTACAGCAGTGTTTATACATAGCCCCCCCCCATTTCAGGGCACCATAAAGTTTGGGAGACAGCGATGTCATGTAAATGGACGTAGTCATATTTAGTATTTTGTTGCATATCCTTTGCACTGCAATGACTAATGGACATCACCAGTTGCTGGGTATCCTCTCTGGTGTTTCTCTACCAGGCCTATATGGCAGCCATCTTTAGCTTATGCTTAAGAAGGAACTGCAGATGCTGGAAAATCGAAGGTAGGCAAAAGTGCTGGAGAAACTTATGCTTGTTTTGGGGGCTAGCAGGGCTCTAAATTAACGGTTGCCCGGTTGCCAATGGCCACCTAAAGTCCCGCCACGGACTAAAAGCCGTGTCATTTTGCCTGGCTTGGCAAGCACCTCGGACACCTGCCGGCCTCTCTCGCTCGCTCTCTCGCGCACAAAGGGTGCCCTAAAATGGGGGGACTATGTATACACACAGCTGTAATTTCTACATGATGAAACCAAAATGAATTATAAAAAAAAAAACCTTTAATAAAATCTGACATTGTGCACTTTGACCACATGTCTTTTTCTATTAGAGATCTCAAATTGTGGAGTACAGGGGCAAATAAATAAATGATGGATCTTTGTCCCAAACATTATGGAGGGCACTGTACATTGTTCTTAGAAACTGTTCTAATAATTAAAATGGACATTTTTTTTGGTCACTTAAAACAGCACAAAGAAAGTTTTGATTGGGTGTCATCTGCATGCGAAAATGGGTCATCAATCAAACACCAAGTGCAGGCCAATAATTTAAACACTTGATTGTTCTTACAAAATGCTAACTTTCACAGTAGATCTACACACCATCCCTTTAGTAGTACAATATAGTTCATCTATAGTTGATCATCCTTTTAATTATAGTAATTTGGTAATCCAAAATTAGTCTCTGTTGCTTTCAGGGATAATCTTAATAATTTGCTTTGTTTTTGCATGTTTTAGGAAGTAGAACAGCTGAGAATGGACCGGTTGCAAATCGATGAGCAACTCCGGCAGATTGGTATGGGGTATAGGCCAGTGGCAAGTCGACCAGAGAAAGATAAGGGCTACATCACTGATGAGAGCACTGCTTCCTCACTGCGCGGTGGCAGATCCTATCGTGGCCGTGGTCGTCGAGGACCAAATTACACATCAGGTTATGGTAATTTAATTACATTTTAAATACCAATTGATGCTCAGATACTTCAGACTATATATTTGTAGAATCTTTCATTTCTTTTAAACAGAGTCTCTGTAGAATTAATTTTCAAGCAGAGTGAATACAAAGTTAGGAAAGAGCAGAACCTCACGGGTAGTAATTTCTGGGTTACTCCCAGTGCCACATGCTACTGAGGGCAGAAATGGAAGGGTAGGCCAGATGAATATGTGGCTGAGGAGCTGATGTTAAGGAAACAGATTCTTGGAACATTGTGATCTAATCTGGGCCAGGCAGCACCTCTGGAGAGAAGGAACGGGTGACTTACTCCATCCATTTATATACTGACGAGAAAACTGAGGGGGGACCAGCCCCCAAAACCAGCATAAGCTAAAGATGACTGCAATACAGGCCTTTCAGAGCATCACCAGAGAAGACACCCAGCAACCGGTGATGCCCATGAATCGTAGCCTTCAAGCAGTCATTGCATGCAAAGGATATGCAACAGAATATTAAATGTGACTAGTTTCATTTACATGACATTGCTGTGTCCCAACCATTATGGTGCCCTGAAATGTGGGGATTATGTGTAAACGCTGCTGCAATTTCTACATGGTGAAACCAAAATGTATAAAAAATACCCTTTATTAAAATCTGACAATGTGCACTTTAACCGCTATTGTTGTTTTTCCTATTACAAATCTCAAATTGTGGAGTACAGAGGCAAATAAATAAATGATGGGTCTTTGTCCCAAACATTATGTCATTGGTAGCAATGTGCACCACTTCTGGCTGCTCACTCTTCCCCATGGGAATGTTGTGCAACCAAGTTACTTAGTATTCAAGACCAAGATGAATAGATCTTTAGATATGATAGAAATTGACGAACATGGAGTTGGTGTGAGAAAATGCCACTGGGGTATAAGATTCTAATGAATGGCAGAACAGGTACAAGGGCTAAGTGCTTCTATTTCTATTTTAAGCCTTTAATCTCATTTGCCCTGCCCTTCTTATGAACCAATTGCTTGTGTGGCAAGTTATTAGAAATGTAGATAACATTAAATCTGCAAGTTTAACATTGCCAATGAAGTCCACTTGCTGTGATTCCTCCTTATGGCAAAATAATGTTATTTTTAGGAGGAGGAGCAGCAGGATGACTATTTCTGATCCACATGTGAATAACTGGAAACTATGTTCTGATGAGTTTGAACCAATAGGTCAACACTAGAATGTTAAATCTCAAAGAGAGCGATAACCTGTTGCCATATGAAAATTGGTGTTGGTTTGAATTTATGGCTCAAAATAGTTATGGGAAATGGATTTTGATTCTTGAGACACTGCTGCAGTATTGGAGTGAGAGAACTTTTGGGTGGGGTTGCAAACTATATCTTGGTGATTCTGATCATTAAATAAAGATTTTTTAAAAACTGGGTAATTGGAGTCGAGGAATCAGCTGATCGTCATATTACTTTTAAAAGGAAAGGTTAATTAAGGTCATAAAGCAAGGTAGACACTTGCAAGATGCAAGGCATTTTTGTAATCGTGGATCCGTGAAATGTTAAAACAAAAAAAAAGCACGTGGTTAAAACTTAAATCATTGTATCTGAATGCATGAAACAACATGATAAACATGGCGTCTTAACAACATCGTCTTAACAAGGGTGGTGTTACATGCTGATCAGAGTGGGGAAGTAAAATGGGTATCTGTTCTGGAAAGGAAAGAATGGGAAACTAGTATTGTTACCTTGGGAAAGGTTGACAAAGTTATCAAGAGTGGAGATAAAAGAACAGAAAAGCGTTGGTTGAATAGTTTT
The DNA here is from genome assembly GCA_963514005.1 of Raja brachyura. The sequence goes on along the minus strand of OY740794.1, from coordinate 6,031,432 downwards.
TGCCCTTGAACTCCAACATGTTATCCTTTAAAGCTGTGCTCCTGAAAGTTAATGAGATTGTTGGTCAGCTCCAAGCAAAAATTGCCCTGGTAAAGCAGTTAATGTGTGGATGTCGGACATTACAGCAGTTCTTGCCAGCACCTGTTAACCTGTTCATTAAGGTAGTGGAGTGAAGGTAGGGTTTTGAGATTTGGCCGGTTGAATGTGCACCTTGTAGTTACTGGCTTCTTTATGTCTTGTATTTTTCATGGAACTGCTTCCCTCTTTTAGCTTGGATAATCAAGTGTAATTGTATGTTTTCCTTATACGCTTCAGAATCAATTTCAATGAGTTCCTGTAGGTGGTGCTAAAATGAGATTAATTCTTGACTGTCCATTTGTGCAGTGTATCTGCCCCTAGTTTAAATTTCCTTTGTTTTGTTCTTTCATGTTAAATAGTCTGTTCCGTAATTATATTCAATGGAAGCTTGCTATTTCTTAAATTTTCTATCACCATTTTTCTCTTTTACCTGCCTATTTGCTTAATTTCCTTTGCTCCTCTTAACCTACTCTCATCTGTGACGTTGCATCACCTACCAGTTTCTTGATTTTATGAAATTCCAATATTCTAATGGGAGTCGCATCTTCAATTTATTCATATTGTGTGACATAGAAAATAGGTGCAGGAGGAGGCCATTTGGCCCTTCAAGCCAGCACCGCCATTCATTGTGATCATGGCTGATCGTCCCCAATCAATAACCCGTGCCAGCCTTCTCCCCATATCCCTTGATTCCACTAGCACAGATTTCATTAGGAGCTTAAGAAAATTGATTTATGGGCTACAGCTGGGTATCTTGACTGTGCCATTTTGATTATTTCAGTAAAGGAGCCCTTGGATGCAATGGAAATAATATCGGCTTGGTGATTAGAATATGATAATTGAAAGCAAAGTTTATGGGAATGGGAACTCTATTGGGCCATCCATCTGTTGTTCCAGGAATGATGAGTCCAACCAAAAATTGGGAGCAGGGACCTGAGATCACATAAGTTTGAGGGTACACAAAATGCTGGAGAAACTCAGCAGGTGCAGCAGCATTTATGGAGCGAAGGAGATAGGCAACGTTTCGGTCCGAAACCCTTCTTCAGACCTTCGAAACGTTGTCTATCTCCTTCGCTCCATAGATGCTGCTGCACCTGCTGAGTTTCTCCAGCATTTTGTGTACCTTCAATTTTCCAGCATCTGCAGTTCCTTCTTCAACAACTCATCAGTTTGATGTTTAGTGATTTGGGTAGTAGGAAGGTGAAGTGAATTGTGAAATACAAGGCATCAAGAAGTAGCTGATGGAGTTCTGTTCAGATACAAGATCAAAAATAAAGTTAAATATTAAATGGTAAATATTAATTGAGTGAAGGAGCAAAGGCAGCTAATTGTATTGACTCAGGCCATTAAAAACAGCAATGCAAGCAGAAAATGACACAAGGAAAATGAGGACTGAGGCTTTGTATCTAGCTCAGAATACCAAATCGTGGAGGTAATATTAAATTTGCACAACATATTGATGCGTTCTTACCTGAAACATAAAAATGCATTGGAAAGCTGTGGAGATTAATTGGAATAATTGGCTATTTTAAATAAAATCTTTGCAAACTGAGACTTCTCTGCCAGAATAGAGAAAATTGAGTGGTATATTTTTTTTTAGATCCTGCCACTTGTAGCCATGGTTGGATTCCATTGTTCAACTTTATGAAAATGAGAATACATTTCAGACTAAATAATTCAAAAAGAAACAGTTGATTCTTTTAAAGTTTTATTGGATATCTGGGGCTAATTGTATGTGGACTATGGCTTCATTACATCAACAATGTGTATTTATTTGTTGCTCAGGTACAAACTCTGAATTGTCAAATGCTTCGGAGACTGAATCTGAACGAAGAGATGAACTAAGTGACTGGTCACAGGCTGCTGAAGATGACCGGGATTCAAGACCACATCGTGATAGTCGAAGGCGGCCTGGAACAGGGAGAGGTCGGAGTGGAGGGCAATCCAGCAGAGGGCATGGGGGAGCACGTGGTGGCAACTCGTCAATTAGTTCAGGTAAGATTTTTAAATAGGCCTCCAAAGTGGTAGAGTCAGAACATGATGCTTTATATTCCCTAGTTTTATTACAACCATGGCCTGTTTTAGGTAACACATAAATAACTACGTGATTATAGAAGATAATTAGTTCAGTTTTAAGGAGAGAGGAAGTAGGGTTTTTCTACTTATTTTAAAATTGGGCTGAAGGGCCTGTTTCCACGCAGTATCACTCTATGACTATATTTGCAAAAGTTAGTAAGAGTAATTGGAGACATGCTGAATTTCCTTGACCTTCTAAAGAAGTAGAGGTGTCGGTTTGCTTTCTTGGCCATGGCATTAATGTGGTTGGACCAGGACAGATTGGTGATATCTACACCCAGGAACTTTGATGCTCTCAACAATTCCACTTCATCATTGGTGCAGATTTGGACATGTATTCCACCCTACTTCTTGAGATTAATGACTAGGTCTTTCATTTTGGTGGCACTGAGGGACAGGGTGTTGCCTTGCCACCATGCTACAAAAATCTCTTGCTCCTTCCTGGATTCCAGCATGCCATTTATCTTAACCTTTATTGATATAAGACGAGCAAACTCAGTTTTTCTGGTTACTGTTCATAATTGTCCCGTCTGTGGTATAATTTCAGTAAATGACTGCTCTTTTCCCTTGAAGATTTTGTCATTCTTCCTAAAAGTAAAGTATTCATCATTGGGTATGATATTCGATCTGAATCCGAACAAGTGATTCCCAACAAAGAAGGACACGCGGTGCTAGGGTAACTCAGCAGGTCATATTCTGGAGAACATGGATAGGTAACATTTGAGTTGAGGGCACCTCTTCAGATATTATTGGGGAGGGTGGGGGAAGGAAAGCAGGGAGAGAGGAGAGGCAAGATAATAGATGGTAGCTAATAGGTGAACATGGGCGGGGGAGGGGTGGGGTAGATAGGCAGATGGTTCGAACAAAGCCCAAAGATCAAAACAAAGGTGTGGGACAAAAAGGTTGAATAGTTGAGAATTTGTGAAGCCAAGGGAAGAAATGTTGATAGAGAGGGAGGGGGAAAATCGGTGCGAGTCCAGGTGGGGCACAGGGGAGGGGGGGGGGGGGGGGGGAAGAAAGGTGGGATGGGGAGGAGGAGGGTTCTTGGAGATTACCTAAAATTGGATAATTCAATGTAAATACTGTTGCGTTGTAAACTACCCAAGTGAAATACGAGGTGCAGTTCCTCTAGCTTGCGTGTGGGCTAGCTCTGGCAGTGGCGGAGGCCTTGGACAGCAAGGTAAGTTTAAGAAGGGGAGTTAAAATGGTTAGCAACCAGGAGATCCATAAGGCCTTAGCAGACTGAGTGCAAGTGTTTGATGAAACGGTTATTGAGTCTACGCTTGGTCTCGTTGATGTGCAGGAACACCGGATACAAAAGTTGAGGTTAGAGGAGGTGCACGTCAGCCTTTATCTCACCTGGAAGGACTGCTAGGGTTCCCAGGGGTATGCTAGGGGGTATAAGGACAGGTATTGTATCTCCTGCAGTTGCAGAGGAATGTACCGGAAGAGGGGAGGGTCTACCTGGAGAGGGGGTGGTTTTGGTGGGAAGGGGTGCACCAAGGAGTTGCGGAGGGAGCTGTTTCCGTGGGGGCTGGGGATGGGAGGATGTGACTGATGATGAGATTACGCTGAAGGTGACAAATGTCGGAGAATGATGTGAGTGTAGCTGGTGGGGTGAAAGGTGAGGTCCACTGGAGCCACCCCCCCTCCCCACCATCCTTGTTCTCACTGCGGGGTGGGGAGGGGCGGGGAAGCAAGAACGGACTGCAATACACAGAGGAGACATGGGTGGGGGATCTATTAAAGACAGCATGGGGAAATCATGTTTACTAAAGAAAGAGGACATCTTGGGTGTCCTAGAATAGACAGTCTCATTTTGGGAGCAGAGTCGTAGAGTGTATAGAATATCAGCTTTGCAAGACTGGTAGGAGGAAGTTAGTCCAGATACCTGGGAGTTGGTAGATTTGTAGTACACGTAATTCGATAGTCTGTCGCTTGTGATGGAGACTGAGAGATCAAGAAAGGGGAATGAGGTGGCAGAGACAGTCCAGGTAAATTTGAGGACAGGGTGGAAATTAGTGCTGAAGTTTATTAAATCAACGAGTTCTTGCACGGGTGCAGGGGCAGCCCCGATGCAGTCGCCGATGTAGCGGGGAAAGAATACTGGATGGTGCCAGTGTGTACCCGGAACAAGCACTGTTTGACGTAATCAACAAATGGCAGGTATAGCTGGGGGCCATGCGAGTGACCATAGCTTCACCGAAGAAAGTGAGAGGGTTCAAACATTCTCTGCGTGCTAGGTAAAGAGATCTCAATAATATGCTTGTTTCACATGATGCTCTCTTTCATTGAAGTATAAATTGTCTTGGTGGATTACTGGATTATGGCTTGATGGTGTACATTATAAGATGTTATTTGGAACTGTTGGTCTCTTGGGTGTGCCATTTGCACAGGTTTCACTGTGCCTAGTTGCTTTTACTCTCCCAAAACAAGTGTTTGAGTCATTTTATTGATAATGATCCTGCTCTAGTTTTTTAACATGTAATACACGTTCCCAATAATTTGCTTGAACGTGTGCACAATTAAATTGTAAACCACCTGCTGGTGACTACTTCAGACACTAAGGAAATAGAAATATTATGTACATTTAGATATTTGAAAATAGACTTAATAATATTTATTTTTCACTCAGTGTTCAAGGATCCAGATAGCAATCCTTACAGTTTGCTAGATATTGCTGATAACACGGAAACAGACCAAACAGCAGACACTGATGGTAGTGAATCTCACAGCAGCTCAACCCGTCGCAGGAGATCACGCAGACGAAGAACTGATGATGATGCTACAATGATTGATGGAATGACAGAATCAGACAGTGCTTCAGTTAATGAAAATGGTGTAGGTATGTAAATGCCCAACTTACTTGGAAGATTATTTGCCCAGTTCGTATTTACGGGCTGGCCTAGGTTACGTACACCTGACTTATGGACATCCCTACTTATGTGTGATCTCCCATAATATTTTGAATTCAAAAGTCTACATACATAATGGTCATTCCTATAAATGGCAGAAGTAGTTTCTCTCTCCATTTGTTGTAATTGTTCTAGTCAATCTTGTGTGAGATTGATGCCATTTATTCCATTGCTGTGGAGGTATGGTTCCAAATATCGAGTAACTTTTGTATATTTTCTGACGTGGACAAAATCGACTTTTGGATGTCTGTTAAAACAGAACCGATTCATTAACTGGGGACGGCCTGTAACTTGAATTAACTCCATGCATAGGACTGCTATAGTAAATAAATCATTAAAGAGAAAGCCTCCCTCACCCTTTACATTTACAGATGATAATGAGAGGAAACCACAGCGGCGTAATCGCAGCCGCAGGCGTCGTTTACGTGGTGATATTGAAAGCTCTCTGAGCAGAGACAACCAGCCAGGTAACGCCCATAACAAGCATGCTAGGGTGTTTAGAGTATTAACATTTTTTAATTCGTGTCACTGTTGCACCTTATCTAATTAATTAAATTTAAACAGCATGTCTTCATGGGCCTGCTGCTTGTAAATGATAAAGTTGCTTTGAAAGTCTTAACAGATTTGAATTTTTAAAAGTTATTATATTGAAGAAATGGCAATTTAAAAACGTAGTATCTTAATGCAATAGTGTATATTGATGAAAGGTATCTAGGATTTTGACTTTAACTGGTGTTTTTCAAGGAAGTTGCCCACATTATGAAAAGTATTAAGATTCCAAGTGATGGATCAGATCTTGGGTTTCTGGGTCTGACTATTTTAGACCAAGAAAATCCCAGGTCTGAATTTAGTTAATCCCATTTAAAGTGAACATTTCAGTATCCCATATTAAAATATCCCATTTGTTTAAAGTATTACAATTGACTCCAGTGCTTGGTTTGAAAAAGATAAATTAAAATATCCATCCAGCATGCATATTAGCTTTCCTTTTCATCATGCCATCCTTTTTTGCTAATGGAATTGACTATTCCATTTTTTTCTAAATATGATTTTTTGGCATCTGGGCACTTGCTGCTGAACTCAGCATATACTGTCCCCCACTAATTGTCCTAGAGGTGATAAATGTACATTAATGAGGTACCTGCTGCTGAGCAACTTGTTCGATTATTTAGGAGTCTGGAGTTATATGTTGGCCAGATTGATTGGGTATGGATGGCAGATTTCCTTCCTCTCAGGCCACTGGTGAACTAAATTTTAATGTTAGTTTTGGTATTAACTAAGACTATTCTTTCCAGGTTCCACGTTATTAACTAAATTTAAATTCCTGTTGGGATTTCAACTTGGTCTCCCGATTGTTAGTGTCTTATCGTTGGAACATTAATCATGTAATTTAACCATTGCACCACCTTTGAACACCTTTGTGGTCTAATTCTTGATTTGTCATGATATACAGTATATGAAATGGAAATGATGCTGGTAGGTGCATTATGTCCGTACCAGCTATCTAAATGGTAGCACTAATCTTCTCTTGACCCAAACACTGTAAACCTTTCCACTTTAGTAGACTGCCTTCTGGTTGAAACCCCTTTTCTGTTTCCCTTTTATCTAATCATTTAAGCAATGTTCGAATTTTCTTTGATCTTCTCTGTTCAAAGAATAATGTAAGATTTTCTAGTATCTATGTGTAAGATTTGTCCTTCGCCTCTGATATTCTGAACAATACGTCTGGAACCTCTTCAGTGTAAAAATCAGTCCTTGGTGCCCAGCTGAGTGTAAATTAGTTTAATTATTTTAGTATAAATTCCTTTTTAATGCACTTTGCATGTTTTTTTTCTAGATTTATGTTTGTGAACACTCATTTGTGAACCCTACTTAATTTATACTAAATGGTACATTAACTTTCCCCTTTCTTTCAAATATGAATCATGTTGACCTCTGACTTTAAGCTGCTATTTGAGTGTGCTGAGATGTGCTGTTCTCATTAACCTCCTCTGTTTATTATGCAGTAATTTATAAGATAACTTAATAGTAATATTGCTGTTCTTTGAACTACAAAATGTAATTTGGTCATTTTTCACAATGTTTCTTTATTCTAAAACTGAAATTTTGCACATACATGGGCCCCAGCTGTGCCTGCCTTTTTTGTTGGTTACATTGACCAATTCTTGTTTCAAATATACACTGGCAACAACCCTCAACTCTTTCTTCGCTACATCGATGACTACATTGGGGCTGCCTCCTTCACCTGTGCAGAAATTTACCATGAACTTCCATCCTGCATTCAAATTCACTTGGACCTCTCACATCTCTCTCCCCTTTACTGCTCTGTCTCCATCACAGAGGACAAACTATTGATTGATGTCTACTACAAACTCACCAATTTCTGCAGTTATCTGTACTACACCTCCTCTCCCCTTGCCCCTTGCAAAGAAGCCATCCCCAACTCAATTTCTCAATCTCTGCCACATCCTCCCAAGGTGAGGCTTTCCATTTTAGAACATCTGACATGTCGTCTTTCTCTAACTAATCTGACCTTTTTACACTTGCAGTCATAGATGGATCCATTTTCCTGTGTCCCGTTCTACTCTCGCTATCCCTGCTCCCAGGTGGAACAAGGATAGAGTTCCCCTGATCCTCGCCTTTCACCACAACAGCCTCCTCATCCTACACATCATTATCCAATATATACGCCGCCTTTAACTTGATCCCATCACCAGTCACATCTTCCCATCCCCACCTCTTTCCACCTTCTGCAGATATAATTTCTACTGCAACCACAGGAGATGTAACACCTGTTCCTACAGTTCCTCTCTTGCATCCATCTAGGGACCCGTAGCTGTCCTGGTTGAGATGGAGGTTCACATGCAACTCCTCTAACCTCATCTACATTTGGCGTTCCCAATTTGGGCTCCTTTACATCAGCGAGACCAGGGTAGATTAGGTGACTTTCGCCGAACAAGTGCTCGGTCCACTGGATCTCCCGGTTGCTAACCATTTTAATTCCGCTTCGCATTCCCATACTGACCTTTCTGTCCTGGTCCGCCTCCATTGCCAGAATGTGGTCATACGCAAACTGGAGGAACAGCACCTTATATTCTGCTTTGATAGCTTACAACTTAATGTATGAACATTGAATTCTCCAATTTTAGTTAACTAACCTACAATCACCCCGCCTTCTCTCCTTTCTTCCCCTCTCCTTTTTTTCCCCTTCTCTTCCCTGTGTCCCTTATCAGATTAGCACCCATTCGTCTGTATTCCATTCTCTGGCTTGATGATTCGTAACACTTCTGTCCATATCTCCTATGTTTTGTCTTTTCATCTATGGCCTTTGTCTAACCATCTGCCAATCAAACCCAACCCCACCCCCCCCCCACCTGCGTCCACCTATCACTTGCCGGGCTTTGTACTACATCCACTTCTATTCCAGGTTTTTCTCTCTTCTTTCCCCCCCCCCCCCCCCCCAACCACAGCACATTAGTCTGAAGAAGGGTTTAAAGCCAAAACGCCACCCATCCCTTCTCTCCAGAGATGCTGCCTATCCCGTTGAGTTACTCCAGCTTTTTGTGTCTATCTTCGGTTTAATCCTGAATCTGCAGTTCCTTCCTACACATTTAGTCTGAAGAAGGATCTCGATTTGAACTGTTACCTATTCATGATTTGTTGAATGGTGAAATTAAATCACCTGTTAGTACTTTGCTTACAACATTAATATCTATTTTGAATTCTACAAGCTAAGGTCAGAATACACTAGCAACTAGAATAACACTAGCAAGTTTGCGGATGACACAAAACTGAGTGGAAGAGGAAGTTAGGAGGTTGCAGGATGACCTGGACAGGTTAAGTGAGTGGGCAGATGCAGTATAATATAGATAAATGTGAGGTTATCCACTTTGGTTGCAAAAACAAGGGGGCAGATTATTATCTCAATGGGGTTGGTTTAGGTAAGGGGGAGGTACAGCGAGACCTGGGCGTCCTTGTACACCGGTCACTGAAAGTTGGCGTGCAGGTACAGCAGGCAGTGAAGAAAGCTAATGGAATGTTGGCCTTCATAACAAGAGGATTTCAGTATAGGAGTAAAGAGGTTCTTCTGCAGTTGTATAGGGCTCTGGTGAGACCACATCTGGAGTATATTGTGTCCAGTTTTGGTCTCCTAATTTGAGGAAGGACATCTTTGTGATTGAGGCAGTGCAGCGTAGGTTCACGAGACTGATCCCTGGGATGGCAGGACTGTCATATGAGGAAAGATTGAAAAGACTAGGCTTGTATTCACTGGAGTTTAGAAGGATGAGGGGGAATCTTATAGAAACATATAAAATTATAAAAGGACTGGACAAGCTAGATGCAGGAAAAATGTTCCCAATGTTGGGTAAGTCCAGAACCAGGGACCACAGTCTTATGAGTAAAGGGGAGGTCATTTAAGACTGAGGTGAGAAAAAACTTTTTCACCCAGAGAGTTGTGAATTTATGGAATTCCCTGCCACAGAGGGCAGTGGAGGCCAAATCACTGGATGGATTTAAGAGAGAGTTAGATAGAGCTCTGGGGGCTAGTGGAGTCAAGGGATATGGGGAGAAGGCAGGCACGGGTTATTGATAGGGGACGATCAGCCATGATTACAATGAATGGCGGTGCTGGCTCGAAGGGCCGAATGGCCTCCTCCTGCACCTATTTTCTATGTTACAGCCAAGATTCAATGGATTAAGCTATGCTGGTGACCCTATCAAAATTAATTGGGCTGACTTAAAGCAGAAGGACCTGGTGAAATGTGGTTTCTTCTATCCTTTTTACTCAGAATATACCGACTCTCCATTTGATTATTTGCAAGCCCTCTGGTAAATTTATGGCAGATAGCTCCATGTTTATGTGCTGCCAAGTACAGGTGCAGAAGTTATAATTTAATTAAAAGCTAGAGTAGAATATTTTTTATGCATTGCACTTTACAAAAGATGCATTGATCCTTGGTGGATGATTTTGATTTTGTCAACAATATTGGTGTTTGAATGATGAAATTAAGGACAAATTGCTTGAAACCATGCTTATGTTTACTTGCACATTCTTGGCTGAGTGTGATGTAAGATATTTAAAATTAGAGCAGGATTGGAGAATGCACTTTTTATCGTGGAATATAGAAGCAGGCCACTTAGTTGGAGGAAATCCTAGCGAATTAGAGAAAATCTGAAATGTAATAGTTAAATATTCAATGGATGAATTACGTTTTAGGGTACCGAGCAATATTGTTCAAAGGTGAGTAGACAGTTGAGGTACAAATTGTAAATGAAAAATAGAACAAGTGGAGGGGGTCATCTTTTTGTTTTAATTTATTTATTAAGAATAAATAGTAAGATCTTTCTGATGTCTTTATTCACTCAGGTGACTGTTTTCTCTCAGATGATTGTTATCACTCTTACTGGTAAGAGTTGGTAGGAATAAGGGCTTAAGGGATAAAAATAATTTTGATAGTAATTGAAAAAGGCTTGAAATTGTTTTCAAGAAAATACCTGTATTATCTGACTCTGGATGGGAAATTATTTCCACACTTTGGCCATGATCTAAACTGCTATTGAAGCTATTTAGCATCCAAAAGAGCTATATGAATTACTAGAAGGGTGCCATAGTGGTCAAGATTGAGGATATCGAATAAATTAAAGGACACTCCACTAAATCACAGGCAAAGTGCATTTGTGTACATTTGCGCAAGTGCACATCAAGCATACATAATTCAGCTGGAATCTACGTTGCACTAATGTGCATTCTCAGTTTTGTGTGCTTGGTGCTTCTGTTTTTATAATTTAATGCAGAAGGTAGAGATTGATGAAAATCCCAAATTAAGTAACGTTTATTCTTGTCAGATATTTCACTGTTGTGCATCCTTGTAACCAGTTTTGTCATGACAGTACATTGATATTTTTTATTATTTGTTGAACATGTAGCTTTGTTACAGGGCAAGGAATTCCATAACACGGTTCAGTATTTCATCAATGCCCAGCATCACGGATGTAGTTATTCTATCTCAAAAATAGAGTTGCTTTATAGGTTTTGGGGAATGGGAACTAAAGGCACATGGGCCTACAAGTCATGTTGCAATTTGGCAGTTATTCAAATCCATCCTTGACAAGTTGCAATATGAACAAATCATTTGGGTCTTGAAATACTGTGCAACTTTTCTTAATTCACCTGCTCTTAAATTGTACTCTTCACACGCCCCTCCTACCATCCAGCAATTGTTTTGAATGTGTACCATCTGGAAGTCACATCCATATACTGGTGCTGAAGCCTTCCATGGTAAAGCATTTGTTTCTTTGTCTTGCAGTTTAAATATTTAGGATTTACCTTTTCCTTAACTAACTGCATACCTCTAAGATCACCTCTTATTTACCATCTATTCAGGCTGAAAACTTGAGTCCATTCTTTTCTCATCTTTAACAGTCAGAAATAGCTTTGTGGCTCTTCACTGTACTGACTCCGGCAATTGAATGTTTCTCTTGTGGGATGGGATTAGATATTCATAGTGCAATTTACCCAGAACATGTGTATGGTTTGTTACTAACTTTCTGGCTTTATAGTTGACATCATTGCCTTTGATTGTGCCCATCTACAAAGTATAAGTGTTGTATGTTCTTGCCCTCGTGCTGTACTTGTCTGCATTGTATGTCACCTGTTGTTTCTTGCGCTTGCATATATGAAAGTTGGTGGGGGTTGGATTTCTGCCAGAGTCGATTAGATATTTCCCAGAATTCGTGCAGACATGGTAACAGTCTGCTCGAGGAAATAGTAAAGGCAGGAACAATTATCATATATTTATTAAAAGTCTGAACTTGTATGTGTGTGTATATATGTGTGTGGACATGTGCTTGTCTTTACATCTGCACAAAAACGCTACGCGGTAACGATTACATTTTTACATATTCCGATTGACATTTTTCCCGTCGAGGCCGAAACACCCTATCTGAACATTTTATGCTTTATTTCTCTAATTATTCTTGACTCGTTACTGATTAAAAGTCTAAAAAAGTCAAAAGACTTTGAAATTAAAACCACCAGCTTCAACTGATGACGTCACTATGGCCTGGCCTCAATGAAGATTTCATCCTATATTTGACGTTATTCGCGATTAAAGCTTTAAAAATGCCGACTTTCACAAGATATTTACACATTTTGATTCACATTTTACCCCTCTAGGCAGAGATCACTTTCACTGAACATTTTGTGCTTTATTTCTCGATTTATTACTGATTAAAGTTTTAAAAAAAAATCAAAATACCTTGAATTTCAACCCGACCAGCTTCAACTGATGACATCACAATGGCAGCTTCAACTGATGACATCACAGTGGCAGCTTCAACTGATGACATCTCAATGGACAGACTAGCAGGGGGAGGGCGAATTGCTATTGCGACACGCAGGGCAAGTGCAATTGGATTTTTTTTTTTAAAGAGCACTGCTGAGGGAGACAAGGGGAGTGCTGGAATCTTACGTTCGGGAACGGCTTGAGTTGGTGGACGACGCCTCCCATAGGGGCTACGGGTAGGGAACGGGTGCGTTCGGGGAATAGACGTAATGGGTCTGCACTTGGTCTAGTACAAGAGATACAAGAGAGTTTATTGTCATGTGTCCCGAATAGGTCAATGAAATTCTTGCTTTGCATTAGCACAACAGAATATAGAAGGCATGAATACAGAACAGATCAGTGTGTCCATATACCATTATATAAATATATACACACATGGATAAATAAAACAAATAAAGTGCAAATAAACAGATAATGGGCTATTAATGTTCAGAGTTTTGTTTGAGTCGAGTTTAATAGCCTGATGGCTGTGGGGAAGAAGCTGTTTCTGAACCTGGACGTTGCAGTCTTCAGGCTTCTACCTGAAGGTAGCGGGGAGATGAGTGTGTGGCCAGGATGGTGTGGGTCCTCGATGATGCTGCCAGCGTTTTTGAGGCAGCGACTGCGATAGATCCCCTCGATGGTAGGGAGGTCAGAGCCGATGATGGACTGGGCAGTGTTTACTTTTTGTAGTCTTTTCTGCTCCTGGGCGCTCAAGTTGCTGAATCAAGTCATGATGCAACCGGTTGGCATGCTCTCTACTGTGCACCTGTAGAAGTTAGAGAGAGCCCATAGATCATAACGACTCTCCGTAATCTTCTCGGGAAGTAGAGGTGCTGATGTGCTTTCTTTATAATTGCATTAGTGTTCTCTGACCAGGAGAGATCTTCAGAGATGTGCACGCCCAGGAATTTGAAGCTCTTGACCCTTTCCACCATCGACCCGTTGATATAAATGGGACTGTGGGTCCCCATCCTACCTCTTCCAAAGTCCACAATCAGTTCCTTGGTTTTGCTGGTGTTAAGGGCCATATTATTGTGCTGGCACCATTTGGTCAGTCGGTCGATCTCTTTTCTATACTCGTCCCCATCTGTGATATGTCCCTATGTGGTCAGCGAACTTGATGATGGAGTTCACTCTATGACCAGCTATGCAGTCATGAGTATAGAGTGAGTACAGCAGGGGGCTGAGCACGCAGCCTTGAGGTGCTCCCGTGCTGATTGTTATCGAGGCTGACACCTTTCCACCAATTCGAGCAGTCTGTGGTTTGCGAATGAGGAAGTCCATTGCAGAGATGCGCAGAGACCCAGTTCTGCGAGTTTGGTAACCAGCTTGGAGGGGATGATTGTATTAAATGCCGAGCTGTAATCCATGAATAACAGCCTGACATATGAGTTTTTGTTGTCCAAGTGGTCCAGAGCAGAGTGGAGAGCCAGCGAGATCGCATCCACCGTTGATCTGTTGTGGCGGTAAGCGAACTGCAGTGGGTCCAGGTTTTTGTCGAGGTAGGAATTGATTTGCGCCATGATCAACCTCTCAAAGCACTTCATCACCACCGATGTTAGTGCCACTGGTCGATAATCATTGAGGCATGTCACCTTGCTCTTCTTGCGCACCGGTATAATGGATGTCCTTTTAAAGCAGGTGGGAACCTCAGACCTCAGATGTGAGAGGTTGAAAATGTCCGTAAAAACACCAGCCACTTGGTCCGCACAGGTTTTTAGAACACGACCACGTATACTATCAGGTCCAGGCGCTTTTAGAGGGTTCACCCCGCTGAAGGATTTCCGGACGTCGGCCTCTATGACTGAGACTGAAATACCATCGCAGCGAATGGGGGCTCGAGAAGGCACATCAGTGTTCTCCCTATCAAAGCGTGCGTAAACGCAATGAGCTCGTCAGGGAGTGATGCTATGCCGACATTCGAACTGCCTCCTGATTTCGCCTTGTAGGAGGTGATTGTATTCAGGCTCCGCCACAGCTGCCGGACATCTGTCCCATCCTCCAGCTTGGAGCATAAAGGGCCTGTCCCACCAGCACGCAACTATATGCGATGAACGCGATCAAACCGGCAGCGGGGGCCGCGCGGAGGTCGGGTGATCCCCTGTACAGGGCCGGTCCCACCAGCATGCGCCTGCATGCGGCAAGCGCAACTAAACCGGCAGTAGGGGCCGCGCGGAGGTTGGGTGAGTGGCACAACGCGGCGCAAAGCGAGGCGAACTTGAAGCAAGTCCAAGGTAAGTTCGCCAGGACTTAGAGGGGCACACAGAGAGGGGCACCGAGACACACACACATACAGGGCCACGGAGCCACACACATAGAGGGTCACGGAGGCACTTACAAATAGTTTCACGGAGGCACGATGTCCGGGCGGTGTGTAAATGTCGCGGCGACTGCGAGCCGACAAACCGTTGCCGCGCGGGATTTTTGGACATTGTCGGTTTTTCGGAGCCCCGCGCGGCGTCTGGACGAACTCGGGACGAACTCCGCACAATTCCGCACGGCTCCGGCGATCGAAGTGGGACCGGCCCCGCGACGCCGGACGGCTCAAGCGACCACGTTAGGTCGCGCTAATCGCATCGAGTTGCATGCTGGTGGGACAGGCCCTTAAGTCCCTTTTGGCCTTTTTGATGGCCTTACCAAGGTCGTATCTGGGCTTCTTGTAGACCACTGTATCATCAGACATGAATGTCTGGTCTTCAGGAGAGTGCAGATCTTAAAGTTCATCCAAGGCTTCTGATTGGGAAACACTCTGAAGGTTTTTGTAGGGATGCAGTCCTCCACACATTTATGAATTCTGTAATGACTGAGGCGTATATTCGTTCAGGTCCGTTGCCGAGTCCCTGAACATTGCCCAGTCTACAGACCAAACAGTCCTGAAGTTGTTCCTCTGCCCCCCTCTTTCCCCCCCCCCCCCGACCAGCCCTGTACAGTCCTCGCCTCTGGGGGTTCTCAGGAAGAAGCAACACCACGGTATGGTCAGATTTACTGAAATGAGGGACAGAGCGATAGGCATTCTTGATGGTGGTGTAGCAGTGGTCGAGGGTGTTTGGTCCTCTGGTGCAGCAGGAAATGGAATGTATAAAAGTAATTCAGCCAAGTACATGAATATGAAAGATTTAGAGGGATTTAGGCAAAATACAGCAAAAAGCTCAGGTTGGCAGCTTGGTTGGCTTAGACTTGTTGAACTGATAGCCTATGTTTCAAGAAATCCTGCAAATGCACATGTTTGTAGTGATTCATGGTGTGTTTCAGAAATAAAATTGAAATGTTGGTGTTTTATTTACAAAATTATTTTGATTACATTTACTTGGATTAGTTTTACAAATTTAAATAATTTATAAGCAGTAACTGAATCATTAAGAAATTGATAGGATTGGTATTTTACAAGTAAGTCAACTTTAAACGTTATCAGCATGGTAAAAATTATGTTGCGAAGTAGTAGATTCAACTCCACCTGTGATGCAAGATGTACATAATTAAAAATCATAAATAGCATGAACATTCTATACATTTCATACCAAGTGGCACAATCAGCTAATTGTTATTTCTTATGGTTGTAATGCTTATGGTCTTTTAGTGCTAAATAGTTTACCAAATCAATTAACTGGTGTTGTGAATTAGTGCCCTGACTCAAAGACATTGGTGGAGAGGGAAACATCTGAAATACAAAGCTGAAGACCTTTAATGAAAAAAATGTTTTGTTGTTTGCACATCTGAAAATTACTTACTTATGTCTACAGAAATATTCTACGAAATACGTGTAAATTATCAATAAATTTCATGATTGGACAATGTCATTTTAAGTAAAATAAATTCCCGTTAGCCTTTTTCCAGCATTGACATTAACTTTGTTATTGAAAAGATTTGTCTGTTATTGTCTTAAGTCCCTGAAAAAGCAAAATTGAAGCAAAATTGGCCAATTCTGGGGGCATCGTTGAAGAGGGGGAATAGAAAATAGAAACTACGAACATATTTTGATTATGGCAAAGAATTGCACGATTACATGTGGGGGTGTATGTGGGTGAGCGATGGGGTGGAATACGGAGTAGGGAATAGGGATTAAAATGGAAAGTGGGATTATCATGGGAAGATGGTAGAAAAAACAGCCTGCTTCTTTACTATAGTAATCCTACCCAAGTTTGATTTAGTGATTCTTTCCAGGCAGACATGACCATGATTGACCACCTATAGGAAGTATTGTTAACTGATTTAAATGCTGTAGGGCAAGGACAGATTCTCAGGATAAATTAAAACTAAACTGTCAAAGTAGTTTTAATCTTCTATTAATGTTTTCTGTACAAAAGAACTACTGTGTCTATTAAGTGATTTTCAATTTGTCACTCAAACTCTCATTAAACTTGGGTGACTTAAGTCTGGAAAATAGCTTGATTAATGTTGATAATTGTTCACTTATTAGACAGTTGCTTGAACTCAGATTTATAGGTTGGGTAAATGGTGGTACTGGATCTAAACAAAAGAGCTACATTTGTAAAGTACATTTGAAAAATACAAGTTATGGTCATGTTAAACACAGTAGCTTTTTTGTCTTTCAGTACCCTGTCCAAATGTTTGATTTAACTTTATATATATATATATATCTGCAACTGTCAGTATTACATAACATTCTAGAATATTGTTTGATTAAAATGATTGGCAGAAAATAAAAGTTAATTCATACAACACCATTTTAGGGGCATACTGAATGAGTTGTAAAACACTTTTTTGGTTTGTTTTTTATGGCAGTAACTGTAGCTGATTATATATCTCGGGCAGAATCTCAGAGTCGACAAAGAACCCAGCCGAAAGAGAACCTTGCAGCCAGCAAAAAAGCAATTACCTTGGTAAGAACTTGAGCGATTAAATTGGGATGGTCTGATTGTTTCTCACATGAATGTGATTATTCTATCTACATGCACAGGAAATCTAATGAGAGAAAAATAGCCCTAATGTGAATGTTGAGGGTTTGCCTGTTGATAGTCTGCCATGAATGAAACTTCTCCCCTTTCAATCGCTTTGGAATGTTTGATACTAAGATGTGACAACATCCAAAGTGAGGTATTCCGTGGTTACATGAACTGTAAAGTTTCATCTGTCCAAGCAAGGCTGTTTAACTCTACTCTGAAGATTACACCTTATTCCAAATCAGAAAATCACAAGATGATGTATGAAGGTTATTTGACCACTTTCCTCCTCCATTCCTTCCCATTTATAGAAGTGTTATTCTGCCTAATAATGTTGTGTGTTTTACTAGTTTTTCTCCCATTGTGGGAGTTTCATGTAAATTTTGGGTTAACTAATTTTCATGTGCCAGGATTTATGGCCAATGTACCAATAAATTCTGATACATATATTGGTACATTTACGATGTACCAATACATTCTATTGGTTCATCGTAACCTCTGTTTTGAAAGTTCCACTACCTGGCTCTCAATAGCTCTCCATTGGTCCATATGGCATCCAAAATTACTGCCTCGTGCCACATCTCTGACCTCTTAAACGCTTCACTCACTTTCCACCTCCATGTTTAGTCTCATACAACACTTGTTTTTAACCCCTTGTCTTTGAAGCTTTATAGGAACCGTACTAGTTGCATCTTCTAACTTGTTGCTGTGCACTCTGGCCTCTGACAGTTTAATATGCAATCTACATGCCTTTTCTTGTGATCCAGTTTCATAGCTGCCCTTCCTACAGTTGCAGCAGTAGCATTGTCTCCTTCCCTAAGTTGTCATCTCTGGTCAATCAAATCTTACTTTTGTCCCTCTTATTTATAACCTATGTGCTGTCCTTATTTACATTATTTACAAATAGTGTTAATGGAATATACCTAAGAATTGGCTAGTGATTGGCTAGTTTGAAGCATGAAACCAGCACTGACCAGTTCAGCAGCTAGTGTTGGTGCTATAGAGCACATAATCTGTAATATTTGCAGAATTTTCAGATTTGTGTGTAAAATATGCATTTTCTGTAGCAATTTTAATATGCCTCCTCTACAGGTACAAGATGATGTGATTGATGAACTCTGTCCAGCTGTCAAGACCGTGAATGGAACAAACAATATTTCTGATGAAGCCTCTGCACATGAGGATTCTAATGAGAGCCAACAAAGAGATCACCAAGGAAATGGAACTGAAGTTGTGATGAATGGTGTTTCTTAAAATTTTTCCATCATTATCCATTTCTATTAAGTTACATTTTCTATTAGTGCTTGTAAAAGCTTGCCAAAGATAGAGGAAGGACTGCCAGACTTTACGGCGCACTTTTTTCTAGTTCCTCCGTACTGGAATGGAGATGGGGAGGTTTCTTGAATAAAACACTTGTATGCATTTGTTTTTCACCTAGTTAAGTTCTCAATACATTATCAGATGTTGTGCCTTCAGACAGTAGATGCAAAATTAAGAGCTAGCTGGTTGTAGGAATATGTTTTAAAATGTATAAAGAAATTTCAGATCATTCTGGAGATGGAGATCACTGACATTTACTGTAATATGTTATGGAGTAAAGCATTGGCTGCTTTTTGTCAAGTTCTCCAATATGCAACCACTTTTTCATTGAATAAGATAGAAAAATGCAATTTCAAAATTTTGCACTGAATTGTAAATTTAACATTAGGGATGCTAGGTGATACTAGTCTGGGAACTAGTCAATTTTACTAAATCTCTAGGTTTTTTAATGCTGTATGTAGAGAAAATTGCAGACCACTGGAGAATACTTGTTTGCATCTATATATCTGCAGGGACAATGGGATGTTGTTGGCAGTGACTATTTTACAAGGGGCTTGTTTGGTTTATTTATTAACTGTACAGTATTTAAAAATCAAGCAATGCTTTAAATATACACTAAACTGGTTGTAGATGTCATTGCCAAAATAATCCAACTACTGTAAGATTAAGTTCCAGAGAAACAATTTTCCATGTAAACAACATTAGTTAGAATCCTTAGAGTTTTTTTGTTCGGTTGGTTGATGTGCAATATGTTTTGTATGCAGATAGTTGATGAATAAAGTTTGATCTTCCATCTTCTGACAAATATGCAAACAAATGATTTCTCTAGGCTTAATGTTTTTGTTATTCTGTATTGTATAAATATTCTACATGTATTCTACATTATAATACTAAGTGATTTATCTTCAACATAACTTTCAGAAACAATTGGTATGCTTTCCTCCCAGAACAATTTCAGACTTTTCCCAATATAGGCACATTGAGCCACACAATATTGAGCTTGGTACTCTGAATTAAACAGAGAGTAACATTCTAGGACGAAAATGTAATATAACTAAAATAGGGACACCAATCTTGCTACTGGAAATCTTTTTAGGATAGCATATTAGTCACATTATTCTAACCTCAATTTTATGATAATCCACAAAAAGTCAAGAAATATTTAGCAGTTGATGCATATGTTCATCCTAATGGGCCAAACAAATTAAAATGCATAAATTCTCATTTTATCCGTGCTTGTTTGAGAAAGAAACTTTCTTGCATCTTCCCATTGAAAATTTGCATGCTATAATACTGGGATTTGCTAGATATTTATCTAGTTCAACATCTATCATTCCATGTGGGTAAGCTATTATAAGCTGTAATGTACTCTTAACCAACTAATATAAACTATTCATTTTGTGATTTGATCGAAGAAACTTTTCACTGATTACACTTACTACTTTGATTCTTGTGTGACGTTATGCCATTTCTCACTGACAATTATACAGTCCATAACTCTCACCAATTTACTGAACAGTAAGTTGACATTTGTTTATATTGTGTTAAAGTGCTACGTCTATTGGATATATATGTATAATTGCACTCACAGATCTCTCACAAATCTATCTGATTTCAAATGTGATGAGAAATGTTAAAACCTCAAACAACTATCCACTAATTGAACATTTTGGTTAAGGCACAAGATTTGATATGAATAATTTGGCTTGTAAAAATGGGAGGGCATTGTCATCTAGTTGTAGGATAGTTTTTTGTTTACCACATTCAAAGAATGACAAAAAATGATTGTCCTTTATTACCAAGTATCCATGGTGTAATATAATTCTGAATTTGTCATGTCAGAAATGGATTTGCATCACTTCTGATTGGTCTTTGTTGGGTATCATTAACAGCCTCTCTCTCTAGTTAATATGTTAACAGGTTGACTTAAAGTGTTCACCAGGTATTTCTGTTTTAATACTTTGAATATTGAATAGGTCTAATTTAGGGTATTACTCGAGGCTGAAAGTCTTGTGCAAAAAAAAACATCTCTATTAGGTAAATCGTTTGAGAGTTCATGCTGAAATGCTCATTCGATGCTTAAAAAGCATTTAGTGCAGTACAGATCTGGCCCTTTGCCCCACACTTTCTGTGCTGAACATGATGGCAAGATAAACACATTTCCTTTGCTTGCACAGGATTCATATTCTGCCATTCCCTGCATATCCATTTGCCTATCTAAAAGCCTCTTAGATGCCACTATCATATCTGCTCTGCCACTACCCCTGACAGCATGTTTTGGCCACTTACAACTATCTGTAAAAAAATAAAACTTGTCCTGCACCTATCTTTTAAACTTTAAGCTATTTACTCCAGACTTTAACGTGTGTGTGTGTGGTTTCTGACTGCCCTATCTGCACCTCTATTTCATATCTTCTATCAGGTCTCTCCTTGGCCTCCGTCCCACCAGAAGGCAAAAGAAACCAGTTTCTCCAACCTCTCCTATTACCATCTAATCCAGACAGCCTTATGGTAAACTACTACAGTGTCATCTCTAAGGCTCCACATTCTTCCTGTAATGGGGCTGACCAAAAATGCACCCAATACTCCAAATGCAGCCTAACCAAAGTCCTATAAAACTGCAATATTACTTCCTGACGTACTCAATCTTTCCCACTATGTACTTTATATTGCCACTTTCAGGGAGCTATGGAACTAGACTCTAAGCCCCCCCCCCCATACATAAATGTTAATGGTCTTGTCATTCACTTATACTTCCTCCTTGCATTTGACCTACCAAAGTCCACCACCTTGGATAAAAATCCATCTGCCATTGCTCATTTTCATAGCTGTTCTATAAACTGCTGTATACTTCGACAGTCTTCTTCACTATCCATAACTACTCCAATTTTGGTGACTGCAAACTTAATAACGCCATCATTTATGCTTGGACATCTGGTCCTGCATTCTACATCAGGTTTGACCTGCAGAATTTAAGTCGGTCTTACAGTCTGGAAACAGGCCCTTCTGGCCAACTTGCCCACACCGGCCAACAAGTCTCATCTACACTAGTCCAACTTGCCTGCATTTGGCCCATATCCCTTGAAACCTTTCCTATCCATGTACCTGTCTATTTCTGTTTCTTAAGTGTTGCGATGGTGAAGTCAATTGATTTCACGGGATTGGGGGAAGAACAAAAGTTCCTTTCTGATTTGTTGCAATTTAAAAATAGTTTAAAAATGTGTTCATGTTTCATTTAAAATGTATTCCTTTTCAAATGCCTATTTTGCATTTGAAAGCGAGGTCTGTGTATACAGTATACGTGTATGTACAACGTCACTCTTGGCTCACATAAAACCATGCTTGCATGGGCAACATCCTGGCCAAGTAAGGATGGCTTTCCAGATCTGGCTGAACTAAATTCAGGTAAGTGACCAAAAAATCTAGGAATTCAATAGATATGCTCACCTGGTAAGCAAAAAATAAATTAGTGATGAAACTAAGGGTGCTGGCATTCAAGACAATCAGTGGAACTAAACTTTAACATTGTCGGTTCTGCAAATCCTCAATTTTTTCACTGATCTATCAGCCCCCATAGGAATTTATTAGGTTAATGAGACAGAAAAGATTTTAAAAACTCAGCAGGAAAAATAGTATATTGGGAGAAGGTGATAGTTAACATTTTAGGTTCAAACTGGGATATGCTAGTTAAATTGAGAGGAAGGAAGGAAAGAACAAAAAAAAGTGATCAAAGTGCAAGTCGTACCAGCACTTTGATATAAATGGTAGAAAGTTATTCCCAGACCATTAAAACAAAACACAGTAGCTGCTCAATCTGAAGTAAAAAATAGTGCTTTTTCCTGAAATGCACTTTCAGGGCAAGTTTGAATCGGGTGAGTTTTCTTTGCATTGAGCTCCAGAGTGGTGGCTGCAGTTGGAGGTCAAAGGTGACTGGGAGTAGAACGAAGAATTAGAATAAAGAGCAGGGTCACCTTAGTGAATTTTAAACATGCAGTTTAATCCATCAATATTTGTATTCAGCTTTAATGAATCCCAGTGTTGTTCTATGACACACAATACTAATTTGTCCTGAATCCAAGGCAAGTATTCTCTTAACAGTGGATATATGGTATTTACACATTTTTCACTCCATTCTTCAACTCAGTAAAACAATGCAATCTGGGGGTTCAGTCTTATTTTTTTACACAATTTGACGATTGATATATTCCTTGTTGCATTCTTTATCGATGCAGGATTTTACCATGTGTTTGCTCAACTATGAAACAAAGAATGTATTTCATATTTGTGCAAGTTTCTTTGCTAATTCATTGTATTCTTGGATCATCCATCAAATGTTTAACTTGACGATAAATTGTAGAGCACTTAATAATTTGACACCAATTTTGTGTAATTTCACATTTTGGAGAGGCACATTGCATAAAAAAAGATTTTGAAAAGAACTTTGCCGTGGGGGACCTCTTCTTGCCTGTTACACCAATAAGACCGAAGAATAAAAAACAATCCTTTTTAAAAATTTGATACTCTTGCATAATTAGTCACCTTTTCTGTACTTGTGCAAATGGGAATATTTGGCCATATTGACAATTGATTTACTTCATAAATGATTTGTTTAAAACAATACAATTAGCTTTGAACATCTGATGCTTTATTGAGTGATTACATGTTTAATAAACCTCTTCAATAACAAACTAATTTATTCCATTTATGTAAAGGGATCGTAGTTTGCCATTTGGACAAGATTACTTTTTGTTCTGAGAATCCAAAAAATCTTTAGCTTCATTGATTTTGGATGCAAGATAAGGAGATCCACCTGCCAAATAAATAATGATTAAGTACTTTACAATACAATTTAAAAATTGAGAATTTGTTTGGTTTTCAAAGTATATCCTCACCTTTATCTGGGTGGTTAAGTACCATGATCCTCCTATGTGCCTCCCGGATCTTAATTTTGTTAGCTGTGGGGCTGTTAAGAAATTTAAAATCCTGTAAGGACTATAACCCTTTTTCTGTCTTGTCAGTAGCCGCATGACAATTTATTAATACAATGCAGAATGATCTAAATGTTGCTATTATATAAAATGCTCCACGAAAATTGTCAAAGTGTTTGTAAAAGCATTCAAGATGTTGTCATAGACGGTGAAGATGGTTATCAAAAAATACAGCAGGATCTTGATCAGCTAGGCAAGTGGGCCGAGGAATGGGAAATTGAGTTTAATGCAAATAAGTGAGGTGTTGCAATTTGGGAAATCAATAAAGGGCACTGAGGAGTGCTATGGAGTGGAGGGGTCTAGGAGTACAGGTACATGGCTCCCAGAAAGAGACGCACAAGTAGAGAGGGTGGTAAAGAGGTGTTGGGATATTAAGTTGCAGTTGTACGAGGCATTGGTACGGTAGCATTTAAGTAATCTGTTCAATTTTGGTCACCCAGCTACAGGAAGGATGTCATTCAGGTGGAAATAGTGCAGACTTTATGAGGATGTTGCCAGGATTCGAGGGCCTGAGCTATAGGGAGAAGTTCAAGTGAGTTTATTGTCATGTGTCCCTGATAGGACAATAAAATTCTTGCTTTGCTTCAGCACAACAGAACATAGTAGGCATTAACTACAAAAACAGATCAGAGTGTTCATATACCATTTATATAAATATATACACACATGAATAAATAAAGTGCAAATAACAGATAATGGGCTATTAATGTTCAGAGTTTTGTCCGAGCCAGGTTTAATAGCCTGATGGCTGTGGGGAAGTAGCTATTCCTGAACCTGGTTGTTGCAGTCTTCAGGCTCCTGTACCTTCTACATGAAGGTAGCAGGGAGATGAGTGTGTGGCCAGGATGGTGTGGGTCTTTGATGATACTGCCAGCCTTTTTGAGGCAGCGACTGCGGTAAATCCCCTCGATGGAAGGAAGGTCAGAGCCGATGATAGACTGGGCAGTGCTTACTACTTTTTGTAGTCTTTTCCTCTCCAGGGTGCTCAAGTTGCTGAACCAAGCCACGATGCAACCGGTCAGCAAGTTCTCTACTGTGCACCTGTAGAAGTTAGAGAGAGTCCTCCTTGACAAACCGACTCTCCGTAATCTTCTCAGGAAGTAGAGGTGCTGATGAGCTTTCTTGATAATTGCATCAGTGTTCTCGGACCAGTTGGGCAGGTTGGGACTTTATACATTTGAGTGCAGGATGCTGATGAGTGATCTTAGAGATTTATAAAATCTATTGACAGTAGGGGAATAGATTACACCTGAGGTACTGGAAGAGAGAAAGAGGGTGACGGTGAGAAAGGGAGGGAAACATGGAATGCAAAGGTCCCCGGGTGTTGTACCTCTTGAGAACAGGTTCACCCACTTAGAAGTTCTTGGGACAGAATATGTTAACACACTGAGCGGCAGACTGGCTTGCAAAGCAAAAAGGGCTGTTGAGCCAAAACCAAAGAGGCCGACGCGGGCAACGCCATGGTAGTTGGAGACTCCATTGTGAGAGGTACGGACGGGTTTCTGCGGCAACGGACGGGATTCGAGGATGGTGTGCTGCCTCCCTGGTGCCAGGATCCAATGGACAGAGTGCAGAAAATCCTCCAGGGCGAAGGTGAACAGCCGGAAGTTGTAGTGTATGCCGGCACAAACAATGTCGGAAAGAAGGGGATAAATATTCTGAAGCGTGACTTTAGAGAGCTTTGAAAAATGCTGAAAAGCAGGACCTCCAGGGTTGTTATCTCTGGTTTGCCTCCAGTTCCTCGTGCTGGCCAGAGCAGGAAAAGGGAGATACAGGACCTGAATGTGTGGCTGAGGAACTGGTGCAGGGGACAGCGATTTTGATTCTTAGACCACTGGGATATGTTTTGGAGTAAGGGGGAACTGTACAAAAGGGACGGATTGCACCTTAACAGATGGGGGACCAGCATTCTAGCAGGCAGGTTTGCCACTGCTACACGGGTGGTTTTAAACTGAACGGGGGGGGGGGTGGAGTGTCAAATGGGATAGTCAAGGACGGAGTTAAAGGGAAAGAGAGTAAGGGGATAGTTAATGACCCCAGAATTAATGGTAAAGAAAGCTCACAAAGGGATAGGACAGTATGGCCAAGTGTAATAGGGATTGATGTGAAAGGTGAGATGCGTAAGGAATTAAAAGTATTGTATATGAATGCGCGAAGTATAAGAAGTAAGGTGATAAATCCCCTGGGCCGGATGGTCTGCAGGGTCTCAGGGAGGTGGCTCTAGAAATAGTGGACGCATTGGTGATTATTTTCCAATGTTCGATCGATTCAGGATCAGTTCCTGTGGATTGGAGGATAGCTAACGTTATGCCACTTTTCAAAAAAGGAGCGAGAGAGAAAACAGGGAATTACAGGGAAAAACAGTTAACCTGACTTCGGCGGTGGGAAAGATGCTAGACTCAATTATTAAAGAGGTAATAATGGGGCATTTGGATAGCAGTAAAAGGATTAGTCCAAGTCAACATGGATTTATGAAAGAGAATTCATGCTTGACTAGTCTTCTGGAATGTTTTGATGGATGTGAGAAGTAAAATAGATGAAGGGGTGTCAGCAGATGTAGTGTATCAAGACTTTCAGAAAGCCTTTGATAAGGTCCCGCATGGGAGACTGGTGACTAAAATTAGAGCACATGGTATTGGGGGTAGGGTGTTGGCATAGATAGAAAATTGGTTGGCAGACAGGAAGCAAAGAGTAGGAGTGAACGGGTCCTTTTCAGAATGGCAGGCAGTGGCGAGTGGAGTGCCGCAAGGCTCGGTGTTGGGGCCGCAACTGTTTACCATTATTATTAATGATTTGGAAGAGGGAATTAGGAGCAACACTAGCAAGTTTGCGGATGACACAAAGCTGGGTGGCAGTGTGAACTGTGAAGAGGATGTTAGGAGGTTGCAGGGTAACCTCGACAGGTTGAGTGAGTGGGCAGATGCAGGATAATATAGATAAATGTGAGGTTATCCACTTTGGCCGCAAAAACAAGGGTAGATTATTATCTCAAGGGGGGGGGGGGGGGGGGTGCAGCGAGACCTGGGCGTCCTTGTACACCAGTCACTGAAAGTTGACGTGCAGGTACAGCAGGCACTGAAGAAAGCGAATGGAATGTTGGCCTTCATAACAAGAGGATTTCAGTATAGGAGTAAAGAGGTTCTTCTGCAGTTGTATAGGGCTCTGGTGAGACCACATCTAGAGTATTGTTTCCAGTTTTGGTCTCCTAATTTGTGGAAGGACATCCTTGTGATTGAGGCAGTGCAGTGTGGGTTCACGAGATTGATTCCTGGGATGGCGGGACTGTCATATGAGGAAAGATTGAAAAGACTAGGCTTGTATTCACTGGCGTTTAGAAGCATGAGGAGGGATCTTATAGAAACATATAAAAGGACTGGACAAGCTAGATGGAGGAAAAATGTTCCCAATGTTGGGCGAGTCCAGAACCAGGGGCCACAGTCTTAGTCTTAAATGGCTTCTTCTTTATTCTGAGGTGAGATAAAACTTTTTCACCCAGAGAGTTGTGAATTTGTGGAATTCCTGCCACAGAGGGCAGTGGAGGCCAAGTCACTGGATGGATTTAAGAGAGAGTTAGATAGAACTCTAGGGGCTAGTGGAATCAAGGGATATGGGGAGAAGGCAGGCACGGGTTATTGATTGGGGATGATCAGCCATGATCACAATGAATGGCGGTGCTGGCTCGAAGGGCCGAATGGCCGCCTCCTGCACCTATTTTCTATGCTTCTATAGGTGAATGCACAGAGACTTACCCACAATAGGAGAATCAAAAACCAGAGAACATCGGTTTAAGGTGTGGGAAAATGTCTTAACTCAGAAGGTAGTGCTTATATGAAACAAGGTGGCGCAGGAGGAGAGGTGAGGTAGGAACTATAGCAGCTTTAAAAATGGACAAGTGCATGGATAGTTATTGGGATATGGGCCAAATGTGGATAGAAGGGACTAACTATGATGGGGAACCTTGGTTGGCATGCATGGGTTGAGCTGAAAGGCCTGTTTCTGTACTGAATGATTGAGACTGAACCCACATTGGTTAATATGTATTCCTTTTTCTAAGGGCGTGTTGTGCTTGTGAATAAGCAAGAGCAACAAGTGGTTTTATTTAGCATACATTGTGACACTGTGCCCTGCAGGACTATATAATGAAAAACAGCATGCATGCCAAATTAATCCTGACCATAAAAAAAAGATAATTTCATGATTATTTTGATATTAAATACATGACCATAATGCCACCCAGTGCAGGACATTTTATCACAAAATACGAAGTATCATCTTACCTCACTCCCAGAATCAAAGTGGCCTCTCTTTTTGTCATTTTGGCTTCAAATCCACCCCTGTAGTAGCCACTGAAAGCCTGAAATCACATTTCTAAGCAGTGATTTAAAAACTAAAATAGTTTTGCATATTGGGCATTGCTGACAAAACAATGCACCCATTCTTTAATATAAATTTATGAACAGTGAGTAGAAACTCAAAAAAGTTCTTGAAAAATATTCAGCAGCATTACAAAGCAGTTTGCCTTTTAAATAAAATGGTACACATTGACTGGTCTGGGACTAATAAGATTCCATTTTTTAAAATATTGGTTGGGTGTGAGCAATAATGAAAAAGACACATTTATTTCCCAGACACGACACGGGTAACATTTTCCCTTGAATAGCTGTAGTTCTTGTGCTCGTACCTTTGAGAGGGGCAGATAGAAAAGTGCCTTTTGTGGGGTTATGGAGAGATTTAATCATACAAATAATGGTAAAATGGTAAAGATGAACGAGTAACAAAAGGGATGGCTGGAGATGTTGCAAATAGGAGACAAATGAAAGCAGAGGTTACCATTTGAGAAAAGAAAATAACCCGAATGCTCAGTGTGAGGGAAAGGGCTGGAATGACTGAACCTACAATTCAGCTTTGTGTTCACAAATTTAAAATATGCCTCATAGGAAGTTGAGGCGTTATTTCTTAAGCTTTCTTTGGAACCATGTAGAGGGTGGAATTGATATGGAATGAATAATTACAGGAAAATACAAGAAAATCACCCAATATGCATTTGATTTCACAATGTAGAGGGCAATGCGGTTTAGTAAACTGAAAATAGTACAAGCAAAGTGCTGCATCACAAGAAGTATTTGGGTCCTTGGAAAGCAATGAGACAGATGAAAGAATAGGTTACATCGGAAGGTACTATGAAAGTGGAGAGAATACTGGAGATGGAGAAGTGATCCAAAGCACCCTTGATGGAGTAACCCCTTCAGACACTGACCAGGTTGCTGAAGGTGTATGTGGAATGTACTGGTTGCAAATGTACGCCCTGAAATAGAGGTCAGGAAAGCGATGAGTTGCGATTAGGCCAATGATGTAACAGCAGGGATGGAAAGGGCATCAAAGGTATGAAGAAACATGAATATAATCAGAAAAAGCAGAAAGGGAGGGTGGAAGGAAGAATTGAAATGAAACATGGGCCGTTCACATATAGCACAGAGACGGACATTGTTCAGGACCACTGAAGACTGAAGATAGACAAATTGCTGGAGTAACTCAGCAGGGCGGAAACCTTCAGACTCCACATGCTGGAATCTTGAGCAAAAATACTGCTGAAACAATTTGGTGGATCAAGCAGCGTTTGTGGCGGCAAAGCGACAGTCAAGATCCTGCATCTGGACTGAGAATGTAGAGGGGAATATAGCCAGGATAAATATAAACAACCTAGATGGAACGTGGAAAGAACAGGGGTTGTGGGTTACCTGAAACTGGAAAACTCAATGCTCATATCGTGTTGTGAACGGGTGTTGTACTTGTAGTTTGTATTTAGACTCGCTGTGATAATGGAGAAGGTCGTGGACAAACAGGTCCACGTGGGTATGGGAAAGGGCCTTGAAGTAACATGCAACCAGCTCAAGATGACCATTGCGGAAAGAGTACAGGTGCTCTGCAAATATATGCCTAAGGCTATGCATAGTCTCCCTGATGTAGAGGAAGCTTCAGTGAGACCACTAAATACAGTAGATGACGTTTGAGAAAATGCACATGAATCTCTGCCTCGCCTGAAGGGCTGTTTAAGTCACTAGATGGTAGTGTGGGATGATGCCTACGGACAAGTGTTGCATCTCCTAACAAACAGAGTGAGTGGTCCCTGCAGAAAGCAGAATGGTGCAGGAGAGGGGAAGATGTGAGTAGTGTTTGGACCCGTATAAGTTCCCATAGTTCCCATACATACTCCCATTTACATCTCTCCAAAACAAAGATGAAGTTGTTTGTTGCAAGCACATGTTCAGTGAGTTGTAGGAAGGCTATGGTACGGGGGTGGGGGAGGTTGGTACACTATTCAAGGAACTGAAAAGGCCTCGGGTCAATGAAGTGTAGGATGATATAAGATGATATCAAAGAATTGGATGGCTAAAGTGAAAATTAGCCTATTTGGCTCACTAATTTTGTCAACTTCTTGTAGACTCTTCCATTTAAACCCATCGTTTCCCCTTTGCCCAGAACCACTGGAAATTATTTTGCCTCATCTTAATTTAACACCCTTTTAAACATCACAAGAATGTTCAAACCCAAGTGTATCAAGGGCATTTTCAAATCTGCTGGACCATACGTCTTGTCATGCTTTTATAGGGTATTGCAAATGAATAAACATTACGTTTATGCCATCTATTGTCTTTTTACATGATAAGCATTTGGGAGCAATGTTGGTGTGAATCAGGTCAATGAAGATGAAGTAGAACTTTTACTTCCCTCCTCAGGCTGCAATAGCAGGCCAGCCAGATTAGTCCTACTTGTGGATTTTGGGAACTGCACAGAAACAGGCTCTACACGGTTTGGAAACAGCGATCTGATGTACTATGGTCCACTGGTAGTTACAAAGGTGGTGTCAAGGATCAAAATTTACATCTGTTGTTTACAGATGAGTATATCCAGACAGGGTTTGGTATGATTAAAACTTTATTGGTGTGAAGACATGCTTCACACTTTGAATTTAATCACAGTTTAACCAAACAAAATAAAAACTAAATAATATAAACAAAACTAACCGATTTTGGCAGATTCTGAATGGTTTTTTTCAAAGCAGGTTCTACATGCTTCATGGCTTGAACAAGATACCGGCCTAAAAGGGCAAAACAAAAACCCAGTCTGCATAAAAATGAGAGATGTAATATTCAGATAATTAACTTTGATTTAAAAAAAAACACTAATTCAGTTTAATTGAGAGATGACAGACTGACATTTATTCCAGAGCTGTTGAATGCAGACAGAAAAAATGAATTGTTAAATTAGTTTTAATGGTGATATAAAACACTAAGAATATTATTTTGGAAAGTGAATGTTACAGCAGGGCTATTTTTCTTTGTAGAATCATAGAAAATTATCCCAATTTCCCAGCATCTGGTTTCCTCCTCTACCCCCCTTTCAGTTCAGTTTATTGTCACGTTTACCGAGATACAGCGAGTTCTACACCCCATGACCCTCTGGGTGAGGAAGAACATTATTTGTTGTCTTTCATTCTTTTATCGGTTCTTTAAATTGAGTCAAGAGTGTTTTTATTGTTAAGTGTTCCAGATAGAACAATGAAATTTATACTTGCAGCAGCACAACAGAATATATAAACATAGCACACTGTACATAGTACATAAACATAGTACATTTATGTTGTGATAGTTTGACCCCCAAAGGAAATAGTTGCTTCTTTAATAGTCTTTAACAAACTCTGAACTATAACAGCCTGTTGCACTTATCTGTTTATTTATGTGTGTATATGTATATGGTCTATGGTATATAGACACACAGAACTGTTCTGTATTATGCTTACAATATTCTGTTGTGCTGCAGCAAGCTAGAATTTCATTGTCTCATCTGGGACACATGACAATAAAACTCTCTTGACTTTCTAGCGCTCTTACAATTTTGTCTCTTCTGAAAGGAAAATAGCATGAATTACAAATCTGCAATGCTGGCAAAATCCTTAAGCCTCCTTTGCACTTTCTCCAGTTCGAACACATCATTCCTGCCTTGTGCCGACCCAAATTGCATACAGTACTTGGGCAGTGATAACAACTAGTGTTGTTTAGTTTGACCTTAACAGTCCCTACTCTTGCATTCAATGCCTTGGCTCAAAAAAGAAAATCCTGTGTCACCTTATGGTCTCTGCACCTCAATATTCTGCTGTATGCTATGTATTCCGTTTGGCTTGTTGCACCTCCCCAAATCCTTTACCTCACACCTTTATGGATTCAATTGTACTTGCAGTTACTGCCCAATTGATCATCTAAACTTTCACACCAACCAGATTTCCTCCTCTTAAACCGCGCTGCCAAATTCAGCAATTTCAGATCCACCCTATTTGCCAATCTAATCCCCCTCAGCTGTATTCACCTATCATCGGCCAGGTTTTGTACCACCCTCTCCTTTCCAGCTTTATCCCCTCCCTCTTCCCCACTCCAATCAACCCGAAGAAGGGTTCTGACACGAAATATCGATTCTTTCGTCATTCCTACAGATTCTACCTAACCTACAGAGTTCATCCAGTACTTGGGTTTTTGCTCAAGATCTCAACATCTGCACTTTCTTGTCACCAAAAAGAGAAAACTGTGGAAGTCTTCCGATGATAAAAAAACACCCAGTAACTATTACTTTTTGCTTCCTGACGCAGAATTAATTTTGGACACAATTTGCCAACATTTCTTGGCCCCCCCCAAGGGCTTTTCCATTTTTGACCCTCCAATTGTGGGGCCACATGTTGCCATTTTTAGTGCCCTTTATAAAAGGTGGTGGGCGTCAGATCCTCGCCTTGATCCAAATGTAATAAACACACTTCAAGGACATTTAACAAACGCTCTGTTTTATTCGTCCGCCATTCCTTTATCCTGGCAACATGTCCTCTGACCTTTGACATAGTAACTCGTGATACAAACTCGTCAGTTACCATGACATCCCTCCCTTACCAACATCACCCATTCCTTCTCTCCTTCTCTCCAGAGATGCTGCCTTTCCCACTGAGTTACTCCAGCATTTTGTGTCTACCTTCAATTTTCCACATTGTCAACCCTATGAAAATATTGTAGAGGAATAACGTGCTAATTTTGGCATGCAAGTCTTCAGTACTACAATTTGGATGCCCAGTGCTTACGTGGATCTTGGAAAAGCAGCAATCAAAGAGAAGCAGGGAGAAGAGCTTATTGGCTGAAACCCGTGGGAAAGGCGAGTCAGCGGGGAAAAAAGTTTAAAACTGAGGAATTTGATTTGTAAATTGGCAAATTAGGAAATTTATCAGCCAATGTAAGCGAGGGAGTGGTCTTGTGAGGGAAGTGTGAGTCTTCGGCGAAGAAACTACGCAAAAAACTGGAGAGGACTGGACGCGGTGAACACATGACGGGTAAGATGAGACTGTGTGATGCGTGCAGGATGTGGGAGCCCAGGAACACGGATGGAGTCTCTGGCTGCTACAACTGTGGCAAGTGCGTCCAGGTTCAGCTCCTGAAGGACCGAGTGGGGCACTGGAGAAGCAGCTGGATGACCTCTGGGCCATCCGGGAAAACGAGAGTTTCCTGGACAAGACCTACAGTGAGGTTGTCATGCCGAGGATACAGGAAGAATGAAGGTATGTGACTGAGACAAAGGGTGGTAACCGTGGAGTGCAAGAGACCCAGGTGGCTGTGCCTAATGAAAACAGGTACGCCCTCTTGGGAACTGTCGAGGGAGACGACGCTTCAAGTCCGAGTGATGGACTCGTCGGTGACTCCAATCCTAGAGATGTGGCGAGACCGACGTCGGGCAGAGCCATAGTGGTGGGTGACTCCATTGTCCGAGGAGCGGACAGGAGATTCTGTGGCGGCAGACGAGATGCGAGGATGGTCCGTAGCCTCCCTGGTGCCAGGGTTCAGGATGTCACGAGCCAAATTCAGAACATCCTTCTCTTCTTCTTCTTTTGTGTGGCGTGCACAGCCTAAAGTTGTTGGACAGCTTATTCTATTTGATCTTCTGTTTGTGCCCATCGAGTTGATTGCATTAGTGAAAACAGGGCGGACCACGTGAAGGTTGCAATCTTCCACCCCAGAACATTCTTGAGAGGCAGGGTGAACAGCCGGCAGTAGTTGTGCACGTGGGCACAAATGACATCGGGAAGAAGAGGAAGGAAGTTCTGCAACGCGAGTTCAGAGAGTTAGGAAGAAGACTGAAAAGCAGGACTTCTAGGGTGGTTATCTCTGGATTGCTTCCAGTACCTCGTGCTAGTCAGAACAGGAACAGAGAAATAGGGGATCTGAATGTGTGGCTGAGGGACTGGTGCAGGGAGCAAGGATTTAGATTTATAGACCACTGGGATCGCTTCTGGGGTAGGGGTGACCTGTACAAAAGGGACAACGTTCTGGCAGGCTGGTTTGCTTGGGCTCCACGTGTGGGTTTAAACTAAATAGTGGGGGGGAGGGATTAATAAATTGGGAGTGTAAAGATGGAGTTGAAGGGGAAGTGAGTACAGGAAAAGTTACAAAAGACTCTCGAATTAATGGGAAGAGAAGTTTGAGAAGGGATAAGAGAGAAAGGCCAGGGCCAATTGCGAGCGGTGCGAGAGGGGAGGTGAATACCGAGGACAAAGTGTTATATATGAACGCGCGAAGTATAAGAA
Source organism: Raja brachyura (assembly GCA_963514005.1). The sequence goes on along the minus strand of OY740794.1, from coordinate 5,997,214 downwards.
ATAAGTACAAGAGGCTTGTACTCGCTAGAATTTAGAAGATTGAGGGGGGATCTTATAGAAACTTACAAAATTCTTAAGGGGTTGGACAGGCTAGATGCAGGAAGATTGTTCCCGATGTTGGGGAAGTCCAGGACAAGGGGTCACAGTTTAAGGATAAGGGGGAAATCTTTTAGGACCGAGATGATAAAAACATTTTTCACACAGAGAGTGGTGAGTCTCTGGAACTCTCTGCCACAGAAGGTAGTTGAGGCCAGTTCATTGGCTATATTTAAGAGGGAGTTAGATGTGGCCCTTGTGGCTACACGGATCAGGGGGTATGGAGAGAAGGCAGGTAAGGGATACTGAGTTGGATGATCAGCCATGATCATATTGAATGGCAGTGCAGGCTCGATGGGCTGAATGACCTACTCCTGCACCTATTTTCTACGTTTCTATAAAGTGGACGAGCTTGTGGCTCAGTTAGAAATTGGCAAGTATGATGTTGTGGGAATTACAGAACCATGGCTGCAAGAGGACCAGGGCTAGGAACTGAATATCTAAGGGTATACCTCCTATCGAAAAGACAGACAGGTGGGTAGAGGGGGTGGGGTAGCTCTGTTGGTGAGGAATGAAATTCAGTCCCTTGCAAAAGGTGACAATGAAGCAGGAGATGTGGAGTCAGTATGGAATTGTAAGGGTAAAAATACCCTAATGGGACTTATCTACAGGCCCCTAAACAGTAGCCTGGATATAGGGTGCAAGTTGAATCAGGAGTTAAAATTGGCATGTAGCAAAGGTAATGCTGTGGTTGTTATGGGAGATTTCAACATGCAGGTAGACTGGGAAAATCAGGTTGGTACTGGACCCCAAGAAAGGGAGTTTGTGGTGCCTCTGTGATGGTTTCTTATTGCAGCTTGTATTGGAGCCTACCAGGGAGAAGGCAATTCTGGATTTAGTGTTATGTAATGAACCGGATTTGATAAAGGAACTTGATCTTCCTGATATCCTAGTGGCCAGAGGATCTGGGGTGACTGAGGAACTGAAGGAAATCCACATTCGGCAGGAAATGGTGTTGGGTAGACTGATGGGACTGAAGGCTGATAAATCCCCAGGGCCTGATGGTCTGCATCTCAGGGTACTTAAGGAAGCGGCTTATAGAAATCGTGGATGCATTGGTGATAATTTTCCAATGTTCTACAGATTCCAGATCAGTTCCTGTGGATTGGAGAGTAGCTAATGTTATACCACTTTTTAAGAAAGGCGGGAGAGAGAAAACAAGGAATTATAGACCAGTTAGCCTGATATCGGTGGTGGGGAAGATGCTGGAGTCAATTATAAAAGATGAAATAGCCACACATTTGGGTAGCAGTAACAGGATCGGTCCAAGTCAGCATGGATTTACGAAGGGGAAATCATGCTTGACTAATCTTCTGGAATTTTTTGATGTAACTAGGAAAATGGACAAGGGAGAGCCAGTGGATGTAGTGTATTTCGACTTTTAGAAAGCATTTGATAAGGTCCCACATAGGAGATTAGTGGGCAAAATTAGGGTACATGGTATTGGGGGTAGATTACTGACATGGATAGAAAATTGGTTGTCAGACAGGAAACAAAGAGTAGGGTTTAACGGGTCCCTTTCAGAATGGCAGGCAGTGACTAGTGGGGCACCGCAAGGCTCGGTGCTGGGACCGCAGCTATTTACAATACACATCAATGATTTAGATGAAGGGATTCAAAGTAATATTAGCAAATTTGCAGATGACACAAAGCTGGGTGGCAGTGTGAACTGTAAGGTGGATGCTATGAGAATGCAGGGTGACTTGGACAGGTTGGGTGAGGTTATCCACTTTGGTAGCAAAAACAGGAAGATTATCCAAATGGGGTCAAGTTGGGAAAAGGGGAAGTACAACGGGATCTGGGGGTCCTTGTTCATCAGTCAATGAAAGTAAGCATGTAGATACAGCAGGCAGTGAAGAAAGCGAATGGCATGTTGGCCTTTATAACAAGAGGAGTTGAGTATAGGAGCAAAGAGATCCTTCTGCTGTTGTCTAGGGCCCTAGTGAGACCACACCTGGAGTATTGTGTGCAGTTTTGGTCCCCAAATTGGTCTTGCTATTGAGTGAGTGCAGCGTAGGTTTACAAGGTTAATTCCCGGGATGGCGGGACTGTCATGCTGAGAGAATGGAGCGGCTGGGCTTGTATACTCTGGAGATTAGGATGAGAGGATGTTTGATTGAAATATATAAGATTATTAAGGGTTTGGACACGCTAGAGGCAGCAAACATGCTCCCGATGTTGGGGGAGTCCAGAACCAAGGGCCACAGTTTAAGAATAAGGGGTAAGTGATTTACAATATACATAAATGATCTGGATGAGGGAATTGAAGGCAATATATCCAAGTTTGCGGATGACACTAAGCTGGGGGGCAGTGTTAGCTGTGAGGAGGATGCTAGGAGATTGCAAGGTGACTTGGATAGGCTGGGTGAGTGGGCAAATGTTTGGCAGATGCAGTATAATGTGGATAAATGTGAGGTTATCCACTTTGGTGGCAAAAATAGGAAAACAGACTATTATCTAAATGGAGGCCGATTAGGAAAAGGGGAGATGCAGCGCGACCTGGGTGTCATGGTACACCAGTCATTGAAAGTAGGCATGCAGGTACAGCAGGCAGTGAAGAAAGCGAATGGTATGTTAGCTTTCATAGCAAAAGGATTTGAGTATAGGAGCAGGGAGGTTCTACTTCAGTTGTATAGGGTCTTGGTGAGGCCACACCTGGAGTATTGCGTACAGTTCTGGTCTCCAAATCTGAGGAAGGACATTATTGCCATAGAGGGAGTACAGCGAAGGTTCACCAGACTGATTCCTGGGATGTCAGGACTGTCTTATGAACAAAGACTGCATAGACTCGGTTTATACTCTCTAGAATTTAGGAGATTGAGAGGAGATCTTATAGAAACTTACAAGATTCTTAAGGGGTTGGACAGGCTAGATGTAGGAAGATTGTTCCCGATGTTGGGGAGGTCCAGGACAAGGGGTCACAGGTTAAGGATAAGGGGGAAGTCTTTTAGGACCGAGATGAGAAAATAATTTTTCACACAGAGAGTGGTGAATCTGTGGAATTCTCTGCCACAGAAGGTAGTTGAGGCCAGTTCATTGGCTATATTTAAGAGGGAGTTAGATGTGGCCCTTGTGGCTAAGGGGATCAGAGGGTATGGAGAGAAGGCAGGTACGGGATACTGAGTTGGATGATCAGCCATGATCATATTGAATGACGGTGCAGGCTCGAAGGGCCGAATGGCCTACTCCTGCACCTAGTTTCTATGTTTCTATTTAGAACGGAGATAAGGAAACACTTTTTCTCACAGTTGTGAGTCTGTGGAAATCTCTGCCTCAGTGGGCGGTGGAGGCTCGTTCTCTGGATACTTTCAAGAGAGAGCAAGATAGGGCTCTTAATGATAACGGACTCAGGAGATATGTGGGGAAGGCAGGAACGGGGTACTGATTGGGGATGATCAGCCATGATCACGTTAAATGGTGGTGCTGGTTCGAAGGGCCGAATGGCCCTTCACCTATTGTCTATTGTTATCTGGTTTCATAACCTTTGCAATATCACGTTGCCACATGGAATCAATGGACTTGACTAAACTTGCTTCTGAAATGGTGGGGTTTTCTATAAGCCACTTGAAACATATGGAAAAAAATGGCTCAATAAATAATTCTTAATGGTTCAATGTAAAATAATACCTTTCAATTATACCTTTATAACTAGGGACAATGTCATTGAAAAGTCTCATCCATCAGTTCAATTTTCCTCTGAGTTGTCCTCCATATCTCTGAAACTTCATCTATAAACTACAGAACTCCGCATTCCTCCAGCAACTTCTTTAATTTGCTTTAATCCATCACTGGTGTATGTAAAGTCCTTCATCAAGTAGCCTGATTACGCACTGCTAACCTAAGGATAACTTTCTTCGATGAGATACTTAAAGTGATTGCTACCTGTGGAGTTGCATCCTGCCAGCAAAGTGAAGCCAAAACTCCGCAAAATTATGAATCAGGAAAGCCTCGTTATAGTTTTTGGGCTTGCGTGGCAAAGGGGTGCCGTGACTTGAGGCGCACTCGTCGTGGTGCCGATGCTAGGATTACTCCATGGCAAGTTAACATTCAGCATGTATGCAGACAGCTGCCGTATAACTGTATTCCAAGACACCTAAGTAATACAGAGTGCCTGGAATACAGTTGGCTCAACGGTTCCGGCTTGCCGACAGACAGGGAGAGGCGAGGATCGACGGTGTCAATAGCTCCGTGGGTGCCTGGGGTGCAGGTAAGGATCAGCAGTGGCTTAAGCTTCAGTGGGCCCGGCCTGGGATATGGTGATGGTCGGTAGGCCCTGCACGCAGTTGGGGAGGGCTAGCGGTGCCATTGATTGGTCCGGCCTGAAAGCCGCTGGGAAAGTGGTGAAGGTCGAAGATGGTAGGCCTGGCCCTTTTGCGGCCAGGAATGTGGCGAGGGGCTGCAGCAGCTTCACTGGCCCTGGCCCGAGTGTCGGAAGAAGGTTCCCGATCCGAAACATCACCTATCCATGTTCTCCAGAGATACTGCCTGACCCACTCAGTTACTCCAACATTTTGTGGGGTTTTTGTAAACCGGCATCTCTAATTCCTTATTTCTATATTCTATACTCATTATCTTGACTGATGAAGGCAAATGTACTGAAGCGTTGGCCACCCTATCTACCGGTGATGCCACTTTCAGGGAACTATGTACCTGCACTCCTAGATCCCTCTGTGCCACAACACTCCCCAGGACCCTGACATTCACTGTGAAGATCCTGTCGTTTTGACTTCATAAAATGCAACACCTAACTTATCTGCATTAAACTCCATTGACCATTCCTCAGTCCACTTGACCATGATCCTGCTGTAAATTTTGATAACCATCTTAGCTATCTACGATACCACCCACTTTAGTGTCGTCTGCAATCTTACTAATCATGCCTTGTACATTCTCATTCAAATTGTTGATATAAACCACAAACAGCAAATGGGCCCAGCACCGATCCATCCCCAAGGCACACTGATGCCTACAATCCGAAAATACAACCTTCCACCATCACCCTCTGCTTTCATATCGAGTCGGCTGTCTCTTCCTCTCCCACACAATCTGACCTTCGAGAGAATACCATGCGGAACCTTATCAAATGCCTTGCTGAAGTCCATATAGTCAATGTTTTTGGTTGCTTCTTCAAAATACTCAGATAAATAAAATAGAAACCCCACATACAAAATCATACTGATTATCCCTAATCATCCCCGTCTATCCCATCTTACACCTCAGAATACTTCCCAGTAACTAGCCCACGATAGATGTTAGGCTCCATGGTCTATAGTTCACGGGTTTTCTCTTTCAGCCCTCTGGCACCTCAAAGTCAAAGTCAAAAGAGTTTATTGACAGGACAATGAAAATCTTTCTTTGCATAGCACAACAGAACATAGAAGGCATTAACTACAATTCTATACATAAATACACCCATGACTTAATAAATTAAGAAAGTGCAAATAACAGATGGAGGGATATTAATGTTCAGAGTTCCGAGCCAGGTTTAATAGCCTGATGGCTGTGGGGAAGTAGCTATTCCTAAACCGGGTTGTTGCAGTCTTCAGGCTCCTGTACCTTCTACCCGAAGGTAGCAGGGAGATGAGTGTGTGGCTAGGGTGGTGTGGGTCCTTGATGATGCTGCCAGCCTTTTTGAGGCAGCGACTGTGATAAATCCCCTCGATGGAAGGAAGGTCAGAGCCGATGATGGACTGGGCAGTGTTTACTACTTTTTGGAGTCTTTTCCTCTCCAGGGCGCTCAAGTTGCTGAACTAAGCCACGATGCAACCAGTCAGCAATCTCTCTACTGTACACCTGTAGAAGTTAGAGAGAGTCCTCCTCAACGGTGTCTAATGATAATTGGTATATCTCAGCCAGGGCTCCTGCAATTTCCTCTCTAATGTACCAGAGCGTCTTTGGATGTATCCCTCAGGCCTGGGAGATTTATCTACCTACATACACTTTAGGACGTCTAGTACCCTCTTGACCATAATATGGACAGTCCCAAGTTCTCTTCATGTCTTTCTCCAAGGTAAAAACAAGAGAAATGCTCATTGAGGACCTTGCCCATTTCCTGTAGCTTCTCACTGAGATGACTGCTTTGGTTTCCGAGGGGCCCCATTCACTCTCTAGTTACCCATGTTCCCTTAATGTAAGAACAATCTCTGTGCATTTTCCTTAATATTATCTGGCAGGGCTATTTCTTGTCCCCTTTTTTGCCCCCCTCCCCCATTTTCCTTGTTTGGTATGCTCCTCCGTTCTTGAGACTCTTCCAGGGATACACATGATCCCAGCTGCCTACACTTGTTCCATGCCTCCTTTTCCTGACCAGAGCCTTAATTTCTGTCTAATGGGAATCTCCAAGGAAACCTTCCTGAACACACTTGACATATTCCACTCTATCAAAGCTCTTGGCCCTATGGTCGTCCAAGTACATAGTTGGGAAGTTAAAATATGACGTCAAATAGCCTTCGAGTTGTGCCATCAAGGTAATCATCCCTTTTTATTTCTGGCCTCCACCCATATTGCCTCACTGGACAAAACCTCAGTAATGTCAACTCAGACTACTGCCATGCTGTTCTCCTTAATCAATAATGCAAGTCCTCCTCCTTTTCTACCCCTGTCTCCATCTCAATCGTGTCTCAAGGTTTCCATAATGGCTATTATTTCCAAGTTGCACTTAGCTATTCAAGCCATGAGTGAATTTGCCTTCTCTCAGCATTCAAATAAATGCAATTTAATCCAAGTCTTTCCTCACTCCCTGCGATGCTCCTGCCTATCCCGTTTACTGAATTTGCTGTCATTAATCTCTGCATTGACTCGCTGCTGCTGCTCTCCATTGAACAGTCATTTCCCCAACCCTGTATCCAAATGGGTATACTTGTTTTTGAGGGGAATGGCCACAGAGGATTCCTGCACTCTGCCTACTCTCTTTGCCCTTCCTGATCGTCACCCATCTACTTTCTTCTTGTACCTTAGGTGTGACTACCTCACACTTACTCCTACCTATGGCACTCTCATTCCACGAAACAATCCTAAGGTCATCCAGCTGTCGCTCCAGTCTCCTTAATCGGTCAGTGAAGTGCTGCAGCCGTACACACTTCATACATGTGTAGTCCTCAGGAACACTGGGAGTTTCCCCGACTTCCCACATTCAGCCCATACCAATGCCATAACTGCACTGAGACTAAAGAAGACAAAACAAGGAAATTACATTGTCTTGCTTTCTCGCACTGCTCTGCCTTCTCACCTCAGCCCTATTAATAGCAATGTTACAATACTTACCTTCAGCAGACCTGCAGTTCTGCCACTGGCTGTGTGCGCAACTTTGGCGCCTTTGAGGGGGGGGGTGGGATTAAAATGTTGTTTTGTACTGCCTATCTGAGGCGTACTTCCTCGGGCTGCTAGCTGCTGAAGAATGATCGACCGGACTTCCGTTACCGCTATATTTTTAAAAAAAATTTGCTGAACAATTTAATATTTGGATTAAAATAAAAGGTGACTTCGAACGCCCTCAACGCCTACAACGTGACGGATCGCAAGAATGGGACAAAACAAAGGGTAAGTTGTCTATGTTACATATAATCTTGCTTCTTGGGCTTTAATCTAATTTTATGTTGCGAAAATGTGATTTGGGACCCATACGAACCGGAAGTTTTTTTTCCTGCCGATATGTGGTTCAAATTCACCGCAAATGCAACGTTCCAATCGATTGCGTTCCAGAAGCAAGATGATTAAAATGCCCTTTTTTTTGGACAATCATGTCATAAGCTGTCCAAATTGTCTATATTTTGTGTTATTCTCTCTCCATGAACATTATTTTTAAACTAAATATTCACAACAGTTTGAGTCACATCGATTGTGCAAAAAACAATAATTTTGAATATATTTTGAGAGGATGTTTCTGGATTAATTTATGGGAATCAAACATGAAATTCCTTCCATCTGGCATATAACTTCATGACAGTGAGATTAAAAAATAATGTTATATTGTGAATTCCTGTGTGAATGGGATTAGTTTGTTATTTGTATACTTAGGCTATTTAAAAAAAAATCATTTTCTTAAGAAATGGAATCTACAGGACATTCTTAATGGGGAAAGTAGAGGCAGAAAGGCATGTCATGCGTGGTTTGAAGAGCAAAAACTTGGAGTTTACAATGCCAAAAATGAAAAGTTGAGGAAAAACAAGGTGTACAGAGTTGCCTATTGGTTACAATCTGAGGAGTAAGATGATGCTACTGATTATGATATGCTAATGTACCAGCTAGCAACTGATCTTCTCCATAAAGACTTGGTCTATTGCTAGAAATTGTAATTTATTTACCTATCGGTTACGGACTTACAGCATATTATACAATAATATTAAAGTTCTGATCTTGAGAATATCCCATTTTTGAATTTTCAAGGCAGTCTGGGTGTTTATTACTATTTCCGTCACAACGGTCAATTTTGTAATTAGCTACAATTAGGTAATTAACTAATGATATGTTTTAATTCCAGGTCATCCAAGTAAGATGTTTTATATTTGTTTCAGAATGCTTCAATCTATAATAACTGAAAATTTCATTCAGTTCTCTTAATTTTTAAGAAAGTTATGGGCTTTTGACTGTCCTCAATCATAGCTTTTGTGGTAAGTCAATAGAAAAGCAATAGGGAACAAGATGCTAATTTCAGAGTATGAAAATGGCCATAACTTTTTTTATACTGAGGATATGAAAGTTGATTAGATTATGCCTTATCTGATGGGATAAATTGCAGACTTGATTTTTTTAATCTCAAAAATTTGTAACATTGCTACTATTAAGCTAAAGCCTCAGCAGTTGTCCTCAAACAAAATCCTTGCACTTCAACACACATCCTCTCCCGACATGGTTGACTCTGAATGGCTGCTCTGCTGGCGCCTGCCTTCCCTTTATATACCACTAAGGGTAGTTCATCCCAGTTATGGCTGCTTTTTAAATGTTTGCCTTTTAGCTGCTCAATCAATGGAAACTGGCTTGGCCTTTTGCAGATTTTTTGAATGTGCGTTCAAACTGTGAGCCTTTTCGCCATGGCATGAGGTTATCGCATCATGTTGATTTGTATTGATAATCACAGACAGCCCTATTTTTTTTGTATTTAAAAATCAAAATCGCTTGTCAACATTTCAATTTTTACTGGCCAACTTATACAGCTTCTGAGATTGTATGCCCCTTTCATGCTTGTGATCTGCACTGGACAGCACACAAGAAATCTTACTGTAAACTGCATTGTCAACAGGTTGGTAGAGCTGATTCATTTGTATAAGGGAATTGGATAAAAAATGTAACCAACCTTTTACAGGCCTGTGGAAAAAGCAGTAAACGGGGACTATCTTGTGAATTTTACCAATAATCTTCCACAATCACAATATCAATCAGTGCTACATCATCCCATGTATTTTCCTACTCTCACTGTAGTTTTATTGTTGTGTAACTGCCCTCTACCTTAGATATGTTTGATCCAGCTCAAAGTGGGAAATCCTGAGGTTATATAGTCAAGACACAATCTTTAACCCAAATAAGGAAATACAATTTATTCTATGATTTTTTTTTTTAATGCCAATTTTAACTCTCTGTATAACATGTTAATTCATGCCACAACATGACTGTAATGAACAATTATAAGGAATCAAATGTGTAAGTGTACGAAAATGTATTTTTTCATTATTTTTGTCATGGAAAAATCAACATCCACTTTCAATCATACCATTTAGAATAAACCTGTTAAATAACATAATAATTTCAATACAAACCTGCAAATGCTGCAGCCGCAACTGTCAGGCCAACTGCTACCATTGTGCTTGCCTAGAAACAGAATAAGAGCTTTATTACACATCCTGTAAACAAGTGTGGCTTTCGATTACATGTGCTCAGGACAAATCACAGCAGTTATCCCACAGAAACGTCTTAAAAATGTCCCCAAATTATGCACTTTGCAGCGAACAGAAACGACACAAAACCAACTTATCATCCGCTATAACAACCTGTCACAGTTGCAATGCCAAATCTGCCTCAATGGAGGCTTCATTTCTTTTTCCAGAACATGATGCACGAAGTAAACTCACATTTAAGGAAGCATTCGGGCTTCCCAAGGAAACATTCAGGTTCCAAAATTGTTTCCGAATCAGCTCCACTGATGGAAACAACAGTTAATGGCTCTCACCAATCAATTAGCGTTTACATATGTTAATAAGAATCTTTTACTTGATATTATCCTAAGTGTGTCAGTGCAGTATTGAAGGAATAACAAGAATTAGTAACATTAATTGACACTTTGGAAGTTGTTTGAAATTAGCGTTTAAATTGTTAAACAAAAGGTTAAATACAATTCAATTGATCCAAAGCAGAGCATCAAGAGCTGATTGTATGGACAGTCTTTAATTGCTGTGAAATATACTCTTATGTTGAAATGTGAAAAATATACATCTTCTAGATGCGCTGGGAGGCATCCTCAGCGATGTGACCTGGGGTCATCGGGTGTTTCAGGTCTCACAACATCAGACACCCTCGCCCAGGCGACCCAGCCGGGGTTGATCAGGCCCCGACTTGCGTCCCAGCAGTAACCGCCCACTGATCAGCCATCTTAATAACTACTCTGCAGGGGTTGGGAGACTAGTGCGTGGAGGGACTGGGCTCTGTGGGGTGAGTCCTGGTCGGGCTTTATACTTTAAATATACTTTATACTTATACAAATATACTTTACGAATTTACAAGCTATGATCAATTAAAATGTAATAAACACCGAATTTGTCATGTTGAAATCAAGGTTTAAATTCAATTTTGCTCATCAAGTAGCTTGTTTCTTTCAACAAAATCATGATGGACCTCTTTTTCAAATACTTTTACATACCTTTGGCAGAAAACCTTTTGTTAAACAAAATCAAACTACTAACAATCTGGGACTTGACACAAACATGAGCCCTGAATGTATTCTAGGTGGCGTCTAACTAAGTCAACTTCCTCATACATAATCCTCTGTATCTAAAACCCAACATTCCATTAGCCTTTTCGATTAGATGAACCCGCTTTACCTTTCACATGCTGGTCTATTTGTTATGAAGGTCTAAAGTGTTTTGTTTTCGATTAAAGATAAAAGTGGCAATTTAAGCATATTTCCAAATTCTGGGCAAAAATGGAAACCTAAATTACAGAGAATACCTAAATAAGAAATTACAGAGAATTGTGAATATAGCACAATCCAACACATAGACAAGATTCCCCACCATTGACTCTACCTATACCATGCTGCTTCGGAAAAGCAACCGAGAGTTATGGATGCAGTTCATCCAGCCCATCATACGGACTCTCCATCAGTGCCTCCTTCTACACTTCACGCTGCTTTGGGAAAGGAGCAAACATAATCAGAGACCTTTCCCATCCTGGTTATTCCTTCTTATCCTCACTCCCATCAGGCAAAATATATAGAAACTTGAAAGTGCCCATCATCAGACTCAGGGGCAGCTTCTTCCCCTCTGTTATCAGGCTTCTGAATGGTCCTTCAATTAGCTGAGGTACAGTCCGATTCTCCTCTACCTCATTGTGGATATTGGACTTTGTCTCTGGAACTTCTGCGCTACAATGCTGAGAACTATATTCTCCATTCTGTTGTTGTTCGCCTTCGTAGTCGAAGAAGACCATGACCTCAGTGTTTTTGGTTGTGGGTTCGGCGGTGACTCGTCAGACCGATCTGGGCCCGGAAGGCTTGCCCGCATATGGGACACAGTTGGGTGGGTGCTGCAGTAGAAGTTGAAGTGGCTCGAGCTTTGTGCGTGGCGCGTTTCCCCTGAGCTTCTGCGGTGCGCTTCTTCTCAGCTGCACGCGCTCCTGTGGTGATCTTGCTTCACCAAGTTGGGCAGTCCAGAGCAAGCGACTCTCTCGATTGAGATTGATGTTAAGGTCTTTGAGGCCGTTTTTGAAGCTTTTCTTCTGCCCCCCAACTGAGTGCTTGCCCTGACACAGTTCTCCGTACAACAGCTGTTTTGGTAGCTGACGGTCTGGCATTCGGGTGACATGGCCAGCCCATCTAGCTTGGGCTTTCTGAAGGAGGGTGTAGACACTGGGGATGCCGTCCCTTTGCAGGACTTCCGTGTCCAGGATTTTATCCTGCCACCTAATGTGGTGGAGTCTGTGGAGACAGCTTAAGTGAAAGTGGTTGAGCTGCTTGCCGTGTCTGCTGTCGACAGTCCAGGTCTCACAGGCATAGAGGAGGGTAGTGAAAACTACTGTATGGTAGACCATCATCTTGGTGGGAATGCTGAGTCCTCTCCTCTCCCAAACATTTTCATGAAGTCTACCAAAGGCAGTGCTGGCCTTGAAGATCCTGTTGTTGAGCTCTGCATCTATGTTCAGTGCTCGTGAGAGTGTGCTACCAAGATAGGTGAAATTGTCGACTGCCAGTAGGTTCTGCCTCTTTACTGTGATGTGTGGCTCTAGGTAGGGCTTTCCAGGCGCAAGCTGGTACATAGCTTCAGTCTTTTTAGTGCTGATGGTGAGACCTAAGTTGTCACTGGCTCGTGAGAGGCAGTCCACCTCGTGCTGCATCTTCTGCTCTGCCCTGGTGTTGAGGGCGCTATTATCAGCGAATAAGAAGGGTCTGATGACGGTCTCCTTCACCTTTGCAACAACCTGTAGGCGCGTGAGCTGAAAATTTTTCTTCACTCTACCTATTGTTTTTTAGTTTGGCCAATTGTATATGTATATTATCTGATCCTGTTGGATATCAAGCAAAACAAACTTTTCACTGCATATCGACACATTTGACAATAATAAACCTAAATCTGAAGGGCAACAATCAAGCAATCCGTGGCATTTGACAGGACACCTTGGCGCGATCCAGCGGACACATGTGCTTCTCTAAATACCAAGACGGACAAAAGCACAATAATCGTGTATTATCCTGGAAAACTGTTCTGAAGCATAAATGAACAAGCTCTCGGCAGCTGAGAGTTTTCAATGGACTTCACTAAACAAAAATAACGTTGTTATATAGAACTATAATTACACAAAACAAGAATGTATATTGTACATAACTAATGTTTATACGGGATTCAGTCACTTACCATATTGAACTAAAGGCAGATTATTATTATTATTATCTTCAATTAAAAATGACATAGACAGCACGGTGGCATCTCCCCCGATGCCCCTTAGCAGCGCTGATCAAAGCTGCAATCAAGCAACCTGCCACCTGAAGTCAGGGATTTGCCGTGAGGCAAAATGCTGTCGCGAAACGTTGTGACGGCCGGGAGCTGGCCGTTCCCCTTTGTCTCTCGCTTGGTGATTAGTTAGCTCCTCACGAGGCGGCCGCTTTGTCTCTCGCTAGATGATTGGTCCGCTCCTCCGAACCGTTTCCCCTTTGTCTCCTGTTCAGTGATTGGTCATCTCCTCCGAAGCGGCTGTTGAGTGGACGTTCTCCTTTGTCTCTCGATCGATGATTGGTCGGCTCCTCCCCGAAGTGGCCGCTTTGTCTCTCGTTCGCTGATTGGTCGGCTTCTCCCCGAGGCGACCGTGCACGAGAGTCCCGCCTCGCACGCTCGGGCTTTTGCGCGTCAACTGCCGACCAAATAATGCTCGAGCTGAGCTTCGCTCTATCGTCTTCGCTGCCACCCGCCACTCATGAAGAGGGCAGAGTAAAGCTGAGTCACTGCAGTATTTTAAATCTGTATCTACAGTTCCTTCCCACACAGAGTAAAGCTGACGGCGGTAGCTTGTCTCGGTAAGGGATCAAAACCGTAGGTGGCGTTTATGTGTTTATTGGGAAACAATATTTAACGTTTCAACTTCAGAGGTAACAAACAAGTCGAGTTTATTGTCAAATGCACAAGTACGACGAGGCACAGGTACAAATAGCCTGAAGAAGGGAAACGTCACCTACTCATTCTCTCCAGAGATGCTGCCTGTCTCACGGAGTTACTCCAGCATTTTATGTCCATCTTTCGGTGCAAAACATGTGCTGTTCCTACACATACAATGTATAGGAATGTTACAACATTTTAAGATTTTAAAAATCAAACCTGTAATTTATCCCATCAGATAAAGCATAAAACAAACTTTAATTTGATACCTAATTCACTTTCATATCTTCAGTATTAAACAAGTTATGGCCATTTTCATACGCGGAGATTAGCATCTTGTTCCCTATTGCTTTTCCATTGACTTAACTCAAAAGCTGTGATCAAGGACAGTCAAAGGCCCATAAATTTCTTAAAAATGAAGAGAACTGAAATAAATTTTCAGTTATTATAGATAGAAGCATTCTGAAACAAATATGAAACAATCTAACTTGGATGACCTGAAATTAAAGCATATAATTAGTTAGTTAACTAATTACAAAATTCAATTACTAGATCTAAACATCTATCAATTTCTTAAGAAAAGACTAACATTTTTAAATAGCCTAAGTGTCCAAATAACATTCACACAAGAATTCACAATATAACATGATTTTTAAATCTTATTGTCATGAATTTATAGGCCAAATGGAAGGAATTTAGTGTTTAATTCCCGTAAATTAATGGCCATTTAAATCATCTTGCGAGTGGGATTTTGTGGAACGTGACCGATTGGAACGTTACAGTTTGCGGTGAATTTAAACCCCATATTGGCAGGAAAAACACTGCCGGTTCGTATGGGGCCTAAATCACCTTTTCACAACGTAAAATCTGGATTAAGCTAATCCTAAGAAGCAAGTTTATATGTAAAATAAACGGCTTACCTTTATTTGCCCCGTACTGGAGATCCGCCCCGTTGTCGGCAGTCTCTCAATTCACAGAACGGCAGTCGGAACAATTCTTCAGCATTAGCTAGCAGCCCGAGAAAATATATCTCGGACAGGCATGAGAAAACGGCATTTTAACCCTGCCCCCCCCTCAAAGGCGCCAAAGCCGCGCATACGGCCAGTGACAAAACTGCAGCGCCGCTGAAGGTACGTTTTGTAACATACCTACATAATTAGAAGCATCATCATACTCCTCAGATTGTAACCAATAAGCAACTCTGTACACCTTTTTTTTCCTCCATTTTTCAAGTTTGGCTTTGTAAACTCCAAGTTTTTGCTCTTCAAACCAAAGATACTAGAGGAGCAAGATAGACCACTCCTACGAAATCCAATGGACTGATGTGTAGAACGCATCGGAACACAACGGAACGTCACTTCCCCCATTTTAGGAATAAGACTCCGATCCCCGTTATGCCTCTCGCAGTTTAATCCACGTCAGTCCATTGAATTTTACAGTTTATCTTGGTCTCTTAGCCTTCATGTTAGACCATTATGATCTTTGTCTATAATAAATATCGTGCTTCATTAAAAAAAAATTAAAGGGGAAACTGCGTATAAAATGAGCGACAATGCGCAATGAAGGGTCTCTGGACCATATGCATTTTATGATCTTTGGTTTAATCAGTGTTGTGGGGGAACGGTATGTGTGTGCTTCTGTGTGTGAGTGGCAAGGTAGAGATAGTAGATTTCAAAGTTCCTCATGGATCAGAAGCAACTTTGATTTAAAGCAATTCATGATGTACATGAGCCATTCTCATGATGTACATAAGCCATAAAGGCAATTATATATATTTTTTGCCTATAACATATAAGGAACATAAGCCATAAGCCAATATATTTGCCTATATTTATATATTATAAACACATATATATTATATATATGATACACACACACATATAAATGTGATATTGATGTATATAATTATATAACGCATACATATTTCTCTAGTCTCTTATATATATACACACATATATTCATTATTTTTATATATATATATATATATATATATATATATATATATATATATATATATATATATATATATATGATGCGTATATATGTGCTATATTTATATATATATAAATATATAACACACACATATGTATGTTTCTCTAGTTTCTTGGGATCTCTAATTTTGTTGAACTTTTTTTTCTTTCATTCATCCTCTCTCTGATATCCTAATATTGTGAATAAAATATAAATGAACACATGCCAAGATATTTTTTTCATTCTATATTAGTGTAAAGAAATATAGTGTATACATACCTACATTGATGCCAAAGTGTGAGCATGAATACTGTGCATTGCTACCATAGTTTTTAATTTAACATATATTTGAGGGAAATCTACATATATTTGAGGGAAATGAGTTGCCGTATTTCCCGGCAATGAAGACACACCACCATTTGAGTTGCTAAATTTTGAAAAAAGGATGGCGGGACAGAATCGAGGGTTTGGTTTAGTCCAGGGGTCCGCAGCCTTTTTTGCATAGGGGCCAGGACACTCCGGGACTAGCTGCAGTTCCCAGGTCACCTGCGAGCCCCGGGTCCAGCTGCGGTTCCGCTGTCCGGTCCCGGCAGGCGCTCGCAGCCACCCGAGCTACTGAGTGAGTTTTTAAATGTGAATATCTCATAACTAAACATTTGTGGGTTAGCAGTATATTGCATCAATCCACTCAATTTTGAATCATTCTACATCAAAATTCATAAACAAGGATAATTTTTATTTCTGTCATTTAGGGTAAGATTTACATAATTTATTGTTTTATGTGTGAGATATACAGGGTGTTCAGAACAAAGACGGCAGTTCTTTGACAAGCACTCCATAGTTCGCTGTAAGAGATCTTATCAACGAGTATTCTGGACCCACTGTCAACATCCGAAATTACAGTAAAATATATAGAATTAACATAAGAACAAATCTGATTATAACTACATAACTGCAGAATGGATGATATGTCACTTAAATGCAATTGTTTTCAGGGGTGGGGAGAGACATGTATATTGAAGATGCATTTTTCCTCTAATAGGTCAATTTATGCCTACTGAATAAATTCTGCATTCATGCCTACTATATTCTATCGTGCTGAAGCAATGCAATAATTTCATTGTCCTATCTGGGACACATGACAATAAACTCTCTTGACTTGACTTGACTTGATTTATCTTAAATGTAGAAGAGCTTACAATACCATGCATGCCTTACAACAAGAACAAAACCAAAAATGTACAGCAGTGTAAAAATTGATACCTTATTATTGTTTTAAGAAGGAACTGCAGATGCTGGAAAATCGAAGGTAGACAAAAATGCTGGAGAAATTCGCCAGCATTTCGGTCTACCTCTATTATTGTGCGTGCTAGATCTATACAATAAGACTTTCTAATAACTTGCTCATGTACCAAAAAAAGTCTTATATAATGTAATACATTGTCGGGATAATAAGAATATAATTATATATGTTACAGTCATCATACATTGGGACGGAAATTAAGGCTTTAATGTGTGCTCCTCGTGGCATGTTGTTGTTCCCTATAACTCCATTTATCATGTATTTTAAACACCATTGATCCGTGTACATTGTGTATATTTAACACCATTTATCATGTATTTTAAACCATTGATCCATGTACATTGTGTATATTTAATACCATTTATCATGTATTTTAAACACCATTGATCCATGTACATTGTGCATATTTAACACCATTTATCCTGTATTTTAAACACTATTTCAAACCGGCTTAAATACAAGCCGATTCGGGATCTCTGCCGCTTGGAGGTCCCGAATCGGCCGCCTCCTACCGGAGACCGGGGCTTCATGATGTTATAGGCCGCGGGGCGGCGGTCGGAGCAATTCTTCTGGTGACCCCTGGCTCCGAGATCTGAGCTATAGGAAGAGATCGCTCAGGCCTCAAGGCAGAAAGTTATAAATTTTTTCTTACCTTTCGTTGGCGATTCGAGCACTATAGCAGAACAGCTTGCTACGCGTGTAGATGTGGACGCCATGACAGAAGCCCATTAAAAACAAACCCTCATATATTTGATTCCCAAAATGGCGTAAAAAAAATTACCCATGAGCCCATGACTGTACTACGGCTTTTTCATCGAATGGCCTATCTTGCTCCTTAGTATCTTTGCTTCAAACCACTTCAAACTACTTTCCCATTAAAAATGTCCTGTAGATCATCACATTTGGAGTAGTCCAAATTTGGATAATCTCTGCGAATGCTGTCTTAATTAGTCTCTTTTGCTGGGCATTTGGATTGACAATTTTGCATTTCTTCTTTGGAGACATTTGTTTAAAATGTAAAGGAAAAAAAGACACTGAACAGCATTAACAGAAACAAGTTATTATTTGCAGTTTTAGAAAAAGAGGTAGAAATGATAAAGTTAAACGCTAAAACAAATAGTAAATACTCAACAAAAAATTCATATTCATCAGTTTCATCAAATCATTCGTCTAATCAGTTAAATTCATCTATATTTAATTACTAGATCTAAACATCTATCCATTTCTTAAGAAAAGGCTAAAATGTTTAAATAGCCGAAGTACCAAATAACAAATAACAAACTGATCCCATTCGTACAAGAATTCACAATATAACATGATTTTTAAATCTCACTTTGTCATGAATTTATATGCCAAATGGAAGGAATTTAATGTTTAATTCCCATAAATTAATCCAGAAACATCCACTCTCAAGAAAATCAAAATCATTATTTTTTGCACAATACATCTGACTAAAACTGTACTGTGGATTTTTAGTATGAAAATATTGATCATGTATTTAAATATATCACGTGTAATTATGAGTCAGAAAGGTCAGAGGACACATTGTGCCGGGATGTAAAGGAATCTAGGTGGAATAAAAACAGCTTGTCTGTATTCTAGAGTCCTTGAAGTGTATTATATTCAGATCTCGGCGAGGATCTGACATTGGCGACGAGGACGAACAAGGAATTGTTTAATATAACTGTTGAAGCAGATATTGACGAAGCAGCTGGAATTTGAAGTTCGAGTGTGGTGAGTGCACGTTGGAAAGCGTGGTCAGAGGAATTGGACTCCTACACAGTCAGCCTTGGACTGTTTTTTGAGGGAGCAACGCCGGTGCAGCTCACACGACAGAGAGCATTGTTATTGTACAGTGCTGGAGCTTCAGTTCTGGTGTCTGAAGAAGGGTCTCGACCTGAAACGTCACCCATTCCTTCTCTTAAGAGATGCTGCCTGTCCTGCTGAGTTACTCCAGCATTTTGTGTCTATCTTCGGTTTAAACCAGCATCTGCAGCTCCTTCCTACACAGGAGACTTTCAAGATGCTTCCAGAGACTGGAGGCAAAGCGGATTATGCGATGGCTCTTGCAGCTTTGAAAAAGCATTATGTGGTGCAAACAAATGTTACATTTCAGCGACATGTATTCTGCCGGACAACACAGAGAGAGGGGGTAAACATTGCTCTGTTTGTCACAAGATAAGAGTCAAGTTTCTGGGGACTGCAACTATGGAGCTGAGTCGGAGAATCAAATCAGGGATCAGGTTGTACAAAATTGAACATCAAATGGCTTGAGACACAAGTTGTTGGAGAAAGGTGACACGCTAACATCGGAAACACTGATGTTCATTTGAGGCTATGGAAACCCAGTTTCAGACCATGATGAAGATTGGTCTTTTCAAATGATCAAATCTGAGATTGAGTTATCTGTGCAAGGCATTCATTGATGCTGGAATTCCACTATGGAAATTGGACAAAAAAATCTCTCAAAGGTTTTTTAGAGAAATACACAGAGGAACACATACCGAGCGAGTCATCATTATGGAAAAATTATGTTGACGGCAACTTCAACATTGTTGTGCAGAAAATTAGAGATGAAGTTGCATGCAACAAAATATGGATCTCAATAGACGAGACAACAGATGCTGTGGGGAGATATGTTGCCAATGTGATCATCGGTACAATGGAGACAGGTCAACCATCAAAGGAGTATTTGTTGGCAGCGGAAGTATTGGAGAAGTCAAACAGCTCAACTATTGCTCAGTTGTTTACATCTTCACTTGCTGTAGTTTGGTCAGGAGGTATAAAACACGAGAACGTTCTTCTGTTTGTGACTGATGCAGTTCAGTACATGAAAAAAGCTGCTCGTGCTCTTAAAGTGTTATTCCCCAAAATGTTGCATTTGACATGCTTAGCTCAAGGACTTCAGAGAATTGCCAAGCACATACGTAGCTTGTTTCCAAATGTCGATCACCCAGTTTCCAATGTCAAGAATATCTTCCTCAAAGCACCATCACGTGTGCAGTTGTTCAAGGAAATGCCACCCGAGATTCCGCTCTCTGCTGTACTTTACTATGCTGCAAATTTTGAAAAGATAAAATAAATCGTCAACTGTTATAAAGAAGAATCTGCTGCAGTCAGGATCTTCAGTGAAATCATGCAGAAAAAGTCCCTCCACCGCGATCTTGTGTTTATTGCTTCCAATTTTGCAAACTTCCCGCAATCTATCACTTCCCATGAGAAACCTGGTGAAACATTGGTGAATAACGAACAGGTTTTCAACAAAGCAACTGATGATATTTCTAAATTTCCTGGCGATGTAGGTAAAGACCAGGCACGTGCCGTGAGTAATTACTCAGGGTCTGCAGTCAGTCGGCTTTAAAAAAATCTTAAACCGTTCATGCGCAGATTGTTCTCTCCGTAAACTGTCAGTCGACTTTTATAAAGTCTTCAAAAGCCAAATCACTTAATAAAGTACCGTATTTCCCAGCATTTAAAACGCACCTCCATTTTGAGTTGCTAAATTTTGAAAGAAGGCTGGCGGGACATAGAATTTCTAAAGCTCAAAAAAATAAAAATAAAGAAATCAATTTGCCCAAGGCTTCCAAATCTCCTTCATTCTAAATTACTGAATGGGTGGGGGGTGGAGGGTGACAACAGGTGGAGAGATGGTGGGAAAAACGGGAGCACACCGGGACAAGTTGAATCAGTTGTAATCTTATTGAATGACAATACATATTCAAGGGACCAATTGGGGGGAGAGTTCCTTTCACAGCGCGTGGGGAGTCTGGCCAGGGGTAAAGTTGCGGGGAGGGCAGGAACATTGAGAAGGAGGGAGTCGGGGATCATGCCAGTAACTCACTCACTCACCCGCTGCCGCGGCACTCTGGGCGCGGAGCCACCGCTTTTAGGCCGGGACGGGAAATAGTTCGGGTGGCTGCGAGCGGCCTCGGGACCTCAGCGCCTTCTGCCAGCCCGCTCACCTCTGGCAGTGATCTCAGTCTGAATATCTCTCACCTGCCGCTAGCCGGCTTCACTCTTGTCAGCCGCTTCCCGCAAATCGTTACATTCCGACGGCCAAGCACGCTCAATTGGTCCCTTGATCGTGCTGTTGGAATTTAAGGATTTGCGGGAAGCGGTTGACATGAGTGGCGAGCGGCAGGAGAGAGGTTTTCAGACGGAGAGCACTGCCAGAGGTGAGCGGGGGCCGGCAGAAGGAGCTGAAGTGGCGGCCGGTTCCGCTGCGGATGAAAGGCACTGAGAATTATGCCTACCTAAGAGATCGATCTCTTAGATAGGCATAATTCTCCCATGCCTTTACTATTTATATTTAGTTATTACCATTTTATAATTTTAGTCAGGGTAGGCAGTGCCTACCTTGCCTACCCTGACGGCACGTGCCTGATACACTATGACTCTTGATTGTCCCGCATGCTTGTGTACAAGTACCGCTCCTAGCACCATTGGACTTGCATTTTCAATAACTTGGGTTGGGGCCTTCGGGTCATAGTATCCCAACGTATGGGCACCCATCAAACTCTGTTTCAACATCTGAAATGCAGCTCTTTGTTCTGGAATAAACACAAGTGCACATTCTTCCTTGTCAACCTCCTCAGTGGCTCTGCCACAGAGGCAAGGTTAGGTATAAACCTTGCACAAAATGTCACCAAACCAAGGAAACTCCATACTTCAGTTGTATCTCTTGATTCTCAAACTTATGCCACATCCTCAATCTTGCCCCCAGCAGGATTGATGCCAGTACTGGTCACCTTGTGGCCCATTTTGTTTTGTCACGTTTACATTCACTTGAATATTCATCAACATAGCGTACATTTTGATAGTATCCACCTCTCTGCCCTCTTCTTCCTCCAAATCTATTTGTTTTTTCATCATCTCTCTTTGGCTCGATACTTCTTTGTAAAATGGTCTTTTTTTTCCCCACACTTTCTCCACATTTGACCCCTGGCAGGGCAGCATGAATCCTAGGCAAAAATTTCAGAAATTCACTCAATGCAAAGCCAATGTGATATAGACACACACCACGATGAACAGGAAAGTTGGCGCTGTAATTAAGACGGTGAAAACACAGTGTACGGGAAGGGTCACTTAAGTCCTTTAAAAGAGGGGAGGAGAAGGGGGAGATGAACACATGACAGGACAGATGAGACAGTGTGATGCTTGCAGAATGTGGGAGCCCAGACACACGGATGGAGCCTCTGGCTACTACAACTGTGGCAAGTGCATCCAGCTTCAGCTCCTGAAGGACCGTGTTGTGGCACTGGAGAAGCAGCTGGATGACCTCAGGGCCATCTGGGAAAACGAGAGTTTCCTAGACAGGACCTACAGTGAGGTTGTAACTCTGAGGATACGGGAAGAACAAAGGTGTGTGACTGAGAGAAAGGGTGGTAACCGTGGAGTGCAGGAGACCAAGGTGGCTGTGCCTAATGAAAACAGGTATGCCCTCTTGGGAACTGTCGGGGGAGACAATGCTTCCAGTCTGAGCGGCGGACACGCCGGTGGCTCCAATCCTAGAGCAGGGACTCGACCGGAGTCGGGCAGAGCCATAGTGCTGGGTGACTCTATTGTCCGAGGAGCAGACAGGATATTCTGTGGCAGCAGACGAGACGCGAGGGTGGTCTGTTGCCTCCCTGGTGCCAGGGTTCAGGATGTCACTAGCCGAATTCAGAACATCCTCGAGAGAGAAACTGAACAGCCGACAGTAGTTGTGCACGTAGGCACAAGGAAGAAGAGGAAGGAGGTTCTCCAACGTGAGTTCAAAGAGTTAGGAAGAAGACTGAAAAGCCGGACTTCTACGGTGGTTATCTCTGGATTGCTTCCAGTACCTCGTGCTAGTGAAGACAGGAACAGGGAGATAGGGGATCTGAATGTGTGGCTGAAGGGCTGGTCAGGGAGCAAGGATTTTGATTTATAGACCACTGGGATCTCTTCTGGGGTAGGGGTGACCTGTACAAAAGGGACGAGTTATACCTTAACTTGAGGGGGACCGACATTTTTGCAGGCAGGTTTGCTAGGGCTACACGTGTGGGTTTAAACTAAATAGTGGGGGTTAGGTGTTGAGAAATTGAGAGTATAAAGATGCAGTTGAAGGGTAAGTGAGTACAGGAAAAATTATAAAAGATTCTTGAATTAATGGGAAGGAAAGTTCGAGAAGGGATAAAAGAGTAAGGCCAGGGCCAATTGCAAGCGGTGCAAGGGGGGACGTGAATACGGAGGTCAAAGTGGTGTATATGAATGCGCGAAGTATAAGAAATAAAGTGGACGAGCTTGATGCTCAGTTAGAAATGGGCAAGTATGATGTTGTGGGAATTACAGAGACATGACTGCAAGAGGGCCAGGGCTGGGAACTGACTATCCAAGGGTATACCTCCTATCGAAAAGACAGACAGGTGGGCAGAGGGGGTGGGGTAGCTCTGTTGGTGAGGAATGAAATTCAGTCCCTTGCAAGGGGTGACATTGAAACAGGAGATGTGGAGTCAGTATGGATATAACTAAGGAATTGTAAGGATAAAAGACCCTAATGGGACATCTACAGGCCCCCAAACAGTAGCCTGGACATAGGATGCAAGTTGAATCAGGAGTTAAAATTGGCATGTAGTAAAGGTAATGCTGTGGTTGTTATGGGAGATTTCAACATGCAGGTAGACTGGGAAAATCAGGTTGGTACTGGACCCCAAGAAAGGGATTTTGTAGAGTGCCTTCATGATGGATTCTTAGAGCAGCTTGTATTGGAGCCACCAGGGAGAAGGCAATTCTGGATTTAGTGTTAAGTAATGAACCAGATTCGATAAAGGAACATGAGGCTAATGAGCCATTAGGATGTAGTGTCCATAATATGATCAAGTTTAATCTACAATTGGAGAGGGAGAAGGGTAGATCGGAGGTGTCAGTGTTACAGTTAAATAAAGGGGACTATGGGGCCATGAGGGAGGAGTGGGCCAAAGTTGACTGGAAATATATCCTAGCAGGGATGACAGTGGAACAACAATGGCAGGTATTTCTGGGAATATACTGAAGATGCAGGATCAGTTCATTCTAAAGAGGAAGAAAGATTCCAAGGGGCGACCATGGCTGACAAGGGACATCAGGGACTGTATAAAAATAAAAGAGAAGTACAATGTGGCAAAGATGACTGGGAAGCAAGAGGATTGGGTAATGTTTAAAGAGCAACAGAAAATAACTAAAAAGACAATATGGGGAGAAAAGATGAGGTATGAAGGCAAGTTAGCCAAGAATATAAAGGAGGATAGTAAAAGCTTCTTTAGGTATTTGAAGAGGAAAGAAATAGTTAAGACCAAAGTTGGACCGTTGAAGACCGATAAAGGTGAATTTATTATAGGGAACAAGGAAATGGCAGATGAGTTGGACAGGTACTTTGGATCTGTCTTCACTAAGGAGGACACAAACAATCTTCCTGATATAGTAGTGGCCAGAGGATCTGGGGTGACGGAGGAACTGCAGGAAATCCACATTAGGCAGGAAATGGTGTTGGGTAGACTGATGGGATTGAAGGCTAATAAATCCCCAGGGCCTGATGGCCTGCATCCCAGGGTACTTAAGGAAGTGCTCCAGAAATCGTGGATGCATTGGTGAAAAATTTCCAATGTTCTATAGATTCAGGATCAGTTCCTGTGGATTGGAGGGTAGCTAATGTTATCTCACTTTTAAAGAAAGGCGGGAGAGAGAAAACAGAGAATTATAGACCAGTTAGCCTGACAAAGATGGTGGGGAAGATGCTGGAGTCAATTATAAAACATGAAATAGCCGCATATTTGGATAGCAGTGACAGGATCGGTCCGAGTCAGCATGGATTTACGAAGGGGAAATCATGCTTGACTAATCTTCTGGAAATTGTTGAGGATGTAATTAGGAAAATGGCCAAGGGAGAGCCAGTGGATGTAGTGTACCTGGACTTTCAGAAAGCGTTTGATAAGGTCCCACATAGGAGATTAGTGGGCAAAATTGGGGCACATGGTATTGGGGGTAGAGTGCTGACATGGCTACAAAATTGGCTGGCAGACAGGAAACAAAGAGTAGGGATTAACAGGTCCCTTTCAGAATGGCAGGCAATGACTAGTGGGGTACCACAAGGTTCGGTGCTGGGTCTGCAGCTATTTGCAATATACATAAATGATTTGGATGAAGGGATTCAAAGTAACATTAGCAAATTTGCAGATGACACAAAGCTGGGTGGCAGTGTGAACTGTGAGGAGGATGCTATGAGAATGCAGGGTGACTTGGACAGGTTGGGTGAGTGGGCAGATGCATGGCAGATGCAGTTTAATGTAGATAAATGTGAGGTTATCCACTTTGGTATCAAAAACAGGAAGGCAGATTACCATCTAAATGGCGTCAAGTTGGGAAATCTGACGGGATCTGGGGGTCCTTGTTCATCAGTCTATGAAAGTAAGCATGTAGATACAGCAGGCAGTGAAGAAATCAAATGGCATGTTGGCCTTTATAACAAGAGAAGTCAAGTTTAGGAGCAAAGAGGTCATTCTGCAGTTGTACAGGGCCCTAGTGAGACCACACCTGGAGTATTATGTGCAATTTTGGTCCCCTAATTTGAGGAAGGGCATATTCTTGCTATTGAGGGAGTGCAGCATAGGTTTACAAGGTTAATTCCCGGGATAGCGGGACTATCATATGTTGAGAGAATGGAGCGGCTGGTCTTGTACACTCTGGAGTTTAGAAGGATGAGAGGGAATATTATTGAAACATATGAGATTGTTAAGGGTTTGGACACGCTAGAGGCAGGAAACATGTCCAGATGTTGGGGGAATCCAGAACCAGGGGCCACAGTTTAAGAATAAGGGGTAATCAGAATCAGAATCAGAATGCCTTTTATTGTCACTATACACATGTACAGTGAGATTAAAAACTGCTCCTACTCAGTGCAAAAACAAGACAAAAAGGGGGGGGGGGGGGGGGATAAGTTGCAGTTTCTGCAGCGCTATATACATATCTACAAAAAGACAATGGATAAATAGAATGGATAATAGGATTCCTATATCCAGTATGGGTTACAGTTACAGTACAAATTACAGTAGGTGGATAGATGAAAGTCCGGGGGTTAGGCTGTGAAGTCAATGCATGTGTGAGTTCAGGGAGATGATGGATTTTGGAAAGAAACTGTTCTTGAGTCTATTTGTCCTTGTGCTGATGCACCTATAGCGCCTCCCTGAGGGTAGCAGGTTGAACAGGCCAAATGCAGGATGGGAGCTGTCCTTGATAAGGTTCTTCGCCCTGCTGAGGCAGCGGGAGGTGTAAATGTCCATCAGAGAGGGGAGAGTGCAGCCGATGATCTTCTGTGCAGCCCTGACTACCCTCTGAAGCCTCTCCCTGTCTGCCATGGTGCAGCTGCCGTACCATGCTGTAATGCAGTATGTCAACAGGCTCTCAATGGACGAGCGGTAGAAGGTCAGTAGCAGGTTGGAGTCTAGGTTGTGCTTCCTGAGGACCCTCAGGAAGTGCAGCCACTGCTGAGCCTTCTTGATGACCGCTGTGATGTTGTCTGTCCAGGAGATGTCAGCGGAGATGAGGACGCCGAGAAAACGGAAGGTGTGGACCCTCTCCACACACTCGCCGTTGATGTATAAGGGGGCTAAGTCGGTGCTGTGCTTCCTGAAGTCGACAATGAGCTCTTTGGTTTTCTTGGTGTTCAGAGCCAGGTTGTTTTCTGAGCACCAGGCTGTCAACTTCAGGACTTCCTCTCTGTAGGCTGCCTCGTCTCCCCTTGAGATGAGTCCGACTACTGTAGTGTCGTCAGCAAACTTGACGATTCGGTTGTTGTTGTGGGCCGGACTACAGTCGCGTATTGTGTGCAGTTTTGGTCCCCTAATTTGAGGATGGACATTCTTGCTATTGAGGGAGTGCAGCGTAGGTTTACAAGGTGAATTCCCGGGATGGCGGAACTGTTATATGCTGAGAGAATGGAGTGGCTAGGCTTGTACATTCTGGAGTTTAGGATGAGAGAGGATCTTATTGAAACATATAAGATTGTTAAGGGTTTGGACATGCTAGAGGCAGGAAACATGTTCCAGATGTTGGGGGAATCCAGGACCAGGGGCCACAGATTAACAATAAGAGGTAAAGCCATTTAGAACGGAGACGAGGAAACCGTTTTTCTCACAGAGAGTTGCGAGTCTGTGGAATTCTCTGCCTCAGAGGGTGGTGGAGGTCGGTTCTCTGGATACTTTCAAGAGAGAGCTAGATAGGCCTCTTAAAGATAGTGGAGTCAGGGGATAGGGGGAGAAGGCAGGAATGGGGTACTGATTGGGGATGATCAGCCATGATCACATTGAATGGCTGTGCTCCTCGAACGGCCTAATGGCCTACTCTTGCACATATTGTCTATTGTCTATTGTCTAAGGGAGGAGGGGGAGATGGGGTGGGGAGACGGAGTGGAGACAACGTTTCAGAAGCCAGAGATACAGGGCTGTGAAGCTCGGCGGACATTAACATTACCTGTCGGTTATCCTTGGTTCTGAAAACTACTGTTTACGTTTTTTTCCCCAATGAGCCAATGAAATTCACCGGTCAGCACCAGCGACAACCTACGAGAAGCTCTGATCTCTGATCTCCTGGCGACCCACTACCACTATCTCACGAGAATTCTCGCTACTCTCCATGGCGTCAAAATTATGTTCGCCGTATTTGAAAAATTAGCAGCGACCAGAATGAAGCCGCGACTACTTACGACAATACGGGAACGACTCCCCACCATGCAGGTGACACCCCAGCAACCTCCAGCGAACATGTGGCGACCACATAGTCTCCTGTAGTTGCCTAAAAAGCTGTGTAAGTGGGGCAGGCCCATAAGTTATACTATGTTAACATATTAATAATAACATTAATATTAACATGTTAACCTAGAAAACGTCATTGTAATCGCGGTACAACTAGAGAAAATAGCACGACCTTTTAGCAAACGATAAAAAAAGGCTGATTTAGGCACTCGATCGTGAAAAAGGCTATCAAAAAAGGCATGAAAAGGCACATGGCATTTATGGCAAAATCCTGGCTCTAATGATGGCTGATCCCTAGGATGGTAGAACTATCTTATGAGTCAATATTGGATTAACTAAGCTTGTTTTCACTGGTATTTAGGAGAATAAGAGGAAATCTCATTGAAATATCAAAAATTCTGACAGGGCTCGTCAGGCTGATGCAGAAGGCTGTCAAGGCTAAGTTGCTGATAATATTTAAGAAGGAAATAAATTTATTTTGAAATGCAAATAACATTAAATGTTATGGGCACAGAGTAGGAACTTGGTGGATAATTCTTGATTTTATTAAATGGTAAAACTGATTGGAAGAAGCTCTTATTTTTTATTGTTTCTATGTACTTTTTAATCTTCCCTGCTCTTTGGAATGGCCATAGCCTTTAACTGCTTTCCCAAAGATTATCTCTCAGCAATAATTCCTACATTTCACCTCTCTCTCATGACAGCATAATGTTAGATACCTCACCAGAAAGTGCAGGATAAAATCAAGGTGAGTGCAAAGAACTATGCTGATGATTAATATTTTTTTCAGCAGGTTTAGATTGTGGACAAAGTCAAAATGTTTTTTCTTTCTTTATTGATTTCAATCTAAAATGTTGGCTTTGCCCATGATTATTTGGTGAAAATACCAATTGATTTTGGATTGTAATGTGCTGATGTTTGGTCATGAAACTGATTATAGCAAGCAAAAATATGTGGAAACCTAATTCAGTCTGCACTGCCTGCTGTGCAGACTAGGTTAGCATGATTAAATATTTGCTTGTTAATATTAACATTGTTATAGCATTGTAGTGATGAGATTCTTTGTTAAAAAGGACATGATGCTGGTGGGGATAGGAAACATCTTCTTGGGATCTGTAAATTACTTACAGACTATTGATATGTGTAAATATAATTATTCTGCTTGGAATATAAATGTTGAAATTAGTACTATGCTTGCATGCACCTGGAGATGTTTCAAATTTAATATTCTAATTAAATTTATATTATGTGGATAATTTTAGCATAAACAAATTTAAAAAATCATGCTAATTAGTCAGGAACGTGAAAAAGAATATGGTGGCTGTTTGTGGGTAAATCCAATCTGGTGTGAGTCATTTAAAGACCAATTGATGAGAATTCAGGACCAACATGTTCCTGCCTGCATGGAAGGTAAGGTTCACAAGGTTCAGGAATCTTAGATGACCAAGGATGTAGTGACCTTAGACAGAAAGAAAAAATAATTATGTTGAGATTTCAGAAGCTGAAATCTTTGAGGAATGTAAAGGAAGCGGGGAACAAGAAATTTGGATGGCTAAAAGGGGCCAAAACCTGTTGCTGCAAGGAGAATCCCATGGCATTTTATACAAATAACAGGAGAAAGAATGTAGCTGGTGAAGGGGTTGATCCACTCAAGGATAAAGAGAAGATATATGTGTATTTTTATAACACTGGCACACAATAATGTGACAAGGGGGGGAAATTTCAAATTCCTTCAAAAAAGTTGACAAGCACTTTATTGGGTTCATAACTAACATAGTATCAACAAAAAATATAAGAAGAGATAGCATGTTGATGGCAAGTTTCCGAAAATGGCATCAGAATACGACAAATACATTTTGTGTAACGGTTGTCGCGTAGTGTCCACCAGCGACCTGGTTGGCACAGTAAGTGCACGTATTTCTTATTCATTTCTATGTTTATGAATATCACATGGAACAATAAAATTGCAAACACCGTTTTCACTTCATTTACCTGATCACATAGTAGAATACTGCATCCCTCTGAGTGGACACCGTGACGCGTGTTACACGAGCATACACACAAACGTATGTTGCGGTGGACACTCAAAGGTTTGGTGTCCCAGAAAATGAACGTTACATTATTAGAGAAAACCAAACATTTTCACTAATGCGATTTAAACAGTACATTACCTTATGGATTTGAGCTATATCGATGGCTGATGAATCGTCGGAAGGTTTGATTTGGGAATATTTTTTTGTAAGTAAAATGTCCCCGTCACGGCCGTTGTGGAGCTTCCAGAAGTTGACACGAAGGAATGAAGTTAGCGACTTTGTCCGTACGAAATGTAAACATGAAACAGTATGTTGCCAAATTGAAGATTGGCTCAGTTTTTTAGTTTTTTTTTAAAAATATTTTTTTATTAGAAGTAACCAATTTGCAATGTTTTAAACAGATTTACAAACATCAACTTACTTCAATATTTATACAAATAACACATTGATAATTATTATCTTCTTTTTTTTGGAAATAAAGATAGAAAAAGGATAGAGCAGTTATAAATCAATAAAGATGTGATTAAATAATAATTTGATTATATATAAGAAAAAAAGAGAAAGGAAAAAAGGTTAACAAAAAAGTGAAAAAATATTATGTATATATAAATGAAAAACAACAAAATATATTGTAAATAAAACTATTACAAATGATAATATCAATAGAGACATGCATATTAATCCTAGTATGAAAATAAATTATTCTCATTAAATCCTGTAGGGTACCCGCCGAGCTGTGATGCCAAGAACAGCTACTTCTCTAAATACTGTATATATGGAGACCATATCTGTTCGAAGGAATTATATTTGTCCAATAGGACAAATCTAATTCATTCTAAATGTAACGTCTCCAACATCTCTGCTGCCCACATTTTAATTGTGGGGGATGATGTTCCCTTCTAAAATTTCAATATGATTTTTTTCCCTATTATCAAACAATAATCAAAGAAATTTCTTTGATTTACTGTAAGTACCAAATTTGAGTCCGGAATTCCAAATATTATTAACTTTGGGTCAGGGTCCAATGTAACTTTAAGAACTTCAGAAATAACTTAAAAAATTTCTGTCCAGTAATAATTCAATTTGGGACATGTAACAAAACTATGTATTAAATTTGCTTCTAAAATTTATCACAAATAGAGGAGAGATTGGGAAAGATACTATTTAATTTAGTTTTCGAATAATGTAATCTATATAATACTTTAAATTGTATCAATGTATGTCTGGCATTTAACGAACACCGATGTATTCGTTGTAGATAAACCAATTTCATTTTCCCATGCTTGACGATATGTTTCAGTTATTGGATTCTCCTTATCCAAAATAATATTATATATATAAGCTATTAATTTTTCTGTATTTGGGTGCAAGTTAAACAGTTCATCTAATAATCCTGGTTCTTTATTTTTATAATCTTGTGTATTGGATTTAATATAATCTCTAATTTGTAAGTACCTAAACAAGTGTTGTGGAGACAATCCGTAGATATCTTGTAACTCCTGGAATAAAAGAAATGTTCCTTTTCTATAAAGATGCTCTATCCTTTTAATTCCTAAATCGTCCCAATGTCTAAACCCCCCATCTAATATAGAGGGTTTAAATAATGGGTTATTCGTAATTGGTAGTCTAAGTGAGAGATTATCTAAATGTAATGTCTTAACTATTTGTTTCCAAATACGTCTATTATTATAAATTATAGGGTTGTCCCTATAAATGTTTTTTGTACTTCCTTTGGGGCAAAGAGAATCGAGCCTACATTGAAAGGTAAACAGTCTTCCTTTTCCATCTTTAACCACATTGGTTCATGATCCATATTTACCCACCAGCAATTCATATTCTTAATCTGGACAGCCCAGAAATAATATAAAAAATTTGGAAGTGCTAATCCTCCATTTATCTTAGATTTACATAAATGTTTTTTACTTATTCTATGATTTTTATAGTCCCAAATAAAACTATTAACAATATTATCTATTTTTTTAAAAAAGGTTTTCGGGAGAAAAAAAGGAATAGCCTGAAACAAATATAACAATTGTGGTAAAAAAACCCATCTTTATAGCATTTATTCTACCAATCATAGATATAGGAAGTGTTTTCCAATATAAAATATTTTTTCTAAGTTTATCTAGTAGTTGAGGGTAATTAGATTTAATTAATGAAGTATAGGATTTAGTTACATTAATTCCTAAATATTTAAATTTGTCTGTAACTATTTTTAGTGGGTATTGCTGTAATATATTTAAATTTATTCCAGTTATAGGCATAATATCACTTTTGTTCCAATTAATCCTATATCCAGAAAATGTGCCAAATTTAGTTATAACATTAAACAGCTTAGGAATACTAATTTCTGGTTTTGTAATATAAATCAAAACGTCATTGGCATATAAAGATATTTTATTAGTTGTTGTGTCAGTATTATAGCCGTATATTTCAGGTTCAGATCTAATTCTTTCCGCCAGAGGCTCTATCACCAAAGCAAATAATAAAGGCGATAACGGACATCCCTGTCTGCATCCCCTAGAGAGCTTAAATTTAGCTGATAGTATTTGATTAGTTAAGATTCTTGCAGTAGGATTTGGATATAGAATTCTTACCCATTTACAAAATCTATCCCCCAATTGAAACTTTTCCATTATATTAAATAAATATAACCATTCCACCTGATCGAATGCCTTTTCTGCATCTAACGATACAACCGCTAATTCCATGTCCCGTACTCTTTTTGAATATATAATATTAAATAAGCGTCTAAGATTATGGGATGAATAGCGTTTTGGAATAAAACCTGTTTGATCATAATGTATTAATTTAGAAATCACCAGACTTAATCTCCGAGATAAAACTTTAGTTAATATTTTTTGGTCTGTATTTAGAAGGGCAATCGCTCTATATGATCCTGGATCTTCCAAATCCTTATCTACCTTAGGAATAAGTGTAATTGTGGATTCATTTAAAGATTCTGGTAATTTTCCTTGTTCATATGCATATCTATACACTGTATGTAATCTTGGGGAAATCAGATCATGAAATTTTTTATAAAATTCTGCACTCAGGCCATCAGGGCCCGCATCTTTTCCATTCTTTAACGAACTAATTGATTCTTCAATATCTTTTACTGTTATTTCAGCATTTAACAAGTGTCTACCTTCCTGATCTAAACTATTAATTTGACATTCTTGTAGGAATGTTTCCATACCATCTGTTTGTCCTGTTAATTTCGATGAATAAAGATTTTGATAATATTGTAGAAATCTGTCATTAATATCTTTTGGTATAGTCAATATATTTCCATGCGCAGATTTAATTCCATGTATCATTTTTTCATCTTCTAATTTTCTAAGTTGTCGTGCTAGTAGTTTTTGTGGTTTGTCTCCAAATTCAAAATGCACTTGTTTGGTTTGTTGAAAAAGTTTAATGACTTGGTTAGAATATATTTTATTTAGTCTGTATTTTACTATTGCAATTTTATTACTTAACTCTTTAGAAGGATGTTTTATATTTTCGTTATCTAGTTGTTTTATCTCATTTTCTAACTTTTGTTCCATCTTTCGATTTTCTTTATTAAAATATGCTTGTGCTGATATTATTGCACCACGCATAAATGCTTTAAATGTGTCCCAAAGTAGCGATGGTGAAATTTCAGGTTTGTCATTAGTTTCAAAAAATAATTTAATCTGTTCCACCACATGTTTACAACAGTCCTTATCCTTTAATATCTGGGGATTAAATCTCCAAGTAGTAGTTTTATTAAATATATCTTTTAATTTTATCTTGAATGTTAGTGGCGCATGATCTGAAATAATAATATTGTGATATTTTGCATCATACGTAAAAGGAAGTCATTTTGAATCTATTAGGAAATAATCTATCCTCGAGTAAGTTCCATATACGGGCGAGAAAAAGGAATATTCTCGTCCGGTTGGATTATCAAATCTCCAAATATCCTTAACATTAGATGTGTTAATAAAAGAATTTATAAGTTTACTTGATTTAGAGGCAGCTTTCCTTTTTGTAGAAGATTTGTCTAGATAGTTATCTAAAGTGCAATTAAAATCACCCCCAATTATTAAATTATATTGAGTGGATATAGGAATATTATTAAATATTTTCTTAAAAAATAATGGATTATCAAAGTTAGGGGCATATATATTCACAAAAATTACTTTGTTGAATATAATTCCCCTGTGATTATTACATATCTACCCTCTTTATCCTCTATTATAGAACTTTGTTTAAAAGGTATACCTTTACGAATAATTATTGCAACTCCTCTAGATTTATGTATAAATGAAGAGTGATACACCTTAGAAATCCATTTTGCTGTTAATCTATGTTGAGCATCTTTTTTAAGATGAGTCTCTTGAAGGAAAGTGACGTCTGATTTCAATCTGTTCAACTGGGCTAACACCTTTCCCCTTTTAATTGGTTCATTAATTCCCTTAACATTCCAACTACAGAAGGTAATTCCATCACCCCCGGTCTTCACATTCATATCTTGCATTTTACTGTTAGGGTGGCTTTTTTTGGAGTAGCCTTCTTGACTCCTCCAGCTCTACGTCACACCCAAACATCAATTTGATGAAGGTTACACAAAAAGCTGGAGAAACTCAGCGGGTGCAGCAGCATCTAAGGAGCGAAGGAGATAGGCGACGTTTCGGGTCGAGACCCTTCTTCAGACTGGTCAGGGATCAGGGAAACGAGAGATATAGACGGTGATGTGGAGAGATAAGGAACAATGAGTGAAAGATATGCAAAAAAGTATTGGTGATAAAGGAAGCAGGCCATTGTAAGCTGTTTGTGGTGTGAAAATGAGAAGCTAGTGCGACTGGGGGGGGGGGGGGGAGATGGAGAAGGAGAAGGAATGTCAGGGCCAGAGGGCTGAGGGAGAGGTGGGGGGGGGGGGGGGGGGGGGGAGGCAGTCTGGGTTAACAGAATTGAGAAAATTCAATGTTTAAGCCCAGAGGATGCAGACTCCCCAAGCGGAATATGAGGTGCTGTTCCTCCAACTTGTGGTGTTGATCACTCTGGCCGTGGAGGAGGCCCAGGACCGAGAGGTCGGATACGGAGTGGGAGGGGGAGTTGAAGTGCTGAGCCACCGGGAGGTCGGGTTGGTTATTGCGGACCAAGCGGAGGTGTTCGGCGAAACGATCGCCCAGCCTCCGCTTGGTCTCACCGATGTATATCAGCTGGCATCTGGAGCAACGGATGCAGTAGATGAGGTTGGAGGAGGTGCAGGTGAACTCACAGCCAGCGCATACAACAGATAGTCCTCCGCCAGTTTCGCCACCTCCAACGTGACCCCTCCACTCGCCACATCTTCCCATCTCCCCCCCTGTCTGCCTTCCGCAAAGACTGCTCCCTCCGCAACTCCCTCGTCAATTCTTCCCTTCCCTCCCGCTCCACTCCTTCCCCGGGCACTTTCCCTTGCAACCGCAAGAGATGCTACACTTGTCCCTTCACCTCCCCCATCCACTCCTTTCAGGGACCCAAGCAGTCATTCCAAGTCCGACAGAGGTTCATCTGCACCTCCTCCAACCTCATCTACTGCATCCGTTGCTCCAGATGCCAGCTGATCTACATCGGTGAGACCAAGCGGAGGCTGGGCGATCGTTTCGCCGAACACCTCCGCTCGGTCCGCAATAACCAACCCGACCTCCCGGTGGCTCAGCACTTCAACTCCCCCTCCCACTCCGTATCCGACCTCTCGGTCCTGGGCCTCCTCCACGGCCAGAGTGATCAACACCGCAAGTTGGAGGAACAGCACCTCATATTCCGCTTGGGGAGTCTGCATCCTCTGGGCTTAAACATTGAATTTTCTCAATTCTGTTAACCCAGACTGCCTTCCCCCCCCCCCACCTCTCCCTCAGCCCTCTGGCCCTGACATTCCTTCTCCTTCTCCATCTCCCCCCCCCCCCCCCCAGTCGCACTAGCTTCTCATTTTCACACCACAAACAGCTTACAATGGCCTGCTTCCTTTATCACCAATACTTTTTTGCATATCTTTCACTCATTGTTCCTTATCTCTCCACATCACCGTCTATATCTCTCGTTTCCCTGATCCCTGACCAGTCTGAAGAAGGGTCTCGACCCGAAACGTCGCCTATCTCCTTCGCTCCTTAGATGCTGCTGCACCCGCTGAGTTTCTCCAGCTTTTTGTGTAACCCTCGATTCTCCAGCATCTGCAGTTCCTTCTTTATCAATTTGATGAAAATTACTATCCCCATTAATCCATATACATGTCTTCTTAAACTAATTATACAATATTGATCATAACTATATTCATATAATATATAATATAAGATCAAATATTTAATGTATAAAAAATAATAAAAAATGTAAATAAAAAAAGAGTAAAGGGTGTTAATAGGGTGCCCAGAAAAAAAAGAAACTACACTTGTATAGTGTGTAGTGTGTATTAGTGGAAGCCACACTAGCGTGGCTATTAATCTAGTGACTTCCGTTTTTAAAAAAAAGATGTTAATTGTTCCAGCTCCTATCTAAGATGCTGTGTATATTGGGGTGGGGTACTAACTTTGTATACTTAGTAATTATTTCTATTATTCATATTACTAGTTACTAGTTACTAGTTTCTATTACAATTAATATTATAATAAGTAATACTATATTCGGGGAATAATTAAAGTTTTAATAATTAATACAAAACTACAACTACGTGTCCATTATTCCTCCTCTTTCTCAGTGAGTAATTCATAACCACAGGTCGGTGATAAAAGTTCAGTCATCTTTATCTTCCTCCAGTGCTTCTTCTTCTGCTTCTTCTTCCTCTTCTACCTTCTTCTGTATGTCTCGGGCGAATTCCAGTGCTTCAGTATGCTTAACGAAACGGTATTCCTTGTTATCGTAGGTTACTCTCAATGTTGCTGGGTCCATCAAGCCATATCTCAGATCCTTTGTATCCTTCATATTCCTCAGAATGCCTCTTGTTTCTGTGAATAAAGATCTTCTCTTAGCCACTTCCGCTGGGTAATCTCTGAAAATACTGATGTTGTCTCCGTCGTATTTCAGGTTTCTCTTTCGTATTATTATCTTCATCATTTCTTCGAAGACGTGATCATAAGCCACCTTTACAATCATTTGTCTTGGTGGTGCACCTCTCCCAGGGGCCAGTCTTAAAGCCCTGTGCGCACGGCCCAACAGGGGTTCTTGATCCAAATTCAGAATGTCCTTTAGGAGTTTTGCAACAAATTTTCGAGGGTCTTGATTTCCCTCGCGACCCTCGCTCAAGCCAACTATACGCAAATTCTTACGGCGTTGACGTCCCTCCAAATCGATACATTTCTCATTTATTTTGCGTAATAATTCTGATAGACGTTTGTTCTCGGCGCGGAGTTTTTCTGTCTCCTTAGTATTTAATGCAGCAATCTTAGTTAGCTCTTTAATTGCATCATTTTGTTGGTCGAGCGAGATTACAATAGGATCTATCTTGTCATCCAGCATTCTTTCCATCCCAGCAGTTATATCCTTTATCTCCTCCATTTGGGTTTGTAACTCAGCATCAGCCTTTTCTTTCCAATCGTTCATCATAATCTTTACCGTCTCTATAACTTCCTTTTTTAAATCTTCTTTAATTCTCTCATGAGACACCAGCATATCCGCTTTAAAATTTTTTATCTCCTCCTTATAATCCTTCCTCAGTTTCTTCATCTCACCTAGAATGGTAGCTTTGAGTTCCTCCATGTCGGATTTCCTCTGTGAAATCTCCTCTTGGGAAGCAGCCAGGGCACCTGCAGGGCCTATTTCCCTTCTTGTAGGCTTTTTTCCAGGAGCAGCGGTGGGGGAGCGTTGTGTCATGTTTTCTTCACTTTCTTATAAAAGCCGCGCGCCTGATGACGTCACGCACCTTTTAAACGCTACCGGAGCCGTTCCCAGTCGTTCTCCTGTGGTAAGTGCGTTTAACAGACCCCTATACCCCCGTTTTTTATTCAATTTTTAGCGGAGCTGTAATGGCGCGACTCCACTTACTCCATGGCGCCAACCGGAAGTCTCCAGTTTTTTAGTTTTGATGACCAATTTATGCTCCCACATTTTTTTATTGACTTTAAAAAGTCAGAAAATATATCTTAAACGGTCGTTGTGTTTTTAACACCACTATGTTTTTGATATATTAAATGCGAATATAAGAAAAAATAATGACTTGCCCAAAAATCACTACTACCATAGAGTACCTCGTCGGGGTTTGTGAGAAGCAGCAGAGGCTTGGTCACCAAGCACCACGACGGTTGCCGGATGAGTACCGGGCTCTGGGGGGGTGTGGGAGTCTACAAGGCAGCAAGCCCCAGCACTGCAGCGAACTCAGCCGTGAGTAGTCAACGCTAAATGCCGGGAGCGGGCAAGCGGGGTGGTGTGAGTGGGGGGGAGGGGGGGGGGGGAGAAAGGGTCAGATTTGTATGAAATCGGCGGCGTACCGGCCCACTCTTGGTCGGGGGGGATAGAATTAAAAGACCTGAAGCAGAAACGAAAGACAACAGGCCGGATAAGTGCGAGAGGGAGACAATCTGTGGATAAACAGATCTGAGGGTTGTGTTAACTCGTTCGGTGCCGGTACAACAGCAGACCAGGTTGGAGGTTTGAGTCTGTGTTGACGTTGGTGTCGGTGTTAATGTCCGGGCCGGGGTACGGGTGGGATTTAACCCTGTGTGTGTGTGTGTCTGTCTGCCTGTCTGTGTGTGTGCGTCTGTCTGTGTGTGTGTGTCTGTCTGTCTACGTATGTGTGTGTCTGTCTGTGAGTGACTGTGTCTGTGTATGTCTCTGTTTATGTATGTGTGTGTGGCTCTGTGGCTGTGTGTGTCTGTGTTTCTGTGTCTGTGGCTGTGTGTCTCTATCTGCGTGTGTGTGGGTGGGGCACAGAGGGGATTTTCAGTTTGCAAACCACACGTTTTCAGTTAAGAGTTGGACACGATTGCTGTCAATACGAGCAGCTCACAGAGCAGAGTCAGAATGAGAAACACTGCTCGGCTCTCACACACACACTCGTGGAGTGAACTGTAGATATAAACGTGGCTGGGGGAAGAGGAGTGTGGGGGGGGGGGAGGAGAGAGGGAGAGGGAGAGAGAGAGGGAGAGAGAATTGGAGAGAGAAGAGAGTGGAAGGGGGAGGGAGAGGGAGGGAAGAGAGAGAGAGAGGAAATTGGGAAGGAGGGAGAGGGAGAGGGGGGGAGAGAATTGGAGAGAGTAGGGTAGAGAGAGACGGGGTGGAGAGAGAGAGAAGAGAGAGAGAGAGAGGAAGAGGATAGGGGGAGAGAGAGAGTGGGAGGGGGAGAGAGAAAGAGAGGGGGAGAGAAGGGTAGAGAGAGAGAATTGGAGAGAGAGAGAGAGTTCTCCCTTCTGCATCACCACCACTGTTGGCTGCCTTTTGTGAGGTGATTGGAGACCAAAACCAGTCACCCTTTAGATCTCCCTCTCCCTACCTCTCACAGGAAGGGGGGAGAGGGGGGAGGGGAGAGTGGAGTGTGCCTTGCTTGGTGGAGAAGAGGAATGTGGGAACACTACGCAGGTTGTGACTCATTCTCACACAGGGATCCCCCCCCCCCCTGTCATTGTGCAGTCTATCTGACTCCCTGCACATACCCCCCCCCCCCCCCCCCCCTTTCTATGGAGCGAAGGAAATATGCAACGTTTTGGGTCGAAATCCTTCTTCAGACCCGGCCCGAAACATTGGCTATTTCCTTTGCTCCATAGATGCTGCCTCAAGCCCTGTCTCACTGTGCGAGTTCACCGAAGAGCTCTCCCGAGTTTAAAATCTCTGTGTAGAATCTCTGTCCCTATCTTCAAATTCCCACTTTGAAATAAAACACAACTTTCGACTTAAAAATTTCACAGCAAGATCGCGATTAGTCAATTCTAACGCATTTTCAATCATCGTTCGATTCAGTGTAATTTTCACACCTGGTTGATATGGTTTTTTTAAAAACCTTACAGTACATTACAATAAATAGTTTCAAGCATACCCGGTACTAAACGCATGAACATTAAGGTGATTACTGATGTTACAAACAGTTATAAATGAATATAGTTTCAAAGTGAAATAGGAGATTTCCGTGCAAAGCATATTTAACCAGAATATGATGAGGTCGCTGTAAAATACTCACTGAAAACAATACGCCGTCAACTCAGGATTGTTTCTTAGCCCTCTGACAGGTGTTTCAATGATTTAGCTCGCTGTTAATCGATTCATAACTATTAATTTTCATTCCTGGTCCGTATCGAACTTCTCCAAATGCAAACGCTTCAAGTTACGGTTCTTGTGTGGTTGTAAGGGGGGGATGCTAGGATAAAATACCATATATTTGCATTTATATAGCGATCCTGCTGCGAAATGTTTAAGTATAAGTTGTATTTTTTTTCAAAGTGGGAATTGGAAGATAGGGACAGAGAAGCTACACAGAGATTTTGATAGGAAGGACACGTTACAGCAGCTGAGTAAAAGATCGGTCAAATGGTAGGTTCAATGAAGATCGGGCGAGGGGGATGGGGGTAGGGGAAAAGTATCTATAGCTTGGGATGCCTAATTGAGTACTGAGATGGATTATCATTCCACACCAAATTTCTTAGACAATAATACCTTTTATGCTATTATCACAATAGTTTGTTGGATATGGATCAACGGACTCTGTATGGTACATGCTCGTAAATTAGTAAAACAAATGTTCTTCTTTAAGTACTGAAGGGACAGAAGGGACAGAAGTTTAGGGATAACATGAGGGGGAACTTCTTTACTCAGAGAGTTGTAGCGGTGTGGAATGAGCTTCCAGTGGAAGTGGTGGCGGCAGGTTCGTTGTTATCATTTAAAAATAAATTGGATAGGCATATGGATGAGAAGGGTATGGAGGGTTATGGTATGAGTGCAGGCAGGTGGGACTAAGGGAAAAAAGTTGTCCGGCACGGACTTGAAGGGCCGAGATGGCCTGTTTCCGTGCTGTAATTGTTATATGGTTATATGGTACTGTTGTTTTGGGGATGGGGTGACTGATAACAAATAACCTACATTCTATATTTTGTCATAATGTGGCTGAAACAATGGCATATTTTGTGATATTTATTGAGATAGAAAGATACAACTGAGTTTGGGCAAGATATTACCTTGCAACATTCTGTATGTCTGATATTATGAAATGGAACGCAGAAATTATGGGAAGATTACATAAAACTACAATTCAAAGGTAATGAATATACAGAGTATTCTTATTTCCATCATGAACATACAATAGTGATATAGGACACCAGGTCCTACTACGGTAAACTCACGAGCTACTACGGTATGCCTACGTGTTAAAAAGTATCAAATTTTTACATCCTGAGTATAGTTTACTCGTGGGCATTTTTAAACATGTTGAAAAATCTTCACGAGTAACCACATTTCCCGAGTACCTGCCGTTAGCGCTAAGAAATGGCATGTTGGCCTTTTATAACAAGAGGAATCGAATATAGGAGCAAAGAGGCCCTTCTGCAGTTGTACAGAGTTCTAGTGAGACTGCACCTGGAGTATTGTGTGCAGTTTTGGTCCCCTAATTTGAGGAAGGACATTCTTGCTATTGAGGGAGTGCAGCATAGGTTAATTCCCGGGATGGCGGGACTGTCATATGCTGAGAGAATGGAGCAGCTGGGCTTGTAGTCCAGAACCAGGGGCCACAGTTTAAGAATAAGGAGTAAGCCATTTAGAACGGAGACGAAGAAACACTTTTTCTCACAGAGAGTGGTGAGTGTGGAATTCTCCGCCTCAGAGGGCAGTGGAGGCAGGTTCTCTGAATGCTTTCAAGTGAGAGCTAGATAGGGCTCTTAAAAATAGCGGAGTCAGGGGAAATGGGGAGAAGGCAGGAACGGGGTACTGATTGTGGATGATCAGCCATGATCACATTGAATGAATGTGATATGAAAGTGAATTAGGTGTCAAATTAAACTTCTTTTTATGCTTTATCTGATGGGATAAATTGCAGACTTTATTTTTTAAATCTCAAAGTTTTGTAACATTGCTAGAAAATATACCTGCATCTTGGAGGCCGAAGGTTAGGTTGTTAAAGTGGGAAGCGGCTGTAAAAGGACATCGCTGCTGGGGGGGGGGGGGTGTTGCTCTCAGAGCGTGTGGGTAGTCTGTCCAAAATTGCCGGGGATCATCCAGCTCAAGAGTGGGTCAGCGGGCGATGGATACCAGGCAAGCAGGCGGTGGAGCTTATTCCATATGTCAGTGCGGGTAACCTCAATTGATCCCTTGTTCGCGCTGACACAGGAGTAAGCTCCACTGCCCGCTGTGATGTTATCCATCACCAGCTGACCAGATTTGCTCTATGATCTTTGCTCTTGAGCTGGTCCCCTCACTGTTCAGGCGGAGAGCACTGCCAGAGGTGAGCGAGCCGGCAGAAGGCGCTGAGATGGCAGTCGGTTCCGCTGTCCGGTGATGGAGGCCGCTTGTAGGCGAGCTCCTTCCCTCCCTGGCCACAATGCGGTAGCTCCGCGCCCGGAGCGCTGCGGCAGCGGTGAGTGAGTATTACTGGCATGAACCCGACGCCCTCCTTCTCAACGCTCCTGCCCTCCCCGCAACTTTACCCCTGGTTAGACTCCCCACACGCTGTGAAAGGAACTCTCCCCCGAATTGTCACATTACTCACGACACATGACTCATTTATAATTATTTATTTATATTTCTATGAAAATTTTTCCCAATTGGGCCCCGCACCTCCTAAAGCCGGCCCTGTCCTCCAGAGATGCTGCCTGACCGCTGTGTTAGTCCAGCACTTTGTGTTCAAAGTAGGAGGAGGTGTTGGTTGTCTCAAAAAACATTAAGATGGTTAAGTCCCCTGGATACTGAGGGCACTGA
Source organism: Raja brachyura (assembly GCA_963514005.1). The sequence goes on along the minus strand of OY740794.1, from coordinate 5,954,439 downwards.
GGGAACTCTGGCAGGAGATTGCTGGAGCCTAAACAGAGATCTTTGTATCCTCATTACCCATGAGTGAGGTGCCAGGCGCTGGGGAAATCAATGTTTGTTCTTTTATTTAAGAGGGGCAATACGAGGAAATTAACAGACAAAATCCTTAACTGCGATGGCTTCATGGATATGGGTGCAAACCAGGAAACTACAGGCCCATGAGCCTTGCATCAATGTTAGGGAAATTATTGGTAAAGATTGAGGGACAGGATTTACTCACATTTGCATGAATTTGTTGGGGAGAATAATCAGCATGTCTTATTCCAACAGGTTTTATTCCAAAACGTTACTCATCACATAATCTTAGACGCTTGTTTAATATTATTTACTCGAGAAGAAGAAGAGATATAGAATTAGCAGTTATATCGTTGGATGCTGAAAAAGCATTCGACCAGGTGGAATGGTCATATTTATTTAATATAATGGAAAAGTATCAACTGGGGGATGGATTTTGTAAATGGGTAAGAATATTATATTCTAACCCTACTGCAAGAATTTTAACCAATCAAATACTATCACCTAAATTTAGACTTTTTAGGGGATGCAGACAGGGATGTCCGTTATCCCCTTTATTATTTGCCTTGGTGATAGAACCTCTGGCTGAAAGAATTAGATCAGAACCTGAAATATATGGGTATAATACTGACACAACAAATAATAGGATATCTTTATATGCAGACGATATTCTGATTTATATTACTAAGCCGGAATGTAGTATTCCCAAGTTATTCAATGTTATAAATGAATTTAGCGTATTTTCAGGATATAGGATTAATTGGAATAAAAGCGACATTATGCCTATAACTGGTATAAATGTAAATATATTACAAAAATACCCATTAAAAATAGTTACAGATAAATTTAAATATTTAGGAATTAATGTGTCTAAATCCTATAAATTATTAATTAAAGCTAATTATTATCAATTATTAGAGAAACTTAAAAAAAACATTTCATATTGGAAAACACTCCCTATATCTATGATCGGTAGAATTAATGCTATAAAGATGATTTTTTTACCACAATTGTTATATTTATTTCAGGCAATTCCTTTTTTTCTCCCAAAATTTTTTTTTTTTTTAATTGATAATATTGTTAATAGTTTTGTTTGGGATTACAAAAGTCATAGAATAAGTAAAAAACATTTATGTAAGTCTAAGATAAACGGAGGGCTAGCACTTCCAAATTTTCTATACTACTTTTGGGCTGTCCAGATTAAGAATATGAATTTTTGGTGGGTAAATATGGATGATGAACCAATGTGGTTAAAAATGGAAAAGGAAGACTGTTTACCTTTCAATATAGAGTCGATTATTTTCGCACCAAAGGAAGTACAAAAAAAGACTTATAGGGACAACCCTATAATTCATAATAATAGGCGTATTTGGAAACAGATAGTTAAGACCTTATATCTGGATAATCTTTCTTTTAGGTTACCAATTAGGAATAACCCACTGTTTAAACCCTCAATCTTAGATGCGGGGTTTAGACTGTGGGAGGATTCAGGAATTAAAAGGATAGGACACCTTTATAGAAATGGAAATTTTTTATTATTTGAAGAGTTACAAGATATTTTTGGACTACCTTCACAACACCATTTTAGGTATTTACAAATTAGAGATTTTATTAAATGCAACACACAAGACTATAAAAATAAAGAATCAGGCTTATTAGATGAGCTGTTTAATTTACATCCAAATACGGATAAGCTTATAGCTTATATATACAATATTATTTTAGATAAAGAGAACCCAACAACTGAAACATATCGTCTAGCATGGGAAAATGAAATTGGATTACCTATAATAAAAGAAACTTGGGAAGAAAGCTTACAAAGAATACATTGGTGTTCTTTGAATGCCAGACACACATTGATACAATTTAAAGTTATATATAGATTACACTACTCGAAAACCAAATTAAAAAGTATCTTTCCTAGTCTCTCCTCTATTTGTGATAAATGTAAGAATCTTGAAGCAAATTTAATACATAGTTTTGTAACGTGCCCACGGTTGAATTATTATTGGATTGAAATTTTTAAAGTTATTTCGGAAGTTCTTAAGGTTGAACTCGACCCAGACCCAAAATTAATAATATTTGGAATTCCAGAGCCAAATTTGGTACTCACAGTAAATCAAAGAAATTTTTTTGATTACTGTTTAATAATAGGGAAAAAAATGGTACTTAAATTTTGGAAGGGAACATTATCCCCAACAATTAAAATGTGGAAAGCAGAGACGTTGGAGACGTTGAATTTGGAAAGAATTAGATTTGTCCTTTTGGACAGGTATAATTCTTTTGCATCGATATGGTCTCCATATATACAGTATTTAGAGAAGTAGCTATTCTTGGAATCACGGCTCGACGGATACCCTACGGAATCCGATGCGAATAACTTACTTATATTTGATATTATTGCGCATTTATTATAGATATTACTGTATGAAATAGTATTTCGTATAATGTATTTAGTTTTGTTTATATGTAATATTTTTGTTTTTTAAATTTTCTTTTTTTTTTATGGTTGAAGTATGTGGGAATTTTTTTTTTTTTTTTAATTCTCTTTTTTTTCCTCTTTTTTTTTCTCTTTTATATATCTTTTTCTTTATTTCCAAAAAATAGAAGATATTAAGTATTGATATGTTATTTGTAGTAATATTGAATTAAGGTGTTAGTTTATAAAGTAAGCTATACATTGTAAACTGATTATTTCAAATAAAAAAATATTACACAAAAAAAGAATAATCAGCATGTTTTTCTACAGGATAGGTCCTATTTCACAAATTTGATTTGATTTTTTTTTGGACGTTATGAAGATGATTGATGAGGGTAGGGCAGTGAGTGTGGCTTACATGTACTTAAGTAAAGTATTTGACAAGGTCCCCCATATTGGGCTGCTTCAGAAAATCAAGCCATTTGTGTCCTGGTAACTGACGGCATATTTAAATGTATCACATGTTACTATGGGTCAGAAAGGTCAAAGGACGCATGTTGCCGGGATGTAAAGGAATGGTGGATGAATAAACCAAAGTTCATTGGCGACGAGGATGAACTAGTAATTGTTTGGTTCAACTTTTGAAGCAGATATGGCTTTTAACGAAGCAGCTGGAATTAGACGTTTGAATCCATTCGACCCGAATGGGTAGGTAGAGTGTTGTGAGTACAAAGTTTGAGCCATGGCTGGAGGAATTTGACTCCTACGCAGATAGCTTAGGTCTGCTTGTTGAAGGAGAAATGCCGATGCAGGTCACATGACGGAGAGCATTGTTATTGCTGGAGCTTCTGTTCAGGAGATTTTCAAAACACTTTCGGAGACAAGAAAAAAAGCAGATTATGCAATGGCTGTTGCTGCTTTGATTGATAAAAATACATCTATTGACGCTCTGAACACATCATCAGTAACCTGGGGTCATTGGGTGTTTCGGGTCTTTCAACATCAGACACCCTCGCCTAGGCGACCCAGCCGTGGTTGATCAGACCATGATTTGTGTTCACGTGGCATTCGCTCCTCCCCATGAACTCTCCTGATCCAGACCCATCTCGAGGCCTTCTCCGCTGCCTCTAGTGTTCTCGATGGCTCTTCTCCTCGCCACTCCGTTGATGCCCAGTGCACTCAAGGCTTTGTAGAGCGAATACACCTTGCCTTCCAGCCCTGCTTGCGGCAATCTATGACCAGCACTTCATACTTGGTCAACTTCCTCTCGTGGGCCTCCTCCAGACGGTCCTCCCACGGCACTGTCAGTTCCACCAAGACAATGTTTTTGGTCGCCTCTGAGACCAGGAGGATATCTGGCCTCAGGGTGGTCATGGCAATGTGCTGTGGGAACTTCAGCTGTTTCACCAAGTCTACAGAAAGCTGCAAGTCCTGCGCAGTTGCCAGAATTCCTGACGGATTCCTGGCTGCTGTGGTTCTTGGCAGCTGCACTCCGGCCTTCACGAAGGTGATCATCTGGGTGATGGGGCGTGCTCGTCTGCAGCTGCTGATTCCCATGCTGATTGCTTCTGCAAAGGGTTTAAGGACCTGGTTGTGACACCAGGTGTACCGGCCCTGCCCAAGAGCCTTTGGGCAGCAGCTCAAGATATGTTCCAACATCCCCTTGCCTGAGCATTGCGGGCAATCTGGAGATTCCGCTTTGCCCCAGATGAAGAGGTTCGATGGGCTGGGAAGGACATCATACACTGCCTGGACCAGGAACTTGATGCGCTGTGGTTCAGCCTGCCAGAGCTCAGTCCATGTGACTTTTCGGTCCATGGCCTGCTCCCACCTTGTCCAGGCTCCCTGCTGCCTCAATCCACCTGCTCTGGTACACCTCTCCTCCTCCACCACTGCCCTCACTTCCTCCTGGACCATCCTACGCCTCTCCTTCCCCTTGGCGAAGAAGCATTGTGTGGCGCAAACAAATGCTACATTTCAACAACATGTATTCTGGCAAACGACACAGAGAGAGGGGGAAAGCATTGATCAGTTTGTCACAAGATTTTGTCAAGTTTATGAGGGCTGCAACTTTGGAGCTAAGTTGGATAATCAAATCAGGGATCAGATTGTACAAAGTAGCAAATCAAATGGTTTAAGATGTAAGTTGTTGGAGAAAGTTGACATGCTGAAAATTGCCTGTTAATTTGAAGCTGTAGAAACCCAGTTACAGACCATGACATTGGATGGAGGAAGCCAAGTTAACAAGCATCATCTACTGGCACTCCCAAAGGACATGGACATGGTAAGGATCATTCCAAAGCTGAAGATTTTAGATGTGGACATTTTTGACATTTTGCCAAGGATTTATGTTGCCCTGCCAGGGATCAAACATGCAGAAGGTGTTGGAAAAAATACCATTTTGCGAAGAAGTGTCGAACCACAGACAAACCAAAGTGAGATGATGGAAAAGCAAATAGATTTGGAAGATGAAGAGGGCAGAGAGAAGGACGCTATCAAACTGCCATGTTGATGAATGTTCAAGTGAATGTAAATGTGATGAAACAAGGATTGAGGCAGGATATGCTTTTAGTATCAACAATATGCACGCAAGAGAATTGGAGGTGTGGAAGTAGACATTATAGCAGTGTTATTGATAGAGCGCTGTGGGAAGTTTTAAAATGGAATAAGATAAAATGCACTTCAAGAAAGTGTGAGAAGAAATTGTATCCTTGTACATCATCAACACCACTCCTGACAGTTGGATGTTTCATGGCAGAGGTCCAAGCTGGTGATAAGCACATTATGGCTGAATTTGTGGTCATCAAGGGAAAAGGAGAGCTACTCATGTGTAGAGAGACTGCTCAAGCATTATGTGTGCTACACATTGGGATAAATGTTAACTCATTGAAGGCATATGCGGATTTAAAGGAGAAGTTCAAGCCAGTATTTGAAGGCATCGTAAAATTGCGTGATCGTCAAGTCAAACTGAAGACAGACCCAAGTATTAAGCCTGTAGCACAATCAATGAGAAGAACTCCATTTGGATTAAGGGAAAAGGTTGAGCCTAAGATTATTATTGCATCCTTGCACATCAAAACCACTCCTGACGGTTGGATGTCAGGATTTGATGTTGGATGCCCATGCTTTGCGTGGACACGAGACGAATAAATGAGGCAATAATATTGTTGATGAGGTCCTGCAAGAACTATCTACAAGCAAAGTATTTTCAAAGATAGATCTAAAGTTGGGTTATCATCAGTTGGAGTTAGACCCAGAGTCAAGGAAAATAACTACTTTTGTCGCACATAATGGACTATACTGGTATAAGAGTTTGTTGTTCAGAGTCAATGCCACACCAGGGATTTACCAATATGAAATTCAAAAGGTAATTCAAGGGATTCCTGGAACTGCAAACATCTCAGATGATACCATTATTCATCAGTGCTGGATTTACCTATAGGCTTAGTAGGCTGAAGCCTACGGCCTCAAATTCCAGCCCCTTATCTCATTGGCTACGCTCGGCTGCACATCGGTGTCAATCTGGTGGACTCTTCCATCTTCCTCTAGTCATGGGGGACTGGGAGGGGCCTCACAATTGCAATAGACTAGGGCCTCTCTTCATCTAAATCGAGCACTGATTGCAGGGAACTGCAGATGTTGGTTTATAAAATGACACAAACTGCTGGAGTAACTGGAAGGCTATCTAAAGTTGCAACAGGATCTGGATCCATTAGGTAGGTGGGCTAAGTAATGGCAAATGGAATTTAACTCTGACAAGTGTGAGGCGCTGCACTTTGGTATGTCAAACCGAAGTTACACTGTAAATGGTAGAGCCCTGGAGAGTGTTATAGAACGGAGAGATCTGGGACTACCAGTGCATGCAGTGCCAGATTTAGTGCATGAAGAGAGGCTATAGGCTATTCCACTTGTGAGGCCCCACCCAGTCCCCCACCCCCACGACTAGAGGAAGATGGAAGAGTCCACCAGATTGACACCGATGTGCAGCCGAGCGTGGCCAATGAGATAAGGGGCTGGATTTTGAGGCCCTAGGCTTCAGCCTACTAAGCCTATAGGTAAGTCCGGCACTGTTATTCATGGTACCACACGTGAGGAACATGATTGACTCAGGCAGACACTAGCTTGGTTGAAGGCTGCTGGATTGACAGTAAACGTGGACAAATGTTTGCTTGGTGTTTCAGAATTAGCGTTTATGGGCCACAAGGTGACCAGTAATGGCATCAATGCAGCTGAGGGCAAGATTGAAGCTGGAAAGAACAATATATTATTATCCAGATTGCTGAAGGTAGACAAGCGGCAAAGGTCTATACTGGAGACAGAAGCAGAATCATTTGTAACATTAGTCGCAGTACATTCTACACCAAGAGCAATGAGAACAAGGGAAATAGAAGGTCGGACAACGATCCAGAACTAAAAATGATAAAGAGCAGATCCCAAGAGGTGATTGGATGGAATGTCCACACTGGACATATGCAGCTATCAGAGTTGAACTATGCACAATTGGAAGGTGTGTGCAGAGAGGAAACAGGATTGTAGTGCAAACAAAGCTGAGGTCAAGGATGATTGAGATAGCCCCCGAAGGACATTTAGGAGTTGTTCGAACTAAACTAAACCTTCGTACAAAAGTATGGTGGCCAGGGATGGAAATAGATGTGCAACAACGTGAGGTCAAGCCATGGATGTTAGACAGTAAGCAGACCCAATCCACCTGAGCCAGTATGAAGCACATTGTTACTGACAGGTCCAAGGGAAGATGTTGCTGTAGATTATCTAGGCCCACTTGCACCTGGAGAATCAATACTAGTTGTGATAATCAATTATAAGTATGCGATAATGAAGTCTACACCATCTGAAAAGACTGTAGCAATTTTGATGGAAATCTTCGCGAGACACGGTCTACCAGTGACATTATATCTAGACAATGGGCCTCAGTTCATTTCTCAGAAGTTTGCTGACTACATGAAGAACACAAAGGTAGACAGAAATGCTGGAGAAACTCAGCAGGTGAGGCAGCATCTATGGAGCAAAGGAATAGGTGACGTTTCAGGTCGAGACCCTTCTTCAGATCAGTCTGAAGAAGGGTCTCGACCCAAAACGTCACCTATTACCAGAGAATAAGAGGTGGTGGGTTTCCAGGGCAAAAATCAAAAGGGGCCACTTGTCAACATAATTGTATAAGGAGTAAGAGGGTTGTAAAAACAAGCCTGAAGGATTAGTGTCTCAATGCAAGGAGCATTCGTAATAAGGTGGACGAGTTGAATGTGCAGATAGCTATTAATGACTATGCTATAGTTGGGATCACGGAGATGTGGCTCCAGGGGGACCAAGGCTGGGAGCTGAACATCCAGGGATATACAATATTCAGGAGGGATAGACAGAAAAGAAAGGGAGGTGGGGTAGCGTTGCTGGTGAGAGAGGAGATTAATGCAATAGAAAGGACGGACATTAGCTTGGAGGATGTGGAATCGATATGGGTAGAGTAGCAATGTTACAAAATTTTGAGATTTTAAAAATCAAGTCTGCAATTTATTCCATCAGATAAAGCATAAAAAGAAGTTTAATTTGACACCTAATTTACTTTCATATCTTCAGTATTAAGAAAGTTATGGCCATTTTCATACTCTGAAATGAGCATCTTGCTTCCCATTGCCTTTCAATTGACTTAACTCAAAAGCTGTGATCTGGAAAAGTTAAAAGTCCATAACATTCTTAAAAATTAAGAGAACTCAATGAAATTTTCAGTTATTATAGATTGAAGCATTCTGAAACAAATATTAAACAATCTTACTTGGATTACCTGAAATTAAAGCATATAATTAGTTAGTTATCTAATTGTAGCTAATTACAAAATTCAATGAGTAGATCTAAACATCTGTCAATTTCTTAAGAAAAGATAAACTTTTTTTTAATTGCCTAAGTGTCCAAATAACATTCACACAATAATCCACAATTATAACATAATTTTAAAATCTCATTTTCATGAGTTTCTGGGCCAAATGGAAGGAATTTACTGTTTTATGCCTGTAAATTAATGGCCATTTAAATCAACTAGCGAGTGGGTTTTAGTGGAATGTGGTGGATTGGAACGTTGTGGTTAGCGGTGAAGTCGGGGGGAAAAATACTGGGGGTTCATACATTTTTTGGGGACCCCATTTCGCAACATAAAAATATTATTAATGCCTCCCGAAAAACCAACTTTTAATATAAAAATGAACTATTTACCTTTTTTTCTCCCCTACGCAAAATGCTTCCGGTTGTCTGCGCGCACGGCTTTTGAAGGTGATTTTTAAATTACTCTAGTTAATAAATAATCTAGAGTAATTTAAAAATACCACCATTCATTAAATGTCGGAGCGATTTTTCTTCAGCAACCAAATCGCCCGACATTCATCGATTATCCAGGCCTGTGGAAAAACGGCACTTTAAGCCCGCCCCCCTCTGCAAGGCGCGAAAGTCGCGCACACGGGGAGCGGCAGAAGTGCAGCGCCGCTAAAGGTAAGTTTTGTAACATACCTAGGTAGAGCTGCGAAACTCTGGGGCAGAAAACACTAGTGGAATTTGTGTACAGGCCACCTAACAGTAGTAGTGGAGTTGGCGATGGCATCAAACAGGAAATTAGAAATGCATGCAACAAGGGTAAAACAGTTATAATGGGTGACTTCAATCTACGTATAGATTGGGTGAATCAAATGGGCAGGGGTGCTGAGGGGGGTGGGAGAGAAAGCTGGAACAGAGAAAAGGCAGGACAAAGGAGAGGCCAAACAAAACGTGCCAGGTAGATTAATATAGTGTTGTCAATAACAAAACAAAAAACATAGCTTTTGGAAATCTGAAATAAAACTGAAAATGTCAGAACTGCTCAGGAGATCATACAACATTGGTGGATATGGCGTTGGTCCTTGCCTGCATAATTTCCCAAAAAATGGCTTAAACATAAAAGGCTTAATATGCTGACAATGAAAAGTTGATTGAAATTTTTGTCAAGTAAACTTGGTGATCAGATTGCTGCTGTAAATGACTGAGATCAATTCTAAGCACATAATTGTCATGTAATTGTCCTCCATTTACTGTAATTATGGCAGGACTTCTGGAATATAGAAGTAAGATGGCAATAGAAGCAAAACGAATACAATGAGAAAAAAAGTTAAAGCAATGAATGGTTAGGGCAGATTTGTATTTACCAAGGAGAAGACAGGAGGACGGAGGAACTTCGGGCAATCAATGGAAGTGTCTTGAGAGCAGTCAGTGTTACGATCGAAGATGTGCTGAAGGTGCTACCTTGAATGAAGGTAGACAAATCTCCAGGGCCTGATCAGATATATCCGAAGACATTGTGGGAAACCAGTGAGGAAATTGCGGGAGCCTTGGTTGAAATTTACGAGTTATCTTTAAATACAAGAGAGGTGCTGGAGTACTGGAAAGTGGCAAATATTGTGCCTCTATTCGAGGGTTGCAGGGAAAATTCTGGGAACTGTAGGCCAGTGAGGTTAACATCTGTAGTCAGAAAGTTACAAGAGAGTATTCTGAAGGATAGGATATACAGGTATTTAGATGGACAAGTGCTGATTAGGGATAGTCAACATGGTTTTGTTTGTGGGAGGTCGTGTCTCACAAATCAGATTGAGTTTTTTGAAGACGTGATCAAAAAGGTCGATGAGGGCAGAGCCGCAAATGTTATATACCTGGATTTGAATAAGGCATTCAACAAGGTTCCACATGGTAGGCTGCTCTGGAAGGTTAGATCACATGGGATCCAAGAAGAGATAGCTGATTGGATAGAAAATTGGCTTCATGGAAGGAAGCAGAGGGTGAAGGTGGAAGGTTGCTTCTCGGACTGGAGGCCTGTGACTAGCCATGTACCTCAGGGTTTGGTGCTGAGCCCGTTACTGTTTGTCATCTACATCGATGATTTGGATGAGAACATACATGGCAAGATTAGCAAGTTTGATGGAATTTAATACAGAGACAGTTGAGGTGCTGTATTTTGGTAAGTCTAACATGGGCAGGACCCACACAGTGAATGGTAGGGCTCTGGCAGGCACGTGCCGTCAGGGTAGGCAAGGTAGACAGTGCCTACCCTGACTAAAATTATAACATAGTAATTACTAAATATAAATAGTAAAGGCAAGGGAGAATTATGCCTATCTAAGAGATCGATCTCCCAGGTAGGCATAATTCTCCGTGCCTTTCATCCGCAGCGCTTGTAACACGGGAAGCTCTGTGCAGTCCACGTGCCGTCAGCACTGCCTGAAGCCGTCAATTTCAAGCGGGGCCGAAGGCAGCTGAAATTCTGCCTTTGCAGCACTGCGCAGGTGCAGCAGCCTACTGCTCATGCGCAGCGCTAGTTTCTTGGCGGGGTTTTCAAATATGGATTGGCATTATTTTAAATGTATCTTAGGAAACTGAGAGAGAAGAATGGACCTCGTGTACCAATGATGTGGTAAGTACATTTCTTGGTGATGTTTTTAAATACCTTATTTCCCGGGGTATGGGGGTGGGGGGAGAGCTCTTTTCACAGCGTTTGGGGAATCTGGCCCGGGGTAAAGTTGTGGGGAGGGCACGAATATTGTGAAGGAGGGGATCGGGATAATGCCACTTGCGACACTCCTTGCACGGAGGCGAGCAATGCCACCGCATTGAGGCCGGGGGGGGGGGGAGAAGTAGCTCGGGTGGCTGAGCGGCCGCCGGGCCGGACAGCAGAACCGGCCGCCACCTTAGCTCCTTCTGCCGGCCCCCGCTCACCTCTAGCAGCTCTCCTTCTAAAAACCTCTCTCCTGCCGCTCGCTGGCCTCACTCATGTCCTTAAATTCCGACAGCGTGATTGAGGTTAATCGGCTGTGGGAAATTAAGGATTTGTGGGAAGCAGCTGACATGAGCGAAGTCGGCGAGCGACAGGTGAGAGGTGTTCAGACGGAGAGCACTGCCAGAGGTGAGCGGGCCGGCAGAAGGCGCTGAAGTGGCGACCTGTTCTGCTGTCGGGTCCTGGCGGCTGCTTGCAGCTCCCCGAGCTGCTTCTATCCCCGGATTCAGTGCGGTGGCTTCGCGCCCGGAGAGCTACGGCAGCAGTGAGTGAGTGAGTTACTGGCATTATCCCTGACCCCCTCCTTCTCAGCACTCCTGCCCCCACAACTTCACGCCTGGCACAGACTCTCCACATGCTGTGAAAGGAACTCTCCCCCCAATTGGTCCCTTGAACAAGTGTTGTCATTCAATTAGATGACAACTGATTCAACTTTTCCCTGTACTCCCGTTTTTCCCACCATCTCTCCACCTGCGATCACCCTTCACCCCCCCACCCATTCAGTAATTCAGAATAAAGGAGACTAGGAAGCCTTAGGCAAATTGAATTGTTATGTTTTTATTTTTATTTTTTATTTTACGGAGAGAACAATCTGCGCATGCGCGGTTTAAATCGCGCGGTAAAGCCGACTGAGTGCCTACCCTGAGTAATTACTCACGGCACGTGCCTGGGCTCTGTGTAGTGTTGTAGAGCAGAGGGATCTAGGAATGCATGTGCATGGTTCCTTGAAAGCAGAGTTGCAGGTTGATAAGGTGGTCAGAAAGGCTTTTGGCACATTGGCCTTCATCAGTCAGAGTACTGAGTATGGAAGTTGGGAGGTTATGTTGGAGTTGTATAAGATGATGGTAAGACTGCAATTAGAGTATTATGTTCAGTTATAGGAAAGATGTTGTCAAGCTGGAAAGGCATCAGAGAAGATTTATGAGGATGTTGCCAGGACTAGAGGGTCTGAGCTATAGGGAGAGGTAGAGTAGGCTGGGACTCTATTCATTGGAGCGCAGGTGGATGAGGGAGATCTTACAGAAGTGTATAAAATCATGAGAGGAATAGATCAGGAAGATGCACAGAGTCTCTTGCCCTGAGTTGGGGAATCAAGAACCAGAGGACATAGGTTTAAGGTGAAGGGGGAAATTATTGAATAGGAATCTGAGGGGTAACATTTTCACACAAAGGTTGGTAGGACTATGGAACAAGCTGTCAGAGGAAGTAGTTGCTGGGACTATCCCAATGTTTAAGAAACAGTTAGACAGGTACATGGATAGGACAGGTTTGGTGGGATATGGATCAAACACAGGCAGGTGGGACTAGCGTAACTGGGACATTTTTGCTGGTGAGCAAGTTGGGCCAAAGGGCCTGTTTCCATGCTGTATCACTCTATGACTATGACCTTTGACAAGGACCCAAATGGTAGGCTGATCCAGAAGGTTAGATCACATGGGTTCCAGGATGCAAAACTGGCTGGGTGGTAGGAGTCACAGGGTTGTAGTTGAATGTTGTTATTCTAATTGGAGGCCAATGACCAGCAGTGTACCACAGCATTCTGCATTTGGTCCACTGTTGTTTGATATGTATAGTTATGTTTTGGTTGAGAATGTAGTTGGTTTGGTTAGCAGATGTAATTTGTATTTATGGATGACTCCAAAATTGTTGGTATAGTGGACTGCAAAGCAAGTTTAAGATTATAGCAGGATATAGGTCAACTGGGATAGTGTGCCAAGGATTGGCAGATGGAATTTCACTTGGACAAGTGCGAAATATTGAATTTTGATGTTAAATCAGGGCAGGATTTATACAGTACATGGCAGGGCCATGGACAGTGCCCTACAATACGGCAACCTTGGGGTAAAGGTAAATAGTACCCTGAAAGTAGTGACACAGGGTGATGAAGGTTTGCCTTAATTGACAACGCTTTGAATACAAGTTAGGACCTGATATCACAACTGTGGAAGATGTAGTGAGACCACAGTTGGAGTATTATGTGCAGGTCTGGTCAGCTAGCTATAGAAAATATGTAGAAATGATTAACGTGCATCATACCAGGACTGAATGGCTTGAGTTATAAATAGAGACTGAAGAGGTTGGTGATTTGTTTTCCTTGTAATGTAGGAGGCTGAGGGGTGTCAAAGTGCTATATACCACAGAAACTTGCCCTTTGGCCCAACACAAACATAATGACCAAGCGTCCCTATGTCACATGCTGGCACCTGGCCCATAACTGTCCAAATTTTACCGATCCATGCTTATGTTGAAATGTCTTTTAAATAGAAACATAGAAACATAGAAAAATAGGTGCAGGAGTTGGCCATTCGGCCCTTCGAGCCTGCACCGCCATTCATTATGATCATGGCTGATCATCCAACTCAGTATCCTGGACCTGCCTTCTCTCCATACCCCCTGATCCCTTTAGCCACAAGAGCCACATCCAACTCTCTCTTGAATATAGCCAATGAACTGGCCTCAACAACCATCTGTGGCAGAGAATTCCAGAGACTCACCACTCTCTGTGTAAAGAATGTTTTCCTCATCTTGGTCCTAAAGGAATTCCCCCTTATCCTTAGACTGTGACCCCTTGTTCTGGAATCTCCCAATATCTCCTTGCATCTAGCTTGTCCAACCCCTTAAGAATTTTGTAAGTTTCTATAAGATCCCCATCATTCTTCTAAATTCCAGTGAGTACAATCCGAGTCTATCCAGTCTTTCTTCATATGAAAGTGCCGACATCCCAGGAATCAGTCTGGTGAACCTTCTCTGAACCCCCTCTATGGCAAGAATGTCTTTCCTCAGATTTGGAGACCAAAACTGTGCAATACTCCAGGTGTGGTCTCACCAAAACCCTGTACAACTGCAGTAGAACCTACCTGCTCCTATACTCAAATCCTTTCGCTATGAATGCTAACATACCATTTGCTTTCTTCACTGCCTGCTGCACCTACCATGACACCCAATCTCGTTGCATCTCCCCTTTTTCCTAATCTGCAACCATTCAGGTAATAGTCTACCCTCATGTTTTTGCCACCAAAGTGGATAACCTCACATTTATCCACATTATACTGCATCTGCCATGCATCTGCCCATTCACTCAACCTATCCAAATCACCCTGCAGCCTCCTAGCATCCTCCTTACACCTAACTATACCCCCCAGCTTGGCGTCATCTGCAAATTTGGAGATGTTGCATTCAATTCCCTTGTCCAAATCATTAATGTAAATAGCTGGGGTCCCAGCACTGCCTTGCGGTACCCCACTACTCACTGCCTGCCATTCTGAAAAGGACCCGTTTACTCCTACCCTTTGCTTCCTGTCTGCCAGCCAGTTCTCTATCCACATCAATATTGAAACACCAATAACGTGTGCTTTAAGTTTATATACTAATCTCTTATGTGGGACCTTGTTGAAAGCCTTCTGAAAGTCCAGATATAACACATCCACTGGTTCTCCCTTATCCACTCTACTAGTAACATCCTCGAAAAATTCTATAAGATTCGTCAGACATGATTTACCTTTTGTAAATCCATGCTGACTTGCCAAATGCGCTGCTATCTCATCCTTAATAACTGACTCTAGCAGTTTCCCCACTACCGATGTTAGACTAACTGGTCTGTAATTCCCCGCTTTCTCTCTCCCTCCTTTTTTAAAAAAGTGGGGTTACATTAGCTATCCTCCAATCCTCAGGAACTACTCCAGAATCTAAGGAGTTTTGAAAAATTATCACTAATGCATCCACTATTTCCGTGGCTACCTCCTTGAGCACTCTGGGATGCAGACCATCTGGCCCTGGGGATTTATCGGCCTTTAATCCGTTCAATTTACCCAACACCACTTCCCGGCTATCCTGGATTTCATGCAGTTCCGCCATCTTATTTGACCTCCAGTCCACTGCTATTTCCGGCAGATTATTTATGTCTTCCTTAGTGAAGACAGAACCAAAGTAGTTATTCAATTGGTCTGCCATGTCCTTGTTCCCCATGATCAATTCACCTGCTTCTGACTGCAAGGGACCAACATTTGTTCTAACTAGTCTCTTTCTCTTCACATATCTATAAAAACTTTTGCAGTCTGTTTTTATGTTTCCTGTCAGTTTCCTTTCATAATCTATTTTCCCTTTCCTAATTAAGCCCTTTGTCCTCCTCTGCTGGATTCTGAATTTCTCCCAGTCCTCTGGTAGGCTGCTTTTTTTGGCCAATTTGTATGCCTCATCTTTAGTTTTTACACTATCCCTGATTTCCCTCGTTATCCATGGATGCACCACCTTCCCTGATTTATTCTTTTGCCAAACTGGTATGAACAATTTTTGTACTTCATCCATGCAGTCTTTAAATACCTTCCATTGTACATCCACTGCCAATCTTGGCCAATTCACACCTCATACCTTCAAAGTTACCTTTGTTTAAGTTCAGAACCCTTGTTTCTGACTTAATTATGTCACTCTCCATCCTAATGATGAACTCAACCATATTATGGTCACTCTTGCCCAAGGGGCCACGCAGAACAAGACTACTAACTAACCCTTAGTCATTACTCAATACCCAGTCTAGAATAGCCTGCTCTCTCGTTGGTTCCTCCACATGCTGGTTTAGAAAACAATCCCGCATACATTCCAAGAAATCGTCTTCCTCGGTACCCCTGCCAATTTGATTCACCCAATCTATATGCAGATTGAAGTCACCCATTATAACTGTGTTACCCTTGTTGCACGCACTTCTAATTTCCTGTTTGATGCCATCCCCAACTACAATACTACTGTTAGGTGGCCTGTACACAACTCCCACTAGCGTTTTCTGCCCCTTAGAGTTTCGCAGCTCTACCCATATCGATTCCACATCCTCCACGCTAATGTCTTTCCTTTCCATTGCATTAATCTCCTCTCTCACCAGCAACGCTACTCCACCTCCTTTACCTTTCCGTCTATCCCACCTGAATATTGTATATCCCTGAATGTTCAGCTCCCAGCCTTGGTCACCCTGGAGCCATGTCTCCGTGATCCCAACTGTAGCATAGTCATTAATAGCTATCTGCACCTTCAACTCATCCACCTTATTACAAATGCTCCTCGCATTGAGACACAAAGCCTTCAGGCTTGTTTTTACAACACTTTTACCCTTTATACAATTATGTTGACAAGTGGCCGCTTTTGACTTTTTTCCTGGATTTGTCTGCCAGCCACTATTAATTTTCACCTTGCTACCACTTGCTTCTATTGTTAATTTATACCCCTCGTTCTCTCTGCTTACACCTTTAAGACACCCACCACCTCTTATTCTCTGTTTATAATTTTTTTCTTCTTCCCCCCCGTACATGTTGGGTCTGAGTGCTTCCCTTCTCTGCCTCCTGCCTCAGACACCATCTCCTAGCTATCTCTATTTGAGTCCCTCCCCCAACCTGTCTAGGTTAAAGTCCCCCCAGTAGCCTTTGCTAATTTCCCTGCCAAGATACTGGTCCCCCTTGGGTTCAAGTGCAACCCGTCCTTTTTATACAGGTCACTCCTTCCCCGAAAGCGGTTCCAATGATCCAGAAACTTGAATCCCTGCCCTCCACACCAGTCCATCAGCCACACGTTTATCCTCCACCTTGCTCCATTCCTACTCTCAATGTCGCGTGGCACAGGAAGTAGTCCTGAGATTGTTATCTTTGTGGTCCTTTTCCATAGCTCTCTTCCTAACTCCCTAAATTCTCCTTTTAGAACCTCCTCTTTTTTTACCTATGTCATTGGTACCAATATGTACCACGACCTCAGGCTCCTCTCCCTCCCTTTTCAGGATATCTTGGACACGTTCAGCCACATCCCGGACCCTGGCACCAGGGAGGCAAACTACCATCCGGGTCTCCGGACTGCGTCCACATAATCGCCAATCTGACCCACTAACTATGGATTCCCCTATTACTAATGCCCTCCTCTTCTTTTCCTTATGCTTCTGAGCATCAGGGCCGGAGGCCCGGTCGCTGTTGCCATTCTTGTCATTGCACTTAATTTATTCTATTACTTACCCTGGCAGCTCGTTCCATGTATTGTTCTGTGTATTAATAACAGAAGGGTTATTAATTTACACATAGGGTGGTAGGTATTGGGAACAAGCTGCTGGAGGGGTAGTTGAGGCAGGTACTATCATAACATTTAAAAAACATTTGGATAGGTACATTGATAGGATAGGTTGAGAGGGATATGGGCCAAATGCAGGCTGGTGGGACTAGTGTAGATGAGGCAGGGTTGGTGTGGGCAAGTTGGATCGAAGGACCTGTTTCCATGCTGTTTAAATCTATGACTAAGAATATAATGAGGCAGGCAATTAGAAAGGCAAAAAAGAGCAATCAAATATCAAATATCCAATGCTTTTTATATGCACATTAAAAACAAGAGGGTAACCAATTATGTGGGAGTGTTCATGGACATTTTTCTCTCTCCCTGCTCTCCCTGAAGTGCCCACCTGCTTCAAGTAGAGAACTATCATCCCGTTGCCAAAGAAAAGTAAGAGCTCATGTCTTAATGATTACTGTCCAGTGCCCTTGACATCCACCATCATGAAGTGCTTCGAGAGGCTGCTAATGGCACATATTAAATCCAACCTACCAAACAGCCTTGATCAACTGCAGTTTGCCTACCGACACAACAGGTCCACAGTTGATGCAATCTCCTTGTCCTTACACCCATATCTGGATCAGAAGGACATCTACGTCAGACTCCTATTCATAGACTATAGCTCTACTTTCAGTGCCATCATCTCAACCAAGTTCATCTCCAAACTTGTGGAAATTGGAGTTAGCACTCCCCGTTGCAATTGGATCCTCGACTTCCTGACCAACAGACCACAAACAGTGAGGATAGGTGACAAATCATCCTCTACCATAATCCTCAATAATAATAATAAACTAAACTAAACCAGGGAGAAAGTGGGACTTCTCAAGGATAAAGGAGGCAATTTATGCATGGATTTAGATATAGGTGAGGTAGTAGAGAGAAGGACATGGAGGACGGAGACATGTGTGTGGGAAAGGCAAATATGCTAGGTCAGTTTGAGAGTAGCAAGGGGGTGGCGTTGGACCTCTCTTCTCTGTGCCCCACTCGGATTTGCACCCATTTTTCCCCTTCCTTCCCTTCACTCCCCCGTCCCACATTCGCTTTCACCTATATTCCAGCTTCACAATTTGCATCTCTACTATCCTTATCTCACATTTTATGTCTCCCAACGGGCCACACATGGCAGAAGCTCCCGTGAGCTGCTTACATGCCCTGACAGCAGTCTTGGCTCGCCAGCTGCAAAACTGGGAATTCCGCCTGGAGTGTGATGTTCATCCCCTGCTTGTCCCCAAGATGAGGGTGGAGGGAGTCGGTAACAGTGGCAGACAATGGAGCAAAGAGCCGGTAGGATGAACCAGGGATCCTACCTCCCACTCCCTCAAAGTCGGATGTGGGAAGCGCCCCCGGGGCACAAAGGCTGAGGGTGGCCGGGCTATGAGATGGGCGACAGTTTACTATTGATCTGAATGGAGGCGACGGCTGCAACAGGGCTTTATGGCCAGCTGCAACTGGGACTTAGCAAATGGTGCCAAACCTGGTGATTCATGCAAATAGATTCTGGACTGTTTCTATGCTTTTGTACTTATTCGGGAATTGTGCTTATGTACGGCAATAACCTTCCTGATCTGTATGCAAAATTAGAATTTCACTGTACCTTGGTACATGTATAATAAAGAACCTTTGATCATAAAGAACCATCGTATTTTCATCTCTAGCCTGTCAAACCCCCCCCCCCCTTCACCTTTATCCACCTATCACTTGCTAGGCTTTGCCCTGCTCCTGCCTCTCTTTCAGCTTTCTCCTCTCCATCACAATCAGCCTGAATAGTAGTTCAACCCCAAATGTCACCTATCCATGTTCTCCAAAGATGCTGCCTGACCCGCTGAGTTACTCCAGCATTTGTCTTAACTTACCATATTGTTCACTATACCGCTAGAGATGTTTTGAGTCCCTATTTTTAGATTTATCCTATATGTGCTGTGCCATGCAAAATTTACAATAGGAGATAATTTTAAAAGGGGATATTTTAGTAAAGGCCTTACTGCTAATTTATGTCGTGCTGGCCTAATGAATTTAAGGAAGATAGTGTTTTTATGAAGTTTGGAACTGAGAAATATATATAAAATAAACCAATATTTTAGCATCGAATTAGTTAAAAACAAGAAAATCTTTGCCACATTTATGGAGTTTTTGTTAAATGCAGATTAATAGGGCAATTTTTGTTTAAATGTTCTGGCTTTGCAGGCTGTGTATATAATCTATACTTAAGGAATAGATTCATTGCTCCAATCCTCACCTTTGCAAATGCAAATCAGTCATTAACATCTCATTATTTACTAACTACCATAGTCTAGCCAGTGTAAATGTCATTCCATTTATATCACAGTACACAGTTGGGTACGTTTTGGAATTATTTATTGCTGTTTCTGGACATCCTGAGTAAAAAATAGTTCAACATGTTTTTTCGCCACATCTCTAGGAACACTTCCAAAGAGATAATATTATTTTAACATGTATTTAATCATATGAGATCAAATGTTCAATTGTCTTTATAAAAATTATCATCCAAATAAGTAGATGTCCTCACATTTATTAAACTAATGAATGCACGTGACATGAAAATCAAACTTCATAATCGTGTTTTTGTTACAAATTTCCCTGCAGATTGGGGAGACTATTGATAATTAAAGAAAATACAAAATAATATATCTTATGGGGTTGATCATAACTTCAGTTTAGACTAGACCAAGTGGGAACCTTTGGGTCCCTGTCACACAGGAGGACTGGTCCCCCAACGCAATATTCCACCACTGACCCATAGCCCCCAACTGCGCAGGCGCAGCTGATGGACCCGCACTAACGACAAAAATTAAGTTAAAGTTAATAACTTTGTGTTTAATTTTCCATTACCTCGCCATCCCTCTTCCTACCCCTATCCTCCTCCATTCCCCCTAATCCCGCAGCACTTCACCCCTGCTCTTGACCCTCCCTCTTTCCCCTCTCCTCCTGTCCCCCACTCCCTCCCTCACCTGTCTCTCCCTCACCTCTTCCTCCCTCTCCCCTCCCCTACTCTCAGTCACTCCCTCCTTCCCTCCCTCCCTCCATAACCCTTCTCCCCTCCCTAGCCCCCTCCTCTCCCTCTATCCCCCTCATCACCCACTCCTTACCTTCCCCCTATCCCACCCTTCCTCACCTCCCCCACTGCCCTCGACTTCCTCTATCACCCACTCCCTACCTCCTCCACTAGCCCTTCTCCCCCACTCTCCCCCATCTTTTCCCCCACTCTCCCCCTCCTCCCCCACTCTCCCTCCACACCTCTCCCAATTTCCCCTCCCTCTCTACCCCCTCCTCTACCTCAATCCCCCCCACTCTCCCTCCTCACCTTGCCAGGATCTGGATGTAAACCACCGCTGGCCCCATTTTGTCCACCACGTCAACAATGAAGTTGTACATGAGGCGGGGGCTGTAGGGGTGGACGGGCCAAGCGGCATGGAGCCGGGGGAGGGAGAGGCCGAGGCTGCCGCTTCTTCTTCCCCGCGGTCCCAGAGCAGCAGCCCTGGGTGCCGATCTTCTCTCCCAACAGGCCCGAAGCAGCAGATCCAGCCCCAGCCTCAGCACCCAGGCCCGGGTTGCTGGCACGGCCTCTTCCCGGTCTCCATTCCCAGTGCCAGGGAGGGTAGAAATTAAGTTAAAGTGAGTAAAGTGAAGAGAGGACCCATGGAGGCGTTTGTAAAATGGAAGGAAACTTACTCGTGGAGCCGTTGTGTCCCCACTGTGAGGCAAGGCAAGGACAGATGAAAGGAAAAAAAATGGCGGTCTGAAATTCTGCAAAGACCACAACTGTGGCTGAGGACCCGTTGGGTGTCCTTTGTGATGCCAGTCAAGTAAAGATGGCAAGTGGGGGTGCTGTTTTAATTTTTTTAAGTTTAAAATGTCAATAACTTGTAAAATATACCATCAATCTGAACAAAACTGGATACAACACTCCACAGGACAATGGTGAGTATGAGGGACCAAACATTGTAGCGCTATCATGTACCGTTTTGGCATAATGTCAGGATCAGACACACAGATCACCGACATGCTAACAAACAAGACGTGAATTTTAGTAATATTAATAATATATAAATAATAATAAAACAGTACAACACAGGAATTGGCTTCCGGTGGTGCCATGCATTTGTGGGAGGCGCAGCAGTCAGCTAATCGCTATATATATCTGGAGAGGGGAAGCTGAGAAAATATGACTTTTAAAATAAATATAACTATAAATGCTCTCGATAAGATGGCCGATCACGAGTAAAATATATTGGAATATGATACTAATATACTAATAAACCAAAATATGCGTAATCGATTCGGGAAGACAAATTCCCAGTGATGTTCAAGATAAACTATCAAGGAATCAAGCTGGAAGGGAAGGGAATTAAACAGTTGGCAAGTAGCCAAGAGTGTAATTTTGGTTAGCCCCTTCCAACCAGCAATTTCTTACTTAAATTTACTGGGCTTTGCCTGTTAAATTAAATATAGTAATTGTTAGTAAATAGTAAACACTTGTCCGGTTGAACATTTAAGTAGATCTACTTGTTTGATGGTTTTCTCTATATTATCTGGTTTTGAATTATTCCTTCTTTTATACAATATCTGTTTAAGGGACTGGAGCTCAATGTAACTTAACATCTACGGAATGTTTCAAGAATTTTTTTCCCACCATTTTCTGGGTTTTTTCTTGCAATATTTTTCTTTTAAAATACCGTAATATCACTATTTCTATGTTATTCCGCACTTTTCCAGATTTTTCTTTAAGGGCACTTTTACAAGGGGTATACCAACAGAGTCCAGTAGCTGTGAGTACCCACCCAACACCCAGAAGTTTGAGGTATTGTATTGCACCATCTGATATAAAGGTACCAATGTAATTTACAATGCAAGACGACATGCAAAAGAAAATTGGAGGAATTACGTTTTGTAGCTGGAACATAAGGGGCGCTAATGAGCCAATTAAAAGGGGTAAGATTCTTGCCCAATTGAAATCACTCAACGCCGATATAATTATTTTGCAGGAAACACACTTGAAACTTCAAGCTCAGACCAGGCTGAAGGCAAATTGGATCGGCCAAACATATCACTCCTCCTATCTCTCTAAATCTAGAGGTACAGCAATTATAATTCACAAAGGCATACCATTTAAACTAAAGAATACCATAGCAGATAAAGAGGGGAAGTATGTTATAGTTACTGGAGAGATATAATCTACGCCACTCACGATGGTAAATATTTATGCTCTTAATTTTGATAATCCACAATTTTTAAATAAAATCCTGAATATAATCTCCGAGTTCAGTTATCAAAATGTGATAATTGGGGGAGATTTCAATTGCGTTCTGGATCAATATCTGGATAAATCTGCGCAACAAAAGATACTTAATATAAAATCAAAATCCAGTGAACTTTTAAATACATACATAAAAAACATAAATATAACAGATGAATGGAGGATCGCAAACCCTGCTGGAAGGGAGTATTCCTTTTATTAAATGGTACATAAAAACTAAATACACATTGATTATTTCCTAGTGGACACAAAATTAATTCCCTTTACAACTAATCCTAAATATCATAATTGTGTCATCTCTGATCACTCTCCGTTAACCGTTTTTCTAAAACTAGAAGGAATGTTCAATAAAAAATCATTTTGGAGGTTCAATCCCCAAATTTTAAACTTAAAACAACAGATGGAATTTTTCTTTGAGACGAACGATACCCCAGACATTTTACCCTCCATATTATGGGAATCTTTTAAGGTGTTTATCAGAGGTTCTATCATTTCATACTAAGCTTTTCAAAATAAAAAGAATAGGATCGAACAATTGCAACTAGAAGAACAAATTAGCCAACTGGACCTTGAAAACGCAAAAGAGCCAACTATAGATAAACACAACTAGATAACAATACTGAAATTTAAACTAAACCGAATTCTATCTGCAAGAGTCATCAGATTATTTCAAATTACAAAACAGGAAACTTTCGAATTCGACGATAAGCCACATAAACTACTTGCACGTCAGCTGAAAAAACTGGAAAAGGATCATACTATTCTAAAAATCAAATCAGATAAAGGTGAATTGTTAACGCTGCCTAAAGACATTAATAAAAGATTTGCTCAATTTTATCAACATTTATATATATGGCCTCAAAATCGCTGCAAAATAACGGGACTTTTAAACGAGACTTTTAAACAAAGTGAGAAAAAGGAATTTATCTCAAAGATCCACTTCAAGATCTCTGACCAGACTGTTCGCTAAAAAGGTGGGGAAAACACTTGAAACATCACCAGAAAGCCCAAATTTTAAACAACCCGGACAGTTGTATATACTTAAAACAACAGATGGAACTTTTCTTTGAGACTAACGATACCCCAGACATCTCACCCTCCCTATTATGGGAATCTTTTAAGGTGTTTATCAGAGGTTCTATCATATCATACCAAGCTTTTCAAAATAAAAATAATAGGATCAAATAATTGCAACTAGAAGAACAAATTAGACAACTGGACCTAGAAATCGCAAAAGAGCCAACTATAGATAAACACAACAAGATAACAATACTGAAATTTAAACTAAACCGAATTCTATCTGCAAGAGTCATCAGATTATTTTAAATTGCAAAACAGGAAACTTTCGAATTCGGCGATTAAGCCACATAAACTTCTGGCACGTCTGCTGAAAAAACTGGAAAAGGATCATACTATTCAAAAAATCAAATCAGATAAAGGTGAATTGTTAACGCTGCCTAAAGACAATAATAAAAGATTTGCTCAATTCTGTCAAAATTTATATACATCCAAAACAACATCATGCAGCACTAAAATTATACATTTTCTGGACAACTGCAATCTCCCAAAACTCAATCCGTTGGAACAAGAGGAACTAGGAGCACAGGTTTTAAAGAAATAGAAGAGGCAATAAATTCACTGAAGAATGGTAAAACACTGGGACCAGATGGATTCAGTAATTAATTTTATAAAAGATTTAACAAGATAATCTCACCACGTTTACACAAGCTTTATACATATGCATTTAAAGAACAGACCAGAACTACCAGAAACATTAGCGGAATCAACTATTACACTCATACCCAAAAAAGATAAAGACCTAGAAGATCCGGGTTCATACAGAGCTATTGCACTATTAAATACAGATCAGACAATACTAGCGAAAACTCTGGCAAGAAGATTAAGTAAATACATTAGTACATTAATACATGCGGATCAAACGGGGTTTATACCCAAGAGACATTCATTTAATAATCTGAGACGTCTTTTTAATATTATGTATTCACACAAAATTGAAGACAACTTATCAATTGTCTGAAGAAGGGTCTCGACCCGAAACGTCGCCTATCTCCTTCGCTCCTTAGATGCTGCTGCACCCGCTGAGTTTCTCCAGCTTTTTGTGTAACCCTCGATTCTCCAGCATCTGCAGTTCCTTCTTTATCAATTATTTCATTGGATGCAGATAAAGCATTTGACCAAGTAGGTCATACCTCTTCAAAGTACTGCAAAAATTTCAAATGGTTGAGAATTTTATTTCATGGATAAAATTACTATACGACAGGCCGATGCTAGAATATTGACCAGCCACATACTTTCTCCAAAATTTCACCTATACAGGGGCAATAGAGAGGGTTGTGCATTATCACCCTTGCTATTTGCTCTTGCAATAGAACCCTTAGCCCTTTATTTGGGAGTATAAATCACAAAGGATTCATAGACGACACCTATGTAAACCCAAAGAATTTGGTGGACTGGCACTCCCCAACTTCTTGTACTACTACTGGTCAGTGAATATTAAAAATGTAATTTACTGGTTGGACAATTCAGCCCAACAGGTAGAGTGGTTAACAATGGAGAGAGAGGATTGTTCGCCTTTTAACATAGGCGCGATTCCTCTCCCCAGTAAAGTTGAAGAGTGCAATATATAAGAAAAATCTGATTATTCATAGCACCTTACGAATTTGGAGACAAGTAAAACTTACTCTTAAATTAAGAAATGTATCTCTTCTCTCTCCTATAGCTAATAATCTGTCGTTCAAACCATCTACTATAGATAAAACATTTACTCACTGGGATAGACTAGGAATGAATAGCCTTTATTGTCATTCAGACCTTTCGGTCTGAACGAAATTTCGTGCCTGCAGTCATACATATATAAAAATAACAAAACCACACAATAAACACAAAAATTAACATCCACCACAGTGAGTTCACCAAACACGTCCTCACTGTGGTGGAAGGCAAAAGTCTTAGAGTCTCTGTCTTCTTCCCTCCTTATTCTCCCTCTGCGCTGAGGAGATCCAGGCCTCTGATGCTGCCGTCCACCAGGCCCGCGGCCGAGCCTCCGAAAACCGGGCCGTTGTCGCCGGAACACCGCCACAGGGCCCGCTGCCGGAACGTCGCTGGAGCATTGCATCCCAGAAGTCAGGTCGCCGCTGGAGCACCACAGCCCCGAAAGCCAGGTCGCCGCTGGAAGGTCGCTGGAGCACCGCAGCCCCGAAAGCCAGGTCACCGCCGGAACGTCGCTGGAGCACCGCATCCCCGGAAGCCAGGCCGCCGCTGGAGCACCGCAGCCCCGAAAGCCAGGCCGCCGCTGGAGCACCGCAGCCCTGAAAGCCAAGCCGTCGCTGGAGCACTGCAGCCCCGAAAACCAGGTCGCCGCTGGAGCACCCAGCCCCGAAAACCAGGTCGCCGCCGGGACGCTACTGGAGCACCGCATCCCCGAAGCCAGGCCGTCGCTGGAGCACCGCAGCTCTGAAAACCTGGTCGCCGCCGGAACGCCATTGGAGCACCGCAGCCCTGAAAGCCAGGCCGTCGCTGGAGCACCGCAGCCCCGAAAACCAGGTCGCCGCCGGAACGCCACTGGAGCACAGCAGCTCCAAAGCCAGGTCACCGCTGAAGCTCCAAAAGCCGTGTCGCCGCCGCTGGAAGCTGGAAGGCCGCCAGCTCCGCCATTAGGGCCTCAGCACAGACGGAGACGGTGTCGGGGGACACGACAAGAAAAGTCGCATCCCCCCGAAGGGAGAGACTAAAACCCCGTTCATCCCACCCTCTCCCCCCCCCCCACACATACACAACCTAACAAACCAAAAATAATCCCTAAAATCAGGCACAAAGACTAAAATAAAATAAAAGACAGACGGACTGCAGGTGAGCCACAGCTGCCAAGCAGCGCCGCCACTTCCGGATCAAAACATTTGAGATTTGTATGAAATGGGAAACCAAAGACAGATAGGATAAATATCTTCTATATGTACATAACTGCTCGATTAATGTAAGACATAGTTTAATCCAATTTAAAATATTACATAGACTATATTACTCGAAAACTAAACTGAACAACATTTTTCAAAATGTATCCCCCATCTGTGACAAATATTTATCTCACGAAGCAACTATAACACGCTCCTTCGCCTCCTGCACAAAACTCCATAAATTTTGGAAAGAAATCTTTGAAATCTTCACAAAATTATTAATAACAAAACTGGACCTTCATACAGAATTGATTATTTTTGGAACAACAGGTGCCTGCTCTGAGTTATAAATATTTCAAAGACGTTTCCTTAACTACGGCGTGATAATGGCAAAAAAAACGTATACTTAAATTTTTGAAAAATGCATCCACCCCAACGCTTAAAATGTGGATCACAAGCATGTCTGATACGCTACATCTTGAAGATATGAGACTCGTCTTAGCAGGAAAATCTGAACAATTTTTAAAGACATGGTCTCCTTTTATTGATTTATTACAAGTATAATATGGTGCAACACAACTCTGGAAATAAACAGACTCACAAACTGGGTGATGGGTGTGGTGAGATATGAAGCAGGTATAACCCTTAAGGGTCCTTTTTTTAATTTATTTTTCTTTTCTCTTTTCTTTTATTTCTTTTTTTAGATTTATTTTTATGGGTTTTTGTCTTTATTTTTCTATAGGCTATCACTTGTTTACCCCGAGACTTCTGCACATCTGGTAGACTACGGGTTTACACATCACTACTTCTTCCACTCTTTCTTTTTCTCATTCTTTCTCTTTTGTTCTACCTCTTTCTTGTTAAATTTAAAATAGAAGTTGTACACAAAATGTATTTTATCATATGCCACGGTTTATACTACTAATAAAAATATAAATTAAAACATTAAAAAATTTAAAAAAACCCACAGGAATAGGCCACAAGACCAAAAGACACAGGAGCAGAATTAGGCCATTTGGCCCATCGAGTCTGCTCTGCTATGTTTTCCCTCTCAACCTCGTTCTCCTTCCTTCCCCCTTTATCCTTTGCCTACCCTTACTAATCAAGAACCTATCAATCTCCGTTTTAAAAATACCCAATGTTGACTTCCACCTCTACCTGTGGCAATAATTTCCATAGAATCATCCCCATTTTGCTAAAGAAATACTTTCTTGCCCTAAGAGGTAGAGCCTTTTATTCTGACGCTGTGCCCTCTAGTTCTAGACCTACTTTAAACCTTTTTCTACATCCATACTATATAGGGCTTTCATTATCTGTTAGGTTTCAATTAAATCCCCCCTCATCTTTCTAAATTCCAATGAGTACAGGCCCAGAGCCTTCAATCACTCCTCATAAGTTAAATCAATTATCCCCAGGGTCATTCTTGTAAACCTCCTCTGGACACACCTGCACATCATTCTTCAGATATGGGGCCCAAAAGTGCAATCTATCTATACATACTATTAAAAGTCTCATCTTGTATGTATGTGTGCGTATGTCCGTATATGTGTATGTGTTTTTGTATCTTCGTCAAAACGCTACATGGAAGTGCTTAAACTTTTACATATTCTGACTCACATTTTTCCCTTCCACACAGTAATCAGGTTCACTTAAGATTTCATCCTATATTCTCCCCCCCACAGGCTATTCGCACCCCCACCCATGGGTTATTCACCTTACTCACCATTCTCTTGTGTTGCAAGTGCTGATCGGTGAAATATTACAAAAGTTATTGGTCTTCTCTCCTCTCATTTGCGACGGCCCTTTTGGCACCCTGTGTCAATCACTGGAGGTGAGAATAAAGCCGAGGAAGTGGAGTGAGCAGAGTGTGTGCGGGGGCGTGTTCTTGGGCAGGGGTGGGTGGGCGGGCAGAGGTTGTGGTTGCGAGCGTGGGCTATGTTCATGGGCGGGGGCCGTGTTCGCGGGCTGGGGCTGTGTTCACGGGCGGGGGCTGTGTTCACGGGCGGGGGCTGTGTTTGCGGGTGGCGGTGGTGACCACCACGAGGAGCCAGGGGAGCCGTTGAGCCCACACCTCCCCTTCCCCACATATCCCCTCCCCCACACATACCCTCCCCCACACACACCCCCCCACACCCCCCCCTCCCCCACACCCCCCCTCCCCACCACAACCCCTCCCCACCACAACCCCTCCCCCACACTCCCACATCCCCCTCCTTCCCCACAATTTTGAGATTTTAAAACTCAAGTCTGCAATTTATGCCATCAGATAAAGCATAAAAAGAAGTTTAATTTGACACTTAATTCACTTTCATATCTTCAGTATTAAAAAAGCTAAGGCCATTTTTATCTTGTTCCCTATTGCTTTTCCATTGACTTAACTCAAAAGCTGTGTGTTTGCGGGTGGCGGTGGTGACCACCACGAGGAGCCAGGGGAGCCGTTGAGCCCACACCTCCCCTCCCCCGCACACCCCCTCCCCCGCACACCCCCCCCCCCCGCACACCCCCCCCCCGCACACCCCCCCCCCGCACACCCCCCACCCCCACACCTCCCCCACACCCACCCCTCCCCCACACCCACACACCCCCCCTCCCCCACACACCCCCCCTCCCCCACACACCCCCCCTCCCCCACACACCCCCACTACCACATCCCCCTCCTTCCCCACAATTTTGAGATTTTAAAACTCAAGTCTGCAATTTATGCCATCAGATAAAGACTAAAAAGAAGTTTAATTTGACACATAATTCACTTTCATATCTTCAGTATTAAAAAAGCTAAGGCCATTTTCATCTTGTTCCCTATTGCTTTTCCATTGACTTAACTCAAAAGCTGTGATCAAGGACAGTCAAAAGCCCATAACTTCCTTAAAAATTAAGAGAACTGAATGAAATTTTCAGTTATTATAGATTGAAGCATTCTGAAACAAATATGAAACAATCTTACTTGGATGACCTGAAATTAAAGCATATAATTAGTTAGTTACCTAATTGTAGCTAATTACAAAATTCAATTACTAGATCTAAACATCTATCCATTTCTTAAGAAAAGGTCAACATTTTTAAAAGCCTGTGTCCAAATAACATTCACTCAAGAATTCATAATATAACATGATTTTAAAATCTAATTGTCATGAATTTATAGGCCAAATGGAAGGAATTTAATGTTTAATTCCCGTAAATTAATGGCCATTTAAATCATCTTGCGAGTGGGATTTTCAAATGCGCCAAAGTCGTGCACATGGTCAGTGACAGAACTGCAGTGCCGCTGAAGGTAAATTTTGAAACATACCTACACCACACCCCCCTCCTCTACACACCGCCTCCCCCTGCCCCAAACACCTCCTCCGCAAAATCCCCCTCTGCAACACCCCCCCTCCCCACACCCACACCCCCCCTGCCCCCACTCCCCTGACCCACACCTCCGCCCCCATACCACCCCCACCCACACACCCCCACAACACCACACCACCCTCCCACTGCACACCACCCTCCCACCCCACACCCCTCCCACATCACACTCCCCTACCCCACAACCCCGCCACGCATCCATTCCCAACACACCCACCCTGCCACACTGTGGTAGGCTACGCCAGTGGCAGCGGCAGGGGCAGGCAAGGGTAGGCAGTGGCAGGGGTAGGCCATATTTTAAGAGTTATTCACATTTTACGCTTTAATAAATCCCTTTTATACTTGTTGTGCCCGTCACCTGCGCCTGTGCAGTAATACTTGCGTATTCTACATCACAATGGGAACCCAATGGGCGGGAATGGCTGCGCCGCTGGCGAGCCACTAAGAGTGGAAGGGAGCGGAGGGTGGTTGAGGGGGGATAGAGTGAGTGTGTGGGGGGGGGGAAGGGAAAGGGGCAGAGTGGGGGGGGTGAGTGGAGGAGGGGGGGATCAGCGGCGTCATAACGGGAACCCATCAGCCGCGCCTGCGCAGTTGGGGGCTATGCGTGAGTGGTGGAATATTGTTTTGGGGGACCAGGCTTTCTGCGTGAGAATGGGTCCCACTTAGTCTAGTATTTATTAAAATTCTGAATTTGTATGTGTGTATATGTGTGTGTATATGTGGGTGTCTTTACATCTTTGCAAAAACACTACACGGTAACGATTACATTTTTACATATTCTGATTCACATTTTCCCCTCTAGGCAGAGATCACTTTCATTGAACATTTTATGCTTCATTTCTCAAATTATTACGGATTAAACTTTAAAAATAACCCTGGGTTATTCACAATCCCCCCCCCCCCGGGTTATTCACACCCAAACCCACCGGGTTATTCACACTCCTCCCCCCCGGATTATTCACACTCCCCCCCCCCCTCCACACACAGATTATTCACACTCCCACCCTCCCCGGGTTATTCACAATCCCGCCCCCCGGGTTATTCACACTCCCCCTCTCCCTGGGTTATTCACTCCCCTCCCCGGTTATTCACAATCCCGCCCCCCCTGGGTTATTCACACTCCCCCCATGGGTTATTCACACACCCCGCCCCTGGGTTATTCACACTCACCCCCTGGGTTATTCACATCCTCCCAGGATTATTCACACTCCCCTCCCCCCCGGGTTATTCACACACACCCAACCGGGTTATTCACACCCCCCAGGGGTTATTCACACCCCCGCACCCTCCCCCCCCACTGCCTCAAAAATTCAGCAAACACCTCCTCCCCTCTACCCCTCACCCTCCCCCTCTACCCCCTCCCCTTCCCTCTCTACCCCCTCCACCTCCCTCTCTATCCCCTCCCCATCCTCTCTACCCTCCTCTACGCCCTCCCCCTCTACCCGCTCCCCCTCTCTCTCTGCCTCCCCTCTCTCTCTGCCTCCCCTCTCTCTCTGCCTCCCCTCTCTCTCTGCCTCCCCTCTCTCTCTGCCTCCCCTCTCTCTCTGCCTCTCTGCCATCCTTTCCTCTTTACCACCACTCCCTCTCTACCTCCCTCACACTC
Source organism: Raja brachyura (assembly GCA_963514005.1). The sequence continues at coordinate 5,922,954 of OY740794.1, read as the reverse complement.
TCCCTCTCTGCCCCCCTCCCTCCCTCTCTACCCCCCTCCCTTTCCCTGTCTTGCTGCACCTGTAAAGTTGGGGGCTATGCATGAGTGGATATGGCGGGCGATGGGGGAAAAGGAGCGAATTAATATTAATATAATATCAAGGGGGGGTTAGTGTGTGTGTGTGTGTGTGTGTGTGGTGGGGGGGGTTGGTTAGTGTGTGTGTGTGATGCCGTAGGCCCCCCCCCCCCCACCCCGCAACTGTGTGTTGAGAGGACGGGACCAAATGTGTTCCAACTGGTCTAGTATATATAGCTATAAAAGTCTAATCTTGTATGTTTGTATATTTGTTTGTTTTGCATCTTCCTCAAAGCGCTACGCACCAGTGCTTACATTTTTTACATATTCTAACTCACATTGTTCCTGCCCTACTCAGGTTCACTTAACATTTCATGATTCAAGTTTAAGAAAAAGGCAAAAAACGGTTCTCACAGCCATTTTCCAGGACTTCCCACTGATGATGTCACAATGCCACACTAATGCACGTCACAATGGGCTCTCAAGCTGCCGAGTGCCACAATGACATCACAATGGGACGTTGCCAACGGTAACCGCAACTTCTCACCGACAGCCTTTTTTCCAGGAGCTTCCAGTGATTATGTCACAATGCCACTCACAGTACACCAATCACAATGTTCTAATTGATCTTATTTGATTGTGCACGGCAGGTTGATTGCATTGGTTGAAACAGGGCGGACCACGTGAAGGTTGCAATCTCCCACCCCGGGGGCCTCTTTGACAATAGACAATAGGTACAGGAGTAGGCCATTCGGCCCTTCGAGCCAGCACCGCCATTCAATCTGATCATGGCTGATCATCTCCAATCAGTACCCCGTTGCTGCCTTCTCCCCATATCCACTGAC